>JALHAQ010000025.1:0-1200000 GCA_023838395.1 Holcopasites calliopsidis
CTTGCATATCATGTTCTCCTGATACAAATTGGTGATTTCGAGCACGAGGGATTCCGTAAAAGCAAGTTCTGGGAAATTCTTGGAAATGACGTCAAGTTCCAGGAATTGGTGAAATGAAAGACCTCCTTGCATATCATGTTCTCCTGATACAAATTGGTGATTTCGAGCACGAGGGATTCCGTAAAAGCAAGTTCTGGGAAATTCTTGGAAATGACGTCAAGTTCCAGGAATTGGTGAAATGAAAGACCTCCTCGCGTATCATATTCTCCTGATACAAATTGGCGATTTCGAGCACTTGGGATTCCGTAAAAGCAAGTTCTGGGAAATTCTTGGAAATGACGTCAAGTTCCAGGAACAGGTGAAATGAAAGACCTCCTCGCGTATCATTTTCTCCTGATACAAAATCGTGAATTTTGGGTAGTCCCTTTGCTGAAAATCGCCAATTTGTATCAGGAGAACATAATATGCAAGGAGGTCGTTCATTTCACCAATTCTTGGAATCTGACGTTATTTCCAAGAATTTCCCAGAACTTGCTTTTACGGAATCCCTCTTGCTTGAAATCGCCAAATTGTATGAGGAGAACATGATATGCGAGAAGGTGTTTCATTTTACTAATTCTGGAATTTGACGTCATTTCCAAGAATTTCCCAAAAGTTGCTTTTACGGATCTCTCCTGCTCGAAATCACCAATTTGGTATCGGGAGAACATGATATACAAGGAGGTATTTCTCGAAACATGATATTACAGAATTTCTTGTACTCGAAATCGCCAAATATTTTATTTCACTCAATCTTAGAATTTGACGTCATTTTCCAGGAAATCCCGGAAACTTCAATACTATCGGAGATTCCAGACATTTGACGTGACTTCCCATCACTTATCTCCAACTTATATTATTAAGGGTGGACAGGTGTTAAAAGAATGAAATCAGTTGCATTCCTTTGATGAAGATTTATTGAAAAATTGCAATAATGTACAAATTACAAAAATGATAATATTTAAGCTTAAAAACTATTACTTATAGATTATTCTTATAAATGAATTTGTGATACATCATATAATTAATGATGAAAATTACAATGATAATAGCATAGATTTACATATGGTACAAAAATGTTTTAGAAGCTAAGGAACTCTTACTTATAGATTATTTTTATAAATTGATTTACAATACATCTTATAATTAAATAATAATGAAAATTACGATAATTATAATAGCAAAGATTTACATATGCTACAAAAATATTTTAGAAACTAAAAGCTATTACTTATATGCTATTCATAAAAATTCTATAATTCATCTTAAAGTTAACGAATATAAATATAATTAATATCATTGATGTAAGTATAATTTAACACAATAGTCCTAAGCTGCTGTTACTCTACCATACTGATACATTATTGACACATGAGACACATAGTTACCATTGTTCGAGGCACAGCTTGCATCTTGCAACGCCGCTTGTGCTCAGGGAAGCCAGAAACGATGTTCTTAAATAAGTAGTATCAGTCGATAATACTGTCATGTAGTCAAAGGAACCAGAAACGCGGTTCGGGGGAGCCAGAAACGCTTCTTAAAATAGCAACGCCCTGTGTAGACCCGCAATAAACAATTATTAATATATTATTCACAAACACAATTTTAAATGAATGAAAGAAACCTTAACCAAACGGTCAAAAATTGGGTGCGAATGGACATGGTATCCACTGGATAAGAGTTAATATTTGGGCACTATCTTCGTAAATTGGCATGCAATACATTTCATAGTTTACATTCATACAACTCTAAAAATTAATAACTACAGAACTGTTGTAAGTAAAACCAAAATTTCTATAGTTGTTGTAATGTGGTATGTCCTAGCGAATAATCTAAAGTACAAAACAGAAAACATCAGCACTGGTTGAGTCAATAATTGAGGTTACATACATGTCACAGAAAGTTTTCTAAATGTATTGTCCTTCTCCACTAACAATACAACACTTCTCACGTTTGGGAATTTACAAAGGATAAGCTCATGTAGATATTTCAAAAGGACAAGCACTAAATTATTATAAAAACAATTTAATTGTTACCCATGTAAACTACCTACATTACATGGTCGGCGCCATCTTGAAACAGTGGTGGACTGGTCGTCCATGGTACTATCGATCGTCGATGGTACTATCGATCGTCGATGGTACTATCGATAACTACCGATGGCGTATACTTCCACTAGGGGAAAGTATCGACAGTGGGCACTATCGATATTTTGCCATCGCTACTATCGATAATATCGAAGCGCCTATCAAACTGGCAAACTGTAAAACTTGCTTAAATAACTATCCCTTTGCTACATAGGAGGAGGCCTGATCCCTCTGGCGCTGTTATCCATGAGGGAAGGCCACTCTGCTCGACACTGTATATATTCTCATCACCAGCGACAACTATCAATGGCCGATGGTCGGAATATAGGAAACTATCGATAATATTGACTATCGATGCATATTCGAATCATGGATAAACCGCACCCACTAGATTTTTTTGCTAGAGTATTTTAAATTCCCTGTTGGTATCATTGTTGTAAATTTAAGCTACTCGAGTACACCTTCGTAACATACGTCAACGACATTTTTTACCGATTCCTTTTAGACGGTCTGCCTATCGTTTATTTGTGGCACGGCCGACGTAGTGGTAAGTTTTAATTCATTACTGTCATTACTGCAATTTTAAATTGTAGATTATAACAATTTGCTTCATAATAGATGTCAAACTTTTTCGCAACATAATGTATCATTTAGCTTTTGATTGAGCGTAGTCAATTTTGTATTAGCGTTGCTAATGTCAACTGCAAAGTCAAAAGAATTTAATTCCTGACAATTTTTACATATAAAAGTACTATTTGCACCATTTATTTGACGCTGCAAAAATTGAATAGTTTATTAGATTTTCTCTCCTTTTCCTGTGGCACAATCTCACTCTGTCCCTCACACGCGCCCCCTCCTGCGATCATTTGCGTTTTCCCCTTTCTTTTGCGTACTCTCTCCCTTTGTCCTTTGTGCATTTTCCATCCTCTTCTGATGCTTCCCACAAGATGTCGAAAGTGCTAGGGGCGCTCACATGGGCACAGTATAAATTATTTTTATCACTACATAGCTGCAGTAAAATAACCTGCTATTGTAAAGGCTACGTTGCGCACCAAATTTAATAACACTAAAAAGTACTGTTGAAGTTGACGTTAGTATACTAACCGTCCCTATTTCAGATATTTCCAAATTATTTTCTTAACAAACCATTCTCTTTTCTGGAGTTATTTTTAAATCACCCGCGGCGCAGAAATGTACACCGATGACCGATAGTTTGGAAGAATACTGTCTTCGAAGTGATCGGAAAATGTTATATTGTATATTTCATTTCTAAGTAATTTTATTCATTTAATTTATATTGAATAATTTTATTCATTCATTTTTTGAAGTTCTATAGCAGTGAAAACTTCATATTCTTTAAAATCCTAATTTGATTGTTCAGGAAGATAGTCTTATTTTTGTTTAACCACAAGCAAGCGTTTTGTCCCATTTGTTTAAAAGAATTCTCTTTCTAAGATTTGCAGAATGGCCGCAACACAATTAAATCGAGCCCGAACTATTAAGAAAGTCGAAAAACCTCGACCGCTTAAACTCAATCAACGTCACTCGACCGTCGATGGGCGGATTACGACTGGTAATTATTAAATAACATGTATATTTTAATACTAGTTTACCAATACGAATAGATTTTGGATTGAACTGCATTTTATTCAAAATTACAGTGGAGGACATAGTGTCCTTAATCGATAATGTTGCAATGCAACTAACTAATGGCTTCCATGACAGAACGCTACAATTAAATGTGGTTACAATGTGTAGTCACCTGAAACTTTATGCCCCTCAGCTAGAAGCTATTTACAAAGGTATATCTCATAAACTAGTAATCTTCTAGCATGTCCGTCAATTAATTAATCTACTAGCATCTCAAACTCTTGCCATTCCATGCACAGATCAGCTGGATAGAGCTTTTGTGGCGATTAGAAATGGAAGCCAAGACGAAAAACTAGACCTGACGACTAGGGTTCACCTGCTGGAACTTATAGAACTAAGGGCCAAGCAATGGCGTCACAACGATTCTATGGACGTCTATTATACCCAAAAATTATCCAATTTGGATAATGTATGTTGAATCCTTTTTCTTACTATACAAATCAATCGACAAATGGTGAAGTTCAAATTGTGATATTAACAGGCTGAAGCGATTCCTGACACCCCCACAAATCCATTAACATCTCCTATGGCAGCAATGACTTCGCCTACAGTGGCACCCACCCTAGGACCGGGGGAAGTTTTAAAAAATAGTGGAAAATTTGTCAAACCAACTCGTATTCCTGGGAAGAACTACTGCAAAGACGAAGTTGTTATACGTAACAGTGATTCTGGTAAAGGTAAGAGAAATTTGTAATGTAGAATTATGACTTACTTGATTCTATTCTGGATGCTTTATTTTAATTTTAAGTTATCACAGCATTATAGTCTCGGTTATATTTCTTTTCAATGTGTCATGTATTTTGTAAGCTATTTTTCACGTCTATTGTAAATAGTAAGTATTATGTTCCTACTTCTAAATTATTTGCACAAAAATACAGTGATGGGAATAAAAGGGCGGCGGGTTCACATGATCGAAGAGCTCAGCCAGACAATCATCTCCTTCCAGCGAGGTAAACAAACAATTTGCAGATGGCTTAATAGCATCATGATCATGCATTAAAAAATAACTAATTATTTTTTCCAAAATGTAATAGTTTGTGAAATAATACATATTATAAGAAGTTACGAATTTCCATCATAAAAATGATGCTTACTTACATTTGCAAGTGATACTTGTATTGAAACTTACATTTTTATTTGCATGAAACATTTTGTCTGTACATGTTATTGTATTAATCACCTTTGGTGATGAAATGGTGAAAACTTTTGTGCAATGGCTTACACAATTTTTCTATTCAGCTGTTTTCGTTTTACACACAATTTGTTATCACTTTCATGCACATTGTTTGTAACTGTCACGTAAGCATAAAGTGTTGAACAGCATTTGGTGTAAAAGCTGAGAAAGTTGTTCAGCCTTTATGCATTTAATTTAATATTAAATACCGCTTTTAATTACTTGCAGTTTTACACATCCCAAGGCTACATTACACTTTTTTTACAGGAAAATGTTTATACCATCGTCATTAAATTCCCTAATGTCTTAATACATAAACAATTTGTCTTTAAGTATTTGGACAATGCTTATTTTTAATACGTATTCATTAATATACAATTTTTTTTATTGACAAGTTGCACATTAACCGCGATGCAGATGAATATTTACCAAATAATGTTTAATTAATAACAAGAGTTTGAAATATTATAGCTGCTATAAAATCTTACGGTCGATATCGCTTTTTTTTTCACAGTAAACCCTGGAGCCAAAGAACGACTTGTCCAAATCACGGGTACTTCCGAGGACAAGATACAGTAAGTTTCATTTCAAATACGCACGTGCAAGGTATCGAGTTTAGAAGGACTAACTAGTTTTTCGATTATGGCCACATCAGTTATGCGAAGGATTTGATAAAAGATACGATTCAACGAAATGCATCGCCGGTGAGATTAGGACAAAGTGGAGGAGAGAAAGGAGCTATGGGTGGATCTAGTTCCTCGTTGAACAGTAGCGCATCGGATGAAAGCAATCGATTGCAACAAAATTCCCGTTTACGGAGCTCGCTCCTCCACAGCTTTTCCACCAACGACGCCAGTATAGGCGAATATAAGTATACGGTTACTGTTGGTAATCAGTCTTTAAAGATCACAGGATGTAATCTTGATCTTGTTAGGGTAATGATATTTATGTTTTGAAACTATCTTTCATATATAATCATTTAAACAAAATTTTTAACAAAATCATTGCTTGCATTAGACTGCAAAGCTGGTTCTAGATGAATACTTTTTGGGAAACTCTGAAAGCTTCGCAAGTGGTATAGAATACTTCAATTTTGAAGAGGAGGCTCCTTATGCGACGTCGTCTCCCAGTATACAAAAAACGGCAGCAATGCCGGGTAATCCGAATGAAATAAGTCGCGAATTAAATATGCATAGCACTGCGACTTCGGAAAGTGAAGAGGCTTACAAGTCTCGTGTAACTTCTGAACCAAATTCATCAGTTAAAAAAGGTAATTGGTTCGTATGATTGTGGAATGTCTGTAAGTAGCGATAAACAAATTTTAATAACGCTGCATTTAGTTCCAGAAGTTAGAGAACTCACATACGAGTTTTTGTTGCTGTGTTCAACAGGCCCTTACGCTAAGCGGCCTCCTCCAGATTGGGCTCGCATTCAGAAGGAATGTCCCAATATTGTTCGAAAGGTACATCAATGTGATTCCAATGCTAATCACTTGATGTACAACAGTGTTACTTATTAATCTTCCTTATAAGATAACACGATATTAACACCTTGAAATTAATATGCTTGTTTGAAAGTTACATTTCATCCTTGTGCTGGAATGTGATGATGCTATTTTTCGACTGTTATGTTTTCGTTTGTTTCACTTCTAAAATACTCAGATATTAATGCTCATAATATTA
The DNA here is from genome assembly GCA_023838395.1 of Holcopasites calliopsidis. NCBI lineage: Eukaryota > Metazoa > Arthropoda > Insecta > Hymenoptera > Apidae > Holcopasites > Holcopasites calliopsidis. Next base: position 6,633 of record JALHAQ010000025.1, read on the forward strand.
TTAATAAGGGCATAATCAAATTTGGATAAAAAGTATATTTTACATTCCAAATATTGAGTTATAAAATTAACATTTCATTGTTGTATATTTTACAAAATATACAACAGTAGATTCCTAACGTAAGTTATACGTAACAAAACCAAAAAGTTTATGTTTTTACTAAACATTATGTGATATTTAATAATTCTGACCAAAAACTTCACTCCGTCAGTATTACGTAGAGTGGTTATTACGTGTAAGATTTATTTTTTGCGTGATTTATTAGTTTTCTATTTCAGATTATGACTAATACGCGTATTCTGTTAATATGTTAATTATTAATAAGTTTTATGGTATTATCACGATATGTCTATTTTGCTAAGTGAACAGAGTTTTATATAATGCAGTACCATTCTATAGGCTATGAAGTGTGTTGTTTTTTTAAATATATTATTTTATTTTATGTTGTTGAAATGTAATCTTCATGCTTTTCTGTTTTGAAAAAGTTAGTCATATAATTAATATCGTAAATTGGGATTCAGAGACGACAAAGAATTGTGTTTGTTATGCATACATCGTGCAATCTTATTGTTTTTATACTTGATGAACATTATGATTTAGTTTGATAGTTGATAGATTGCTATTAAACGAATTTGGAGAAAGAGTTACCGTAATTTTTATTACTTGAGGAATTGTGTAAATCGATGCAACAAATGGCACATACCTACTACACGTTAAAACTGTTTTTATTTTGTGGATAATATTGTATAACACTTTTACGAGGTTTCAAAGATAATAAAACAATTTTACTTTGTCTTAAATCTTGAACAATAATGCGGCATCTACATTATACGAGGGTGATACGAACTGCTGATTATTTCAAAATTAAATTGGAAATGTTTCTATCATTTTACTAAGAAAGCATGCACTTACACCTATCATAACATTCGCTTTACAAATTAAAAGCATGCTGCTTGTAACAACGTGACAAGGTAAAGTAAAATGTATGACGCTTATTAATTAAAAGTACTATATTAGGAATATTTATGTGATTCAGCATTAATTTTATTTTACAGGAACCGATTCGCTGGTTCGAATCGGAAACGTATAAAGCCAAAATAGCAGCAGCTGGTCTTGTTACAGTATTGCCCATCGGAGAGGGAGAAACAGATCCAGAATGAAATTGAAACATTTAATACTTTGATCTTCATGAAATTGTACGTATCAATCTACATCGACCCTTATCTCGGTGTGTTGTGATAAACATCGGAAAACGAAGTAAGTTTCATTTTGTTCATTAACGGACGAACCTGCAGTATGTGTAAACTCACGGATAGACATTGAATTACCTGTGAGTAAAACATGTATTGCTCAATTCAGTAAAAGCAATGCAAAGTAACTAATATAGATATCGTGATAGGCGCAAATATTTATAAAGTTTAGGCTTGTAATACAAAAATTGTAATTGCTTTCACGGTCATTGTCTTATTGAGCATTTATGCTTTTGTATTCTGCTAATTCGCAACAAATTGATGGAGTTCGATATGAGTTAATTCTACTTAATCAATCACGAGTTAGAGTGAATTAAATAATCAGCTCTATATTAGGTACACTAATGTACTGTTTTAAGTTTCCCACTAAATGGAACGAATATTTTTATTACTACACTTACTATTAGGATCGAAATAATTCTTTGGAATATTCGTAAAAGACAATACATGATTTTTATACTTTTAGTACTACAGATAAAACTACTCTTAAAAGTGTTGTAACATGTACAGTCTACAAGAAATTCTATGCTTGAATTGAAAATGTTTCACTAACAAATGAATATTAAACGTTTATTAATTGTTACTCAGACTACAGTCAGATTCAACATTTTAAAGCATAACTTTAAACCAAGGCTTAAAGCATTCGGGGAATGTCGTAATGTTTAACGTGTAATTAATATTTATTTTGTTACGTATAACGAACGTAACAAAATAGTGATTTAGCATAGTCTAGTCTACCTTCTTAATGTAGGAAATACCGTTCTGGTAATCACTTTGCTGTGACGTAACAACCAAAAAAAGGAAAATTTTATCGTAATCCTAAATGAAGATTTTATATTTTATATACTAAACAATTATATTATTTAGCATATACTATTAATTGCGCGGAGAGATAAAAACGATAATCTATAACTGCCCCTTGGTTAATTAATTACACGGATCAGTTTTTTATGTTACATGGAAGATGTTTATACTATTAGTAAACTCTTGGGTTTACTTTATATTACTTCTCTCCAATTAAAATTAATATTGTAATGTTTCATAAGCCAGAACGTGAATTAAAAAAAAAACGTTCTTTATTTAAACGTTTATCTTTGGCGTATACATTGTTTGAGCATAACTTAAGTTGCTTCATTGTATTATGTTCTGGCTTGAAACAGCCATTAAATGATTATTATTTAATATTTATTTCATCTGGAACTAAATCCGAATTGTATGTAAATCAAACGTTATGTTTGTATGTTTTTACACCTTTAATATTTATTACAAATTCGCACGACCATTTCAATTAAATTATTAATAATTTATTACTATAATCACTAACTACAGTAATATAATAGACTATATTATTGTACTTTGCTCTTTAATAATAAATCAATCAAAGAAAGATTATCATTCAGTTCCATTTATTTTTATCCCGCAATGAATAGTTTATGAAATCGTTTAGATTCTATTACTCTATGAATGCATAAATAAATGACCTAATCTTTCGGCACAATAACTTTTATTACTCCAGTGTCGTGTAGAAATGATAATGTTCGAAATATACATACACCTTCAGTTTGTGCTTCATTGTACTTGATGTCGATTGTATTTTTATTTCTCATTTCTTGTAAAAGTTATTAAAAATGTTATATCATTTGATATAATGTGCATTAAACGGTTTATATTAGAGGCCTACTTACTGATTGTATTTCATTATAACGTCATGTTAACTAGTTACTAATTTCTATATTGCAAATGATTTTAATAAAGTAAGTTGAAAACGTGTCATGCATATGAACACAATATGTATCTGCAATTCAGTCCACTTAATTGCTGTATAAATGTATTTAGTTTGTCGTACAGTATAAGTTTCATTTTCAAATGATATCGGCAATCATTTGCATTCGAAAAGAAAGGAATAAAAATATGTTACACGTTGTAAGACCTTTCTACTCTAAGCGGTGAAGTATCTGGTGTAAATATCCTTCAAATTACTGAATCTAAAAACATGGGCAGAGAAACTAGTTCTGTACTATAACAAACGATTACATTATACAGTTTCGTGAGAATAGTGGTCTTTAATATCATTATAATGTCCCTGGCAACACATTAGTATGTTTTTCTAGTTTTAAATAAAATTAATACACACTTAATAATGTTTTCCATTTAAAATTATAAAGAACCACCATTCTGATTACATATCCTATTTTATCATTGCAGCTTTTTTAAATATATATATATATATATTTGTGTATAAGTAATAAATTGGATGTAAAACATAGCGTGTATTTATATGCATACAACACAGAGTTGCTGGAATATCGTAGCAGTGACGAGTAATTAACATCAAATACAGTAAGACGGATGAATACAATTATATAAAAGAAGCAACACATTTATTCTGAAACCTAGAAATTAATGCATTTAAAAATAATATAATCAGTGGTATTGAAAACGATTACTCGTCCCTGGTCCATATTCCAAGGTAAATAGTTTGATCTATGCTAAATATGGTCACTTATAACATATTAAAAACAGATGTTTCATACTTTCAAGCACTAATGTCTAATTTGAGTCCCATTAGTTACATAAATAAAGATATCCTTTTAACTTAAGAGAATATCTTGTACTAACGATATCGATTGATGTGCATTACATATTGGAAAGAATTATGAAAAATATTGCAACTAATTTGAGTATTTTGCTACTAACAATAAGTAATGTTTATATCGAGAGCAATAACCAATTTCCAATGCATTAAAATTCATAGCTTTGTTTTACGGAAATCAGTACCATGGTGATCACAAGGTGTTTAAGTATATAAATACTAATAAAATGTTAAGGATACACTGTGTTCACATTTATTATGATCTAAGCATTGTTTTATAAAACATAAATCGCTAATAGCGATAATCTACTTTTTAAATACATCGTTACATCTTAATTATTATTTTTTGGGACAATGCATTCTAGTCAAGTTCAATTTAATCCACAATTTCAATTTAATAAATCTCATGCTAAAAAATTCACATAGAGTGCATGACTCTAAACATTCCAAAATGTCCTACTGAATAATACAAATAACTTTCCATCGATGACACTATACATTTAGAAGAAAAGTCAAATGAAAGGAATATAAAATTAGCTGCACGTTTGGCAGCGCGTTTTTATAAACCTAAGCACATATACGTTCTTTCCAATTGGCTGGCAAAGTTTTCGTGAGTAATTCTATTTACAATGCAACAGCCCACGCTCATCGTATATTTCTAAATTTAGAGATCGTAAAATTCTTGCTATAATGAAGTAATTATAAGCTATACATTCTAAATTTAGATCACTTGCACAAATCTTGCTCTTGCAATTCACAAATGTTATAAATTTCTACCTAAAGAATTCAAACTTTTTTCAAACTATTCAATTTCCATGTCTAGTATTTATAAGATCAATCGAACCCACTATACATGTGTAAATGCGATCGCCAAAAATTGTTTACGCATTGATTGCTAAGCGATCGATTGGAACTACAAGTATGTATCAATTACACGCTGAATACAAAGTCTTTACCGAAATTCAACAACGCAGTAGTGTTCTATATAAAATACGTCCCCGCACTTTCATATTTATCTTTTGTAAATATAGAATTATACCATTACTTTTCTCTCGATTACCCGAACGAAAAATTCACTAAATACACTTAGTGGGAATTATTTTTTTTTTTTTTTTTTTTTGATAAACAATCTTCCACGGGGTTAAAATACATAGTCAGGCCCTGCCATGTCTATTGCCCACCTGAATTTATCTCTTTGAGTTTTATTGTAAATTTTCTCAATAGGGACATTATTCTTCTTGCACCTATATAATTTGAAAAGGAAAGGGAAATATGAGATCTTTTTCTTAATATATATTATTCGACTACTAAAAGTAGCAACTAACTTACCATGCAACGGAAATCCTGGGATCAAGATAATTCAGCTTGGAGGTTCCTAATGCAATCTCCTTGTTTTCTTCCTTGTCTGTTGCTTGAACCTCCAGCTTTGTCAATTGTTCCTTTAGTCTATCCAAAGCCTTTTTCTTCTTTTCATACACACTGCAACATTAATTATGCGATCAGATATTTATCATCAGTATAATACGAACAAACAGCAATCGCTAATAAACATACACTTTTTCTTTAACAGATCCATGTTTCGCATCACGTTTAGCATCCTTCACAGCAAGTTCTGCATCGCTTATGGCTTGCTTCTTGGCTTCTATTTTTGCTTTAAGATTCTCCATAGATTTTGCATGCGTTTTAGGCACCGAACGCTGGTGATTACATAGTATTGCAACAGCTCGGTTCGCCCTATTATATGCTAGAATTTTTTCTGCCTCAGTGTAGTCAGGGTCTGTCAATTTATCTAATTGCTGTTGTAACGTCCATGACGCGTTGTACGTTCTGAACACTTTAGCAGTAAGACCCTCCATCAGTTCGTTTAGATGTTTATTCATAACAGTTGTATTGAGACGATCAAAAAGATCGTCACCAGGCGATTTATTTTCCATAAAAAGTTGTAGATTTTTAAATACTCTTTTCTCTACTGGCACTTCATTGTAATACCTTATAGAATCTTTACCTATTAACATGATACAGTACAATGAATTTCAGTCATTTACAAACAAATTAATAGTAAAAGCTAAACATACCTAAGAAATCAAATACAACTACATATTCTTTTCCGTCTTTTTGCTCGTGCAGCGAGATGTGTTCTACTCGCAAAGAGCAGCAGCCTACGGTGTCCGCTTGATCTTCATCCTTTTCATTACCAGCTCTGAGCGCCAGTTTGTCTATAAAGTATAGCGCTACTGCTCTCTGTCTTATACGCATCTCTTTACTCTTCCAATCTTCTCTATATTCTGCACGGATTTTGTCTATCGATTGGGCCAGTTTCCTCGCTGTTTCATACTTTTGCCAATCTTTTTCACCCTTAAGTTTGCTCGATGGATTAAGCATAACGTATTTCACTTGTCCCTGAATATTTTCTGTCCACGAAGCAAGCCAAGTAACATTCGGATCGTGTCGAATTTCTTTCCACTTATGACCCGGCGGTGGCTTTGGTATATTAGAGTCTTTGGAACAATTGATAAGAATATCTTCAGGCATGACTCTCTTTTTCAGTTTACCCATCTTAGGGTGTTCACCACGACCTCTGAACAGACCGGGTGGTTCAATTTTAAAATTGCCTATCTTTTCTTTGTGTCCATCAATGGTACAAAAGCCGTATTCCTTTTGTATCTCCTCGTTCTTTTCTTTTATCTTTTGCTTCTCCTCTTTAGTCATTGCTTTCCTCTCTTCGCTTTTCTGAAGGAAATACGTATGCATTTCCTTAAAATTGCACTTACTTAAGTCAACTATTTTAGCCCTCTCCGACTCGGTCATCACCTCCCTCCAGTCATGGAAGAAGTTACTATTAAATGCAGGCTTCGTAGTGTAATCGTGATCTAACATGCGTGCATAGAAAGTAGCAACTTCCTCTGCATCTTGACTTAATTTCATTTCTTTTCCATTGTAATAGAACTTTACGTCAGGAGGAAGAGGTTCGTACGGTGGTGCAAATACTGGTCCTTTGTGTTCCAAGAATGTCCACTTTGTTCCATCACTCTTCTTTTCTTCTTCCCACCTAAAACAATGAACGTTTTAGTTTTTCCTTTCTACTCCTTGCAACATCATCTGTTATTGTTATTTGTTAATTCCAGTAGAAAGGTACACGGAAATGTTATAAAACAACTTAACCTTAAAATCGACAAATATTTCAGTGCATTGGATTTCGTACGATATTTGTGGCTAAAATTGAATAGTACATTCTTGGATAACATTATTTTAACATTTTTAATAATATTAATCATATCTAAGTTAATAAATATATGTATTTATATCATTTTTATGTATATATTAACTGAAAAGCTTTGCCCTAGATTGAAAAGGTTATATGACATAACCTTTTTAGAGCGCGTGGCTACCTTGCCGCGGGAAACATTCAAAATTTAAAAGTTTTTACCATTTCCAAACTTCATGTTCCTCTTCTTGCTTCTTCTTCCTTGGACTCGCATTTTCCCCCTTCGATGTCCTTGCACCTTTCTTCTTTGGTTTCTAAGAAAAAAAAAGGAATTACAGTTGCAAACATTTTCTAAAATTTATCTGTTGTGGAAGATTGCCACTTTAGTATGAAGTTGCATTACCTGTTCTACTTCTTCCTCTTCATCCTCGTCATCCTCGTGTTTACGTTTCTTCTTCTTCGTTTTTGTATCACTCTTCTTGGATTTTTTGCGCGCTGACAGTGGAACATCTTCCTCTTCTTCATCCTCCGAGTATAGACTTCTTTTAACGCTCTTGGCTGGCTTGGATCTTGCACTCTACGCGATTTTTGCATCGCATTAGGTAACAAATTCGGAAGTGGTGACAATTTTAGTATAAACTTGTCTTACCAATGGCATATCTTCATCTGTATCCTCTTCAGTTTTAATAGTTGTATTATGCAGATCCGAAAGTCTTGTATCATTTCCATCAGTGGAGTCCATGCTAGCGTCTTCTTCATTACCTGGCTCTTCTTCATCGTCTTCTTCCTTAATATATAGTGGTTGTTCTCCACCACTGTCATCATCATCCTCCGGTTCGATTTGTGAAACGGGCTCCTATAACGTTATTTGTTACTCGGAATTCGTTACATTAATGTAATTAATCTTTACACGTAGTTCACTATTACCTCTTTTATCTCATGCTTCAAGGTCTGAGCAACCTTGTACTGAAACTCCTCGTTCCCTACATGATTAGGTTTCTCATCCACTACTTCTCCTTTTACTTTAACTTCTTCCTTTTCTTTGTCCCTCTTATCCCTATCTTCTTTGTGCTTCCCTGTGAATTAGATAATATAAAAATCAAGTTTCTAATTGATGCATCTCTATGGAGTAAATAATGTTACAACTCACACTTGTCTTTGTCATGGCGATGCCGGTCCTTATCTTTGTCATGCCGATGTTTATCTTTACTCGATGCGCTATGCTTGTCTTTGTCTTTTTCAGAAGAGCGGTGCTTCTCTTTATCATTCGCATGAGATGTGGAATGTCTCTCCTTGTCCTTCTCCGCTGAATGTTTCTTCTCCTTTTCTTTGTCTTTAGACACACTTTTATCCTTATCCTTGTCCTTGTCCCGAGAACTTGAACTTACACTGTGCTTGTACTTGTCTTTATCCTTACTTTTCTCTTTGCTTTCCTTATCCTTGGAGCTACTATGATGTCTGCGGGAGATTATTTGTATATAGAGAAAACTTTTCAAATTACATGTAGAACAATATATAGACAAATTGCTGATACCTGTCTTTATCCTTGGAACTAGAACTGGAGCTCGATTTGTGATGATGTTCCTTATCCTTGCTTCTCTCTTTCTCTTTGTCCTTACTCGAGGAACTACTACTTTTATGTTCCTTATCCTTGCTTGAAGAGGAACTACTTTTTCTATCCTTGTCTTTGTCCTTGTTACTATTGCTGCCATCATGTTTATCTTTTTCTTTAGAAGAACTAGAACTGTGTTTATGTCTATCTTTTTCTTTATCCCTGTGTTCACTCTTATGATTTCTATCTTTCTCCTTGCTTCTCTCTTTGTCCTTATGATCCGATTTATGAGACCTTTCCCTGTCTTTATCCCTATGCTCAGATTTATGTTCTCTTTTTTTATCATAACCATTTGACATTCCATTTATATGTGCATCTAGGAATAATAAAATATCGAATATTTTAATTACACATTAAAGCAATAGTATAAAAGAAGAAAGAGTATTGTATATTGAAAATGCAGGTAAATAAAGATACATAATAGATAAAATACGATTAAAAAGATAAAAATAGTCAATTTATATTTATGAAATAAATGTAGTATTTTTATTATAAATGAATATCAGCTGCAAATATATTGTTCAACATAGTCTAATTGCATTCCTATTAATTTTAGAGAATCTAAATAGCGTAAAAGTTATGTAGTTTTATCTTTAAAAAACAAAGAAAGAGAATTTAATTATTGTCGTAATATAGAACACGAACAAGTGCCAATTAAAAAAGAAAAAAAGTAAATTTGAATTGCAAGAACTCATGCGGTTCGGACGCTTCGACCGAGTCGAAACACGTGTCAAACCGGCCGAATTGTTGGCAGCTCCAACTCTTTGGTCGTGCGACGAACTTAACGTTTGCTGCTGTAAAGTTTCGTTTTCGGCTATGTTAATAGCACGTATGTTAAACTCCATGAATAAACTGCTTACCGCTATGATTTCCAGTCGCATTGCTATTCTCCTTGATTTTTCTGTCCTAAAACAAGGAAATTTCTAACAAAATGCTATCTTAATAAGTACGTTGGGTCGCCTATAACCATTTGCACATCTGTTGGACTTAAAGTCTGGCAGAGTGAAGCGAACCAGGTAGGACTTAGCCGCAGACGCCATTTTGGGACTTAGAAAAATTTCGCGTCTGTGGCGATGCCGTGCGTGCAAGAGAAAAGCCGCGATGCAAGGCGAAATATCGAAAAACTGTGCACGTAGATAAACGCAACGCAAGAAGTAGATACTAAATAGGCACTTACTGAGTCAGAATTCGACTGCGTTGTCGGCTGCTCGAGCTCCATTTTTCATGCAAACGCGACTGATAGACTCTGGCAACGCGAGGGCTAACAGAAGCGAGAGCAGTAAAGAAGCTGGGGACACACACACCACCCAAGCGTTGTTCAGCTATACACTCCGCGCGAGACTGCACCGAGCATACGCTTGAAGCGTATAGGAGAGCCAAAGTATCAAAAATGTCTCGCTGCGCATGCGCTTCTTTGCTCCGCCTCTTCGATCCCCAATTTAACCCCCTACCCCGCGGTTAATGTCCGGCTATTGGGTCATATTCCGATTCAAGGCTAGTGGTTATGAACCTGAGGTTTACGATTTCACGAATCAAAAATACAAAAATATTTGCAAATCCATGAAATGTGCTTTTTTATCGAACAATGTCGCTTCAATTTTGAAAATAAGTGTTCAATTTTTGATCTCGCGTTAACAGAAACTTCAATAAGTGAAGACGTTCGCACCGTAAAAGCGAATATCGAGACATTTCACACTTATAGAAGCCATTTAATGTTAAATTGCCCAAGAATATTGCCATATCTTGTCGGCTACTTGCATGTATTAACGATTAATTAAATTAACACGTGTAAGAAGTCATATATTTTGTGACAAATGATTTCAAAAAGATAGATTTACAAATGTAATCGATTTGACTCGTGCACTATTTGGTACTTGCAAACCATATTGTAAAATACAATATCCTCTTATAGATGATTGTGAATTTTTAATAAAAATTAATGTAACTCTTTTATTCCTTGCAAAATGTTCTGTTTTTTTTTATTATCACTACAACTCTTGCTTTTCTATAAATAGAATCAGTTGTGGAATAAAATTGCATGTCGAATACAGTATACAATGTTATAGTACAACTGATGGAATTATATAATTTAAGTCCACATTGACATAAAAAAACAAGCCTATGAAAATATATTCTAAATACTCGATTCTGACATTCCGATGTATTATTAAATTAAAGTTAAAAAAGAATAGAATTCATTGCAGAATTATATACTACAATTACACTACGGTGTGTCTTAACTGCAACAGGCTAATTTACACAATGTGAAATCAATAAGCGCCACTGCTTTTAATTCAGTTTTATGCAACAAAATTAACGTTATTTGATTCTTAATCGTTATAATTGTACATATCCTAATTTCCGTCCAATATTCTACGAAGGTTTCATTTTCCGGAAGACAAATACAGCATACAATGCTAAAACATAATTAGCCAACATTATTACGATATATCGATAATAATTTACAAGTAATAAGTTAGGCCTATATTATACTAACAAATAACTTCCCACTCCGGTTGCGACAAAGTACCAATCTTGCGATGATTTGGTACATTTTCCATATATTCCTTGGCATGTTGATAATCTTTGTCAGCTTTGCCAGTAAGTGATTCGTCCTGATAAGGTGGGTAAGACTCGAAAGCATGTAAATTACGTAGGAATGTTCTACCATTATCCTTCATACGCTCATAAAAGGATTCGAATCTGTAATTGCCGGGTTGAAATTTTTCCTTTGTGAATCATTAAATATAATTATCGATAAAACAAAGATAACTATTAAATCCTTTATACCTTTCAAACAATATCAGTTCTAAGCCGTACTTTAAACCTAGTTTACGAAATACTGGTAAATAAACTAGAAATTCTGGACAGTTAACAACACCTTCTAGTTGAAAGTGATACTTGGCTCCAAAGAGCGGTGGATTAGTTTTATCACAGAAGAATTCTACATTATAAATTTCGTTCCCAAAACTATTACCATCACAATTTTGCCACCTAGAACTGGTCAGAGAATAGATTTATTGCACTTGAGTAAAAATTTAACACGAGATGGAAAAGTTGTGGGTATTTCAAATGTAAGGACTTACACTAAATCATATGCATCTGGTATAGTGCCAATAAAAAAACAACCTGGTTTTAAACAGTCGCTCGCGTTCTTCATCATACATTCCGCTTGTGGCAATGATTCAAAACAATAATGGAATGCAAATTGACAGCTGACCAGGTCAAGCGAGATGCTAGGGTCTTTAAAATCTTTTCTTATGGAAACCTGAAATTCTCCTTTGTAACAAATTTCTGTTGACAATTTCTGTATCTTATTTTTAAACTACTCTCTCTGTGAAATATGAAAGGGCTAAGACGAATACCTTTGTACAGTCTGCTGCTATAAATTCAGTGGTAAAAAGGCCTCTGGGGCTTTTCTTCAATACATCCTTGTATCGATCTTGGCATTGTTGGATGCTTACTTCTGCCACATCGGCGCAAATCAAATGCGTTATATTCGATTTTCTCCATTTAAATAAATCCCCACCTTTGCCACAGCACATGTCTAATACATTTATAGGACTTCCATACGATTTATGCCTTATTTTGTTAACATACTCAACTGCAAATAATAACTTGATTACAAACATTTGAAGAGTAATAAAGAAAAATACATCTCATGTAAAAATTATAGACTTACATATAAGCATGCTTTTAATCCAGTTATTAAAATTTCTCATATACAAGATTCGACTTTTGTTTCTAACATCCAGATGACCATCCTCTAATGAATTGTAATGTTTTGCGACCAATGCTGCATTATCAGTACATTCTACCAAATTCAACGATTCTTTTGTCTTCTCGTCATTAACAGCAGAATCTGATAAAGTATGCTTATGTTTTGTTTCCAATACTGCATTGTCAGGGCATTCTTCCTTGTTCGATAATTCTTCTGCTTCTTGTTCATCGATCACTGGACCCAATGAACTATGCCCATCTTTTGCTACCAATATTGCATTATCAATGGATTCCTCCTTATTTGATAATTCTTCTGCCCCTTCTTTTTCGATTGATGAATCTAATAAAGTATATTTACGCTGTAATATGCAAAACGTAATCGGATAGTTATTAGAAAACATTGTTTATCAAATGAATACAATATTTAATAAACTTATAATTAGGATACATACTTTTTTTGGAGTATCAGATGATTCAGGATCCAAAGAGCGTTTTTCGCTCGTAGAATTTTCAGTTTCACTGTGCGTTTCTGTGGTCTCATCCATTGCTCCAGAAGAAGGTACAGACATGTTAATGTTACAAATTGTATCCTATGTTGTCCTAGTAAATACTGTTGTGTTCTAATACATATTATATTGTACACTATTATAAATAAATCTACGGAATTATTTATGATCAAAGAAAAACAGCAGTTACTGAGAAAATGTAAACAATCGGTTCTTCAAGCGCCTACAATTCTTCGTAGCATTATTTCCAATGCGCTACAGGTTAATAATACCAGTGCTGGCAACGCAATTCGTATATCAGAAAAATACCCTGCACCTGTAAAGGTTAACTGTGTGTGATTCTTTTAACAAATATGTACATTTGATAATATAAACGTAGTATATTTTAAAAGTAATTATACAAATAATATATGTGAATCATTTTTTCATATGTAACAGCCTACATTTTTATAATTAAGTAAAAAATCTTACGGATTGAGACAGAAAATTGGATTTTTTTTAATTGAACAACAGATTATTGAAATCGTTTGGCCACGTATTTAAATTTATTTAAATCGAATTAAAATGTTATAAACACCTAATTTTTACTATAGTGCTGTCGTATATTTACTTTTTCGTACACATGCGTTTTACCAAAGTAATAGCTGATTTTGTTTGATTTAAATAACCCCTCGTTTGTGATACTTAAAAAAGTAAACGATAAATTACTTAAAAAAGATGCTTCAAATATATCGGCATTGTAAACGAACTTTCTATTGTATGAGAAGAAATGTATCAATTCTTTTCTGAGGTTAGTTCTTTGAGCTCTACACGTTCTTATATTATCTAATCTACCGAATCGTTATGCTTATGGCATCCTTATCTAAACGCTTATCTAAAATTCAATAAGAATATAAGATAAATAATAGCTATTTTGTTTTGCTGTCAGTAAAAATTATGATGATTTGTTCTTTTACAGGTATTTTGAGTGTAGTTTATGAATAGCTTCATTTAAATTATCGTCCCACCTCATTTAAAACAGTTCTGGTAATTAAATTTTGCATGCATCTCAAAAAATCATGGATACATTTCCTGTGCAAAAGTATGAAGGAAAGATTGAAACTTTTGACACATGCATAATCGACGCTACAAATCAGCATAGAGAAATATCTCAGACGATAAGCGGACAAGCGCCTTCCCAAACGATTGAAGTGGAGAATCAAGAAAACAATGACACCCAAAGCTTGCATCAATCGCATCAGGAGGTACAACAGCAAAATCAACAACAAGACCAACCCAATCAATTATCACAAGTACAATCGAATACTCAGCAAAGTATGAGCCTTACCCCGATTCGATTACCGGCCATACTCGATGGAGAATTCTTTACTGTAATTAGAATAGAGGATAGTAATGTGACGGTCAGATGTTTGCAATGTCAAAAACATTTGAATGGGAATTTGAAATCTACAGGAAATTTTTTAAGTCATATTAAAGTAAGATTCATTTAATTTCAAACGCTTAAATTCTGGTATAACGATTGCACGTTTATTAATCTGTGTTTTCTATAGAGGGTACACCCTTTTATGGTCGATAAAATTAAATGTAAATCGAATCAGAGGAAGCCTGCAATGATATACATTGATTTATCAGCAGATAAATGTCCAGAAATAGTAAGGACTAAAAAGGGATACAAGAAGTATTATAAAGCAGTAAGTGCATCTGTGAATATACTCTTGTATAATAAAAGATAGGAGTTCATCAAAGTTTAAAGAATTACATTTGCACAGGAGGAATGGCAACCAGGAAATGAAGAAGCCTGCGATCAGTCCAGTGAATGGACAGAAAGTCCATTAATTCGTAGACGTAAGTTAGAAGATGCCGAATGTTCTGACCTCTTAAAAGTATCGCATAATTCGTTTGTAATGGAAGACGAGTTTGATGCCATCGGACGAAACGTCGCGGCAAAGCTTAGAAATATGAGGCTAGACCAAAGAATCATTGCCGAGAAATTATTGAACGATATTTTATTCGAGGCACAATTAGGAAACCTTCATAGGGATTCCAATATACATGTGTGAAAAAAGACCAATTTGGTATGTGTGATATAAGTAAGCATATATTTTTACCAATTTAAATTTAGTAGTATTCCTTTATTACGATTAATTTATTATATCACTTTGATACAAATGACAATATCAAACTGTTTTTTTTTAACAATGCAATGCAATCGAATACAATCGCATGCAATGTGGTTTACATATTTTTAGTTTAAGTCGCAAATGGCATGAAGCTATATCGATTTAAATAGAAGTATATGCAAAAGTTTACTAAAGAGGTAAATAATTAATCTACAAAATCAACAACGGCAAAAGCGCGGATTAAAAGATATACATATTTTAATACTTTTACGTATTCACATAAGTATCTACAATTGTCTCTGTGTATGTACATACCTAGCTTTGTAAATATTATTATAAAAGTATAAAATGTGTAGGTAAGGGAAGATGCTGCCGAATATAGTAACTATTTGTAAAGGTTTTTTTAGACGGAACACTTTTCTATAAATATTTCTTAAATACAGCTACCTATAATGTTTGTAATGTATGATAAATACATTTCCGATGCATCGTCGAATTAGCAGTATCAGTACTTAGTTTCTCGTTCTACCTTTAAACATGATAATTATACATTTTAGTTGCATTATTTACCCTATCTTCTTGTAAATAAAAAATTGTCTAGTATACCTATCCTGTATGTAAACGAACTGATATCAATATGAAACTAAATTGTGTACATACGTTACACAGAAATTAAAGTATTTACAAAATCACAATTTCAATTAATAATTTACCAGCGAACAATTTCATACATTTGTCAGCTCGTATATATCCTACGTTTCTTTGGTTTAAGTATAGCACAATAGATCATAGTCGATAAAACGCAAAGTGTCACGCTTCCAATTATTACATAAAATACATAAGCATAACAAAATCCGTCCCAATCAGCGTAGAAGTACCAAGCTAACGTTAGAAACGTATTTTGCATTAACACGAAAATGTAATACGGTAACACCCACTTGTCTGCATATTTAAATTTGATTCTATACTCGATTAAAGCAATTATATAAACCAATCCCAGCCATAAATTAAGAAAAAAGGTAATAACGTCATAATACTTGGCGTAATAAAAAAGATAAATCAACATTACACCATAATGTATACCAAGCACAATCGACAAATAAAAGGGGTAGAATTCATAGAATACAGTAATAGTGAGTATGCGTGCCAGAATGAAAAAAAACCACCATAGAAAACTTAAAAATTTGCCTACGGGATCATCTTCCTCTAAGCCTTTTGCAGAATATCTTCGTTGCGGTACCTTTAAACTTTGCACGCTATCTATCTTTTTACTCGCTTCTGCAACATGCATTGATTCAGTTAATGTTTTTTCAGGCTCTGAATTTTCTATAACTGTACAAATAGAATCTGGTCTTGGAGGAGCTGGTACATCGGGTACAGGCAAAGGTGTAACTGTAGTAATTCCTCGCAGAGGAGTCGGGGGTGGTGTAATATGCATATTTTTTGGTGGTAAAGGAGGTGTTACGGATATTTGACGATCTAAAGACGAGTGTGCATCGGATTGTCCCTTATTTCCTTGTTCATCTTTCACAAGTTCTTTTTCTTCCAAAGATTTCTCTGCTTCATCGTTTCTATGAATAGCATCTTCTCCCTTTACATTGGATAGCTTTAATGGAACTTTTTCTTCAAGATTGCAAACTTCCTATTATAAAAGACCGGATTTTTATTTTTAAGCAACTTAAAGTAATTTATTCCAAACAACTATTTAATCTTTCATAGTAAAATACCTGAATGCAATACTTTTTCAACCACATCGCCCATGGCAATTTTCTACCATTTATGCGTTGACTTTCAAATCTTTGGAAAGAGGTAGTTTGAATAGCGAGTATCACAACTGACATAAGAATGGAAAGTACCTTTACTACCTCTGTAATAATAATATTAACAATATTATATTTTCTGATTCAGTTAAAGTTGTATATTAGGTAAGATAATAAATTGTGTACCAGATTGATGACTCTGATGAAACGATGATTCACGAAAAAGTAAATGTGTTTGGAAAATAGCTTGAGGAGCTGCCTGAAACCATGCTTGCAAGAAGAAATATAATTCTATAGCTGCAGGTGCAGCAGCTATGTCTAAAGTCTTTGTTCTCTCTTTTCCAGTTAACAAAATTGCCTCGATAGACAGTACTATAAGGGCTGCATACCTAAAAGATAATTACAAATCATATCAGTGGGAATCGGCAAATTTTTATTAGCTTCGATTGAAAAGTGATAGTACCTATGGAGAGAGAAAAAAACAAAGCCCACTAATTGGCAAAACTGAAGGAGGAACCAATAAAAAACACCCTTTGTCAATTTATCGTCATCTGTCATCCACCAGTCTGGTCTTGAAGCAGTTAATACAAAATATGCGATGGCTGGCGCATACATAAAGGCAATAGTACAATATCCCCATGTGAAATTATTTTCTCTAAAATGTTGTATCGAGACCACCAAGTCAGCAGAGAAATTAATAATGTATACTGCACAGGTGATTAATGTTGGAATTAAAAAAATTAAATAAATTTGTTCTGTAGATTTTAGGGGAATTCGCAAGAAACGCGTAGATTTTTTTTCACAGATTGTATCCAACGTATTTGCCATGTTTTGAGATCAGGCTATCTTTCCTATTCCTTCATGCTTTATCTTTTCCATAGATTTCGTTGATAAATGTAGTTCGAAATCCTCAAATACTACTTGTACCCAATAGCTGAAATGAAAAATTTTCGAATGTAATAATTTATACAATATTAAATTAGAGTAAAACTAATAATATTAGCAATTTGTATGCATTGAAATTACAAGTTCTGTCATAAAAATAATTTTAATGTTTACTAAAAGTTTGTATACATACCCGAACAATGTAGAAAATTATTAATACACCTTCATTCGATAGGAGAATCAATAGTCTCTTTCTAATCACATGAAACTTCTGCTCGTACTCGTACCAAATACGATACTTTGTATACTACTTTGGATTATATTTTATTGTATGAATTATAAATTATGATGCTTTGAACGATGCTGACAAAATATCATAAAGAATAACAGAATTCATCCCAATTACGATGTGTGGAGGACACGTGAAATTAGGCGTACCGACAGAAAATCGTTTCACGTGTAAATGCATATGTATTGGAACTATTAGTCAGCGTGTGCAGTAAAACTGATAATTCGATAAGATTTCATTTTGCTGGTTAACGATAAAGCGTCTTCAGATATGGACGCCCGCTCCGTATTGAGGTGTTTCGGGAGAGTACAAAGTGGGAGGGGGATTATTCTTTACGCGGGAAACATCAATCATGAACGTGCTTTATAAATTACTGCTAATTAGTAATTATGTTTTAATCAATGTCCCATTCAATTTTGATTAGTTCAACATATACTTATGCAATACGTTTAAATAAATCAAATTATTTTTACAATTGCAACATGTAGCTTATTTTTAGAATAATGAACATTACATAAAATTTACAATTAATTGCTTATTTTACTATCCTGTTCATCATTTTCCATGGGTTCTAGTTCAGACAAAAATGCATTATATTGTTCCATAATGTCTTCAGTAGTGTTTTTACTTTTCTCATCGTACTCAGGGCCGACTGACCATAATGTTTCTAAATCGTACAACAATCTGGCAGGGCGTGAGAAAATATGCAGTGCAATATTACCTGGTAACAAGAAAAATTACTAATTTAGCTTTTTTAAAAAGATATAACAAGGATATTTAAATAGAGGGACGAAATACCTAAATCTAAAGCTACCCAATCTTTTGAATTTTCCCCTTCAATTTTTGGAAAAGGATCTCCCCTGTGTTTCTTTACTTTGTATACTTTACGAACAAAAGCTGCAAGGGCTTTCATGTGTTTGTTTGATTTGCTTGTGACAACAACTATATAATCAATGTATTGCAATTGCGAAGGCACTGTAGCAACAAAGATATCCTTAGCATTATCCCTTCGTAATAACGATACCAGATCCTCTATATCGAATACACCACTTTTGCCACCTGGTAAGTAAATATATTGGAGAAACTGTTGTAATGGTAATTGTATATATAAAAATTAAACATGATTACACAGAGTTTATGTTCACTTACGTTTTATATTTATTCCTTCATAAGGATCATGATGTTCTTCTTCGATTCTTAAGTCTTCCACATTAATTGTTTCTTGTCTTTCGCTGACATCTAAAATTATTTCGGCATCTTGGTCTGTGAAAATTTTGTGAGTGGTGCCAATTGAACCGAGGTTATGCGACGGTGATTCTTTATTTCTATCATCATTAGAACGATTCTGATTACTAGTTGAAAACTTCTTAACTTGCTTTAATTGAGAATATGTTACTACATAATTTGTGCAAGGCTTGAAATATTCATATAATAACTTTCTCGTTTGTAATAAATTTCCCAATAACCGGCCTCGCATGTTGCTGTACGTATATAGGTTACGTTTTTATAAAGCTAGGTTATGTTTATGCGCGGGTATAGAATTATTTATTGTAACTATTTGAGAATAAGTATCGACACGTGTACGCAAAAACAATGTCTAAATTATATATATAACAAAGGAAACGATTTCCCGGAAGTGATAAGAATGTTGATCGAGTATTAACACAAGACGGGTTAAGTAATTTAAATGGTTTATTTATTAAATTGTACGAGACAAGTACATTAATAAAAAGATGTGGCTGTCCAAGGAGCAATGACTGTCGAAGTTGTACCAACTTCCTTCAGGTTGATCTGAATTGTGTTCATACAGCTGAAAGAAAGATTTTGTACAATGAATAATTGTTTTCAGGATAGGAACATGAAAGCTTTACTACTTCAATGTTTCTTTTGTTGGACAAATAATCAATTTGTAACTGAATGAAACTCATTTACTACATTTCTGTTCGAATAAACTCTTCGTGAGATACAATTTTCATTATGTGAAATCATTATTTACATATGTTGTTAATTACTTTTATCGTAATATACTTACACAGGTTATTGGCATAAAATTTACTTAGACCTCGCACGCATCTTCCTCCTTTTGCGCTTTAGCCTACGCATTCTCTTCTTACGCCACTAAAAATTGAAAGCCCTTGTTAACCTCTTTCATTTATCATCACTTCACTGTATACATAGTATAGTCGGTCTTTTTTTTTAATTACGAAAAATAAATAACCGGAATAGTAACTGTTAATAGATCAATAAAAAGCATTTAAAGTAATAAAGAAACACTTTTCTATGACAGTAATATCACATGGATCGTGTCATGAAATCGTGGAATGCGACAGTTGCAAGAACTTATGTTTTCAACATTTAAAAGGCATATAACAATAATGTTTTGGTGAAAAATATTGAAATGACTAAAAGTAATTAATGTCGTTTTACCTTCGCTCTCATTTTAACGTTAAGAGATTTCTAGATTAGCCTAGAATCTCTGGATTCTTGCGGAGCTTGATACTCCAACCTCCTTCACGTCTTAATGCCAATATGGAAGAGAAGCGCTCCTTTATTCCAAGCCCGGAAACACTGTATTCAGTTTCTCTATTTACCTCCAGAGGGCCAAGAAAATGTATTCATGTATGCGCGCATAGCTAAATTAATTTGCAGGAAATGTAATAAATAATTAATTTCGTATTTAACTATATAATTTAAAAATGCATTTCATGCACGCGTACTATTTTGTTTTTCCATTATCTCAATTCATGTTTCATGTTTTTCGAGTTTGTTTTGTTTTGCGCACTGACGTATGTTGCCCATGCGCCTTCTTTACGCGCAGTTTCGTTTTCCCGCGGTTAAAGAGCTTTCCCGCGAAAAGCCTTGGTTCGTACTTGTTGCGCGTAACATAAAAGTTATTTTACAAACAGAGAATAGAAACATTTAAAAAGTTTGTTTCATTGCTTAAAGTTAACAAAACACCGCTAACAAATATACAGTGCAATTTTCGACTTGACCGAATTATTAAGTGATCCTTTTCCAAGAAAAGGATTATAGGTTAAAAAAGAAACAGAAAAAAGGATGGTATTTAGAAAATTCGTTTCCAAGGGAAGACAATTTTTTTGAGTGAAAGATCTGTTCATCTATAAATAGAGTGCCTTAAAGTTATTCTAAAAATGGCAAGCATTCAGACGACGATACCATTTAACGTACGAAAGAAGTGTTCATTTTACGGAACTAAACATACTGCAACGAAAGAAGATTTTACGAATGCAACTGCCAGAGATACTTCTTATAAATACACACCTACTGTAAAGAAACTTATCACTTTAAGTAGCAGTGAATCGGACTCGGACTCCGATATAGAAAATGTAGTTTTAGCGAATAACGTAAAAATTTGCGGTAGTGCTACAACTGTTCAAACCCCACGACGTACCCGAAAATCAAATGAATCCGATGGTATTTAAATCAATCTTATAATAATCTTTATCGAGAATATAGTTTATGTTATAATAAACCATTTTAATATATTTATTTCAGATGAAAATGGTAATACTCCACCAAAACAGAGGAGGGTAGGAAAGGCATCAATAGTAACATCACCATCCACACCTTCTACCCTTTTCGATAAGTTAAATCTATTAACATCGCCCGAAAGAGATGAAAAGCTAGTTCCCAAAAAATTATTCGTCTCTGAAAGGTATCGAACTGCACGAAAAGCTTTACATAGCTCAGTACCTGAAAGCTTACCCGAGAGGGAGACTGAATTGCAACAGCTCCAAGAGTTTATAAAAGAGCATTTAAAAAATGAAACATCCGGTTCCTTGTACGTGTCGGGACCACCTGGTACTGGAAAAACTGCGTGCCTTTCAAAGCTTATGCAAAAGAATGAATTTAAATCAAAGTTTAAAGTGGTTTACATCAATTGCACAACGATGAAATCCGCTGCTACTATTTATTCGAAGATTATTCAGGAGTTGGGTTTGCCCGCATTAAAGCCTGGAAAAAATGGCAAAGCAGTTATTGAAAAATATTTAGTCTCCAAGCACAAAATGTTGCTGTTGATTTTAGACGAGATGGACCAGTTGGAAAGTAAAAAGCAATCAGTCTTGTATTCGGTTTTCGAATGGCCTTCAATACAGAATTCAAAGCTTATTTTAGTTGGTATTGCCAATGCTTTGGATTTGACTGATAGGATATTGCCTAGATTACAAGCTAGGTGCGAGTTAAAGCCAAAACTGATGCATTTTTCACCATATACAAAGCAGCAAATATGTAATATAATAACTGACAGACTAAATGAAGCGAACGTAGCTGATTTATTTACTGGAACCGCGATACAGATGTTAGCTGGAAAAGTTGCTGCTGTGTCTGGGGACATTAGAAGAGCATTGGACATTAGTAGGAGAGTCATAGAGCTTTCAGAATCTCATAAATTAGCACAAGTTTTACAACCAACCAATTGCAATGGTAGGTATAACTATGTACTGCAAGATTAACTCAATGTTAAGAGAATAAATTATTTATTACAAAGCTTGAATTTTGTTATAGAAATAAATACAAGTAGCCCTAAAAAGCAACAGGCGTCTATGGAAAAGCATGTGGATTTAAAAGAAGTCATTACAGTTCTGAATGGAGTTTATGGTGGGTCTCAGAATATCGAAAAAGAAGAGAGTACATTTCCTTTGCAACAGAAATTGTTGCTATGCTCTCTGTTACTTATTCTAAATAAGGGTAGAAATAAAGATGTGACAGTAGGAAGAGTAAGTTCATGATTTCTTCATTCTCGTAAATTATATATGTTACTCATGTTTTCAGTTTCGTTAATTGTAACAAATTTTCAGCTGCATGAGGTGTACAAAAAAGTCTGCCGGAAACGGAATATACATGCCGTTGATGGTTCCGAATTTTATAGTTTATGCTCGCTGATAGAAACTAGAGGTATTTTAAAATTAACAACCAAAAAGGAACCCCGCTTATCGAAAATAAATTTAGAGTGGGATCAGGAAGAATTGGACGCAGCTCTGCAAGATAGAAATATGATGGCGGAAATTATAAATGATGTGACATGTTTATAGCAATTGTTAAGTTTTCATGACCTAGTACATTTTTACTCGACTTCTATTGACTGTTAAAAAGTACGTTGTGTCTGTAACTTGTGACTGCCATTTTGGAACACTTTAGGAATTATAGCATGTTTTATATTGTTTTTTTTTTCTCTTTAATTATGGTAAACGCATGTAATGTGTTGTACTTTGTGTACAAATTATATGAAAACACTATTTAAGATTAACATTTTCTATTATGTATTACAAAATTATGTTGTGTCTTTTTAAATTTTTATAACAAATAGTCACACTCGTGTTGTACGTTTTACTTTGTCAACATTCCGCTATGTTCAATTTTTGATAAATCCAACATATTTTTAATTGTACTCATTATTTATTACACCTGCTAGTAAAAAAATGGAAGTTAAAAATAAAGCTAGGAGTTTCAGGCTCCCGTTTGTTTATTATATACTATTCATTGAAAATTTTCGTACACGGCATGGTGTCCCATGGGTTCGCCCCAATTTAATACGGTCCTTAAGTTCATTTATTTGTAGCAGCTAAGTCCAAATGGTCCTTAATTTTGCTGCAACAGAACACTATAATCATCTTGCGGGCAAACAATGAAAGTAATCTTGTCTTCTTATCGATATTAGCGTTTCAAAGAAATTTCATTTTCACCGCTTTTAAGCAGAATTTTTTTTATAAATGAGGTCTCAAATTAAAGCCCAGAATCCCAGCTACAAGCTGGTATAACATACAAATGATTTCCCTTTGTGTTTTATAAATTATCCTTAACGACATTCCCTAACACTTGATTGCTTATAACAAATAAATCAGAATAGCAATTGTTACGAAATTGTAATTAGTTTGTACCTCAGACTCTTCGTTTTAATTTAAGCTCTCATTTATTACAAAATTCTACCCTGAAGCTGAGAAAAATGTATTTTTTGAAACGCTAATATTCACTGGAAAACGCGATTTAGTTTATTGTTTGATGGATCTGATGAAACAGGCGAAAGTTAATATAAAAATAAGTGACAAACACTAGATAGAATTTTTAAGAATTTAAATAAATGAGTTGGAAAATTACAGTCTGGGGTTTAAGGAATCTTGATATCGTGGAGGTACTGGTACCTTCAAGCAATTTTTTATGAATAGACAAGTGCTAGAAAAATGTACAGTTTTATTTAGTTATATATTTATTTTATTCATTTATTATAAAATATATGTTATATATCAAGCAATTTAAAGCGTTGATTGCAACAAATAATTGTCTCGCTATGATTGACACAGTACAAACGACTAACCAAATTTATCTCGACCACCTTATATTAAAAGGGGTAGAAATTTATTTAATAATGAAATATGCATTGGTTTATTCACAACCATAACCATAAGACAAACTGATCATGATTTTACATTTATTCAACGCTACAATCTATCACAACAAGTTCTTGCCCCCGTTTAGACAAGTTTCGTATAGAAATATATTTGAACAAATAAGTTGTAAGTTCTACAAATAAGACGCGGAACTCTTGCATTTCGAAAGTGACGGGAAAACGTCGACAAGTTCGAACATCTATACATAGATACAGTATTTATAATTATTGTATAGTACATGTACATATGTACAAGCTAGATGTGTGTAGTGGAAAAGACGAAACGATTCTCTTCATGTCATTCTGCCGGATATGTTATGAAGGCGTAAAGCTACGAACTATAGGTACATTTGGTCCGATCCTTGATTAGCCCGATCCTTGTTTTAAAGCAGATATTCGAAATTCTGATAGCGTATCTAAGCGAGGAGTACAATATCCATCGTTCTGTTAAAATCGTATCTTTTTGCACTGAAAGTTCGAAGACTGCGAGAAACGTTGAAGCTGAATCTTAGATGAAAATCATACACATAAGTACAGTTCTAGAAGTCTGAAATTTACAGTATAAGTAGTTACGGAAGTATTCGTAATAGAAGTAGTTACCCCGCGATTCGTAGGAATTTCTATTTCATTAAATGACATTTCGAATCCCTAGTATATAATATATATATTTAGCTAAAAATTAATGGCTGTATTTGTACTTAGTGTTCTAAAACTGTATCGTTACGTATCGTATCGATAAATTATCATTTTATTGCACTGTCCGATAACTGTGTAGTCCTATGAAAGCGACGCAGCCGCTTTTTATTCTAAGACGGACCTTCGCCAAATAGTATTCGCGGTAGAAAAATAGAGGGGAAACGATGCGACTGGCGAAATCAAAATTCAGGCTTATACGTGATAGATCGCATTGTATATCGTACGCGATATATTCGAAAATTCGGACGCGCGTGACGATATACAATGGGAATACAAAGGAATGCGCGCACGTATCCTGCAATTTTGATGTACCGCCAATTTTATTTCAAGAAATCGCGAAACCGATGGAGTTTATCTAAAAAGTCTGCGAAAATCTTTAAAACATTTCCTTGCACGAGAATCGCCGGGGATCGCAATTCAATCGAATAAAAACGTTCCCGCGTATCTAAACGAGATACTGTGATACAGTTCACTTTCCTCGGTTCGATTGAAAAACGCCTCACACGTATCGCATCGCATGAAATATATGTATATTAAGTACTACTGCTGTTCGAGCAACGATATTTGTTCGTGCGCTTCGCCATCGGAAATACTGAACGTCTCTATTCTCTTTCCCGACTGGATTATCTTCTTTTGTCATAGCTTCGTATGCTTCACGCTGTCCGTCCAGTAATTCTGTATTGTCATCGCCTCTAGCGAGTTTAGGAACGAATCGTTATCCAAGCTGTACATCTCCTCGGAATTATCCTACGAACAAACCACGAATCTTCAATACCTTTCTTTTAATCACTTGGTGGCCTGTTAATTCTGGAAAATCATGTAAATACTTACGCGTATAGTGGAATCATCGATATAGCCGGAACTATCGGGGTTGCTGCATTTATCGCTGTTCAGCGTCTGCGGTGGATTCAAATACCTACGCCTGTACATGAATGAATATGTAGAGCACGACATTTTTTGACCGCCTGGCAACGAATGATAAAAGTTCGCGGCGCGTTCATTACCTGTACATAATGAAACCAAGGCTGGCCATTGTGCTGAGTAAAACAACAGTCGCCAGACAGCTTCCGGTAATAGCGGCGATATCTATCGTGGATCTCGAGCCGCTCTCTTGCCCCGAATTCTCGCTATTGCTTTCGTTACAGTCGGGAAGACGATCTTCCTGTACCTGATCCCTTTGGTAGTCTTTCGGGAACGCGCTTCGCGCTCTGCTTAGCCGCGTGGACTCGCTAACACCGACTGTAAAAGTGATGTTTCTCACTCGTCTGGATAATACAAATGTTAACAAAACCAACAATATCGTTGGCAGTGAGAATTTCTAAAAAAGATTGAATTTTCTCAACCGCTACCTTCAAGAATCGATGCGGCTGTGGCGAACAGCTGTGGCTCGATCAACTCTTCGTCGATCTCGACGTAGTCGGATCGATTGAACGTTTTGGTACCGCTGCCACTGGTGGCCGATGATAGGGACGAGGAGGAAGATAAAAGCGAGGAGGATCTCGTCTTATTCAGTACCAGCCTGATCCTGGACGGCTCTTCCTGCAGAGGCAGCACCGTGAGATCCTCCACTTCCTCCGCGCTACTAGCGTTTCGATTCCCATTCTCATCGGCTCTCCCTTCCTGTTCGTACTTGGACCTACCGGCGGTCTTGTTCGTCGTTAAAATCCACGTTATCTTGCTGTCCTTCTTCGCCGCTGAGTTAGGGACTCTTTCCAGGTTGCCCTGGACCCTTTGAGCCGGGAAGCTTTGCAACGAATCGGGACTCACCGCGTTACCAGCGTTATTCTCACTATTATTATGGTGCTCGTCTATGGGATTGGTGCTGGTCTCGACCAGGCTCGATTCGACCTTCATCGGAGTTGATATCGTGCTCGACTGCCTATCCAGAATTACAGCCGTGTTTGTAGGTAGGTGGAGACCGATAGCTTTAGCCACGCGAAAACTCTGTCGGGGCTCGGCAGTCTCCGTTTCGATAGAGGTGATTTCAGATGTGGGTTCTGAGCTCGGGCGATCCTGCACCTGGTTGCGCGGCTCCGCTGTGCTTGATGGAACTGGGTTCCCTAGGATCACTGCAATGCAAGCGGCTCAATGTTAAATGTACTCTCCGAAATAAGTTACGATTGCTTCATTGGTAGAGAAGATG
The DNA here is from genome assembly GCA_023838395.1 of Holcopasites calliopsidis. Classification (NCBI taxonomy): domain Eukaryota; kingdom Metazoa; phylum Arthropoda; class Insecta; order Hymenoptera; family Apidae; genus Holcopasites; species Holcopasites calliopsidis. Next base: position 33,818 of record JALHAQ010000025.1, read on the forward strand.
ATTTAAATATGGGCCAGAGTCTGAATATGGGTTAAAGTCTAAATAGGGGCTAGTTGAAGTTAACGATCATATTAGATCAATACCTTAGTGACAATAACGAGAAACTACGGTTCAAGAACAAGAGAAAGCTGGAGGAAGTAGAAAATGACTTGCATTTGTTTTAACATGATGTATTGTAAGATGTGTGATTTTACTCATTTTACCATCCCCAAAGATTTTACAGGAATACTCGTTTCATCTTCTTAACAATATTCTGTTCAACTAACAATAAGTGCTAATTTGCCAAGAGGACAACATTGTCAATGTTGCAGGCTTTCTTTTATCGTAAATTGTTTAATAAATAGAATCGCATAGTTAATGACTAACGCCGCTCTAAGCATCCCTGGCTTACGGATATCTATTGTACACTCCATACCCTGCTAAACCCCTGTTCTAAATCCTTTTTTTTGTCAGATAGCTGCAAGTACGTAGCACCCTGTATATTCTACGCCTTTTTGCTCATCAGCTATCGTTAGTGTTAGCGTATCTTGTGTGTGGCTCGAAACAACTTGTCTTTTTCCAATGCGGCCCAGGGAAGCTAAAAGGTTGGTCACCCCCGTTGTACATATTTACTGTAGCGTTACATTTTAACAATCTGCAACCAGTGTGACAATAATGCGTGAAATAAAAGTGTCAGTCCATATTTAGACCGCTTCCTCTACTTTTGGAAAATTCGACGAACGGGGAAAGTCAAGGCAACATTTGCTAAGAATCTCCAGCCGGGGAAACCTTGATCCGTGGTCATACGCAACGCGTGCCCCTCTTGTAATATTACGCCTTCGCGTTTCGCAGGGCTTTTATCTGGACCGTGAACGTTCAAGCCTACTTGAGCCGAGGCTAGAAGGCGGAAATGCGTGAAAGAGTTTGAAAGACGCGTGACACGTTCTCGATTCTAGAGATTTAGAACGCACCGAGGAATTGAGCGGTAACCCAGAACCAGTGCATCCACCAATGCAGCGTCATCGCGTCATCTGCGTGCACCTGAAACACAAAGGTGAAATGGAATTAAACGATCCATCGATTGTGCAATCACGACTGCGCGATAATTCAGTTAAATGGAAATCCCCGCGATTGTAAAATCTTTTCCAAACGCATACAGGCGTGTCTCTCCTAAAAGCCAAGCAATCGATCCTACTTTTACAAAACTTTTTCCAAGATCGATGGGCCTACAAAGAATTGTTCCCTACATTTCAAGAGGAAAATGATCGTACAGCGTCGAGCCGCATTATTTCCGCGTCAATTCCGGCCAGTGATTTTGTCGATGAATTTCGATTTTATGCGATCTTAACTGGTTTGTCAGGACAATGGTCCATTAGTCACGCGGATACTCGGCAATATCGGTCGTCGACACCCAACAGGTTCGAAAGATTGATTTAGAGCCCCTTCATAGCGAACGGCGTTTTTTAATTCACCCGTGCAGACACTCCAGTTCGCGATCGACAATGAACACTTCCGATTCGACGAACCGATTTTTAGAAAAGAAAAATAAAGAGGAAGCACCTCGATGGAAGAAGCCGCACTATTCGACTCGGAGTGTAGTGGGACGGTCGTATCGCTATCCAGAAAATCGACTACACGTATTTAGGTGAGTAATCATCGGTGGCCGGTTGCTCAATCAGCTTCGCAGTGACTCACCGCCAGAAAAACGTGGAGGAAAGAATTTTAAGAACCGACGGATGGCTGAATCGGGAGAATTCCTCGACCGATCCAGGATCGAAATTAGGTAAATAATTTAAGGTAGCTGTAACGAAGGACAGACAAGGAGCAATGTTCGGACGAGTCAACGCCTAAGGAAACAGTCATTTAAATACCTAAAAGGCGAACAAGCAAAGGTAAATTGGCCAAGAGTCTGTCCAGACAGTTTGCAGAAAGAGCTTCGCGCGACTCATTTACGACCTTCTGCCGAACCGAGATGCTGACGTTCATGAAAAGACCGTGATACAGTTACTCGCAGGGACCGGTCACGCTCCTCAGACTGCAACCGGTCGCACTTGGATGCGTCGCGACGGCGCACAGTGGGACGGTTGGCCGATCCAGCTGGACAAAATTCGAAATGAACAATTGCATGGCGTTTATCGTCTGACATCCCTAAATTCGTTTCGTCCCACGGATAAGTGCACGGCTCAGTTAATAAAAACGCCAGTCCTGTTCACGTCTGATACGAATTTAAGGATATCAAGCGACGAACGCCATGCAATTGTTCATTTCGAATATTGTTCACCTGGATCGGTCATCCGTTCCACTGTGCGGCGCGAACAGTGTCGCAATTCCCCTGTCCCTAGACCAGCCTTAATCAAAGTTCCGCAACAAACGTTACCGCTCCCTTTCCGCCTGTTAAACGCTCCGGCCAAGCTATCGAGAGGTAGAGGCTCGTGATGTCAGACTCCCGGTGATTCGAGGATGACGATCGAATCTGTGGTTCGCCTTGGAATTATTGCGTGATTCCCGTTCAAAGCAATGAATCGTGGAGACCATTTATGCTCCCAGAAAGTCTTCTCTCTTACTCTCGGTAGGTGTACACGAGAGACCGAGATTAGAATTTCGCACAAAAGGGCTGGCGTAGAGTCGTGGAGCAAGGCGATCGGATGAATGGAATAAACAGAGTGCGAATCTCTGATTCACGGCGCTGGAGAACAACTGGATAATGGATTATTATTATTTGTGTTGAATCACGTGCGAATGAGTCACGCGATTGGTGTTACGTTGCCGATATCGGGGATACAGATGACAGCAATGAAAGAGGATGATAATACAATCTTACGAAATGCTTCCGCGTGCCTCGTGTCACTCGGTTACCAGACCAAAGAGAACAGCCGTCAATCACAATCCGCGCGCTCCGATTACTCTTGATACGTCGGCGAGCATTATTAATTTCAGCTCAATCGAATCAGATTTTTTTTGCTTCAACCATGAAGAAGGATCATCCCGCGTTTGAGTGGCTCGATTGTCAAATCGATCAACTCTGCAAAACAAATGTAAACAAGTTAAACGTCGATTAAGCGCTCTAGCATTGAAATTGAGAAAAAAAAGACACGATAAGTGGAGTTAATGTATTTGGTCTGAGAACGAGTCGTTCTTGTTTGAAAAATGAAATCGTTTAATCTCGCAATTCAGTATCCGGGACAAGGTCTGGGGATACTTGATCGAACCAAAGAAAGAGGACGAAACGTGGCTCGACTCGAGGGAAATGGGTTTCCTGGACACCCGGAGAACCTCGCGCTGATTCGCAATAAAAGGCATTGCGTAAGTGCATCGATGGCAACTTGTTTCCTTCTACTCGATTCGCTCTCCACATTTATTCCCCAGGATGATTACCTCCGTCCCGGCTTTAGACGAATAATTTTCCATTGGAAACCTCACAATGATGCTAGTTGCCTTGCGGAAAATGATATAGCGATATGGGGAGAGATGGCCCGCTTTTTTCAAAGAAATCGGTGCATAATGCTATGATATCAGTGCATAAAGTGCAATATGCTAAACTCAATCGATATCCAAAGCAGCAAAACATATTTGCAAAAGTAAATATGTATATGTAATCTTGTAATATTAAAATTAAAAAGCAGCCATCGATTTAAAAAAGAAAACGGGAAATTCTATCTTATGCAAAAGGGTTCATGACCTGGATTGTCATGGGCCAGGGTAAAAAAAAATTAATGTTTTCAAGATAATGGGAAGCATTCAACCTTATGCATGAAACCTTAGCACAAAGATCGAATGTGTTCAATAGTTATGATCATCCTTCATGAAAAGTTTGTAAAAGAAACAGACAACTGTTTAGGGACCCCAATCTGTATATCACCAACAACTTGCCCAATCTCTTAATTAAAAACCGACAAAGAGGAAATGTTGATGCAAGATGATAACTGGACTGCGTATTTCTACATGCATTTACGGGAAATTTAAAGGTGTAAAATTGCGCATAATGCACGCAATATGAAAAAGTATGCAACATTATCCAAGCTATAGTGCTTTTTATAATACCTGGTAGATGAAACAATTTTCTACCCAGGTCCTACCTCTTTTACTATGTTTTCAGAAATATGAATCCGCAGTCTAGTGATAACGATGTTCAGTATATCTCCATAGATAGGTAAAAATCGGTATCTATGAAATATGAAATCATCTACGGGATCGTCTCTCCCGGAGTTACCCTATGCGATTCAAAGGACCCATCCTTCGGATTTCTTTTTCAATGTTCAAAAGGAGCGACCGCAAGGTCTTCCAGTATAAAACGAAATATGGTCAACGCGTGTAAAAAGTGCTAGCTGGCAGATTTTCGAGGACCGCAGTGGCTGTCTGGTGCAGCACGGGTATACGCTATCGAACGGCCGGGGCTGCTTTGCATTGGCAACTCTGCACTCAAAGGCTAATGGCCATGAACTGATTAGCTCGGCTATCTCTTTCTGCCCGTTTATTAGCAGACAATTATTCCGGACGCGCGAAGCGAGGGTTAATTTTAGCGATTGACATTCGTGCTCTCTAATTGCTCGTTAATCACGTTTCGGAGTCGCGCGGCCGGCCTTCGTTGACCTTCCCCTTCGGCTCTGTTCTCACTCGAGCGTGCCTGATACGGGCGAACGAAGGAGACTGAAAAGGGACACGAACGAAAGGAGATTAAAGAAACAAGGCATAAATGAAGAGTGACTGAGATGCAATCGAATTACCAATTATCTTCTTGTTCCGCGTTGCGGACTTGTGTAATTTGTAGTTTGATACGCACGCTTCCGTGATTTCGCCTCCGGGGAAAGATCAGTTCCGTTCGCAACAGGTGATTGTTAACGCGTTCGCAGTCATGTGGGTCAGAATAATTGTTGCGCGGGAGCGCTTGAACCGCATGTAGATCGGCGCCGTTTCAACCAAAGCGTCTACCTGAACGTGAAACGCGTCCACTTAAAGAATCACCTGTACCCCAGGTGCCTGCCTAATCGTACAACGGAATCCGTGGACAGGCAAACGCGTTCCACGGTCGCCCGATGAGCGGTACAAAATGCCTAACGAGCGACCATTCGACGAAGAGTAATTATCAGCGAGGCCTGTTCCCATTTAGCCTCGCATCCCATTCGATATCAACGTTTATCAGGCCTACGCGTTAGGTATTTACACAATCAGCTGCGGCTATGCCGAAGAAAAACGAGAACCGCGCTCGATTGTTCGAATTGCATAATATCGTAGCTGAGCTGGTCGATCAAGTAAAACGGGTTTCAGAACCTAGACCGTCCTCGCCGGACGTCCGTCGATCGATGTGCATAGAAATAAAGTGGCTAAGGGCGGCTGGCGAGAGACGTGTTAAGTACCGAACACGGTGTACACCGCCAACGAAACGGTAGAATTTTGTCTGGTTTAAAAACCATACACGTAGAAAGACTGTCCCGCTAGAGGAACTGCTGTATTTACCTTTACAAGCGTTTTACTCGAACAGACGAATTAATTTCACTGCGTGAAGAGACTCTCGTTGCTCTCCATACCTCCTCCTCTCGTAGCGAGTTAATGACGAACGACGGGCGTTACAAGTTGATCGAGTAGAATCGTGAGAATCCCGGCCGCAACAGCGAGGAAAGTAGGTGAAACATGTTCACGTCGGAGGCACGAAAATCGAAGCAACTGGGTTCAACCGCTGCGCGAAAAAGCGAGCTGAGTCTAATTGCAAGCCTGTACTACGACTGAAGCAGGGCTCGATATTTCTTTTCACTTTTGCATTACTTCTCCTTCGTTTCCCCTAACTAGAATTCGTTTTGCTTCACTAACCGGCTGTTTTCTTTCCCGGATACGAGAGCACTGCGCGCATACACGCTTTCACTCGACAGGATATCGAGCACGTATTTCATTTCCCTATGGATTTTTCTGTAATTAGTAAAACTCGAAACGAGTTGCGAAAGGCTAAGGAACCTGCTAACAGGAAGGATCAATTTTTCAGTGGCGAGATAAAGAAGATGAAGAAAGCGAATGAGCTTAGATACCTGTGGTTGGGATTTGGTCAAAGCTCCTTGAAAAAAAGATTGGATGTTCGATGTAGCGACTTGAGGCAAGGGAAACGAGAAGAGTTTACTTGAGGAACGAGTTTGGACCTCCCTTGGTCGAGAGCTTCTTCGAGAGGGTGCACACGTGTGAGCATAATTCGATGAACTGTAACTCCGTGTTCGAGCGGCGGACGCGTGTCCGAATTAATCCAATTTCCCCAAGTTCGTAACGAGATTCGCGAGTTCCAGGTACACGCGATACTATAAATTCAATCGACGAAGGCCGGCCTACAAGATGGCTTAAGACTCGCGCATCTACCCGTCCTCGACCGCTGAAAAGCTCGGCCAGCTGTAAAATGCTTTACTGCCTCTGAATGTTTAAATTTTCGCGCCTCAGAAACTTTTGTTTCGAATAAAAACGTTGTTCATTTCTCCTTCGCGGTTGCGCGACTTCTTCCACGAAATTTTCGCCTCGCTTGGCCAGTTCGACCGTCCAGTAAAATCGTTTTCCATCCAATCCGATCGATTTCACTGAGCAAACTTTCGGCAATATCCTGCTTCGCGTTCCGTTCGCTCTCTAATTAGGTGCAACGTTACTTGTAATTTATTCGGTAAAGATCCGAAGAATGACGCGCGAATGCCGCAACGTTAACGAGGGCTTCATTATAGCTGCATAATTAAAATGAAATCAAAGTTCGGACGTGAGACAACGAGGAGGACAGTGTTAATACAATTGGTTGCCGCAATAACGAATTGTCTGGCCGTTACTAACGAGACACCACCAGCGGCGTTAATTGTTTCCACTGTGCCTCTGCCGTTGTTCGTGCTTTTGTCCGGCCTTTTTCCCCCCTCGAATCGCGTGGATCTATCATACGCCGGAACAGCGAAGCGTTTTTATTATCTACCGGCCAGTGATTAATATCAACTTTAGGAGCGTTAAATCAGATTTTATTGGTTGGATACTGAATCTGGGCTCATAAACGTCCGCTAGTGGCGTATAGTTGATCGCCGGAATATCGGTAGTGAGCCAAAACTTTTTTAGAATCGCACAGGCGGCTTGGAAACGTTGACTAAATGGATAGATGGACTACGAGGCGGAGCTATTGATAGCGCCGCGCATTACGTGCTGACTATCGACTGCAATATCTAGGAGAACATCTATTAATATGTTACTTTCTATCATAGGTAATTGGACGACGTCTCAAAGAGATCCGGGCAAGTTGGCGGAATAATTGGGCGGGCATATAGCAGGAGAAAATACCAAAGCTTGTCTATAATTTATCGCATCGCGACACATGTTGCTCGTTGTTGCACGATAATAAGTTTTAATGCGTATGTTCCTGAAAGCGAAAGCTTCTAATGCAACCGGTAGTCACGCTCGCGTTCGCGCGGAACCAACGGGAAAGCAGGGGGCTCGTTCTCCTTGCCGTTTATTGAAACGTTGCTACGCATTCCATGGACCTTAATTTTTAAGCCTGTCAAGGGAGGATTCGTGGGAGAAGAAGATCCAGTTAGATGAAGAGGGAGCGTCGAAGAATCAGAAGTAGAGAGGAAAAAGCGAAGATTTGATCAATTGACGAGAAGTCGAGATAGTTCCAAATCGCAAAAAGGAATATCTGAGCAAACAGCACACGGCACGTGGCGGAGCAAGTAGAACATACATTCCGACGATTAAGTTGTCACCTCTTACAAGTAGGTCGTGGATAATGTTCGTAGTGATAAGGCGAAGAAAGCAGAGAAGAATACATGAAATTACGCGAGCGTTGTTGCGCCATTGTTTCTCGTTCAATGATAGCCGAAAGAAGAGTTCCCTTTCACTTATTCTCGCGTCCTGAATAGAGGAACATCCTCCGATCGCGAAACAGGGATAACGATAGGCAGCGCGGTGAGATCGTTAGATTTTCATGCAGCTCGAAAGAAAATTGCTACGCTTATTCAACTAACTATTAATCGACAATGAACGACGTAGAACACTGGACACAAACGATGGGTACACTTACAGAGAGTGCTAGGAAGTGGATGACAAACGTGTACTAACAAATACACTTTCCTTCCTCGAATGTAACTGGTTATGAAAACGAAGTCGCGCGAAGATACAACGCGACTGTGCTTCTGTAATATCTACAGACAGCAAGTGCCGATTTACCGCGAATAAGAGAGAAAAGTCGCGATTCGTTCCGCTCGTTTGCACCGCGCGACGAGGAGCAGAGGGAACTGCAGAAACATCCTGTCGTGGAAATTCATGTCCCCGGACGGAAGTCGAGGGGGACCGCGAGATACATACGCGATTAACAGCTGTGCTCGCCCGAAACGCACGCGATAATGCATGTGGGAGGGAACGAGAGCAACACGAGATCTGCGCAATTTGTCTCCGCATGCATGTATGTATGTATGTACGTACCGTTCATACGATATGGATAGCCGATAAGCGATTCAGCGGTCGCGCTAATTTTCCTCCGGTTCGATCGAAGCGCAGTCAATCGGCTCGACTGGCCATTGCCAAATGCAATCGGCGCGTAAAAGAATGCATTAACGTAGACGAGAAATTGTAGCTGATGTTCGTGCGCTGGTACAGGCGATTGATCAACGTTGCTGGATCTTGGAACGAGGTGGTGGGTGTTGGATCGAAGTGCTGGATCTTGGATCGAGGAAACGAAAGACAATTATTTTCCTAGCAATTTTTCTGAAAATAGCAAGGGACGATTGAGGAAGTGTTCGGTAAATCGACTATCTACATGGAAATTTACAATGAATTTAAAAAATGGAGAAAGTTTACCTACCGCGTAATGGAATAAAATTGTAAATAATGCTTTCACTGAGTATCATGCAACAACTCTTGCAGGCAATGCGGTCTTTTCGGAAATTATAATTTCAAATATAGAAGCGAGTATTTCGATGTTCAATAGGAGCCGGAGTAATCGGATGGCCAAGGCGGGGAAATTCCTGTAAATCCAGATTCGTCACTCTGTTTACCTTCCGGGTGAATTTTCGATGCAAAGAATGCAAAGGGAAGGATTAAAGTGCACCAGCATCGTTTGCGGCTTGTCTGAAATGCGCGCTATGTATTTCTGGTGATTCTTGAGAGGCGTGCTCGTGCTCGAGCTTGCGAAAAATTTTCTTCCTGTTTGCATTTAATTTCAGTACGCTTTTAAGTATGCCTACGTCGCCAAAAATAACATCGACAAATTCAAAAAAAGGTGTATCGTAATAAAACTTGCAATTGCATACTACAAAAGAGGAATACGGCATTTGAATAACTTCTTAATAGGCAAAGTTCCGCCAAAATTGTCCAACTTGCAGAGAATAAAGCAAGGAGTGATTAAAAAAATGAAAAAAAGTTATTGCCGATCCTGCCAGGATTCGAACCTGGAATCTTCTGATCCGTAGTCAGACGCGTTATCCGTTGCGCCACAGGACCATTTGCTAACAACTGCTTAAATGGAGTAGATTATGTCTGGCACCGCTATCTTTTCTTACTACAAATGTTATAAGCACATCAATATGCCAGCATATCAACGAAAATACAATTACACTACATGTTTTATATCAACAAATACATTAATTCAATAGTAAATATACTCAACACCAAATTAAAAAAAAATATCGTAAAAACAACTTTTTCATTGATTTGCGTGCAACTTGTTACGTTTATGACATTGTGCAAATGCGGCAGTCACCTTCGGCATTTCGGACGATCTAAGGCTAAGCGGCGTTCATAAGCAAACGGAAAGTAGTTAACGAACCAATTAATCGGAGTGCGTGAAAATGTTACGTGACGTTTAATGTCAGTGCGATGGAATATCGACTCACCGTGGCCAATAGACTAAACGATAAACGGCGGTATTGCAAAATATCGCAGGCACAAGCAGTCCCTACGATCGGGGACCGGACGGGAAGGATGTACACGCGACACACGTTTAAATGTACGTACAGCTCCGAGGTCTTTCGGGACGATATACACCTCGTGACACTTCCAGGAAAGAACAATAATAATAATCAACACTATCAAACGGATATCTCTTTCTGATTTGCCTGGTATAGTTTCGAAATTAGCTGACTATACACTCCCGGCTAGGAGACAGTCCTCCGTTGTTCGTCGTTAACACGGATGGCAACATCATTTAGAAAAAGAGTGTAGATTTACATGGAACCGAAGAGACACTTAACGCGGAACGTTACTGTCACCTCGCCACTGTCCATCAGACATAAGAGGGTGCTGATCCGACTCAGAAAAATTCGAAATGGTTGCGTATCATTGTTTGCCACGTATAAAATAGTATTCGTCACTCACCCTTCGTAGATAGATCGGTCACTTAACACATAGAGTCGCGCGCGTCTCGCCTAGAAACTCGAAAACACGAGGGAAACGTGAGGAGAGCTGTCAAGACCCATCATCACACTCGCCATTTTGGTTTACACTGAGCCTCAGGAACGAACTGTGAGGTGTTTCTATTGGAAATACGCATGCGCGCGACAGGTGGCTGCCCGGGAGTTGCATATTGTCCACGATGCATAACTGACATTCAAAATGGTACGTGTATCTTTTTCGCTGAAATGTCCTTGGCAAATTATCTCACGGAATTGTGATGCGCAGCAATAGTTTGCAATTTGCAATGAGAAAGCTTTGCATCGCTGTGCGTCGTGCGAAATCAATACCACCGTCAAACTCTTGACGGTAGCTCAGGTATGTTGAAAGGACTCCGAGCGTGTTAAAAAATTAGAAATGGTTACTGAAATATGTATGCACCATATCAGATTTTTGTACATGCGCTTAATTAAACGTACCGAATTGATAATTAAATCTATGAAGGAACAATTACTGCAACTATGAGGCCACCTTTGCACCTGAGTAACCAACCGTTAACACCTGTTACTCCTACTTGATCGATAAATTAGAGTGCTTGCTACCATGTGTAGTTAGTTTGCCTACGTTACACACTGCCAAATATTACTGGCCAGGTACTATTAAAGACCACAGACCGGAGTACAGGACCTCCTGTACTCTAGTCTCTGTGTTAAAGCTGCCAGCCCCCGTGTAAATTGTATCCAGGAAATGATCCTGGTGGGCCAGGGCTCCGTCGGTACTTGCGATGTTGGTAAATGCGTCGAGCAGGGTAAGTAAATGAACGAGTAGGTCGCTTAATAGATAAATGTAGATCGCTGACATTATAGAACCGTTTCAAAATATGTAATTATATTATTTGGCTTTATAAATTATTAGATCCTTATTGCCTCATTTTCCTATTATGCATTGTTGGAATACTTTATGGCTGTAACAAAAAGTAAAAAAACGGTAGAATATAATAAAAATTAGTTTAAAAATTACTGTCCTATTTATAAAATAACCATTTTTAATAAAAAATTGTGACTTAATAGGAAAAGATAGTAAAACCATAAATATAATGTACAACTAATGATAAAATTCAATAAGTTTTATTAAGGCAGTTAATAAACAATCAAAAGTAAATGAATTTATTTCTTTATCGGATAACATCATCTCTAGTGCTTGACGGGGTAGAACGTTTCTAATTATTGAGATGAGCGGATTAACGAGATAAAAGTATTAACTGAAGTTATAAATATTAAAGGAAATGTAATACTAACGACAGTTTTTTCTAGTTCTGCGTTTCTTAAGAGAACTGGAAGTAGGGTTTTAGTGTTTGCAAGGATAATAGAACACCGTGGTCATTAACGCGTGCAAGTAGTTCCTATTAGGGAAAGCAAACAATTGTAATATTCATCTCGACAGCTGTTCGGGCAATTTCGACAATACGAACATTTCCGAAATCCGAGTCGCGGGCAATAGCAAGGTGAACGATCGCAGCGCGCGTCCTTTACACTTCGGTCGTCATAGCATACAGGCGTGTCATAACAAATGGTGCGTACTATTATTTTACCTACACGACGCTACTTATCTAATCTCGGGCTTCATTCTACTACCCTGTACACCTGCTTACTTGTTTTAATTAACTAATACGCGATTAATTAGTAATCATTTTGACATCGTGGAAGTAAAGTTTCTTTTGCCAATGTACGATCGAGATGGGTCGCGTCTCTTCTTTCGTTAGCTCCGATTATACATATATAAATCACTGCAACTTTCTGGAATTAATTGTACAAGTCTCCTGTTTTTATTGTATTTTGTTTGGCCCAGCATTCGGTTTTGTCGAAAACGAAAGAATACGTGCATTCTATTACAAGCCTCGTTGGATTAATACGCGTTTACTCTTTTGTTTTACCGGCATTCCTTTCGTCTTTTGGTCCTGTATAACTACTGTGACGCCATTTCTTGAAATTGTTTTCCTTCTGTTACAGGTCTGGTACATGATGATTGATATCAAGCAACATACTTATTATAATACAGCAGCATATGTATAACTGCGCATCATAATAATAGAGAAAATACTCTGGTGGACAATTGGTAACATGCAATGTATTACAAAAAAGGTTAACGTATTCACTTATGTACATAATTTTCTTGTTTACAAATGTATTGTTTCTTTTTAATTGGACTTTGGTAATAAGTGATACATTACTGACGCATATTTTACGAATAACAATGTACAAATTGAGAACAATACAATCTAGTCAATGGATATTTCAAAGGTTTTAACGAAAAAAAGTTGAAATATTCACGTACCACTGTAACTTCGTTATTGTTTTCCTCGGCACTGTTGTTATTTCTATGCTCGGTCGCAAGTACGGTCAAGTCGTTTTTTCGCCGCAGGATTTTAGCCGCGTGCCGCGTAGTTGTAACCCTGAAGCATGATAGTTTACGTATTTTTTTTTACTACACAAGCAGTATTACGAGAATTTGTACTAACGCGACATAGTTCATTGATAGGGATACGAATATGTTTCAAACTTTGACAACGAACATTTGCGGCACAGTTTTGATAAATGTATCGCATTACCTACAGTCTTGAATATAGGAATATGAAATTACAGCGTTTTAAAAGATTCATGAATACTCAGAAGTATTTGAATCTGAATAATAATATTATTTCTGCTTTGATAGAAAACATATCAGTATTTCCTTAACAGGCGACGAGAAGAAAAACTAAGATGCAAAAGAATAAAACAAAATCTCTGTTGATTTTCTCTGTTGAGACCCCCCTTTTTAGCATCACGCATCCTATACCAGTGATCGGGTGATCATCGGGCAAGGCTGCATCAGTCGACAATGTAAGTATCTTTATAATTTATTAATCCTTTTTTTTTTAATAATCTTTGGTTTTCATCATCTAGAATTAATTGTATGAACAAATGAGTAACCAAATTCGTTTCTTTTATGTTTCAGCGGTTTCGGTTTGTCGGTATTCGGACAATTTTGGCGATCGCCCGCGATGCAATCGGTAGAGTCGGTGTTTGATCCGTTCAAGTTTTTTCTTGTATCGAGTCAGTGAGTTCGTCGATGCTAAATATTAAGCGGTCGCGACATGAGTATGTTTTTTTTATCGTTTCGGTATTAGAGTCATGTGTCCTGCTCCTGTGATCGGGCGATCATCGGGCATGCTGCGTCAGACAGCAACGTAAGTATCATCATAGTTTCCTCACCTTATTTTTTTAATAATAATCTTGCATTTTCATTATCCAGAACTAATTGTACGAGCAAATCAGTAACCAATTTCGCTCTTTTTATTTTCCAGTAGCTTCCAGTTCCTCCATGGTTCTGGTGGTTGGCAACCTTTGATGATCGCGCGCAATGCGATCGGTAGAGTCAGTGTTTGATCCGTGCATGTTCTTTTGCATTGCTTTAAGAGCGCAATCGCTCTGAGTGAAGTTAGATTTAGTAATGATACGCGATATTAGAGTCAGTGAGTGCATCGATTACAAGTGTTAGATTTAGTAATGATACGCGATATTAGAGTCAGTGAGTGCGTCGACTACAAGCTGTGATCGGGACGATCATCGGGCAATGCGGCACCATCCCACAACGTAAGTGTCTTCATAATTTATTAATACTTCTTTTTTTAATGGTCTTGAATTTTTATCATCAAGCTTCAATTGCGATAACGAGTTACAAAGCAGGTTCCTTTTAATATGTTACAGCAGCGTCCCTGATGACTTCCCACAGCATCCCTGGTGGTGGCTTCCCGGAGCATCCCCGATGACTTCCCACGGCATCCCTGGTGGCTTCCCGGAGCATCCCCGATGACATCCTGCAGTATCATCGCATGGGTAGAGTGAGTACCCCAAGATTGGGCATTTTAAGTTCCTCCGGTCACTCAATCATGTCGCAGGACGAAAGGTCCGAAACGGCACGGGTGACTGGTTGTATACGTAGAATTTTTGCCAAGCACAGTGACCGTGGGTATATGTATGCAAATATACTCATGAGTAGTAACATTTCATTGTCTTATATTAGATGAGGCTAGGTCTTCTTGTACTTCGCGATTTTTAATACCTTGGTAATATTAAATTCGGGATTTAGTATAAAAGAGTAGTTATTCCTGATAATTAACAGGAATCTCTTTCAATTGAAAAATATCTTTACCAAATATATTTTCACTATTTGACTATTTGATTGATGAAGTATGAAATAATTATTTAAATGTATAGTGATGTTGAATATTAAATGAAATAAAATGATATGAATATTGAAGTTAGTTTTTAGCCCTGAAGTCGGATACCCTCCGACTTCGTTCATATTGTAACTATTTCGCAATGATAGTATTTGTGCATATTATTATTGCTGTGGTAGTGACAATGAACATAGGTTGTCTTCGATTTTTGCCGCGTATCAATTTGTTCTCTGCGTATCGGAATTATCGAATAACTGAGTTTATTCGATATCCATGCCAGAATCTTTAGCGTATAAAGACATCGGTATCTCGTTTGTCCTTGCGACGCATAAATCGAACGAAATGTACAAGAAGACATTTCGCGACGGATAGTTTTCAAAGTCAAGGCAGCAATCTTAACACCAAACTGGCGTTTTAGACGAAATGCCTTGATGACAGGAACGCCCGAGGATGTTTTAATTAATTTGTTCAATTTTTTCGAGTCCTTCTCTTGTTCAGAATTCTTGCATAATAAATTAACGTAGATTTACTTGAATATCCTTGCACAATAGAGTCATTGATTTGCTTTTTCAATAAATTAGAGTCATTCAGTTAACCTTTTGATAAAGTATAGAATCATTAAATTTTCATTTCAAATAAAGTAAAGTCATATTGATCAAATGCTTAGCCCGTTAGAAAATGTATACGTATTAATCACTTTTTTAGATGAGGATTTTCAGGTTTAACCCTTTCCGTGGTCACTGCCTCGATCCCATTCACGTGCCCAGGTGCTACTTGATTGGGAAAAAGGCGGTGGGCATGATGACCCTAATTATTAAGCTAACCATGTGTTTTTGGCGGCTGGCAATGCATTGGCGTATCGTGCACGACGTACATTCCGCATTGTGTGTGTGGTTAGGCTGTGGATTTGCGTCGTTTCGTTTGAAATAGTAATTAGTAGCTTCACTGTTCAATTCAATCACGAATGTACCGCATTCGTATTCTTTAAGCATCCAATTGTTGCACAAATTGTGCCATTCCTTACAAATATTTGCCCTTTCCTTAGGAATAAATTGCTGTTCATTATAAATATACTGTCAATATCTCGAGTAGTTTATTAACTTTTTAAAACGTCGATCTGCCTTTTATCGCGAGAACGCAAAGATCCCAGGCATTGTCAGTCGATTTCAGTAAAATGGTACGTACCTTAGAGTGTGTTTGATGTATGCTCGCGCTCGGGTGTCGGAGGCGTCCCGGGACGTCCTCCCTAGTGTAGGCCCTTGCACCCGGGCGTTTGTGTGAGAACCGTGGAGCGTATGTTTTTTTGGTGTGTGTGCTTTGCCATTTTTAAATATAGGGTGAGGTAGGATAGGTAACTTACCGTCTGGTGTGTGTGTTAAATATAAGTAGGTAGGGCCGGGCAGGTTGACACATTCTCTGATCGGGTAGGCCCACTTTTTCGCGTGTTCAACCTGTTTCAGGAAATCTGAGATTGAAAAGTCAAGTGCTTAGCTGGGCGCGAGCGAAGAATGCGTTCGCCTCTGGCTTTGCTCGTTGACTCTTCGAACTCCAACCGCGGTCGCGGTCGCGTATTAGGCCCCGAAACGAATTCGCATTCAGGCTCGAGACTGCTCGTGTGCACGAAGAACGACTCGTGAATTGAATCGTTAATTTTGCCATTTTCTGCAATGTCATTTTTTACGATTGTACTCGGTCGTGATTCGTCCACGGGTGTTCCATCTAGATCCGCGTTTTCACATTTTTATTTCACCTTTGTAAGTTTTTCCTTGGTTTCCGAATAGAGTCTCGAGCTTAGACTAAGTTACAGCGGGCATCGCGCCCGAAGAAAAGAAGAGGCCAAGGGCCGAAGAGGCCCGGCAAACTGCCACTCAAGAGGGCAACTACTAATGGCTCTGCATTCTCAAAAAGAATGGAGAGTCATTCTCTGTTACTACTTTGTCACTGTGCTTGATTTAGCTGCATGTAGTAGTATTTTCAGCTTGGCCCGTTGCGGCCCAACGACCCCTGGGCAAAAATCGCGTTTTTATTAGAGTCGCGCAAAATTTGAGAACGGCTTGAATTAGAGTTGCGAGAGATGAAACTCGGATTTTTAATTAGTGTCGCGAGATATTTGATTTTCGCGTGTTCGTAGAGTTGCTACCAAGTTCGCGGATTTTTAGGTAGAGTTGCGATTGCTTCAAGTCTTCGGTTTTGCAGTAGAGTCACGAAACATATGAATATCGCGTTTTCGTTAGGTAGAGTTGCGCACATATCTCTTCACGGTTTTTCTTAGAGTTGCGATGAAATAGAAATCGCGTTTGATTTAGCGTTGCGATTAAAATATCGCGTTTGTTTTTGCAACTTTGTTCTTCTTAGATTGTAGCTTTGTATTAGCTTGTAATTCTTGCGGAAACTGCATTTGCCCATTTCTTATCATATCTAATTTTCTTAGATAACAGCATAGTAGCTTCCAGTTAAATTCTCAGAGCATTTGCAGTTTAAGTTTATTGAATTACTTTGTTAGGGTCACTCTTAAATGTTAGTGTTACGAGACAGTTGCATCGCGAGTTCCAGTTAGCATTGCGTTTAACAAAGATCGCGGTTTTAATTAGAGTTGCGAACACAAATGCCCAATTGCTCCTATTTGGGAGCACGTACCTGTGCCACATGGACAGTGGCACATCGTCGGCAGCCAAGGACCACGGCTGCACCCCCTGCCTATTCACCCCCTTAGAGTTGCGTTTTACTAAATAATTGGTGCATAGAGTATAGAGTCAGT
The DNA here is from genome assembly GCA_023838395.1 of Holcopasites calliopsidis. NCBI lineage: Eukaryota > Metazoa > Arthropoda > Insecta > Hymenoptera > Apidae > Holcopasites > Holcopasites calliopsidis. The sequence goes on from JALHAQ010000025.1 coordinate 51,097, forward strand.
ATTTTATTAGTGTTGCGTCGATTCGCGAATTTGCTAATATTTCATTTGTTTCGTTGTATTAGAGTTTAATCTGGTGAATTAGAGTTTTTTTTGGATATTGATATTTGAAGCACCACTTGCGTTTAATTAGTGTCGCGAAAGATAATTTTCCACTCACGGTTTGAACGAGTGGACTTGTCGGTAGCCCTTCTGGCTACCTGTTCTTAATCATTGTTCTTTTCTTTCAGCATCTTTTTCTGTCTCGATTGTCTGTTGCTGGAAATACTGATCCAAACATGAATATATGTAGATGATAGAGTTGTAATTAATGTTTGTATAATTGACAATGGATCAATCTTTTGATTGTGTAATATATCTATTTTGCATATTCAGTTCATAGACACAGTACTAGTGACTGTTCGTTAATTTTTGCTTCAATCGTTGTACTTTTGTTTTCACTTTTTTTAGTAGTGTAGATTGTTACAAATTTTCCGATATGCTTGTGCAGAAATAAAAATTCGCCCGCGATATCCGTTCATGTTAATGAGAATCCTTGCAAAAAAAAATGTTCTTGGCTGTAGTTGGGAATGGCCATGGTGATATAGTAGAAGTTTTGTATCTCGCGTTCACACTTATCTGATTATTGAGAAATGAACTATGATGAGATCTTGATTTCCTCGCGTTTTGTATTGATATTCCTATGCTAAGATTGATGTCAGATACATTTTATAGTTAATATACGTACCAGGTACAGTCGTAGCTTCAATTTTGATGAAATATTGATAAAGTTAATTCTAACAAAGGTAGTGAAAAATAGTACGTATCGCCATGGCCAAAGTCCAGTTACTGACTTCTCATATTTCCTTTATTTTTTTTTTTTATCAAAGTGAATTAAATGAAATGTTCTTCTTTCAGCTGCAGTTTTGTTTTCTTTTTTTTGTGGGGGGTTTGGGGAAACTACTAATCTAGTGTATGAGATTATTACAGATTCACAGATGATTCCGATTATTCTAAATAAAATATGGAATATTTTAAACAAACATAAGTACGTCGATGGCCCGAAAGAATAATATAATACCATATCCATCAAGGTATATGATGATATTTGATTACTAAATGAAAAATGGCAAGTATGGAACAAAATCTGTCTCATCGATCCAGTGTTCCGAGATCTTAACACTTCTTTTTTATGAAATGTTATTAACCATTTGGAGTTAGCGTCTGTTTCAGAAACCTCAAGATAATCAATTGTTGGGCACTCAGAGAAGACGATTCATGGTAATTACGTACATAGAGTACACCCCCTGCCCCCAGCCCCCGTTTTCCATTTTATTAAAAAGATCATATAGGTAGGCCCAACTATAAATCGAACAACTGTTTAGCCCATTATGTAGGTAGGATTTATTTGAACGAAAACAATCGATTGTTACATACATAGGCAGGCTTTACACGAAACGAAACCATTAGATCTTTAGTTAGGCAGGACTTGGAACATTTTTAGATATTGTACATAGGTAGGCTTTAACAATTGTTTTTTCGCGTGAGTTTCAGTCTTTCAAGAAACGATGAGACAACGCTGGACCATCATAAAGGGTAATCAGGTACACGTATGTGTATGGGACAGTATCTGTTAGATTCTTATACAGGCAGGATATTTAATATTAAGTTAAATTTCTAATTAGGGAGGGCATTATTAATAGCTATAAGTTAACTTTAAGATAAGGATGCGTAGTTTTTAAGTTTTAATTAAGTAAGACACATATTTTTATGTCTAAGATATTAGTTTGTAAGATATCAGCAGTGTTCGGCACTGCAGTGCCCAAGTAGGCACGTTAGTATTAAGATTAGTTAAGCATATAGTAATTAAGCGCATGTTCGTTTAGCTATTAAGTAGATTTACGCTACGGGACACTCGAGCTTTAAAGTACAGCCAGACATCGTTGTTCGCTTTTTATTTTTTATTCAAATGCAGTGGGTGTAGAAAGTATTCGTTTGGATCGATCAAGAAAAACATATTTCGTTTTGAAGAATGTAGGAATACTTTCTACAGCCATTGTGTTAGAGTAATGAATGGTGCAGGCGTACTGTAGTGCGATTGTGTCCCACGTAAAGTTAATTTTTAAGTTAAGGGATTTTAATTTCTCCATCTTCTTGCAATCTTTCGATTTTGCTTTGATTTGAGAATTATCTAAGGCCTCCTCTTGCTGTCTGGCTTGAAGGGCGTTTAATTAACGAACGCTGTGGAAACTTACAACAAAAGGAGCAGGGTTTCTTTGATGTAAATTATAGTAGAGTTTAGTTTTTTTAAGAAACGAAGGGTGGGGCGTGGATTAAACGTGGGTAGGGTGGGTCTCCGTCGCAGCAACCTCCACGTGGTGAGACCTGGGCAATCAATTATTCGCTCTATAATTATTATTCAAGTCTTTGTACTATTTGATAAAGTGGACTAGATGAGCTTAACACTAGGTTTACGGAACGCGTCAACTTAAAGTCATACACATTATCTATAAGTAGCTTATATTAACTTTGATGGATAAATTAATTTCAGAACTTTATAATTTCAAACACTTGTATATGATATACCTACTTTTTAAAAGATAGGTACACAAAAAGACCCGTAAACTTAGTGTTAATTATTATATAGCGAATAATTGAGCTAATTGGCTGCGCGTTACATGTACTTGGCATGTGATGAATGATTCGGAACATTTTTTAGTCCATAACGGAATTTTGTAGCAGTATAATCAGTTTTACAAGTCGTTTATTAATATGTATAACGATAAATTTTAGTAGTTAAAATCTGTCCAATTATGCCCGTTTTCGGAGTATGTTTTGTTAGGGAATCTTTCAAATACAGCGGTATCATTATTATGTATTACGTAATATTAATAATATAATGTAATATGGCAAATTGTAGCGTAAATTATTTTAGTTTGCTCGGTGTACCGCCGAGGTATTTTACGTAATTCAGTTTCTATTTCTTATTTTAACCGCAATATATTCGAGAATGCGTAAGAAAACAGCGAATTTTTTTGGCACGCGATATTCCATAAGTCTTTAGTAGTATCGTCAGTGCAAATATATTTATAAGAAAACAACTGTATTTCAAAATGTAAGAGGCCTATATTAGGAGATATGAAAAAGAAAATTAATGAGATCTGAGATTGAATTAATTAAAATGTAAAAAAGTTTTGGCCCATGGGGGGATCGAACCCACGACCTTCGCGTTATTAGCACGACGCTCTAACCAACTGAGCTAATGGGCCAACTTGGAATGGAGTCTCCACTCTGCAGCATTTCAAGAATGCTATTTTTCTATACTATAAAATTATATAATTTTGCTCTATATTGCAAAAAGGTTGGCCCATGAGGGGATCGAACCCGCGACCTTCGCGTTATTAGCACGACGCTCTAACCAACTGAGCTAATGGGCCACGCTGTACTTCAATTTTTTATTAATCATTAACACCGGGCTTTCATAACTTTAGGACAATAATTTGAATGAAAGTTCAATTCATTGACCGCCTATATGTGTAAACTTTTCCCTGGATACTTCTCTGTGGAAGGAGATGTGTTCTCTTGAAGTTCTCTCGCTAAAGCGTTTCGTCATTGTTCAGCCGCACGTCCGTGCAAAAGTTTTCTCTGCAAAGGAAGGTTCGTGAACCCTATATCGATTTCACTATTCCTAGAGACAATCAGGTACGGTCAATAGACTGTCTTCTTTTACGTACAACAGTCAGCCTAACAATAGCTGTACGTTTGCAGCTGAAACTTGGAGGAGCAGAGAAATTCTCGAGACCTTCCTACAACTAAGGCTGAACTTCGTGCCCCTTGGAGTAGGCAACCCGATGCACATCTTCGATGTGCTTCGAATGATCTACGTATGCATTCCCTGAAAAGCTAAGAAACAGGTATTTCACGGTGAGCGAACGAGTCCTAACTCTTTAGCAATCTCAAACCTTTATTCAAGGCTGGCTAAGGCCGGCGTTTTTAGTTAATCTTGATGCAACGCTGTTTTAGGCGTAGATCATTAGAAGCAGTGATTACATTTCAATTAGTTGCGGCCAACGAATGACGAGGTAAGAATCGCGAACTGAAAGAATGACCTTTGTATATCAAATACGCCGGTTTAGTGCATATGTATCAGCGTTTATTCTCAAGGAAAATATTTCTTGTTACCAGATACATACGTAGCTGCACAAAATATGCTACGCGAACAAAAGAAGCCTCTGAAACAGGATGTTATCGCGTAATTCGAATGGATCCGCAGGTATAAAATGCAAAGGTGAATTTTCATCCGTGAGAAGTAGGGAGATGTTTTATGATCCCCCCTCCTCCATGGAAAGTCGATATATTGGTGCATTGACCCATCGTGTAAGTATAATATGTAGTAGGAAGGTAAGACCTCGCTAGTAAAATCGACCTTTCAACTTGAGAAACTCTAGTCGATGATACGATCGGAATATTAATACAGAGACACAAAGGATCTGTAATTATCACGAGAGGGGGTACTCGCACAGCGGAGAGGAAACTATGGACAATTTTGATTCAGCCCAAAAGCAAATCACCACTTTTTTGCTCCCTCCACCATTTCGCCGCTTATGTGTTACACTTTATCTGTCGGACCCGTTATGCCAATTGCTGGTCCCTGCAATGATTCTCACCATAGTAACTGGCATGAGCCCGCTTAACAACTTCATTGGTGCTTATTAAATTCAGGCGCCGCGATGAATGCACAGAACGCGTTGTACGTAATTAAATACACGCTAATTAATAGTTACTCTGCTCGATATCTGTTCAGCATTCTCATTGATAAACAACCTGAATGGTTTGTATCGTTTACATCAATGGATGGGTTGTCAACAAAACAAAAAAGGCGACAAACGTTTTTTCGATAATTTTTTTTTATTACCACGTTGAAGCCTTTCGCTTGACGCTTGTGAGACAGAGAATGAAAATGAGGAAGATACAACATCGATCTTTGTCGACAGTACTTTTGTCTTGCAATTTCAATATGGAAAATCGGAAGACTGATTCGTAAGAGCGATATCCGGTAAACATACTCGAAAACTCGTTTTGCAGGTAAACATAAAGGCGTATAGCAGAGCTCAGGCAAGGGGGCGAACATGCAGCTTACATATCACAAAGCGAAAGTGATTGCGTAAAGTCCTTACGAAAACAAGTGTATAAGGAGCAGCATTTACGAGGAAAAGGAAGAAGTCAGTTGGAGACCGAGAGATGCTGTTTGGCCGCGACACGGCGAAAGTACACACGCGTTGCTGCCGTCATATTTTTAAACGTCTCCCTTTTTTCCTCTCGTTCTAACATTACGCACTTTCGTTGAATAGACTTATCAGGCCGGGGTCATCGAGAGACGATCGCGGGTTTTCTTCGCCGATGAACCAACACTTAAAAAAAAGCAGCATGGCATCGATAACGCGACGGTTTACCGTAATATTTTGTTTGGAGTGGGAAAACGAACTGGAAGGCATGAAGCCGGGGTTGCGTATCGCTTAAAAATTTTAATAATTCCAAAACCTGGTGCAGCTAGGAAAGTAACCCGAGTTTGATTTTTCTCTAATACGATTCTCTTGACGTTGGTAATTTTTTGTTTAATCTGAACGTGATAGTGGCATAAGCAGCAAGGTAGAAAGATTATTATACAAAATTATTTCCCGAGCATAAGGTGCGATATTGTTGTAACATTTGTAAAAAATTATCTCGACAATTTTTCCTAAAAATCATTGCGCGCTTCCGAAAGTAACCGTAGGATTTCCACCCACGCTACCAGCTGCTATTCCAGACGATATTTTCCATCATCCTATAACGAAACGGCCGGTCGACAGCGGTGTAAATTTTCCTTGGCAATGGTCGGGACCCCCCGACTCGGGGGAGCATTATAGTCGGAGACGGTTTAGTCGCGATCCGAACACGAACGGCAGCGGTTCGTAACTCTTCGACGTTTGTCCATCCTGTTCGATCGAGAATCATTTGTGCGTATCTTTCGCGTAAAACGCTCGAAGAATCTTATATCGACGCCTAAAAAACTGTACATCCTGAAAAACATCGGTAAGCTTGATCCTCCCATTTGTGCGAATCTTTTTCTTTAAGCGATTTGCTTGATTATGATGGTACCGCGGTTACGACAATCAAGATCTACTCTGATATGTGTTAAAACGTTTATGCAAAGCATACAGTTGACTATAACTAATAGGATTTATCTTGTCAAACAATTTTTATCAGTGCACTAGTATCGATGGTGGTTTTACGATTGGTATTTTATTCAACATTTCTCTATTATATCATTAGCCTGCCTATTAAATAGCATATTGCAGCTGTAAAAATGAAATTGGATGAATAGAAGCGAAATCTTTGCTGTAAGGATCCCCACTAATGAGCTGCAATTGTTGATTATCGATAGTTCCTCTGTTTGTTAAGTGCATATTAACGTATATCCTCATTTTAAATACTGAATTAAAAGAATATTGAAGTATTTAATCTCAGGTAGGCAGCTCTTTAATTTCAAATTACTTTTTCATACTGTTTAATTACCTGTAAATGATCACCATTCTAAACACATTTGGGTTTATTCCACGCGTGCAATATCTTCGGAAGAATTGACGAATTCTTTTATCTATTAAGCTCGTTAGAATTTCTACGAAGATAATAACTTTTTCTCAATGCCGCGACAATACTTGTTAACATTATTAGTAGACTGCGTTGTTTCGTAATTATAAATATCTTTCGTAATTGGTGGTTTCAAAAAACATATTTCTTATTCTGCACTTTTTTCATAATGCATGTGCTTTGCATATTTATGTTGAAAAACATATGGAATAATATGTTGCATATGTTATTTGCCGTGTACATGCATATATCATGCTCACCTGAGTCATTTAACTCGTTGAACTAATTTAATCTGTCAGCCAGCACTTGTATCATAACCGGATAGTGTTCATAGCGGAAGGTAAATAGTAAAATGAACTCAAATAGATTCGAATAAAGCTACATACATTTTATTTGTCATGTGAATAGGTAGTTCTAAGTTTTAAAGGAAACGTTGCTGCTGTCATTAAAACCGCGTAAGAAGCGCTTCAACAAATCGAACTCCTGAAAAATTTAATGTTTGTAAAGGCTCGTTTAATTAAAACATTACATAATGCATAGTTCAATTAGAAAACATGATCCGGAGAGTGATTGCGGAGAGAAAAATTAGAGGAAAATAAGTGCTATGTTACAAAAGATACAGGCTTTATGCAACTAAGAACAATTTTATGTACTTCAAGCGGTGAAAATTTGTAGAAGAGCCGCCGATGCACGAGCCACACCACTGCTTGAGAAAATTTAAATATGCATCGATAACATCGAGTGATGTGGAGCGGTCGTTTTCAGCGTACAAATTCATTTTGTGCTTGCAATTTACCGTAATTTTAAGCACAATAGATCAGAATAACTGTAAAATGTTTGTTGGTACTTAATATTCCACTTAACACTTAACATAGTATACACTGAATATCGTGCATATTTGCATGTTTCTCGTGCATAAATGTCACATGATTTTTGTATATATATCGTGCATAAACATTCGCAGTCTAATTATTATTAGCTTCGGAGTATCGTAAGAATAATGCAGTTTTCAAATTGCAAACTGATAAAGGCTTTGCATTATTTTGCATCTATATTAGAAAGTTATATTTTCGTAGAAGGTGATGACAGTAAGGATAACAATTATCACTACCATGATAGTAATTTGATAAAAAAAAAATAATCTTTCCCCTCGATCTCTACCCCATCGTGACGATTAGATATTGCGACTTGACCTCAGAGAACGAGTTTTAAATTCCTTTCGCTCATTTTGTTCTAAAAAAAAAAAGACAGAAATGGTATGAAAGGCAACTTGGAACCTACAGAACAATAAGCAATAAATCGGGCACCGAAACGATGAAAACTTCTTCCTCGTTCCTGCTAATTGTACTCTGATCCGCGAACGATTGAATTGGAAAGCTTGCTTGTCACGCACAGGCGTTCGTATCGAGGATTTTATGTAATCACTAGACTGCGGATTTTTATGCGTTTACAGGAAATTTAATGATGCGAAATTGCACAGGATGCATTCAATATGAATAAATGTACATACAAAACATGCTTTTTATAATATCCGGTAGGTGAAGTTCCTACCAAAGTTCTGATTTCTCTGCTATACTGTCAAATATATGATTCTGCATATAAATCCGCAATCTAGTAATCACTACCCTTCGCTCCCGATCTTGGGTATCGATTGAAACGCATTGGCGTTTGTCTTTCACAGCCACGATAGCTTGAAATTCAATAGACTTACACAATATTCGCATACTTTGCCAAAATATCTGTCAATAAAATAAAGAATCATTCCTTGCAGCGCAGCATTCCGGGAAATCATGGTCAACGCGTACGAGGGGATTCTGATCGTGTTGGATGTGCTGCTGCTTCTCGTGAAGATCCTGTATCACACGGTCGTAGGGTTCTTCAGATTAATCATGCCAGTCGAGCAGAAGAGCGTAGTTGATGAAATTGTCCTAGTACGTAAACAACAAAACTATGAACCATCAATTTTGATTGTTTGTGCAATGTGCTAGGTATTCAACCGTATGGATGCGAGCGAGAATGAAACGAGAGAATAACGGGCGATTTCAAAGACCCGAGTCGCGACGCGCGCGTAGCAAGTAGAGAAAAAAATTGAATAGCTCCGATATCCTGTTTAATAAAACCCCTTGTTTTTGTACAGATTACCGGAGCGGGGCATGGCATCGGTAAAGAAATCGCTATGAAGTACGCATCCCTTGGAGCGATTGTTGTTTGCTGGGACGTGAATCAACAAAATAATGAGGAGACCGTTCGTGCAATTAAACAAATGGGCACAGATAAGGTGTACGGATACAAGTACGTAAAAGCACCTTATCATTTGTTGCATCGGGTTATCCAATGTAGTACAACTGGAGAATTATTCGAAATGATCTTTTGTTGTTTTCTTCTTTGTATAGATGCGACGTGTCGAATAGGGAAGAAGTATTCAAAGTAGCTGATAAAGTCAGAAAAGAAGTCGGGCATGTGACGATTTTAGTTAACAATGCCGGCATAATGCCCTGCTACGCTTTTCTGGACCACACGCAGGAAGATATAAAACGTATATTCGATATTAATGTGTTGGCGCACTGTTGGGTAAGAGAAATAACAAAATCCAAGCAACTGGTTTAATTAGTAATTGTTTTTAAAAAAATTCCTTCGCCTTTCGTTCTCTAATTAATTGATAATCATTTTTCCGCAGACCATTCAAGCTTTCTTGCCCAGCATGATCGAAAGGAATCATGGTCATATCGTCGCTGTTTCTTCTTTGACCGGATTGTTCGGTCTACGCAATGTGGTTCCTTATAGCGCTTCGAAGTATGCAGTAAGAGGTAAATATTATTCATTGTGAAATTAAGAAAGATGTGCCTTTGTATCAATTGTTTGACGATTTTCTCAGGTTTAATGGAGGCACTGAACGAGGAAATTCGGTCGCTGGATAAAGAAAAAGTATCGAATATTCATTTCACAACAATTTATCCGTACATGGTGAATACGGGGCTTTGCAAGAAACCGAAAATGAGGTAAAAATTTTGTATCAACATACCTTGAATAACTGATTTTAGTGGTTTTTGGTAACAAGCCCGAAGCAACCCGTTTATGAAACGTTTACGAAAGATATAAATTTAAACTCTTATTCTTTAACGCGCGATCAATGATCATAATCGATCTATTAACAATACTGCTTATCTATGCATTTTTGCACGCAGACTCGATTGTTGGATTAAGGGTAGGAACATTTTCGAAGATAGAAACTAAGTGTAAGCAACAGCAGTACTTAAATCGCCTTTGTTTTAATTAGGTTTCCAAGCATCATGGGGCTGGTTGACCCAAAGGAGACAGCTGATCAATTGATTAGAGCCCAGCGGAGTAACATTAAAGACTTAACCGTTCCCCCGTTTTGGTTGTATTTTAGCAATGTGATTAGGTAGGTAAAACGACACCATATGTATCCGCGGGCATTTGATAACGTTTTTTTATTCAATTTTAGGTGTACCTCTGAAGGGTGCATACGCGAAATACGTGACTTTACAGATTCCGGCTTGGAGGCCGAGTTTTAATGAACATCTGACGCTCTTTTGAAAGAATATATTATGTGAGAATGTTTTCCATGCGGTTCGTACTGGATGCTCGTAAAGCTATAAAAGAAGGACAATATCTCATTCTCTCATTCGTCTGTTTGTAATATCGAAAATGGGAACGTGTGTCCACGTTTAAAGAATTAGTATTTTAGGGTCTGCGAGAAACATCTCTTTTTTTATGCATTTGCAGATTTTCAACATCACTCTCAGATACAGTCCTTCTTTGCTCATCGTTGGTATATTGTAGGGATTTGTGTAAGAATTAATCACCGCATTTGTAATAATCAAAGTGCAAATGAGAAGCCATTCCTTGATGTTCATGTAAAGTTGTATTTGCATATTCTTCTTTTGGATGCCGATGACAAATGAGTATTTAAATATATCTGGGTAATTTCAACAATATAAGATTTAAATTTGTTTATATTAAAAAATCACCTCCTAATAAAAACGGCGAAGTGGCATTATCACTTATAACATGCAAGAAGAAAGTAAAGACGAGCATACTCTTTTTTACCTCGTAAGAAATCTCTTGCAATAGCCAAGCTGGTCAAACAAAATTTTACCAAAGCTTGCTACAAAGTTTTGTTGACAAAGTGGCTAAAAATTCGATACAGTATTTAATATATTCGGTGATGTTAATAAATTGACAACAAAAATATAGCGGGGTCTGTTAAAATAAGTTGCGAGAAAATTAGCGGTTATCAAATACTGTATCGAACTTTTAGACACTTTGTCAACAAAACTTTGTAGCAAGCTTTGGTAGAATCTTGTCTGAACAGCATGGCTATCAAGGTTATTGCATTAATTTCATAATGCATCCTTAAAAATTTCACCTAATTTACTGTATCCTTTCAAACCAACTTTAGCACCAGCTACTTGGCACCCAAAAGTCACAGCCTCTTGTAAGACGTCCTGAGTAATGAATTCCGCATAACTGCACTCTAGACTTTCAATGTTGTAATTTTTCTTAATATTTCGCCTCAATGTTACAGTTCTTTGTACAGCATCGCCTCCTTCATTCGACTCTGATCTTTTTCTACTAATATATTCCAATTTCGCTTTATTTAAAGAATGCAATACTGCAGCATTAAATGTATCCCCGGCTCCTAAAGTATCCACTACGCATTGTGGTGGAAATGCAGGGGACTGTACTATAATATTGTCTGGAGTTCGTGCCATTGCACCCAGGTCGGCCCAAGCGCATATGAGGGTAGCTCTGAAACAAAAGTACATTAACTATTCATTAATAAAACCAACTCCTTAAAATAAATTCATACCCAGTCTTGGCTTCGTCGCTGATATTTTTTATCGTCTCGCTCATATTATCATATCCCCTGCTTTGAGCGAAATCTTTTGAAATGAACGCTACGTCGACATAAGGCAACAAATCTAGCAGTTCTTGCCTTGGTCGTTCTAACTCTACGCTAACTGTGATTGGCGCATGATTCGCATTTCTTCCCTTGCTATCACCGTCTTGGCTGTAATTCAGCATATTATTATAATTTTCCACGCATTGCATCATAGACAATACTTCATTCAAATTTCTGCCCTCGAAATGGATCCAACTGTATTCCTGCAGGCGTAGTTTCTCAAAATCGTTCAATGTTAACTCCGGTAACTTAGGATTGTGATGTAAAATTGTGCGAGAGCCAGAGCTTAGACTTAGAATAATGGTAGATGTTGGACAACCGATGTTCTGCACCATGGGGCAATGGGAATAATCGATATTGTTCTTTTGCATGTCATTTTTCAGAAACTGCAAATGCTCCCCTGTGCTTAAAGTACCAAGAAATGCACAAGGGCTTCCCAATTGGGAGAGAACAGTGCAGGTATTGGACGCATTGCCTCCTCTTTGCCATCTATAATCTAGAGATCTATAGATCACAATAACAAAATTAAATGTATTGATTAAACATTGCAACGAATTCTGCAACCCTATGTCGGAAGTCAAGCGTCAAAAAATGTTTAAAGAAATGTATTAAAACAGACGGCATTATTATCAATAGATCGCAATGACGTTGTTTACGCTGTCATTGATATCAGCTGATCGATCAACACGAGTAGTGGAGCACCGATAACACTGTACAGCCGCGCGTAATATTAATATCTCACCTTTCATCGGAATCCTCTATGGGAAAATGTTTACATGTTTGAACGATGTCCAGACAAGTTAAACCGACGCAAAGTATTTTTCGTTGGTTCGACTCCGCTCTGGAGGACGTGCCAACAATTTTCTCGTAAAAACTTGGAATCATATCATCCACTGCTGTACTGGGAGAGCGCACAATTCACATTACGTTCTTACACGGCCAACCATAGGACTGTAATAAAATAATAAATTTGTAAACAACATCTTACGATTCGATAATACAGGATTTTTGTCCAATCCATGCGATTTTTCTTTTATTCTGCGACAAGATTAGCTGGCGGTGCTTGTGCGTTGATCAAACTACTTGACCTTTAAACTTATCGAATACGTACCGATAACTTGTTGTAAACCTGCATTCGCGTAAAACATAATTCCGAAATTCGATAAAATATCTAAATATAAATTAAACACGAGTGTATGAAATATTTTTATCGCTTTAAGGGAACTTGAAATTATTCGTTCTGCGTGTTAGGCAATGAAGCGCAATTTACGGAGGGACGCGACACTAAAGTTATACGATCCAAACGTTTTATTAATTCGTGTTCCACTAACTAATTAGTCATAATTATTTTCAAATTATGTAAAAGTAATTTGATATTTTTGAAGAAATACCGAAGATCTTAAAGTTCCCGCTCGATCATCGGACGATTCCAGCGCTTAGCGGGTAGCGAAAAATGCGAAGATGGCAACGCAAGCAATTTCGTTGAACATGGAGATATCTTTTGCTGTTTCCTCATTGAATTTCTTACCACGATAATTCGAAAATCATATCGTAAAAGAAAATATAGACTTTTCTCGCCAAATAATAGAAAATATCACGCTTGTTTTTAAGCAGGCTAAACTTATGCGCGATATACGCGTGAGGCTAGCATATTGAAGCTTCGGCTAATAATTATCCGATAGCTTCTTTTTAAATAATCGTTGTTTTTCGTTTGATCTCCAATCATTTTTCATTAAATATAATGGATCCTCGGATACATAGAAGAACAGAGTCGGAAAAAGGGCCGGGTGATTTGGTCAGTGTGTATAACCTCAAGAATTATCATTTCTCAGACAGATTGTATGATTACGATAAATATATTTGCAATGTACGGGGACTCGAGTGCATAAAAGAAATATATTTACTTTTCATTTAAAATCGATCGAATTCATTATTAAAATATTTATGTATCGCTTTTATCCAAGAGTGAACAAAAATAATTGGAGACAGTATTTTGATTGGTGCTATATCTTACAGATAGTTGAATGGCTCAACGAGGCTTCTTTAAATCCAAACGAGGATACGAAAGTTGCAAATTTATGTAAAGTTCAAGAAATCTTGATAAACAAGGAGCCGCATTTGCTTCCGTTATACTTGGACGAGGCATTGCAATTCTCTGTAGATAGAAACGCGGAAGTTAGGAAAACGATAACGGGTTTCATAGAGGAAGCAGGGTAAAGATCGTTATTGAAACTCGTGGTATAATACTTTATGATGATCTTTTTATAAATATGTTTCTTATTTATAGGGTAAAACAGCCGGAAGTAATTCCACGTGTAGTTCAAGTACTTTTAAGACTAGTGTCCGATGAATCGTCTGCTGTTGCTAAAAGGGCTCTGAGAGCTAGTGGCAGAATATTGAGGGCTGCGTTAAAATGGATATCCAGTGCCGTTACTGTTACTCCAGAGATGGAAATAGCATGGAATCAGCTTGGCGCTCTGAAAGTTCAAATTATAAATATGATCGATAGCGATAACGATGGGTAAGAAGATCCCAGTTTTTTTTTGTTCTTTTTTACATGGACTTAATTTTGAACATCTACCTCTGGCTTTCAGTATTAGGACTCAAGCAGTGAAGTTCCTTGAGGGCGTAGTTTTAATACAAACATACCCAGATCCTGATAGTCCGAAGAAGCCAGACGAGTTTTCTTTAGAAGATATACCATTAACATTAAAAATAGCTCGCCGACGAAAACTGGAGGAAGAAGCCAATGATGTAATGGATTTGTTAATCAAGTTTCATGGTTCGCCCCATGTTAGTAGCGTTAATTTGATGACGTGCATGGGATCTTTAGCATTGATCGCGAAAACGAGACCACAGTTTATGTCTGGAGTAATACAAGGTACAAGAATCATTCAGAAATACGATTACCTTGTTTTAATGTTTGCAACTAACAGATGTAAATTTACAGCTCTGCAAAGGCTGCAGCACGACTTACCACCAACGTTATCAGACTCTCAGGTGACTAGCGTGCAGAAGCAATTGAAATTAACTTTACTAGGGCTGATGAAACACCCGGCCAGTATAGAATTCGCATCTACCATAGCTAAGCAATTAACGCAGCTGGGAGCAAAGGAGCAAGAAATTCTTAAGGCCTATCCAAAGCCGGAAGATATACGGCGCATGAAGAAACGCCAGCAAGTAAATGCGCAATTATTTTTTGTCACATGTATCGATAACATATCCTTTATTAGGAATATTGGTAATTTTTAGGAGGCAGCCGCTTCTTCAGCTGCGAAACGCGTTAAAATCGAAACGCCGCTAATCTCGGATGAACCCGAGATTGCTACCAGTCTGGTACCAGGAACAAAGGTACCCGAACTTACGGAGCTTTCGGAGAGCTTTATCTCTGAAAGATTAAGCGTGGAGATTGCTACAGATTTAGTAATGGACAGCATGGCATGGGTGCCTGACACAATGACAGCGATTTTTCAAAGAGAATATCAGCCCACTTCGACGACCGATATAAATGTTCAACGCCAAGCGATTGCTAAATTGCTGGCGGCACAAATCAAGCAGGCTAAAGCGAAAAAGAAAAAGGAACCGAAAGATGAGGAAGCTGTGATGGAAGATTTGGTAAAGAATCCGACTATCAGCGTAGCAGAAGCGAAACGAGAGAGGAAGCGCGAGAAAGATAGGGAAAAAGAGAAAGAAGCAAAGGCATCTTTAGAAGCACAGGAAAAGTCGCTAGCGAAAGCGAGAACTCGTTTGAAAGCATTGAGATTAGCTGAAGTTACCAAACCATTGTCGAAGGAAGTAAAAGAGAAGATGTTGCTGATGGCTGTTAATCGAATTTTACTTTCCGAAAAAACTGCTGTGTTCGGTGGTGTGGCTGGTATAAGGTAGAATACCTGGTGCACTCTTTACACACTTAAAAATACTATCAATGAAAACGACAAACACTTTCTGAACAATTAATTTTAGGTCAAAGATTTTAACCACTCTAGCAGCGACGTTTAATCCATACATTAAGGAAACAGTATTACGTTACATTACTGACGACATGAGAAGTCGTTTAGACTTAGCCTTAGGTTGGTTGTACGAAGAATACGCATTGCTCCAAGGCTTTCAAAGGCGGACTACCCTATGCACAAAGCCTCAAGAAGCTCCGCATCAGGCTTATAATTTTCTGTTATGTACCTTAGTATCTGCTATAGATTTAGTGCAGGGCAAGGATCGCGACACACTATTGTACAGGTATTATTAAACACGTTATTATACACGTTATTAAACAAGTAAAGGAACAAAATTAAATGCTGTATGGATTTTGGAAAGGTTGTACCTGGAAGCACCTTTAATCACTGAAGATGCTGTAGAGGCTTTGAAAATGGTATCTTCGGATGAAACAAGAGGATTAGCACCGTTGCAGCTATTGAAGGAAATGGTTATTCGAAGACCGACAAAACAATTGGTTTTCCTCAATGTATTGTTATGTCATACTGGCCACGAGAACAATACAGTACGTTACAACATTGCGCTATTATTTACGATACACGAAATAGCATGTGTAAATTTCCAATGTTCGCATCCTTAAACTTTCTAATTTTTTTTTTCGACAAATAGATAAGGGAAGCTGCTATACGACTAGTGTGCCAGTTGTATAGTCGTTCTGAATTAAGTAAACTCATAGAAGAGTACGCGGTTCTTTATTTAGGTTTCTTGCGACTACATAACCCGCCAGAGATCGTTTTCGGACAAGACCGAGGTCGACCGCAAGTAGAGACTCAATGGACTGAATCAACTACTAGAGCTTGCCTTGGATTGTATCTTGCTCTGTTGAGCGAACACCAAGATTTGATTCACGAGTACGTGTTATACGTTTGACGATTATCTTAGTGTAATCCAAATTTTTCTTAACTTCTCTTTCATAGATTGGCGAGAGTTTATACATCGATGAGCGCAGATGTAAAACGAATGGTTCTCAGATTAGTGGAGGGGCCTGTACGATCTCTGGGAATGGGTAGCCCACAGTTATTAGCATTAGTCGAAAATTGTCCCAAGGGTGCGGAAACGCTGGTTACAAGGATTATTCATATTCTGACTGAGAAATGTACGTATCAATTGTTATTTTTGTTGTTTCTACTTTTCAATGTTAGATCGACATTTAATACTTTGTTTCGATGTTAGCTGCACCAAGCGCGGAATTAGTAGCAAGGGTGCGAGAACTTTATCAGACCAGAGTGTCGGACGTTCGGTTTCTGATACCTGTACTAAATGGTCTGACGAAAAAAGAAGTGATCGCCGCCCTTCCGAAACTTATAAAGTTAAACCCCATTGTCGTTAAAGAGGTAATTGCATTTCCCATATAACGCTACTGTCAATTTCAAATATAACTATCGTATTTTCATGATTATTTTACAGGTATTCAATAGACTGTTGGGCACTCATAATAACGAAAGTGGTGTGCCTCATACATCTCCCATCACACCCGCTGAATTGTTAATAGCTTTGCACAATATAGATCCAAGTAAAGCTGAATTGAAAACAGTTATAAAAGGTATATTAGAGTATAAAATGCATTATAGCGCTGTTCCGAATTATTATTTATATGCTGTGTCCCCGTTATTTCTAATAATATTAATTTCTAGCCACATCTCTGTGTTTTGCGGAGAAACAAATATATACGCAAGAAACTGTGGCTGTAGTGATGCAGCACCTTATGGAAATGACACCGTTGCCCACGTTACTTATGCGAACAGTAATACAGAGTTTAGCGTTATACCCGAGGCTGAGTGGATTTGTTATGAATATACTGCAACGATTAATTCTTAAGCAAGTTTGGAAACAACCGAAAGTTTGGGAGGGTTTCGTTAAATGTTGCGAACGTACACAGCCGCAAAGTTTTGCAGTTATTTTACAACTTCCTCCGGCGCAGCTGGCTGACGCGCTAAAAATGGCGAGCAATCTACGTGCACCTTTGTTGGCGCATGTAGATGCTTTTGCTGAAAATCAGGTACCTTCTACCGCTACAGATTATCATGTTTCATTGAAAAGAAAAGGAAATTGCATTAATACACAATTGATGTAACATTTTTTGCAGAAGGCGCACATTCCCCAGTCAATAATGGATGTTATTCAGGGTAAATCGCCTTGCGACATGCATGACGAATTTGATATTGTGAGTAAAGATGCTTGTATATAAAGAACTGATTTTTATATATTATTACTATTATATACATATAAAAAAATAAATATATGAACTAATACCAATAGTTTTTCCTGGAATTTCTTACAGGCACCACCCGGCGATTATCCGATCGAACAAAAACCAGATACAATGGAAACTGATGTTTCAGAACCAGCCCCTCCTGGTTTAGATTAGCATAAACTCATTCCAGTATTGGGATCTGAATCATCATCCACAAATTGTCCCAACTTTAACGAATTCACATTGTAAATTACAAATTCTTTTCACGTTCAGTAATGTTTGAAATGTCCGGTAATCTGAAACGTTAGATCCACGTATTCATCGAGTCGTACACGATGTGTAAATACTTATTTTTTTTTTACTCTGAGCTTGCGGAAAATCCAGTTAATTTCACAGCTGTGCGAGCTCCCTTTTAACTAGTTTCGTTCTGTAAATAGAACACGCGTAAGATTGTATATACACGCGTACTACTGTTTTCGTTACATATTATCGTAAGTATACGTCGATAAATGTAATTCATATACTGTATAATCATACGCTACATTACATCAGAACATTTCTAATATTCCTCTTTTCATAACAGATTAAACATAAGTTTCAAACTTGTCGATGAAATACGAAAAGTATACAGAAAAAAAATTGTGCATAAGCTATTTCAATTTGAAATATATTTGATTGTATATTCAGATATTTTGCTACATTAAATCGTCATATCACTGGCGTTGTGTACATAGCTGATCTATCCAATGTGAATAGAATGTCCTGGATATAGATTTGGGAAATGTCTTACTTTTGTATTAGGTACGTACACGCTGTTCGTACTTGGATCGTATACGTTTTAGAGCAAGAGAGTAAGTATAAAAGTTGTATGGATTATTACCCTATACTGAATGTTCACTTGTGCCAGAAGACACTTTTAACGAAAGTTTGATTTCTAGTAACGTTACGCGTAACTACGCGTAAGCATTTGATATATTGTAAATACGTATAAGCTTTTATATATATATAAATTAAATAAAATGTAACTGAAAATTCACCATTATTGAAGAATATCAAAGAGGTCGTTATATAGAAAAGAAGTAAACATCAAAGTTCTCTTGTAAATGAATGTATAAATTTATTAAAGACTATCTCGTACAACTCTCTACAGTGTATATTACAATTGTGTAATAAATATGAATTTTTAGATTCAAAACGGCGAATATCATCCAAAATCTACTCCAATGTCCAGCAAATCGCGCAGCATAAACGATGCCTTTTTCGGTAGTATCCTGAAAAAACGTAAAGCTAAGTTTTGCTCATTGGGCCTTTTTCAATACTCGGTGCATAATTTACCTAAGAATATGACCCAGGTAAAGTAAATATCCAGGTACACTGAACTCCGCGTAATTCCGACGGACACCGACTAGAATTTGCTTAGCTGCTTCCGCGGCAGGCATCGTGCCGAAGTAGCTCGGTATTCTGCATCAATTTCGAAGAATAAGTCTCTAACAAAGTATGATATCGTTCATTGTTGCTGCTTACCTAAAACGAATATCTTTCGCCACTTCAGCTCCTACAATAAATGGATAAACATGAACTAAAGTAATTATGACATTACTATTCAAGTGCCTTAACTCAGTATGCAACGATTCAGCTAATCCTTGGACCGCGAATTGTGCAGTCGATAATGGAACTCTGCTTCCTCCAGTGGCAACGCCCGAGAGGCCAGCCACCGATGACAGAACGACTATGTGTCCTTTGCCAGCACGTTCCATGCATGGTAAAACTGTATCCAACAACTGTAGAGGAAGTTACATAATAATATTTGCTAGTGGAGTATCTGTGCAATGCAAAGTGTATTTACCCAGAAATGACTAATCACAGCCAAATCAATTGTGTGCCTTATTTCTGGTGAATCCTGAAGTAATGCTCTAGGGCTAGGTATACTGCAGCAGTGAAAAAGCATTGTGACTTCACCCAACTCTGATTTTATTGTATTCACTGTACGAGCTACCTGTTGCACAGAGTTTACGAATTAATGTTAAACCTATTGTACTCTCAAATATTGGACTTACCTCATCCTTCTTTGTTATATTGCAAATGTACATTTTAGCTATCCCTGATGATCTAGATGCCATCCGCACAGTAGATTCACAATTTTCATTATGAATATCTACGCAAGCGACATTAACGCCCAACTGACACAAATGAATGGCTAATTCTCTACCTATTCCCCTTCCTGCACCAACAACCTGCAACAAAGGGATAATGCGTTTAGTGTCAAGTATACTCCTTAAGAATAGAGATTGCTAAATTTTAATACCATCGCAACTTCTCCATGAAGATTTTTCAGAGACGGAGGCTTGAATATTCTGAACAGTGCGATCAAGATCG
Organism: Holcopasites calliopsidis; assembly: GCA_023838395.1. NCBI lineage: Eukaryota > Metazoa > Arthropoda > Insecta > Hymenoptera > Apidae > Holcopasites > Holcopasites calliopsidis. Next base: position 71,193 of record JALHAQ010000025.1, read on the forward strand.
CAAAAAATATTCCAATTAGTACAGTCACAAGATCTAATATCAAGATAAAGATGGAATATAATTTTAGTAGCATCTTTGGCGGTTTGAAGCGTCTCCTTAAGCACTCCTGAAATAGAAATATCTATATATCTTCACCTCTAAATTAATTAGCGATATTGATCACAGAAAATATTTTGTCACTGTGGCTAAATATCAAGATAATGCAATCTTGCAAAATTATTTCATTTGCGAAATCGATTAAATATTTAACTTAGTTACATTATAAATGGATGCAGTACTATTTACCATTTTAGTGATGAAAATAATCGAACGAAATTCGTAAATGCGATCGTGTCAGAGAACAATTTGAATCAATTAGGAACATGAAAGAAAACATTGAATACGAAGTGTGCATGCATTATATCATAAATTATGACGCGAACCTTTGAGATAACATATCATAATAATACGGGGAGGGAGAAATGAAGAGCTATTCAAAATTTCTTCTAAACTTAATAATGATATTAGGAGACGTAAATAAAAATTGTTACACTGCTTTGAGAAATTATCAATTATACAAATTTTCTAATACATACCTGTACTGTATGTTTACTTTTCAGGGCATTCAACCATCTCTGTTAATATTCATTCATTAATTTTAATATTTATGGATTTATACCGTCCGGAAATGATTCAAGCGAAACGATGCGGATTCCTGTCACGTATCGTTAATAAAAAAATATTGCGCGTTGATTATTACGAAGGACACATTTAAGGATCGAAAAAGGGTAGCAAATTTCGAACTTTTAACCTTACAATTGTTTTAAATATGTTTATCCGTGTACAGATCATAAGACGCACCCTTGAAATATTATTCAATTTACAATAAAGAAAGTACAGAAAAATCATGCGGAAAAGGATTGAATAAGTGAGCGATACATACATAAATGAAGTCAATTTTTTAAATACATCTGAAAATATACATATAATCATCATGTGATTATCATATACAATTCTCTTTCATTAACTTTGCCTTTTTCTTTGACATTTTACATTCTACCGGATTCAAAATTTATAGTTTCGTAACAATTTTACTAATTGTAAGTAGAACAAAATATATGTATAGCGCAAATGGGAAATTTTTTTCAAAATATCGATCAATCTGTGCGCCTCGACGGTGTTTGAACGCAGCTTCTGTATCGATTATGAAACTAGAGTGACGTAATTGTTGAGAATGGTTCCAACCGTACACAATTAGTAGCAAAAAAGAAATTAATTCGCAATGTGGTACGAGGTCCTACCTCCAATAGTTATAATAGGAGTGTGTTTATCAGCTCCGTATTATATTTCGCCGATTATAAACAAGTTGCTTATTGGCCATGTACGTATTTTTTCAAACATAACCTCAATTTTAATATTGCCAATTCTACAATAAGTATCTTATACATTACATATTTATTATATTCTACTTTCTCCCCTGGACTTCATATTTATTCGCGAAGATTAGTACATACGAATATGAATATTGACACAAGTAATATACATTTTTAGGTTATGTACTGTGTTTTTATGTATGCGCTATTTTATGTTTTCCTTCTTACAGGCAACGTTTAGAAGTTACAATAATTATTGGCAACATGTAACACTTGCCAGAGATGTACATCAGTCCGGTGACCTGTTTAATCACAATGTAAGTGGTCGTAGAGTATCGCAATGTTTAATGATTATTAAACTTTTTAAATTATGCTATCACAGAATATTATAGAAGATATTTATTTTTATATTGGAAGATTTATATGAGATGATTCTTGTTTATTTTAGGGTTTGGATCATTTACCTGACAAGTAAGATCACATACTTATAACGGTTTAATAATATTGCAAATGCATTGAGTAAAGAACATTTGTTAGCTTAGTAAAATCGCTATGTAAGTATGGTATTGTAAAATATACAGCAAAAAATTAATCTGCTGAGTTAGTTTCTTGAAACCTTTCAGTTAGAACATACTATTTCAAAATGAGTAATTTATAATAGAAATGTATGTCACAGATAATATTGTTTTATCATGTTTTTTATCTGTTTTTTTTTAATGTTGTGATAGACCCTTGTGCCTTTGAGATTATTATTACATATACACTCCCCGTGAGGTTGTGCAACTGAAATTAAATGATGTTCTAAATTAAATGTAATTCTGCTTGCATGAATTCTGATTATCATTCGTTAAGCCTTCCTTGTGCAGGTGCAGATAAAAATAAATTTGTAAGTTCCAAACATCAGCTGTTTTCCAGTAGATTTAAAAAAGGGAAACTTCCTGTTGTTTTGAACGAGAATATTCCTTGTTTTCACGCCATTATTGATTCCGTACCCCTTGAAAATATATAAGATTGGCCCCTATGCATAGACAGAGATAAGGAACAATAGAGAGCCAAGGGGGACAGGCCTTTGAACCAGGAATGTAAAGAGCGTTACAGGTATATATGTAGGTACATACGTGCTTTTTTCCCTTAGGAATTATGATAAAATGGAGGCTGTGTTAACATTGATCGGCTAATTAAAGCATTAGGTGGAAATTAGAATATTATAAGGATGTTAGGGATAAAAGAAAGTGGCTGATTTATTTCAATCTTTCAAAATATCGCAGAAAAATATAATGGATAAAAAACAGGATTATAGATATATAAAATAATAGATACGTGTTGAAATAATGGGCGTTGCACTGACTCATCCATTACAAGTTCGCGAGAGGATATAATCTTTGTTTCAAGATAAGAGCACTTAAAGTGTCCCAGGTAAAATGATTCCCATGCCAGTGCAGTAGATCCGGTCACGAAATCGGAACCTATCGATTCCGCTGTACATCTCTGCCACGTTCGAACGAACGTTTTTCCGACCAATCGACGTGGGTCCTTTAAGTTCGAAAATTAATCACCGACCGAGGATCCTTCCGATAATTTCTGCCTCGACAAGCAATGGCAATTTCTTTTGTTTGGCATAGACCAGCGTCATCCGGAAGGTTAATTACCTGTCAGCCCTTATCCCTAAAGTAGCTCGCGCCTTCAATTTCAATGGCAATCACGGAAAAACTTGCAGGAAAATCGGCTCCGCCGCTCCAATGGCCTGCGGCGTGGCTTTAAATCGGTCTCGACGGCCGGCTCCGCAGTTGAGTGCGAGACGTCGACCGAGTAGCGTCGCGTTTCGCGCTGCGGCGTTCTTTCTTACGAATTTACCCCCGATCTTTCGCCGATAGCGCCACGAGATTTCTAATACAGAACAATCGCGCGATTCTTTAGTGACGTTGCGTGCGACAAAAGAAAGCAGGAAATAAACTCTACGACCGATTTATTTGCGCGGGAATTCCGAGGAAGTAGGACCGGGATTACGAGGCGCAACCGTGCGAACGAGCCCCCCCCTGAGGGCGGATATCTGGACGAGAAACGACCGTACCCCGAAATACGAGGCGGGACGGGATTTCTTCGAATTGTTGTTGAAATGCAGTGAGGCAACGTGATACATCGTGACGAATAATTCTTCGACGCCGCTGACGTTTTGCGTTTTCCACCACCCGGCGTTTTACCCCCTTTCTCTTCGAACGATTAATTGCTCCGTCACTTGAAAAGGGGCAAGCAGACGAGTAGTATATTCCTTGGCGAAGCGGCTCCCACGTAAGTTTTTAGACCGCCGTTTCACGGGCAACCTGTTAGTCGTGTGGGAACGGTAAAAAGCGCTCGGGCAGGAACTCTGGAAGAGCAGTTTCTCGGAAACGGCTGCTGAAATGGTAATAACGATGTAGCGGAACCTGCCTCTCCTCGACGCAGTAAGGATATACGCGCTATTACACGACTACGTTCCTTAGATCGCTCGTGCGCGTTGTGTGATGTTTTGCCGATTTTTCGAACGCCCCGTGTCCTTATACGTATACCTACGTGCAAAATGACATTGTGCTGTTCGACGCTGCGAAGGCATTAAGAACGCGACGCTACAAATACGTTCCGACAAAGGAGGAACGAAGAGAAGGATTTCGTCCCAACCTTAGCGACGAGCAAATTTACGCAGCATGCGACGCTCTTGGGACCCTCTTAGGGGATGCCAACGCGATACGAAGAAGACAGGTATGTAAAAACAATTATTCGTATGATGTCGCTTTGCAGGGCGTTTGTTTTCTCGGCCACGATAGACCGCGTTGCACACTGGCACGCATATTTGAAACGCGCAATCGGCGCTAGGTAATCGCACGTTTTATTTTCACGTTGGCGACCTGCGTTGACTTTATTTTGCAAACGTCCGTACTCCCATTTCAAGATCGACGACGGTCGTCGTCGTTTCCTGTATCGCGCGTCGCATTTAGGATAGAACCTGCCGCGACGCAAAAAGAAGAATTGCGACTCCGTAGTTTCGTGAAAAATCGATCAACCGTTTCGTGCGACCCGCGTAACGTTTCACAACCGGTTTGGACGCTAACGGATACACGCCGCGTTTTTCGAACGATTCGCACTCATCTCTCGCCGTATTCTTCCTTTTTTTTTTGTTTTGCTCTTAATTTCAAGGCGAAAACGATCGCGCTTATGGGTGGCTAGGTCATGCTTGGGCAAATATTTAAATTCCATTAGAGCGCACGCTGTAGAGAGTTGAGGCAACCGAGGCGAGATTTTTGCGCGACACGGCACGGAGGTCGGATAGAGTGTTAACCCTTTGTAAACCAATTTCTTTCACGCTTTGGGAAATTATCATGGCCGGCTCTGGCGACTACATGCGAATACAATACATGACACAGACGACGAGCGACTTCAAAGTTAGCCAGGCTTGTAAAGGATCGAATTGTTACCATTAAGCTGTTTAATCTCCGTTTCCCCGAATGTCGATAAATCGCGCAGGCACGCCGCGTGCGTGCACGGTTTTTCTAGCCCGCAGAGCCGTTGTCTTTCGGGCCAGTTGTTTATTACATAAACACCTGGGTATTTCGTGAACCGGCTCGAGACGAATATAGCCGGCCTCCGGAATGATAAAAACTTGTCGTCCGTGAGAAAATTTTACGCTCGCCGCCTCCGTAAAAAAAAAAGAAAAAAAAAGAGTCCACCGAAACCTATAGCGACCGTGGGGCGGCCAAGTTGCGCGCAAATTCGATGTTGCAACGCGGACGAAGAACGACAAACGCAACCTTTTAATTAAAATAATTTTCATGCATTAATAGCGTTAAGCGCGAGCGAGCAAAACCCCGTGCGTCTCCCCGTGCTATTCGCCAGGATTGCGCGCGTAATTAAAATTTCCATCGCTTTGAATTCGGTCGTGCACGTTTGCCACCCCTTTACGCGTATTAAATATTAAATTGGTTGACACACATAGTGTCCGGGATGGGACCCACGTGTATTCGTCAATTTCTTCTGCCGCACCGGTCGCAGCTCGCGCGTGCATTCAAACGCGACCGCGAAGCGCGGGCATTTTTAGGAAACGAGACGCGCCAGCGAAAGGACGTTGAATTTTCTGTTTGGATTTTACGAGAGTACGTGTAGCGACTCGAATGTGCGCGTCCTCCGCAGCGATTATACGTAGTAACGAGAGGAGAGAAACGCGCGGTGGTCGTTATCTGTTTGACACTTTCAGAGTTTTTCTAATCTTCGTTAAGGCAGAAGGAAAAAAAGGAGGGGAAGAGAGATAGGGTAGCGCAGAGCCCGTTCAGATGATACGGTTTATTGACCGATTCGAAAGCAGCGTCTACACATTTTTCTCCTCTGTTCTCATCGAATAATCGAGCTCCCCGTTTGTTTATTCATTCTGTTATTTGCAATCCCTGCGAACCAACGGAACGTTGTAAGCTCAGCGACGCGAGCAGCCCCCATTAAACGGTTGTACGTTAAGTTCGGAGCAACGAGAAGCGCGCGTTTACTGTTGTTCCCCCTCAGCCAGCACGTTGTTTCCCATAAAGGGCTTCCCAGCCACCTACCGCAGCCGCGTGTTTATGTGCATAATTAAAAGATGTCGCATCACGGATAAATACAATAATCCCTCGCGCGGTTTCCCATTCGCGGAGAGCGAATAATTGCTGTTGCGTTATTGTGCAACGCGATCGGCCCCCGGCATTGTCTTCTCCTCGCGCAACCGGGACACCCGCGCGTTCCCCCCCCGGTACTGCGTTTCTTCTGTAAAAGGGATTCGCGCCTTCCCGTCCGTGCGTTGTATTCTCTGCGATCCTTCCTCGAGTGCCCACCCGCCGGCCTGCATTCTTCTCTCGGATCTCGCTCAGCTTCGCCTCGTTGCTCCGCGACGAATTTCCGTGCACCTGGAGCCAGCCGAAGCAGATGTTCCCTTAGCCGATCGAATAACGCTTATACGACTGTTGTTCTTTTCATTGGAACGAAACGCGGCGTCGGTGGAAAAACGCGGAGCTACAATAATCGGACGTTCGATATCGACCTTATTCGAGCTGCGCTTTCGCAAGTATGCGAACGGTTTTTAGGGAGTGCGAACTTTCGAGCGGAGTGGATGTATGGCTTCAACCCTTTCTCGTATACCACCCTCCCCTTTGAAACGATCGATCGATCGCGTTACGTTAGGTTCCTTGAATTTCCTTCCGTCCTTCGTTATATTCGTACGGACGTCGCAAGCAACAGATATGCGCATACATCCCCGCGGGTTTTATCGAGAGACGTGTCGTTTTCGATTCTTTTGTTGCTCGGCTTTTTGCAGCAGCCGTATCTTTGGCTTCGTTTTACCTTTAAATTGCGACGTTCGATAGCCATGAAACAAAAAGGCCAGGACAGTCGGTGATTTAGTTTCAGAAACGAGGTAAAGCTTTATCCCGTCTCTTCTGTACTTTTCTGCGATCTATTTGTAAAATGCAATTTCGAGTGGACGTTTCTTCTAATCGCATCTCGCTGTCAGGTTGAGTGTGTGTGTGTCCCCTCGAGATATTGAATACTTCAAACCATCCGCGTATTGTTCGAATTTAAGGAGCCCCCCTATGTATACAGGAGCCTCGGATTAAATAAAAGGATATTCTACGAATAGGTTGCAAAATTCGATAAAGTCTCATACGCTTTTTTTGTTCCAATGCGAATACAGAATATCGTCGCTATAGGTCTCTGCTTTTACGTCGACTCGATGGCCTCGGTTTAAAATGTTCAGCTTAATTACCAACGCGGTATGCGCTCTCGTGCTATTAAAATTCTATCAACGTTTTGAAAAGGTTTCGTTTCACCGCGAAATCGGATCGCGTTCCGCCTGTCGAATGAAAATTGTCGATCGACATACCTTCTTCCGGACATTCTACGTCGAATAATGTCTCGCTAATGTGATCAGCGTAAAAGCGATACATTGCACGCGATTTGTATTGGCGAACGTTAAACACACAATGATTCGCGGTCTCCGCCGTACATGTTTTTGCCATCTGCCTCCTCGATGCATCTCGAATTTCCATGCGTCACCGTGCAGTACGTGCTCGCGGATTCTACAAGCGAACGAGTTCACCTCGAGAGCGACGGTTCTTCTTTAGCTACGATTCGGTCCCATAAATAGATGAATGAAAGGAAAATCGACGCAACGAAAAGTCGTCGCATGGAAGAGATAATAAACGATTATTTCGGCGCGACTTCAAGGTCCAAAGAAGTCTTCGCCGACGAAAGAGCGTTCGAACGCGATGGAAATCGGGGATCGAAATTAATCGGGGACGAAGGAAAGGTTCGGCTAGCGGTGGATAGGTCTTCCCTTAACGATCGAGGGTGGCTGGCGGTGATATTGGGACGCGTTGCAAAGGGGACGCGCATCGTTTTTAGTCGTACCCTCGTTTGGGAACACATCGGTAGATAGAGGGGGGGTTGCTTCGGAGACGCGCGTCGCTATCGATGTTCCAGTTAAAATCGCACGCGGCATGTTAACGAACGTTAACGGAGGACTGCCGCGGGTGACCCGACCACGGAGACAAGAGCGGGGAGGGAAAAAAAAGGGAAAAGGGAACTACGCCGGCAAGTTGGACGCGCGGCGAAGGAATAATTACGGGGAACCCGTACCTTCTGTGTGCTCTCAGGTCCCATTCTTCCTGAAATTACCGGGCAAATTTCGTTCCGGGAAGTTACGGATACACGCGGGAATTGGAGAGCGAGTTTGTGTATCGAGTTAGCGGAGGCCGGGCAAATCGTGAAAACGGGGCCGGGACGTGATCATTACCGATCTCTACTTCTAGTCATACCTTTTTCACTTGCTTAGTAAACTCGTGCTTACTTAGTAAACCTGTTTTAACATTTGGACTAACTTGGTTCTTGCGCCAAAAAATTGTGTGAATTAATGAAAAATCTATTTCTAACGATACCGTCTTTTTCATGCTGCGCTGCATCGAAGCTTGAAGACCTTGTTATTCGTCTAGTAAACAGTTTTCAATATTTCCACTTACCCGGTTCTTGCGCCAAAATGTTGGGAGTTAATGGGAAAGTAGAATTATATCTTTATTGAAAAAGTGGGTAAACAAGTTTCATTAGCAATAGTTTCTTCTTCCCAATGATCGCATTGTTGTTATAAAGGTGCTAGGCTTGTGTAAAAATATTCACAACTTCACCAAGTACAGTTTTCTTAAAAAGTGGACTCCCCTGGGAATTGGACAGCAAGCTTGTGTATAGAATTAGAGGAGACTGGGCAAAACGTGAAAACGGAGCCAAACGTGTGATCATTACCGATCTCTACTTCTAATGACACCTTTTTCACTTGCTTAGTAAACTCGTGCTTACTTAGTAAACCTGTTTTAACATTTAGACTTACTTGGTTCTTGCGCCCAAAAGTTGTATGAATTAATGAAAAATCTATTTCTAACGATACCGTCTTTTTCGTGCTGCGCTGCATCGAAGCTTGAAGACCTTGTATCTGTCTAGTAAATTGTTTTCAATATTTAAAGTAGACTTATATCTTTATTGGAAAAGAGAAGTGGGTAAGTCTAATTACATGGACGGGAAAGATGATTCACAAGTTTCATTAGCAATGGTTTCTTGTTCCCAACGATCGCATTGTTATAAAGGAGCTGGGCTTGTGTAGAAATATTCACAACTTCACCAAGTACAGTTTTCCTAAAAAGTGGACTCGCCTGGGAATTGGACAGCAAGTTTGTGTATTGAATTAGAGGAGACTGGGCAAAACGTGATCATTACCGATCTCATATTTCTAACGATACCATCCTTTTCGTGCTGCGCTGCATCGAAGCTTGAATACCTTGTTGCCTGTCTAGTAAGTAATCTGTTTTCAATATTTCGATTTACCTGGTTCTTGCGCCAAAATGTTGGGAGTTAATGGGAAAGTGGAATATTATATCTTTATTGAAAGAGAGAAGTGGGTAAACAGTTACATCGACGAGGAAAATGATTCACAAGTTTCGTTAGCAATGGTTTCTTTTTTCCTAATGATCGTATTGTTGTTATAAAGGAGCTGGACCTGTGTAGAAATATTCACAACTTCACCAAGTACAGTTTTCCTAAAAAGTGGACTCCCCTGGGAATTGGACAGCAAGTTTGTGTATAGAATTAGAGGAGACTGGGCAAAACGTGAAAACGGAGCCAGACGTGATCATTACCGATCTCTACTTCTAATGACACCTTTTTCACTTGCTTAGTAAACTCGTGCCTACTTAGTAAACCTGTTTTAATATTTGGACTTACCCGGTTCTTACGCCAAAAAGTTGTGAATTAATGAGACATTTGCAGAGTTATATCTTTATTGGAAAAGAAAAGTGTATACGATTACAGGATCAGGGAATCTGATTCCACAAGTTTCATTATCAATGGTTTCTTCTTCCGGTAAAGTCCTGGATATAGTCGATCCTTCTTCCCAATGATTTTGTTGTCATTAAGGAATCGGGCTCGAATAGAAATATTCACAACCTCGCCAAGTACAATTTTCCTAAGAAGTGGGCTTTCCAGGTATCTGTACCAAGGTGTTTAATTCATGTCACGATTCTTGCTCCCGTTGCGAACGATCGCCAGTATTTCTCGTACAGTACACAAGTACCCGAAATTTGTTAATCGGACTACGAAACTGGTTTTATCGGACTTGCACAAAGCGAGCGCATGCACGAAGCGGCAATGTTCTTTCGTGCAGATTGTTTGGAGAAAAAAACTCGCCATTTGACAATTTCTATAGACGCATTTTAAGGAAAAACGCAGTCAAGGCGGGCCGTCTGATTGGTGAAAGAAATCCGAGGGTTGCCTAGCAAACGGAGATCTTTCAAGAACGCGCGAGGCGTGCAAGCCGACCCAGCGAGTGATATTATTTTATTGAAGTGAATAGCAAGAGGAAACAGATTTTTCTCCCTTTTCACCGGGCTAAAAGCTCGCCTCTCGTCGTCCCAATGGAAACACGGTGAAAAATGAGCAGAGCGCGCTTTCCCAATCAGTGGCGCGCGCTGCGTTCCTCCCGCGCTGGATGCAAAGAATTGAACGCAATCATCGCTTTCTTAGAAAAGGCTCTCGTTTGCCTAACTCCGTCTACGGTAAATATGCGCTACGGGTACACCCCGAATACGTGATCGCGCGTACCAAGGCCGTTGTGCATCGTTTGGAATGCAACGCGATCTCCAGTCCGCGGCGCATCTGGACGAAGCCGATCGATTCATCGATCGTTAGCGAAATAGAAAACAACGAATAAGTCACGTCGCTTGATCGTTCGGCCGATGTTGCGACAGCTGTTTTAATCATCGTTTCCGAGTAGATACACCGCCAACGCTAGATTGACGGACCTTGATTGCGTATCGAGACGGGTTCTTTATAGAAAAACAGGTACACCATGTACGGGCGTTTGAAATTACTTAATCGTGGGGGAGAAATGAGCTAGAACGCGTGCAAGATATTATTGCATCGATTGAAGTTAATACGAGTTGCTTAAAAATAACATTTATCACATCTGCAACTTGAACACTAGGTTTACGGAACCCGTCGATTTGACTGGTCTTAGATTTCGTGTTTAAAGTCGCAGAAGTCGTAAACGTTACTTCCAAACAGCTTAATACTAATTTTAATCGATGCGATAATATCTACACACAGCCTAGTTCGTTTCTCCTCAGGACTTTATAATCTCAAACACTTGCAAATGATATACCAGCTTTTTTAAAAATATCGCCATGAATAGGCGGCACAAAAAGGTCCGTAAACCTAGGGGTTAAACATGAAATCTGAGACCCGTGCAATTGACGAGTTCCGTATATGTAGTGTTAAGCAGCTATTAATTACGACCTTCGCCTCGGATTTCCACGATTTATTGTAGATACGCGATTCGTATCAATCGAGCGCGCACTCCGCTTTGCTTTTACAGTACAAAAGAATTTTCCTAATTAGAATCTATGAAGGACCGTGATAGAATTCGTTCCGTTGCGTTCATTCGTGTAAAAGCGAAACGGTGGACATGTCTGTAAAAGTCGCTTTACCTCCTTCTCGACCTTATTACTTACCAAATGTACAGATCTACGGATAAATTTGTTCATCGAGTACCGTTTCTTTTTGTCCGACCCTCACGATTCCTGTGGAAGTTGCCAAGCGAAAGTCTCACGACCCTGGGCGAGATCAGGCGGAGAGAACCTCGTGGGCGGATATAAATCAAATTGAAAGAAATCCTCGGACTCGTCGTGGTCGTCGGTAATATAAGCGGAAGAAGAAGAAGAAGAAGCCGACTCGATTTCTTCTACCTCACCTAAATTTAGCCCATGAGCGTCCTTCAATTTAATCCGTTCTTCTTGACCCAAAAGCGTTTCCATCCTCCTGGGAACGATTGTGCGGCGGAGCCGGCTACGCGGAGTGCTAATTATTAATGGTAGCCGTTAGAGAGATGAAATTTTCTTTCGCGCTCGCTGCGATCTTTATTTTACGCCATTCGGAATATGGTCTTCCCGCCGCTTCGCAAACGGAACTTGAACGAGAAGCGTGTTCGGGCATTACGAAATTCATGTATCTCGGCCCTTTCCGAGTTCCCGCGGTTTCGCTTGCTAAGCTCTAATGATCTTCTCCGTTCCTCGAGATCGTATTTTTATTATGCGTCTCCTTCGAGACGCTCGGCAGAGGAGTAAGCCGAAGCCTTGGTCTGTCGAGGAACTGTTGCGTCGCGTCTGTTCTCGTCCGCTTGATCCGATTGATTCTGTTCCGATAGGGAATACATTATTAATATCGAATGTCAATGCAGCCTTCTGATATCGAGTGTCTCGCTGCTGGCCTCGCCAATAGAATGTCTCGAGTTTGCGATACCTTCGTAATCAGTTCTTTTTTTTTTTTTTACCGCAGCTTTATTACGCGACGGTACAGTAAAGATCCTGAGAAGGACACAAAGGGATCCAATAACATTCCTCCAGGTGGAATAATCCAGAGACGTTTCACTCCAAGATATTGAATAATCTCAGCCTCGTTTGCTCCTCTTTTTTTCTGCTCCCGCCCAATCCTTTTGCATCGTCCTCGGATTAGCGCGGTCCCTTGCACGATCGGAAAGATTCATTTTTATTATCGCTACGGTTCATCATCATTTTTATTATCGCTAAGATTCATTTTTATTACTAGCGATTTCGTTCGTCTCCGTATTAACTTCTACATCCTTAATTGCAATCGAAACGATTATCCTAAAACCGTTTTCGTCCGCATGGAAAGCTGCGTTTCCCGCAGACGTCCTGGTTCACCACTCCTCCCTCGGTGGTGCGTTTCACGAAAATCAACGCGTCGCTTCGCTGTAAACGCATCGCCGATATGCCGATGAATCAACGTCGAGCGTTCGTTCAAAAAGCGCAGAGGGCGGCGGGATGATATTCATATCGCGCGGCGCGCGTAAACCCTCCCTTCGCAGCAATCGAACGCGACGACATCGAATGAATCGCGAAGACGCCGAAGGGGGTGGGTTTCTTCTTTCGGACCGGCTTCTCTCATCAAGGCGCGATGGCACATGTTGCGTGCGCGCGAAACAGAGAACGAACTGGCGGGTGGGAAGCCGTGGCGGAAATTCTCCGCGGGCTCATTCGTCCGAGTCGGACGAGAGACCAAGTCTGATGGATACGCGTGCACAATACACCCGTTGCGGGAGCCTCGAAGAATATTTATGAAGCTTCGACGGGACGCGGATGAGGAATCGCTCGTGTGAAAGCTTTGTGATATCGGCTCCGAGCGCGACGTCTCTCGTCCCGGGGTGTTGTTCATCGGGAACGCGTCAAACGCTCTCAAGGGACGTTGTGTTTCGTCACGTCCCTCGTAATGACGGAGGCCGCCTTCGGGGGATGTCATCGGTGACGTTCCCGTGGAAGAATCTCTCGGCAGCGCGCGCGCGCGGGTTCAGGGAAAGAGTCTCTCCGATATACTGTCGCTTAAATAGACGCGTCGTTTAAAAGGAGGACCAGGGGCAGGGGGGGGGGTAAAACCCTTTAAATTCGTCTATACGACGCTCGGATTTTTCCTGCTTCCTTCTCAAAGCGCTCTCCGGGAAAATTACTACGTCGAGTAACTTTCAAAGCGGGAGCTTGTTCCGCTTCCCGCGGATTAACGGGAATCACTTTAGGGCGTCGAAGAGAGCACGGCTTGCTACGTTTTTCCGTTGGGAAACCGTTCCTCGTGACTTGTCCCCGCGCTGTGAATTACTGTACGGGCCAATGCGACTATTTATGCGTCGTCACGAGCGTGATCCGCCAGGCACTGTAAGGACTTCCTGTTCCGCTCACCTTCGCGGCTTACACGTAGCACCGAACCCTTTACGAACTCGACACAACACCCCCCTAGCTTGGATCTTTTCCGGAAGCCATCGAGAAACGCGATGATGGGGGTCGATCGTACGGTAGAATCGGGGAACGCTAAGATAAATTAGCATAGGTGGAAAACTACCCCCTTATCTAATCTAGCAGCTTTTCTGATCGGGCATCTGGATAATTAACTATCGAGGAGCTAATTTTTCGTCCACTGTGGTTGGAACGATAAATGTTTCCCAATTCCATTGCGCGTCCATGTATTTTTGTTAATTCGTTCATTGGTTACCATTAGATCGGACGTTCTTTCGCAGTAAGCAAAAACGGAATTCGTTTATTCGTTTGAACGAAGAGCGTTTTAATCATATTTAACAAGAATTTAATTTTCACATCTTCACACGATCGAACTTTTTCCAACTAGTCAAGGTTTGTGTTTTAATAGTTCATAAAACACTATACTCTTCGCCATCCCATACGGAATTCCCATTACTTCAATTAAACGTGAACAGATCATCGTTAAGCTTGAACGATCTTCACGGTGACGATATTATTGGCGGGACAATAAAGAACAAATCAGAAATTGTTTCACGATAAGGAAAAGCAAGGTTGCGTTTATCTGCTTCACTAAAACCGCAAAGCCTTAGAATATTTATTATAAAATGCAACGAACGAAGCCAATAGTAAACGACAGAATTGAATAAAGTGCGTTTTGATCATATTTAACAAGAATTTAATTCTCGCATTCTTCACAAGATCGAACTTTTTTTTATAAAATTCATAAAACTCCATACACGTCACGTTGCAGTCGCATTTGTTACAGCTATTCGATTTTTAATTGGCTATTCTCAGTGGTCCGAATATTACGTATTCCGTTATGAAAATACTCGTTTAGATCCTGGAACGCAGACACAGAATTGGACAAAAAGCGAAATTGCACAAAATACAGGACGAAACGGCCATTGTTGTACACTATCCTACACAAATTTGCTTCGTAAATGATCTCTCGATCATTCTAAAAGCAAAAAGTAGCAATGCTATTATCACTAAACAAAAAGAGCCTGAAATGTTACGCGAAGCAGCAGAGACACATACCGTTCCTTTTATTTCTTTTTCCTTTTCGTAATCGATCGTCGTATGAAATTTGCGAGAACGATCGACGCTGGAATTGTTTATAATTAGCGAGAAACAGAAGGAAACCCGGTGGCAGCGTGGGTGGACGAACGTGAAACGCGTTCGGGGAACAACAATGCACGGTTCTCGTCAGAGTGACGGGCCCACTCTATAAATCGCCGGTTAAAATAATATTTACCGCTTCCACATTATTTCCGGCGAAGTAGCTCCCGCGTATTTCCCCGAGCCTTCCTCCGCCCCGGCTCGCTCACCCCATTTCCTCCGTCCTCTCCTCGTCTTTCCTCCATCCTCTCCTTGTCTTTCCTCCGTCCTCTCCTTGATAACAGGATTTTCACCGGCGATAAGGAAAATCTCGCGGGTAGCCTTATCGAAGGCGTTGCGCGTCCGCGGCGAAAACTAGCTCGAGAATGGCCGGAAACGAACCTTCCTCCGGGTACAAGAGGATGGTAACGATCCTCCGAGACTTCCCAAAAGCTACCCCGAGACTCGAAACGCGGATCTTGAGTTTTTTCGATCGTTCGTTCCGTCTAATCGGGAATTTCCTCTGCAACGGTTCGCTCGAGTAGCCGATTGACGAATCGATCTTCGATCGTAAACGCGGGTGGAAGACGCGTATGAGAGGCGATCGAGGGAAATCGCAACTGCTGGATGCTCTAAATCGTCGAACTCGTAAAGAGGGGACACGTTAGGATTATTTAATGCCGTCGCTGTTCTTATGGCTACCGCGAAACACCTTGGCATTCTCCGTTGAAGCGGAATATGTAAAACGCGCCGTTACAGCGTCGATCGTATCTTGGATTTCCCCGTTCGAGGACGGCTCGCCGTTTCTGGAGCGCAGAACTAGTTCGCCCGGAATCGAGAGCTAAGTGTTACGCAATTGATTTGAAAGTCAGTGTCACATAGGCTTGCGTTACACACGTCACTTCTATGTTCTGCTCGACCGCGGCTCGGAACTTGTAGGATCTCGTTGCGGATTATCGACTTCCTCCTTGCGAGGATTCGCTCTTTGATAAATTAGGAAACTGACGGAGAGAGCAAATAATCCATCATCTAGGAATAATACGATGTAACATGTCTGGGGTAGTTTCCATTTATTTTTTCCTGTGACAGTCATTTGCCCAGGATCGAGTTCCGACGGGAAGCGATTGTAAGTTGCATCCTTTTGTGAAAAACAGAACGGTCGTCGCGAGCATTCGTTGCTCGTCGTGGATCAATTATTTCTATAGGGATCCGCGCGGACGTCGATGCACCGATAGAATTTTTTCTGCCTCGAAACGATCGACGATTTTGTCCCCAATTACACCGAGCTCGCCGTCCTACTGTAACGACGCCTGTTATATCGTTCTCGACAACGGCTCCGTCTCGGTCCTACATGCTCCTCGCCCCTTAAACAATGCGCTGGAAAAAAGCGCTTCAGATCACCGACAATTGCAGGCTATTCTTTTGGATCGGCGGAACAAGCGGAGCAGGAATCAATGTAGATTTCGCGTCCTGTACCTCATTCGTTGCTAAAGCTAGGGCGTTCAAACCCGGAGGGAGGAGCGACGTTGGTTGCTTCCTGTGTATCCTTGCATTCCGTATAAATTCGCGCGTGAATTCCGGAAGGGGATAGGGTCGGGATACGGCGAAGATTGGGCTGCAAATTCCAGCGCCGATGATGCCTGATCCAGATACATCGGAGACATTGTGCTATCGCGTTACTCGTGGAAATTCGATCTTCGTTGAATATTGCGCAGCATGTGATACCGCTGTCCACCTACGCACGTAAGAAGTAGGTGGAGAGAGACTGCATAGTTGCCTGGGATGGGTAGAAAAATTGTTCGATTCGCATATAAAGTTTCGTACAGGCAAGAGTTAAATGTTTCTTAGTAAAAAATCGAGTCCTAGTGTCTCGCCTCCATCCGAGCCATCGCTTTCGTTACAATGCATTGTGCATCCTTGTGACGACTCGAGAGAATGAGCAGAGCAATATTCGATGAAGTTTGCAATCGGTCCTTGAGTCTTCGAATTAATGAAATTTTGAGTCCTTGAATCCTTGAACCTTTTTGAACCTTTGAATCTTCGAATCTTTGAATCCTCGAACCTTTGAATGCTATAATATTTGAATCTTTGAATCCTTGAATCTTTGAATGTTATAATCTTTGACTCTTTGACTCATTGAATGTTATAATCTTTGAATCTTTGACTCTTTGACTCTTTGAATCTTTGAATTTATGGATCTATGAATCATTGAACCATTGAACCATTGAATCTTTGACTATTATAATCTTTAAATCCTTGGATCTTTGAATGTTATAATCTTTAAATCCTTGGATCTTTGAATGTTATAATCTTTAAATGCTTGAATCTTTGAATCTTTGAATCTTTGAATCTCTGAATCTTTGAATCTTTAAATCCTTGAATCTTTGAATCCTTCAACCTTTGAATATTTCAATCTTTGAATCCTTTAATCCTTGAATCTTTGAATTTTTGAATCTTCGAATCATTCCTTGAAAATCAAAGCTTTCGTTGAAATGCAACGTTGCTCAAACAGCCGCTGCAAAGTTAAACCCTTGTCGATAACAGCGATTCGCAGTAGGTGTTCATTCGCTTCTCATTCACCACGTTTCCAAACCCAACGTGGTTTTCCCCTTTCGGCGAACAAGCACGTTTCACGCTTGCTAGTAAATGCAGAAGTTTCTTGGGAACTTGGTAACGACATCCACCCCCGTAATCCGCCGATTCTTCGAAGCCGTTTCCAGCGACGAACGGCGGAGGAACGCCAGGACAACGTACGGAATTTATCGCGAGCAGTCTGCGAGTGTAGACTGCTGGTAAACTTGACCCAGTCCTGAAATATCGTTGTCTCCAAATACCATTATCCCGATAACCTACCCGAACTGTGTGCAAAGTGACTTGAAGGTTGTCGAATTTTTTTTTTTTCTTTAGTTAATAGGGTGAAACACGAGCAGATACGAATGTAGCTAATGCGTTTCGTTCGACCGGAGCCTATAATCTAATTCCACGATGTCGAAGAAAGAAATAGAGAAAATCGTCGCTCTATTTTCGCGGCCCTTGTTTTCCTGGGCCAGGGACTAAGTGGTCCATAAATTTCGCTCAACGATTTTGGGACGGGTCGAGGTTGCTGCTCCCGGCTTCTGTGAAATAACGGAGCTCGCTCCTTTTTTTTTTCTCCCACGACGGTCCGTCCGTTTTCCCGACACCATTGGTGATTAATTGCGTGTGATTCTTCCTACCCTTTGCCACGTCGCAACGCCTCTATTCCTAGGCGCCACTTTTACGTTTATTCCATCTACTTGTTGCGAGACACGTCGGGGTTTACCCAATCCCAATTCCCTTCGCGAGTATCTTAAAGTTTACGACGGATTCGGAAGAATTACCACCTTTATTCGGTGGTAATTGAGAATCGAACCAGCCCTGACTCTCTTCCCAGTTGAAAATCGCGTTGAAAGCAACGGGGCAGGAATGGGAGAGAGTGAGAGAGGTCCGTTGATTCTGCACGTGGGGAAATGGAGTTGCGGAGCGAGTTGCAGTGATCTCGGAGAGATCCGGGGTGGGTATATGAAGTGGCCTCTCGTCGGCGTGTCCGTTCGACAAGAAGCAAATAAATAAAATCACCGAGGCACCCGTGGCGGAGAGCGCAGAGCTGGGAAGTGGCTGCTGTTATTTTTAGCAAGATACACGGGGGCAAGGCACGTTTCACGGGCGCGTGTTTCGTTTCCGGACCGAGCTTTCTTCTGCGCGAGCAAGTGGCATTGGGATCGGCGAGGAAAGAAGTCGCTGCTGAACGACGTACGGCCTCCACGCGGAGAGAAAAATCACCTCCGAGTGGGAGGCGGACTGACAGCGATTAGTCTTCGAGGCCGCGCGATGATAGTCATCGATGACGGACGGAAATGAGCGAACAAATGTTAAGCGTGTACACTGTTCTCTTTTTATTATCGAAATGCGAGTTTGTCCAATGATCTTGGCCCGTACACTTATCTAGGAACACACAGGCTTCCACGGCGAAGTATTTAGGGAACGCTCGTTAACGAGAGCGGAATGCCCGATAAAAATATCAATTTGTACGCAAAGAAAAACGTTCCGGAAACTTAGATGAAGAAAGTTCATAACTGCACATTAAACTCGTTTGCCCGGACTTTTGCCGGGGTGGGTCACTGCATTTTCCACCCAGTTGCCGCCGCGCTACGCAACCCGGTGTGTGGACACTTCTGGTTGGAAAATGGAACGGGCCTTGCGCTTTTGCTGTAGACTCCTATGCACATTATCATCGAGGCCATATAGCCACTAAAACGTGGCCACTAGACTGCGGATTTTTATGCATCTATAGGCAATTCGAAGATGCTCAATTGCACGAAATGCACGTAATATGAACAGAAATATTGAAAATATTAAAATTATAGTGCGTTTCATAAAACCTGATAGGTGAAATAATTCTCTATTATTCTACTGTTTTTACTGTATGCCGAAAAATATGAACTTGCATAAATATCCGCAGTCTGGTGGGCACACATGTATCGTGCGGGGGGCAAACGGGATACGAATTAAGCGAGTTTACCCTGCTGTTACGTTCCCTATAGACCTTCCCCAATGATATCGACTATTCCTATGCTTGCGACTAATCCTGAAAAGACTGTCCGCTGTTTCGGACAGACAGCAAGTTGCCCACTATTTTCGCTTCGATCTCGGGGCCCCGAGGAACGCATTCACGCGAACGTGTCTCTAGAGCTACTTGACACGTGTGCGACGGACACGCATATATTAAATGGAAACCGAGGAAACTGTGGGAGGCACAGGTGATCCGCCGCATGCGTCACGTCACGAAGACTTGCCCCTGACAGCATTCCCCCGTCGTTTCTTCTCCATTAGGCGCCGCGTCTCTTTCGAAACGCTTAACGGAACCGAGAAGTCCACGGGTGGGCAACAAACGTAATCGCGAAGTGTATGCGGAGTGGCAGGCGGTCGGCTAATTAGTTTGCCCAGTGTCGCGTCAAGTTTGCCGGCGAAACTTGTTTATCCAGGAGGAAAAGTGGTTTAACCGTTGCCTCGGAGTAATAAGTCGTTACCGTCCCCGAAGAACGCGCGGCTTGCGAGAAGTTTGGTTCTTTATTACAGGGAGCTCACCGTTTCTCGCGAGACTTTCTCGCGGTGGGATAATGGAGCAGAAAGGAGGCCGAGAGCAAAGCTGTGGGGGGAGGAACGAGGCGAGAAAGTTTTATCCCCTGGCTCGATCGACAGAAAACTTCTCGGCCAGGTTGTTGCTGGCTGTGGTTTGTTTGTTGCCGCCGACCAAGATTTCAATGAAGAGTTTGGCGCCGCCTAATTATCGGCACGCAGAACATATGCCCAGAGGGGTCGTTTTTTGGGTTTGGTTCTCGAGAGCCCACCAGTCTCGCTTCGATGGGTCTTCCCGCCGTGATCTTTCCTCTTTCATCCGCGTATCTAATCGCATCGTCGTGGCAAGACAGTTGTTTCCGCATGGGGATCGATGACTTTCGTAAAAACGACGAGGAAAAATCGCTCCGCAACAATTCCCGGCTTCTCTCGAGAACGACCAAACACCTGACAAGGTGTGTCGGGAAATGCAATAAACGGTGATACGTTTCAGCTACCGGTACTCGCAAACATTTCAGCTACGCGGGGCACGAGAGGATCGCGAGAATTCGAGATTCGCAGAGCGAACGCGTGTGTAGGTTTTTGGGAGCTATCGTTGGACCCGACCGTCCCATAGAACAGCGGGAGACATCCTGTCCGCTCGCGTTTAATTTATTTTCCCTTGCGAGCGCTGTCGCGATAGAACCGTGCTCCGTTGACGGAAGTTACAGGAATCGCGAACATTTGCCGGGAGGGAAAAACGTGGTCCTCCATGCCGGTAGAGGTAAAATCCCGATTGGATAAAGGATCATTGACAGTTGAATTTTTGCCGAGGCACTGATTCACCCTGCGGCGATTTGCCTTTCGCCGCTCCCGACCTTCGACTTCCTTTTTCGTTCCAGAGGGAAAGGAGTCATGGATGCTGCGCTGGACCGCTCGCATGGCGAACTAGGGAGACGATCGTGCCTCACGTTTTAACCGGTTGGGTCTCGTGTGAGCCTTGCTTTTACCATTTAAAGGATAGTTCCCTATATTATATATACATGTATGTATAATAATATAAATGTCTCTTTTACCATTTTCCTGAAACGGTAAAAGCAAGATCCACTTGAGACCTAACCGATTACAGCAGCCTTGAAACGCGTTAAACTTTAAAACGTGAGGCATACATGTTTGCAGAAAATTTGATGCTCTTGTGATAGGCGACAGACGAATGAAAAATATAAGGACGGTTCAGGCGATATTTCTTATTTCTACTGAGGCTCCCATTTCCCGTATTCGGCTGATGGTACTCATGATATGAAATAGGGAAAAGTTCCCTTTATTGGACCACTTAAGAAAGTACACCCATGAATCGGAAACGGGATCACAGTTTTTATTTTTACAAAAATTTGAGAATAATGTCTCAGCACTGTGATTGATACTATTGCTAAACAACGTGTGACCTATAATCCCGTGGTAAGAAATGTGGCCTAAGTTAATTAGCACGCGAATAAAGACGGTGGTCCAATTCAAGCGCCGGTCCAAGTTGGAGAACTTTCACTTACGTAGAGGAACGGTGTTGAAACTCGACTGTTTCACAGATTATATTAACGTAAATGGAAAAATTTATTCCCGAGTCAGTATTGCAGTACTTTTGTATTCTAATTTGAATTCGGGTTTTGAAGTGTTCACTATTTGGATCTGAATTAATTTTCTTTAAGCATTCCTGCTCGTATTTGAGCTTGGACGCAAATTCCTATTCCTTCTCGCGGGGCGTTTTTTGTTTCCATCACGGGACGCCTCCGTGCGCCGTTATTTTCGGCGGTTTTCTCCTCGACTTCATTTTATTCCCAGATGCATCTACATTGCGCTTTTGGCGCGGGCACGCTAAAATTGCACTCGCGTTTAACTATCCCGCGGGCTTGCCTGCCGATTTCCACAGCATTTCCACCAGCGTCCGACGGTGGTAAATGTTTATGAAATTTAAAACGGCACGATAATTGCGCGGATCCGCTGCGTTTTCCGAAACGTTGCTCCTTTCAGGAAGCTCGGCCGAGAACTCGTGCGCTTTAATAATACTTAATGTATAATAAATTCGCATCCCGATTCTTTGTTTCGAGCGATTGTTCCCTGCTCCAGATAACACTCGTGCTCATTTATTGTACAATGTAGAGACATCTATTGTAATATAAAAACGGAGTATAGCAAGAGGCTCGTAGGGAACAATGAAGCTCAACGACGCGGTATCAGCTACGTACTCTGCTCCGCAAACGGATCGCGAAGAATTGTATCATAAGCGACGGATCGATGATTCGAGGGTGACGAAACGCGTAACGAATGACTTATGTAAAGACGCCGAACAATCCCGAGTCAACAAGCTCGGAATTATGTCGAAACAGACGCGGGCAAACAAGGCGTCGCGATAACGTTATCCCCGCGTATGTGTACCTACATGACAAGTATTATTATATAATTTTATCTCGACGCGTCACACGAAAACGCCGTTCCTGATAATCCTCTACCTTACTCCGATGAGAATCTTTTATCACGCGAGAGAGTCTAGACTTTTATCACTTTGCCACTCTATTCACATCTTTTTCCCCCATTTCTGTGTTCAATGATCGTTGCTACGAATCAAACGCGTTGGTCGCACGCGATAATAGATTCCGTTGGAATTTTTCTTTTTTTTTTTTTTGCTGCTTGACTAGTCGAATGATAAGCGCTAAGAACGCGGAATATCGTTGCGGGTTCCGTGCTCGACGGGGACTCTGCAAAACCGCGAGCAAAGTTCGCTGCGAACGCGATGCAGTGTCGAGCATTGAATAATCGGCGTTTTCCTTTTTTCTTTCCTTAGAAAGCAATTTGCGATATTGTTCAATCTATCGTCGCTTTACCCAGTCCTTTCAGAATCCAAGCGTGTTGTACAGTTACACTTTCTTCCGCGCTGCACTCACCGCTCAGAACTTTGCTAATTATGCTTCCCGAATTTCTCAGAATTTCATTGCCAATGTTGATGTTTAAATTTTCAAATATTTAAACTTTCATCCTTACTGGATTACGCTTCGATTGCTGAAGCTTCTTTCTTCAGATTCTTCATTTGACTGAACTTATATTTCAATTATATTTATTTTGTGATCGAACCGAATCGATTTGGTAAACGAACGGCTCGCATCTCAAAGCAGCTCCATATAGTCGATCCCACCATCGCACCCCAACGTGGCATCGTTTTCACAGGACTTTGTCTTCTCTCTGATAATGCCGGTCAGTGTTCTTGCGACTCGATCGCCTCGTAGAACACGCTTCGGATCGTTGGCGATTAACGATCAGTCGTTCAGTAACGATCAGTAACGAAAAATCTGTAAAAATTCCGCCAGCTCCATTGGGGAAATGAAAGCAGCAGCGCGTCCGTTCCGCGCCGCGAGAACGATCACCTTTTCATCTCGCGTCGATCGATGCACGAACATTAGCCGAGAAATATGAATGTTCCTTGTCCTCCGGACTTGATTTCCCTTTTTATATAAAAGCAACGAAGAGAGAGGGCTCGCGTCCGATCAAGCGACTACCCAGTGGCTCGATGGAACCAGAGAATTCGCGGATTTTCGTAACTGAGAAAAACCCGCGGAGAATGCAACGGGGGCGAAAAAAAAAATGCAACGGACATTTCGGCGCATCATGCTCGTCGGCCGAGCTCGCAAAGCGAATTCATCGGTCTCCCGGTTCGAAAGGGCTGGCGAAATTCGAGTGGGAAATACGGATTTGCGGGTGGAAAAGCTCTTCGGGCTGTGCTTTCGAGACTTGACTCGAACCAATCTCGCGTTGAAAATATAACGAGCCGCGGCCGACTTTTATTGCCCTACGCCGCGGTTTAATGATTTACTTGTCGTGAAATCGATAGGGACGGCGCGGCGTTCAATGAAAATTACACGGGATGCTTTGGTTTTTTTTTTAGGAATACTTCGAACGTTCAAGAAACATTGAAATACTTGTAATGAACGCGAAGGCAACGTACCCTTTCAAGAAGCCATCGTACGAAGTGACAGTGGCCCGTGGAAATATTCGGACACTATGCAAAACGGAATAATTCGTTTTGTAATTGGATCAAACGACTTGACGACCTTTTGCAAAAAGATAGAAGGACCAATTTACTAGATATCCTGTTCGTGTCGTTCTGAAGAAAATCGGGATTTTCACAGTTATTAAGGTTGCTCCGAGCTAATGAACATTTAAAGATCGCTGAACAGGTCGAAAATCACTGATTTCGGCCAATTTCTACGATTTTCGATCTTCTTCTGCGATCTCTAAATATAGCTTCGAAGAATGTTAACCGATTTGGATGGAACTTTCAGGATGCATACATCTTGCTTAGATCCATAAAAGGCATTGTTTAAATTTTCATTACGAGCTCCGATAAAAAGGTTTAAAAAGATGACTTTCACTGTTTGTTTTCTAACTTCGAAAATTCCGATTTTTTTTCAGAAGGACGGAAACAAGATATGTAGTAAACCAGTCCTACAAAGAAGTTCCCCCAAAAAAGTTATTTTTGTTTGAAGAATGTCCGAACACTTTCACGGGCCACTGTATTCAATATTGTACAATACAATATTTATCGAGTTGAATAATCGAGTTCTGTACTGCAGATACGTATGAAATACCGCATATATGACACATGTTGTATGCAGAGCAGAGCGTACGTTTCTGTTTGCATAGGACACGGAATACAATATTGCGGAGGAAAAAGTGTTCAGATAACAGAATGTTCTGTTAGCCGTGTGTATTTGGATAATAGGGGGAGCAGCAACAATAGAAGTCCCTGTGAACTCTCTTGCTAATTGAATCGCGCCATACAGGCGAGCACTTTCGAATCATTTCCACGAGTTCGCTTGATTCATCACGCAGGTTGTAGTTGAACCCATCGCGTCGAACCTTCTGCGCTCATCCCATGCACTTTGCAGACCTCAATTATTCCTCTGATCAATGGCATCACCTTTGCTACTCAAATCGATCCAATCCAACTCGTTTCGTGTTCCCAGTTGGTCGACCTAAATCTGCCCACCAATTGTTGTAGTTCCCCGTTCATGAGCGACGATAAAAATGAACTGGAAGTCTATAATCAGAGGCAGGCATATGAACGCCACGAATAAACGCTCTCTCAGCTTCTCTCCGGTACATTTCGCAGACCTGTTGCTACATAAAGCATATACACCTTCGCGATAACACATTCTATTTCGGTTCCGCGTGCCGAGCCACGAATGCCCCGTGAAATGAGTCCTGTCGAAGCGTTGCTAATGAAACGCATTTCCCTTCTGGCTTCCTGGAAAATACTTTTCAACGTACAGAAGTAACATCCCGAAGAAGTGGCTTTGGAAATTTCGTTGCTTGCCTTTTACGGTGCTTGATTTGTAGGAAGAGCCTCCGAAGCTGTCCCTGATTCGGATTGAAAAGTATCGAGCAACGAAAAGAAGGAAATGCTCTCTCGGTGAAATTTGTCGCATATTCGAGGCGAGAAGACGATCGTTCCATATATTTTTGAACAAATGGAATTGCGGTTTGGTTGGATACTTCTAGCTCTTGGATGGCCCGTCTGGATCAATTCAGATAGGCTTCCATACAGTTACTGCCATTCAGCTAATCGCAGTGCACGGCAGAATTAAAGTCCGGCCGTTTGTGCAGTTTGCTTGTAACAGGCTTAATTTGCTGACTCTAACGCGTTGGCTCGTACGAACTTCGGATTCGAATTTCGCGAGCAGCGCGGAAAACGTATCCCACCGGCACGGAGTGCGTTCCTATCCAACTCGGCGAGAGAATATTGGTACACACGAATAGCTGGTTTACACGTGGCGACTGCTTCTGCAGTTCATCAGAGCTTGTTCCAATAAACAGAAGTCTTGTTTCGTATCGCGGCTCAGTGGCGAACCGTTTTACCCCGCCGTGTTCTCAAAGATGATAGCCGGCTAATCAAAACTAGTTTTTCTAATCGAAACCACAGTAGTACAAAAAGAAACGTTGATCGATCTGGACGATCAGAAAAGCACAGGCGGGTGGAACTCGTGCAACGAAGGAGACGGTTTCGTCTTGCAGATTGAACAAAGCCTTCGTTATTCGCGGAACGAATGCACCTCGAGCGAGCAACGAGCGTTCGACTCAGGTTGGAGAACACGTCTGCGATCTAGCACGGAAAATTGACCAGGTTCGCGGTTCACACCGGCGATCTAATGAATTTTTCAAGGTAGCTAGTCTATTGGAGAAATTATTCCTGGCCGATGCAGACCGTCCATAGATATCCTAGGCTGTTTGAAAGATTCTTAAGATCCATTCGCGTGTTCTCTTTTAGGAACGGGATCTACAGAGTATCCCGTAACTGATAGAAGAACCGGATATGTGAGACTCCTGAGGCGATGCAGAACAACTTTCACCTTTGGTAAAATGTCGTTCGAGGCTTTGTTTTTGAATTATTAACGAAAAACACTGGCCAGTCAAAGCGTGCGTGGAGCCCGCGCTCAAAGCTGCAAACGCGTGACCGAAGAGATAATGCAACTTAATTTATTGTAATCTGCCGATCCGCTCGAAGTGAGCTTCGTTTCGATCTTCTCTTAGCTTCCTGCGATCGAAAGGATCATCGTGACGTTGTCCCCGAGTTTCTCGAAAATTCATTTCTCTTTCGAAATGCTGCCAACTTACCTTGAAAGCCACGGGGACCCATTGCGAGCCTGAAGTTTCAACGGGAAAATGTCTCTCTGTTGCAGACATGAGCGCGTCTCTGGTGAACGCAGTGCTGATGATCGGCCTCGCGGTAGCTACCATGCCGGACACGATGGTGCTTGGATTTTCCGGTGCTACGCTGGTCATGGATCAGGACGTTCCAGCGAGGACTTGCCGATACAGCAGAGCGTACGCGATGATTCAAGTTCGTTGCTCGAATCTGGGCCTCGAATGGATACCCACCAACCTGAAGACGGAGATCCAGGTGAGGGGAAGAGAACGCTTCGAAGCATTTTTGCGATTGATCAATGACTTTTTCTTTTCTCTTGCTTTGGCTTCTTGCGGCTAATGGTAGATATTCTTTCGACAGATCCTGGACGCGTCCGTGAACAGACTGCGAGTGCTGAAGAACAACAGCCTAGCCCCGTACACGAACCTCGAGTACCTGTACCTGGGCGATAATTTCATCCAGGAGATCGAGGAGGGAGCGTTCGATAAGCTACGCTACCTGAAGGTGCTCGATCTCTCCACGAACGGCTGCGACAGTCTGCCGAAGAGTCTCTTCCAGTTGCCGTACCTTCAGAAGCTGTATCTGTGCGACAACAAGCTGACCGACGAGCTGTTTCGACAGACGGGCGTGAAATCGCCGCTGGCTTTCCTACAGCTGTCGAAGAACAGGCTCTGCAGGATCCCCCAGCTGGGCCCGGTCCCCACGTTGCTTCACCTGAACGTCTCGGGAAATATCATCGGCTCCGTTTCGCCGGAGGATCTGGCCCCCTTCTGCTCCTTGAAGGTGCTCGATCTCACCGGGAATCCGATCAGGTTCGGCGGGAACAATTGCGAGTGCCAGGCGTTGAAAACGTGGCTGCAGATGAGAGGAGTGCGCACGCGGCCCGCGTTCAATTGCACCGAGGACCTGGAGCGAGACTGCTCGAAGCCGGAGTTCAGCAACAGAACGATGGAGCTGTACGAAAGCTGCACGAACATTCTGCGGCTCCAAGTGGAGACGGAGAAGGCGAGGAACACGTGGATATTGATCGCCTGTTGCATCTCCGGTTTCCTCTTCTGTCTGTTCGTCGCACTGTACTGCGTGCACAGGAGGAACAAACAGAGGAAGAAGAAGCTGAAGGAGGAGCAGAGGCTGAACGCGAACAACGCCAACACCGAGCTGCTCAACAGCAATCTGAGCCAACCGGAGAACACCTGAAAGACACGCGGGCATCGCGTTTCGGATCGTTTGGTGGAACAATCTCGAACAGATGGAAAATGATAGGGTTCGAGTAGCTGAGAACGAACGAGGGGGAAAACACAATGCGATTTCTTTCTTTCAGGATCCACCGTTAATTGTTCTTCAACGAGGCTACGCCTAACAGGGCAGTTGGTTGTCTTTTAAACCGAATTACTCAGAGGCAGCTAAAATGTATTCGCACGGTCGTTGGAGTCTGTAAAACTTTCTTGTATACAAATTAAAAAGGTTTCCTCGTGTTCGGTTACCTGCAACGAGCGAAAGAGCACCCAAATAGGAGAATAGAGGAAGCGTGCAAGCGAGTATACCTAATGAACAAATCGCGATTAATCGCACCAGTAATCTGTGTTCAACGAAAATAGTCGTCGCGATGATTTTGTATTACGATCATTATTCAACTTTGTCAACGACCTACGAATTTAATAGGAAACCGATACCCAACCCGAATTCCTGTCGTTTACCCTATTTCTAATATTAACGGAGTAAAGTACTTTTAATGTAACTTAAGCGACGCGCGTCGGACTTCGAAATACGGAGCTGTAGATACACTCTATGATCTATAATCTATATTATAAATCGTACAAATCTTTCGGAGCGTCCGCTGTTCGAGTTTCGAAAATTAAAAATTCCTCCTCCTATTGCGTAAACGATGTTGTAGATATATGTATGTATACACACGTTAATTATTATATTTATTTACAATTTAATAAGCAAGAAAAAACATTTTGTTACTCGTTCCATTTTTAAAGGCATTTTTTCTGGTGACTGCCTGTTTCGTTTATTTTACAACGAATGTGTGTTTGCTTTAATCGGCTTCGCGGATTTAACGTAACATTGTGCTTACTTGTGAAGGGTGCCAAATGTTAGTAATTCTCCAGTTGCAGAGCAATTCTGCAAACAATTTGTTTAGTTAGTACGGTAATACGAAAAGCCTCGACAATGCCAGAATATTAAGATACTAGTTCCTAACATTTGTACAGTATCCCTTAGTTACCTCTTTCTTTTTATAACGGGCCGCAGTAGTTTAGGAGTGGTACTTAAAGGATTGCCACGTTTACGCGTTAAGAAACGAGAATAGGTAAGAAAGGTCGAGTTGAAGTTTTAGTTTTGCAACTAAAATCGTTCTATTTGCAGTTAAGGCACGAAGCTAAAAATCTGCCAGCTAATGAATGCGTGCGAGTTGTGTACTTAAATAGTATTTCTAATACTTTTCTATTGATTTTTTTTCTGTAACTTTTTAATACGAATAAAATGTAATTGTTACGATACACTGTACAAAAAATGTTAACTAATACGACACAAATTCCATCAAAATAAATCTTCAATCTAGTCCACTATTGCTTTTACTTATAGTGAGTCAAACCCTTAGATTCATTTCAAAGTTTCAGGTTCGAGTTTTTTGAATCGTATCGATATTGCGATTGAATTTGTCTTATGAATATGAAAACTATCGATACTTCATTTTTACTATCGATAGTTATAGGTATTGAAAGTTGTAAATTATTAGTGTGCAATAAGTATGGAAAGCTATCGATAGTTGAGGACCATCGACCTTCGATAGCTAACTATAGTGATGAAAATACATTTATGCAAGTATTTTTTATTTATTATACGCTACAACTTACAATTTTCAATATCTATAATTATCGATAGTATCATCGATAGTCCTCCGCTACTATTTAAGATGGCGGCGACCATGTAACACGGGTATTTTGCACCGGTAACAATTAAAATATTTTTATAATAATTTAGTGCTTGTTCCTTAAAACTATCTACAGGAGCTTTGTTCTTTGTGAATTTTTAAACGTGAGAAGTGATATAATGTTAATGCAGGAGGACAATACATTTACAAAACCTTCTGTGACATGTATGTAACCTCAATTATTGCCTCGGTCAGTGCTGATGTTTTCTGTTTTCTATTTTAGATTATTCACGAGATCATAACAAATTACAAGAAGTGTAGCAATTTTGGTTTTACTGACAACAATTCTGTAGTTATTAATTGTAGGATTTGTATGAATTTAAACCATGAAATGTATCGTAAGTCAATTTATAAAAATAGCTCCAAAATATTAACTCTTGCCCAGTGAATATAGTGTCCCTTCGCACCCCAACAGCGTTTCTGGTTCCTTCGAATACATGACAATATTATGGACTGATACTACGTACTTAAGAACGACGGTTCTAGCTCTCCTGAGCACACGCGGAGTTGCAAGATCTAAGTTGTGCCTTCTCGAACAATTTTAACTGTGTGTTTGATGTATCCATATTGTATCAGTATGGTAGAGTAACAGCAGCATAGGACTGTCATATTAAATTATACTTACATTAATGATATTAATTATATTTATATACCTTTTACAAATTTATACAAGTGTTAACTTTAAGATGTATTATAAAGGAATTTATAAGAATAGTCAACAGGTCATAGTTTTTAGTTTCTAAAACATTTTTGTAGCATATTAAAATGTATGCTTTTATCATTATTGTAATTTTCATTATTCTTTAGTTGTAAGATGTATTATAAATTAAATCATAAGAATAATTTATATGCAATAGCTTTTAGTTTTGTAAAACATTTTTGCAGCATATGTAAAACTATGTATAACAGCGATACATCTTATTATTAAATAATGATGAAAATTACAATAATGATAATACTTTACTATCAATGATAATACATTATTGTAATTTTCATCATTATTTAATAATAAGATGTATCGCAAATTAATTTACAAGAATGATTTATAAGCAATAGTTTTTAGTTTTGTTAAACATTTTGGTAGCATATGTACATCTATGCTATTATCATTATTGTAATTTTCATAATTATTTAATTATAAGATGTGTTGTAAATTAATTTGTAAGAATAATCTATAAGTAATAGTTTTTAAGTTTAAATAATTTTTGTAATTTGTACATTATTGCAATTTTTCAATAAATTTTCACAAAAGGAATGCAACTGGTTTAATTTTTTTAACACCTGTCCACTTCTAATAATTTAAATTAGAGATATGTGCTGGAAAATCGCGGCAAGTTTCAGGAAACTCCGATAGTATTGAAGTTCTTGGAATTTCCTGGAAAATGACGTCAAATTCCAAGAAATAGTAAAGTAGAATATTTGTCGATTTCGAGTACGAGGAATTCTGTAAAATTATCTTTCGAGAAATACCTCCTTGCATATCATGTTCTCCTGATACAAATTGGTGATTTCGAGCACGAGGGATTCCGTAAAAGCAAGTTCTGGGAAATTCTTGGAAATCACGTCACATTCCAGGAATTGGTGAAATGAAAGACCTCCTCGCGTATCATATTCACCTGATACAAATTGGCGATTTCGAGCACTTGGGATTCCGCAAAATCATGTTCTGGGAAATTCTTGGAAATGACGTCAAGTTCCAGGAATTGGTGAAATGAAAGACCTCCTCGCGTATCATGTTCTCCTGATACAAATTGGCGATTTCGAGTACTTGGGATTCCGTAAAATCATGTTCTGGGAAATTCTTGGAAATGACGTCAGATTCCAAGAATTGGTGAAATGAACGACCTCCTTGCATATTATATTCTCCTGATACAAATTTGCGATTTTCAGCTAAGGGACTGCCTGAAATTCACAATTTTGTATCAGGAGAACATGATACGCGAGGAGTTCTTTCATTTCACCGATTCCTGGAATGTGACGTCATTTCTAAGAATTTCCCAGAACTTGCTTTTACGGAATCCCTCTTGCTCGAAATCGCCAAATTGTATCAGGAGAACATGATATACGAGGAGGTCTTTCATTTCACCGATTCCTGGAATGTGACGTCATTTCTAAGAATTTCCCAGAACTTGCTTTTACCGAATCCCTCTTGCTCGAAATCGCCAAATTGTATCAGGAGAACATGATATGCGAGGAGGTCTTTCATTTCACCAATTCCTGGAATTTGACGTCATTTCCAAGAATTTCTTAGAACATGATTTTGCGGAATCATTTGTTAGCAACAAAATTGCAAAACGGAATTTTAGGAAATTTAATTCGATCCTTTGACCCAACAAAGTTGCAAAGCGAGAATTTTGGGAACGCAGTTAGTAACAATGTTGCTAGTAGTATAAGTCAACCATAAGTAGTACAAGTAGATTGTTGGACATCAAACATAATTCGAGGATACTTAACTTAAATTATTAGGAGTGGACAGGTGTTAAAGAATTAAACCAGTTGCATTCCTTTTGTGAAGATTTATTGAAAAATTGCAATAATGTAAAAATTACAAGAATGATAATGTTAAACTTAAAACCTATTACTCACAGATTATTCTTACAAATTAATTTACAATACATCTTATAATTAAATAATAATGAATATTACAACAATGATAACAGCATAGATTCAAATATGCTACGGAATTGGTTTAGAAACTAAGAACTATTACTTATCGACTATTCTTATAAATAAATTTACAATACGTCTTACAATTAAATAATAATGAAAATTATGATAATTATAATAGCAAAGATTTACATATGCTACAAAAATATTTTAGAAACTAAAAGCTATTACTTATATGCTATTCATAAAAATTCTATAATTCATCTGAAAGTTAACGAATATAAATATAATTAACATCATTAATGTAAGTATGATTTAACACAATAGTCCAAAGCTGCTGTTACTCTACCATACTGATACATTATTGATACATGAGACACATGGTTACCATTTTTCGAGGCACAGCTTACATCTTGCAACGCCACTTGTGCTCAGGGAAGCCAGAATCGATGTTCTTAAATAAGTAGTATCAGTCCATAATACTGTCATGTAGTCAAAGGAACCAGAAACGTTGCAGTGGGAAACCAGAAACGCGGTTCGGGGGAGTCAGAAACGCTTCTTAAAATAGCAACGCCCTGTGTAGACCTGCAATAAACAATTATTAATATATTATTCACAAATATACAATTTTAAATGAATGAAAGAAACCTTAACCAAACAATCAAAAATTGGGTGCGAATGGACACGGTATCCACTGGACAAGAGTTAATGTTTGGGCACTATCTTCATAAATTGGCTTACAATACATTTCATAGTTTACATTCATAAAAATTCTAAAATTAATAACTACAGAATTGTTGCAAGTAAAACCAGAATTTCCGCAGTTCTTGTAATTTGTTATGGTCTCGTGAATAATCTAAAATACAAAAGAGAAAACATCAGCACTGGCCGAGTCAATAATTGAGGTTACATACATGTCACAGAAGGTTTTCTAAATGTATTGTCCTTCTCCGTTAATATTATGGCACTCCTCACGTTTAGAAACTCACAAAGAACAAGCTCTTGTAGATAGTTTTAAGGAACAAGCATTATATTATTATAAAAACATTTTAATTGTTACCGGTGCAAAATACCTGTGTTACATGGTCGGCGCCATCTTGAATAGAGAGCAGGGCTATCGATGATATTATCGGCAACTATCGATAGCGGAAATAAATCGATAGTATTGACCATCGGAAAACATCGATCGTACCATCTATAGTTCTGCACCACACTCGTTCGGGACCGGGACCAAATTTTCGAATGGGAATTATTGTAAATGATCTCTCTTTATCGTTCCCTCAGTATCACTTGTTTAATTAGACTAGCTTATCGATTTGTTCAAACTTTTTATCTGGACAAGAGTGTTCTGGGTTGGTATATTATAGATATACCACTGCCATACAAATCCCCTGTGACATTTGCTGTCCAAAAAAGTTGCCCGATCACTATTATGCGAGGAATAAACCACGGCGATAGAGGAAGGCAGAGATACAGAAATGCGCGCTGATGTACCAAAGATATCTCGATGATATCACGTGTTAGTTTAAGGTTAATCAATGACACATACAAGCGCGACTAGCGAAGCACCACAGTCCGCTGACGGCCTTCTACTTGGATTGATGTCGTTTTTCGTCTGACGGAATTGTTAAGCGATTGGAATGTAATGGGATATTCACACATTGGGAAATAAGATACGTCTGCACTTTTACACCGTAAGTGCCAGAAAAACTGTTGGCTCTGTTCCATTCAATTTTCCATCGTTAATCATCGACTACTTCTCTGTTCTGTCCTAGCTTTTAAATTCGCCCGAGTTATCGTTTCGAATCACTTCGAAAAATCGTTTGAATAACAGTCAGCGCGTCGGCCGTGATTTCGTTAATTAACGAATCATTGGAACTGATTGAAGAAATTTATCGATTCTAGCGCTCGGTCTCACGACACCTCAAATATTCTTTGTTGTATAAGATTGAATCGTGTATCAGCAAAATATTTCGCCGGTCACATTTCTTCGAATTCTTTTTCACTGAAACACAAGCACATGTGTCTGTATAGAATTTGATTGGACAAGAATTAGACAGATGAGTAAAGTCCAATTGTCCGGTACACGACAAACGCTTTAATCGATACCACATCGCGGACTATTGTTTTAAATGTCCGATCCGCATTATATAAATGATTTATGGTACAGTACCGTGTAAGAGTGGCATTAACTAACAGTGGTGCAATCTCACTGGTCTTCACACTTTGTATTTGGGAAGCCCGTTGCCATTGTTTAATAGTAATTCGAAAAATTTGAATAGTTCGAGATATCGCACTGATTGTTACTGCTGTGTTATAAATAGAATTGATACAAAACTCACAACAATAAATCGTTCTGTATAATAGACAATTCTGTATAATAGGTCAAATAATAGACATTCCATGCCGATTATAAATCTAGAGATGTTCCTATTGACATTTTCGGAATATATTCAGCATGGTGAAATTTTGTATTGTCTACTTATCACTCTCTCAATCGTTTATCAGAACAAGTAGTGCGCCCTGTTCTACTTGATAATTAACTGTTTGCTCTATTTATTTCATACAGAAAACTATTTTTACAGAATTTTTCATACAGAATTTTATTTTCATTCATTTTTACCAATACGGACATGTTCCCGAATGCGGACGTCGCAGTTGAAAAAACAAAACGTTATCTGAATCCATAATTTTGCAGGTAAAACCAATAAATATATTAAAAAGGAATCATGGATGGAAAGGTGAAGGCGGAGAGGAAAAGGAATCCCAGGGAAAGAGCGAATCCTCTCAGCGCTATAACATTTGCGTAAGTTCCTATGGATGAACACAGCTGACTTGCATATCTTTTTTTCTCTCGTCATCTCCTGTCACCAAAAATAAATAGAAATGAGCACAAAATATCTTTGTATCTGGTATAAGGAAGAGGTTGTGCAAACAGAATCAGAACAGCCTTAAGCTTCACTATAAATCGGGCCTGTGAAGTTTCAATCTGTTTATTGTTATCTATATGGATTGTCCTGCAGTACTTTCCAGCGGAGTATTTCTCTTATCTTTAATCAACTACCGTTGATATTAGACAGCTCAAAAACAGATAATACCGACCGCCTTGAAATATTTGGCTTAGTCATTGAACTATTGATAATGGAAATAAAAAAAAGTGTTAAGTAATAATCGATCTTTTCCTTGTTCCACAGGTTTACGCTACCCGTTTTTTGGGTAGGATGCCGCAGAGATTTAGAAGTCAATGATTTATACGAACCCCTTAAGGAGCACAAGAGCAGCTATTTAGGTGAAAAGGTATCGAGAGTATGGCAAAAAGAATACGACTCCTATGAAAAGAAGAAATCTGAAATTCGTGATGATAAGCGAGATAGGAAGAAAAAGTTGAAGGAGCCTAGCCTGATCAAGGTTCTTGTGAAATGTTTTGGTGCTGAAGTAATGCTGTACGGAATAATTCTGGCGGTTTTCGAAATTTTGCTGAGGTATAAAATTATTCCATTTCGCATATGGTGCGTCCGTTTTATCTGGGAACGTGTAAATATCTCGTCGTCGCATGGTTCCTTAGACTCTGGGCTTTCGTTTGATAGTTGGTTGATTAAAAGATTCTGCTTGCAGGTCGAGAAAACCGTCAGTGAAATGTTGGGATACGTGCGTGGGGGTCGGCCCCCATGTAATAGGCCTCTTAAGATTTCTGCAACGCGACGCTATAACCACGTCGCAGTCAAATCGTGAACTAAAATCTGTTATCTCGTCAACAGATATAGTTTCCTCCGCTTCTAGACAAAATTTATTGATAAACGAAGGCCAAAGTAAGGAGCTAAGAGTCTCAGCTATAGCTCAGTAAAATTCCATAAGAATTGCTGCTTTGGTTTATTTGTCACAAACAATTAATTTTTGGGGCACGCTATTAAAGATTATTCGTAATCTACAATCGGAAAACAATTTAATATTCCACCAGATCGTAGCTGGGGATCTAAGCTTTAATTTGAGCCTATACTTATTAAAAAAAAATCTTAGTAGCGGACAGAACTGTATTTCTTTAAAATTCGAATGTTGACTAGATTTGTTTCACTGTTCGTCCGCGAGATGGTTATAGCGTCGCACTGCAACAAAGTCAAGGCCCGTATTAAAGGGGGGCGCATCCCGTGTCCATTGCATCCCAATTTTTCAATGGTAATTTTTTCCATGCCTAAGTAGAACTTTTTAATAAACAAGATCTCGGATTAAAGCCTACAGCCTAAAGAATCATACGATATAGGAGTTAAATGATTCCTCGAGATGTTTACGTGGTTTCAGATAAACAAGACACCCTGCATATTGTATACAGGGTGTGCCATAACTCATACAAGAGGAGGATATGGGAGATTCCTGAGGCGATACTGGACAAGAGCCTCAAACGACATTTTGCCAAAGGAAAAATTTGTTCAGTCCCATATCCGGCTCCTGTATGAGTTACAGGACACCCTGCATTTGTATGATTTACTAAGAATGTAAGAAGGTGTAATATTATTTTAATGCAGAAGATGTTAAGACTTCCATATTACGTGTCCAGATTGTCACAGCCCCTATTTCTTGGCCTTTTCATTCGGTTCTACAATCGGGCAACATTCGAAACTGTACCGCTGCATACTGTAATGGCAAGATTTTATAATTCCTCCGATCCAGAAGTTCATGAAAGCGAAGGAGAAACGAAATTGTTAAGTCCCTAAACCCATTGTACCCTGTTACCTACTAATCCTCTTTCTTATATTTTGTTTCTTCCCTACTTAATATCGTAGTGACATTTTCTAATAGAAATTTGAGAGTGCTATTACAGTTGTTTGTAGCTAATTTAGTTATTATTAGTTACGTCTTTAAACGTTGCTCCGCTCAGCGTTTTAAGCAACGCACTAATAATCACCTTTCTCTTTGATCTATCTAGAATAGTACAGCCCTTATTCCTTGGTCACCTATTGGAATATTTCAAGGGCGTCCTGGTGACGAAGGACGATGCATATTTATACGCTGGGGGAGTGATATTATGTTCAGGCCTGTTAATATTCGTTATGCATCCGTACATGATGGGCACACTGCACATGGGGATGAAAATGCGTGTGGCTTGCTGTTCATTGATATATAGAAAAGCGTTAAGGCTCTCGAGAACGGCTTTAGGCGAGACAACGATCGGGCAAGCGGTGAATTTGTTGTCTAACGACGTCAACAGATTCGATGTGGCCCTTATACAGATGCATTACCTATGGATCGGACCACTTCAGACTATTATCATCGCCTACTTCATGTACGATCAGGTCCAGATATCCGCCCTCATCGGAATCGCGATACTCCTAATGTTCATTCCTCTTCAAGGTATCCATGAAATTAGTACTTTCTGCATATGTCTACACCTGTAGATGCAACGTCAACACATTTTTTTACTTTACTTTACCCTTCTTTTTTCTTTTTCTCTTCTCTCTCTAATTGCATAGGGTATTTGGGTAAAAAATCCTCAATATACAGGTTGAAAACTGCTATTAGGACGGACGAGAGGGTCCGGTTGACCAATGAAATTATCACCGGCATCCAGGCGATCAAAATGTACACCTGGGAAAAGCCGTTTAGCAGTTTGGTCGAGAGAGCCCGAAGGTATTCCTTTTCTTTTCCCATTCAAAATGTCTTGATACTTGTGTTCATAAGTCTGACACCGTTCATACAATTACAGACGGGAGATCAGCGTGATACGAGCCATGTCGTTACTCAGAGGTGTTACCATGTCTTTCATTATGTTCACCACGAGACTGTCCCTTTTCGTTACAATTTTGGCTTACATCTCCTACGATCACAGAATAACTGCCGAGAAAGTGTTCATGCTACAGGCGTATTACAACGTTCTACGCCAAACCATGACCGTTTACTTTCCGCTGGGTAAGTATAACATTGATGAACGATCATTCAGACGATTGAAACGATTATACGTTTCACAGGTTTGACTCAATTAGCCGAGCTAATGGTATCCGTGAAACGTTTGCAAAGATTCATGATGTACGAGGAACTCGAGCGGACAAATACGGAAACGACCGGCAAGCAAGGAAGGTCAGAGGACGAGGAAGAGAAGAAATGCGACATAAATAGTAGAGAAAAAGATGCGAATGATAAAGTGGACGCAAACAAGTCTCAAGGAGAGTATATTATATCGCTGAGCAATGCCAGCGCCAAGTGGATGGCCTACGAGCACGAAAACACGCTAAACAATATTAACATGAACGTAGAGCCAGGAGAATTGGTTGCCGTCGTCGGGCAAGTTGGTTCCGGTAAAAGTAGCTTGCTCAATGTGTTATTAAAAGAATTACCCCTGAGCGCAGGCAGCCTACGTGTTCGTATCGTTTCTCGAATAATTAACAAGAAAAAAAAAGAAACAAAAACCGTTCACGGAATTGTATGCTTATTTCATTAACGTTTCGCTTCCCAGGTAAATGGAAAACTAGCGTACGCTTGTCAGGAACCGTGGCTGTTCGCCGGTTCCGTTCGACAGAATATCCTCTTTGGCAGAAAGATGGATCAGTTTCGATACGATCGCGTGGTGAAAGCTTGCCAGCTACGCAGGGACTTCACTTTACTACCCCACGGCGACAAAACGATCGTCGGCGAGAGAGGGATTAGCCTGTCGGGTGGACAACGTGCCAGAATCAATTTAGCCAGAGCAGTTTACGCGGAGACCGAAACGTACTTACTGGACGATCCTCTGAGCGCGGTGGACGCTCACGTCGGCAAACACATGTTCGAAGAGTGTATCGTGAAGTACTTAAGAGGAAAGACTAGAATTCTTGTTACGCATCAGCTCCAGTACTTAAGGAACGTCGATAGAATAATTGTGTTAAAGGATGGAGAGATACAGGCTGAAGGGTAGGTTCCGCGGTGTTCGATCACCCTCTCGGTTATTATTATTATTATTATTATTATTATTATTATTATTATTCGTTGCTTCTTGTTCCAGTTCCTACGATCAGCTTGCCTCGAGTGGAATAGACTTTGGTAGATTGTTGGAACACCAGTCAGCCGAAGTGGAGGAAAAGGCAGGTTCCCATCCTCCGAGTAGGAGCACGTCTCGAAACGCGAGTATCACATCCCTTAGTTCGTTGAGGAGCACTCTGACCGAAAAGGACGACCCGATCGAGGTAATTATATTTTTCAAGACCGAAGGAAGGAATGTTACATACGCACGATTAATTGTACATTGTGCACAGGTCTCTGAGACGCGTACGAAGGGTAAGGTATCCGGCAAAGTGTACGCGGGATATTTCCACGCGGGCGGAAATTGGTGTATCATAACTACGGTCGCCTTGCTCTGCGCCTTCGCGCAGTTATCAGCCAGCGGCAGCGATTTCTTTATCTCGCAATGGGTCAACATGGAAGATGCCTACGTAAGTATCCTCCTTGGCGTTCTTTCGCCTCGAGCTTCTTCCTGATTGAACTTTTTAAAACGTGTAAAACGGTTTGCTGTTTAAAGGTGAACGAAACGGACAGCGGCCTCGTGGTAGACTGGAAGGGTCCGATAAGCCGGGACATATGCATATACGTGTACAGCGCGTTGATCGTCTCCACCGTAATAATCACGTTGGTTCGTTCGGCGGCGTTCTTCCAGACATGCATGAAAGCGTCCATCAAGCTGCACGATCGCATGTTCCGGTGCATCAGTCGAGCGACGATGCGGTTCTTCAACACGAACACGTCCGGTCGTGTCCTGAATAGATTCTCGAAAGACATGGGCGCCATCGACGAACTGCTGCCGATGGCGTTGATCGACTGTGTGCAGATCGGTTTATCTCTCCTTGGAATAATTGTTGTCGTCGGGATATCCAACTACTGGCTAATGATACCGACGGTAATCATCGGCGTGGTCTTTTATTACCTTCGCGTTTTTTACCTCGCGACTAGTCGTAGTGTCAAGCGGCTCGAAGGAGTCAGTGAGTACTTGCCCCCTTCGTTAATCGACTACAATTACACTTTCAACGCTCGCAACGGTTCGATTAATTTCTGTTAACCGTAGCACGATCACCGGTGTTCGGCCATCTGAGCGCAACTCTCCAAGGATTGCCTACTATACGCGCGTTCGAAGCGGGCGATATCCTGACGAAAGAGTTCGACCAGCATCAGGATCTCCACTCGTCGGCCTGGTACATATTCATATCCTCGTCGAGAGCGTTCGCATTTTGGTTGGACTTTTTCTGCGTCGTCTACATCACCTTGGTCACCTTGAGCTTCTTAGTATTGAACGACGATAATGCCGGGTCGCAAGCCGGTAACGTCGGTCTGGCGATCACGCAGAGTATCGGATTGACCGGGATGTTCCAGTGGGGTATGCGACAAAGTACAGAGCTTGAAAATCAAATGACGTCCGTCGAGCGTGTGCTGGAATATACGTGAGTAACTTGAACAAACAATCCTGCGAATTGCAGAACGATGTATCATACGGGTCGTGTATTTCCAGTAACATGGAGAGCGAGCCACCGCTCGAGAGCGTTCCGGAGAAGAAACCGAAGGAAACCTGGCCCGAGGAGGGAAGGATAGTGTTCAAGAACGTCTACTTGAGATACGATACGGCGGAGCCTCCGGTGTTGAAGAACTTGAACTTCGTCATCCATCCGAGGGAGAAGATAGGGATCGTCGGAAGGACCGGGGCCGGCAAGTCGTCCCTGATCTCGGCGCTGTTCCGTCTCGCGGACCTCGACGGTACCATCGAGATAGACGGCGTAAAGACCAGCGACATCGGCCTCCACGATTTGCGCTCGAAGATCAGTATAATCCCTCAGGAACCGTTCTTGTTCTCGGGCTCGTTGAGACAGAATCTGGATCCCTTCGACGCCTACGACGACGGCGTGCTCTGGCAAGCGCTGGAGGAGGTCGAGCTGAAGGAAATGGGACTGGAGGGCCACATAAACGAAGGCGGATCGAATTTAAGCGTCGGCCAGCGTCAGCTGGTTTGCTTGGCGCGAGCGATCGTGAGGAACAATCCAATCCTCGTCTTGGACGAGGCTACGGCAAACGTCGACCTGCAAACGGACGAGCTTATCCAGAAGACGATTCGCACGAAATTTGCCAAGTGCACGGTATTGACCATCGCGCATCGTCTCAACACGGTGATGGACAGCGATCGGATATTGGTGATGGATGCTGGTAACGTTGCTGTAAGTATCTCAGCGGGGTTGAATTGTTTCGTAAAGGGGTCGATGCGTAACGATTGTTCGTTCGATTCCAGGAATTTGACGCGC
This sequence comes from Holcopasites calliopsidis, assembly GCA_023838395.1. NCBI lineage: Eukaryota > Metazoa > Arthropoda > Insecta > Hymenoptera > Apidae > Holcopasites > Holcopasites calliopsidis. The sequence goes on from JALHAQ010000025.1 coordinate 112,550, forward strand.
CCCACGTGCTCGTCCAGAAGGACGGCCACTTGAACAGCATGATAAAGGAGACGGGATCGGCGATGGCCGAAGCTCTGAGGGAGGTCGCCCGTCAGAGCTACGAGAATCGCACATCGACTGACCTTTAAACAATTTCATTGCAACGCATTTGTTGATTCGCAGAGTGGAACGCGCACACGCTCGTGTGCATCACGCGCCACTATTTGCATACGCGCGAGCTGTTCATTTGGTAGTTCTATTCCGATAGTCTCGTTATATTACGGTCATCATTACTGGAGCCTATCCAAGTTAACCGGAGCATGTTGATTGATTCGGGAAATCATTGGGTGGCGAATTTCACGTTGATGGCTACAGTATTGTCGCATTGAGATTTCTTTTTTTTTTCTTCTTTTTGTAAACAGCACGTTTTAATTCCGATGCAATGAGCCAATAGACTTAACTACTTTTGTACACGCTGTCGACACAATTAGATAGTAACCGTTTATCTTTTTTTTTTTTGTCAACGGTGCTACACGAAGCATCGAAATCTTTCGCCAAAGGGACGACGGGTGCCTGTAATTACTTAATTCCGCGTGTGTTGAGCGTTTCCCTTTCGTCGGTGCTATGTTGAAACAATTTTATACCACCGCGGGTGTACTGGATTTATGTACATAGCCGTGACGGGAACATTTCCAAGATAGTGGAAATGAGAATGAGAGTTTAGTCAATCTTCTGTTCATCAGCATCGTCACAGCGTCTCCGAGGTACATCGAATCGTATCTAAATGAAGTGTATTTAATATGACGTTCAACGAGAGATACGCATTGCTAATGCAAAGGATCACTATATGTCTCCATTCGTACTGTATTATTAAAAAGAAGAGCGCAATCTTTTTACTGTCAACTTCCGAAGAAAGCTTCGCGCCTCGGAGTTTGTTTCACGTCTCTATCTCGTCGATCACGAGTGAACAATATTATTGTACTCCTAGGTGAAAACAATTGCCTTACGTACAAGTGCCTGTGTAATTTAATTATATTACAAATCGGAACATATACATATATAAATGCTGTGAATCATTTCTCGTCGCCTGTGGTCCTTTATCCCTTTCTACGCTCCGTTACCGCTAAGGATAATAAAGTAACAGAATCGGGACACGCGGTTTCCATTCCCGCGAATATAAATATCTTTGCTCATCGTCGGATTCTCGGGCAACAACGTTGACGTTCGGAGCGCAGTTTGCCAAATGGCGATTATTAAGGGCGGCGTACAAAAGGTAGGATAAAAAGAAAATGAGGATTACGCGGTGACAATGTGAACGAGGGACTTTATGACGGCGATCTATCGTTAAACAAAAAAAAAAAAAGAAACAGATATACCTTCTTCTAACATGCCTATTTATACTCTGCTTACTCGGCTCGCGAAGAATCGCCACCGCGACGCGAATGATCGGGTCCCGTCCGAGCGTAATTCCCACGAGACAAGTACACTAGTGTATCGTAATACTGACAGTAAAGAGAGTGAATTACTACGAGATTAAAAACTAAGCTCGCGCCGTGGATCCGCGTCGTGTGCGGAAACACCTAAAGTACAATTCCACGCGAGCCATAACGGGGCTATAGATTATTATTATCAATTTATATGTAACGTCTACGTGTACGCGTAATTCGTATAGTTTACAGATACAATCGTTACTCTACGTAGCATTAAAAATTATTACAGGATTATCGGTTCCGCGGCATTAACGGTCCGCAATTTTACATACATTATTTATCCAAGTCTGTGTGTTTTTGTCGGTCGATGCGCGGAGAATAGTATAAAAGACTGAAAGATATATATGATATCTATATATGTATATATATATCCTTTTCCCTCTTTACATGTATATACAAAACGGTATAAAATACATTGTTCTTAGTCTTTTTTTCTTTTTTTGATCGGTACGTAAATTCGTCGAATGCAATTCGTGGCGTCGAATTCGATCCGAGAAGTCGCTAACGCTCTTAAACGATACATAAATAATTACCGGCTAGTTAAATAAATAATAAGGGCAACGAAACACCGACTTATCCAATATATATGTATATGTATATATGTACAAACGGAGAAAGAAGCGTGCGCGCGCAAAGGGCGGCTAACTCTTTATCATTTGACGCGGGGAAAATGAGACTCGCTTTCTTCGTCCGCCCTTCTCACCCTGTCCTTTCTTCATCGCTGGGCGCGATTCTTCTGCTCGCGATCCCGCAGCTCTCCCGTGCATGCATACGACTCGGCGCGAGGAGGAAGACTGCGCGCGGCTCCCGACCGGTTCCCTCCGCGTTTTTCACGAACCACGCGGTGACCGTTCACGCGCGCTTCGTCCAACGACGGCTGTAAAATAATCTAAAACGCGAGGCGTATAAACAAAACACGCGCCCGTCCGCGAACATACCGCCCACTAAAAATGTCCCGCGTGATGCACGGGACGTTTAAAAAAAAGAAAGAAAGAACTGCGCTCGTCCGGGATAAAATGGGTTGCTCGAACACCTACGTATTAAAAACGCTTCGCCTCCGTCGCGTGTCCAGCTGCCCCGGCTGGAATGCGGAGGAGCGTCTGTTTCCGTTAAAAAAAAAAGGCGCAAGATCGTTCTTCCCGAGCACCAAAAGCCCGCTGGATAAGAGTTTAAAAGTGTTCCGTCGACGCGAACGCAATTATCGTGAGATTCGTCGGGGGGAACGCGTGGACGCGTTCCGCGCGCGTTTATTATGCTAGCGATCGAGAAGCGTTTTGGGGTCGCCGAAATGCTACCTAATCGTCGAACTTCGATCGGGGGAGGGCGAAACGAGGATTCCCGCCGCGTTCGAAACCGTTCGACGAGACCTAGCGACACCTCCGTTCGTCTCTTATCAGCGCGCGACCGTCGAGCGAATTAATATTTCCGGAAGCGTTGCTTTCGCATTAGACGAGAACCTCGAGGCTCTCGCGCGATCGCGCTTTCTGCTGTCCGCACTTGCCGTTCGCCTGCACGATCATGGCGACCGACTGGCATCCGCTGTCGGCGGTGACCGGCCGAATCGGCGGCATCGCCAGTCGGACTTTGTACCAGAACTTCTGGCTACCGGATGCCGTGGCGCCGGCCTCCTTCCACTGCAGGATCGTCAAGCGGTCGAGGGACAGCTCGCCGGAGTCGTTGCCGCCCCGGCTCGATCGTTTCGCGATCGTGGTCGCGTCCGGCAGCTCCTTGGTCGCGACCACGATCGTTCGGACTGCGAGCGAGGAGAGCTGCTTCAGCACCGCTGCCACGCTCGTCTCGTTCCACGCGTTTCCCAGGGACGCTGGACTCAGGATCACTACGATCCTTCGACTCGTCGCGACGTGCGGACCGATCTCCAGACTCCCTGCAAAGGAATTTCATGTTCTTTAATTCGTGCGTCTGAATTATGGCCAACTTCGCTTATTCGTTAAGGTAACTCGGGAGAAGATGCCACAGCTTCTCTTATTAAATCTATGAAAAGCTTGACACGCGTCTCTGTGAAACCAGCAAACGTTATTTGTTATCTGAATTCTACGCTACGGAGTGGGCACTAGCTAAACATAAACGGAATGGTAACTCATAAAAAAAGCAATAATTCTTCTCATACACAAACTGGGGAAAGATGACATCTTATGCACGACTGCGATATAAAGAACTCGTTCGTTGCGCGCCAAACGTTTGTGCAAAAGCTCAAAGAAATAAAACCGATACCTTCGTTTCTGCTGAACAACTCTATGCGTTTAAATGGTGATAAACATTATTTGTGTATTAAGGTATATCTGGGGAGATGCCACGGGGTATTATTAAATCTATAAACAATTTAGCACAGGTATTCCGGTCGAATCAACGAACGTTATTTGTTACCTGAATCGTACACTATGCAATGGGCACTGTTAAATTAACGCAAACTGAATGGTAACTCGTGAAGAACAACAATTCTTCTTATGCACAGTCTGGGATAAAATGCCTATGCAATTGCGATATAAAGAACTTATCTGTTGCACGCCAATCATTTATGCAAAAGTCGAAGGAAATAACATACGTATCTTCTTTTCAGCTAACAACTCGTCACTGTTGCTAATACTTTTTTCTTTTTTATTATAACATAAAATTTTGGCAGACGTTGTCGCATAGTTTTCTCCAGAACATACTCGCATTGCATGCTATAATAAGTACCAAGCGATTTCCTTTAACTGGCATATCGGAAGAACTTGGAAAATATGTATCTTGCGGTGGTCGCTAATGACTTTATAGTTAATGCGACCACATTAAAGTGAACCCTAAATAAATAAATAAATAGGAACCTGTAGCTATGATTGTGTTAACTTTTATTGGATAAAATCTAAGTTATGGAAGCTTGGCAACTCCCCCAACCTAGCATCTTCCCATTTATTTATTACAGTATTAAAGAACATGCTTATATTACATGTTATAATAAATACCAAGTGATTTCCTTTAACTGGCATACCAGAAGAACTTGCAGCTACGATTGTGGTAATTTTTATTGGATAAACTCTAAGTTAGGGAAGTTTGGCAACTTCCCCAATGTAGCATCTTCCCATTTATTTATTACGATATCAAGGAACATTTAATTACATGTTATAATAAATACCAAATTCCTTTAACTGGCATACCAGAAGCACTTGCAGCTACGATTGTGTTAACTTTTATTGGATAAACTCTGCGTTAGAGCAGTTTAGCAACTTCCCCAATGTAGCATCTTCCCCTGTCCTTATTACAATATCAAAGAATATTAACGAAACCTCTCATTCGCCAGCTACGCTAACTCCGCACAGCAAACAAAAATACAGAAAGTTCAAATAAAACAAGCGAGGCATCGATGAGGTTCCTTGGCACAAAAATGTCCCGAGATCCGAAAAACCGTAGCTAATCGCTTCAGCCTGTGAATAGCTGATGCGCGACTAAAGGTGGACGAAAGTTCGCAAATTGCGGTACAGTTTCGCGGACAGTTCCACCCTCCGAATCTCATGAATATTATCGGCCTAGGTTAATAGCTTGTATGCTCGGTGAAAAATATTCAAAGGCTAATTCCCTTCTAATTGGCAGGACAAAATTAGGCAGGGTTCAGCCGCGATTTTGTTCATGCAAATTGCTCCACTCTGCGAACCAGGTTCGATCCACCGATGCAAACTGTAATGGCTCATACATAAATTTCGTCTCGCGGTTGTCCTCTCGTTTTTTTTTTCCCCCCTCCCCGTTCGAACAGCGAAGGCTCTTCAAACTGTTGGATATTTAGCAATTTACTCGGACGAATTAATCCCCAAGCAGGCGCACACGGGCTCACAGCAATCGCTAGAAGAAGCCCGTAACGCTTTCACGTCTCGACAATGCCACTTTCAGGTAGCTTCCTATCTTAGAACGTTATTGTGTATTTAGTAGCGATTGCATTTCTGCAGCGTATCCGCATTCCGCCGGTCTGGTGAGAAGTTAGCACTTGCAGCTTTATACAATACGATACGACTGACAAATAATAGAGGAACCACTATTCTGTGGGATCGCACCCAATATGCAAGGATATCAGAGTCCAAAACCAAATTAGTATCCTAAAACTGAATTAATTCTCGTGAAGTTGACACAAGAAGTAACCATCGTCTTATACACATCGATGGGCCATTTGTGATCGATCTTTTTTAGAAAAATTGACGAATAATATAGGGGACCATTATTCTGTGGGATCACTGTCATCACATTCAGTGCACGAGGGTAACAGTGTCCAGGATTGGATAGATTCTGTTATGGAAGTTTGGCATCTTCCCATTTACCTGTTGCAACGTTAAAGAATATACTTGTGTTACGTGTTACAAGAAATATCAAGTGATTTCCTTTAACTGACGTACCAGACGTGTAATATGGGAATCATTATTCTGTGGGATCACTCTTATCACATTCAGTACACAAGGATATCAGTAACCCGGATTGGATAAATAGACTCCGTTAAGTTTGGAATCTTCCACAATGTGGTATCTTTCCATTTATTTATTACAGTATGAACAATTCCAATACCATGGAATATGAATAATTGGGAATCGATTTAGAATATCAGCATTCTTACGTACTGAGTGTGATAACAGTGATCCCACAGAATGATGGTACCTATATGATTTTTCGATTTTTCTCTAAAAACGATCGATCTCAAGTGGCCCATCAACATGTACCAGCAAGTGGATTACATTCTGCGTCAACTTCAATAGAATCGATTGAAGTTTTAGGTCTTCGTAAACGTGACGAACGTTAATCACCAAATTCGTCTGTTGCCGTTTATTAATGCCAGTTAGTAAGAAAAGCGGGATCACCGTGCGCCCGCTCGCGTAATTCTTTCCAGCGCGCTTATTCGAGGGCTAGGAGCGGACGAGAGACCTGGTGTACGCGGGCAGCAGGTAACCCGAAGGCGGCGGAATCACAGCGGCGGAAGTTTGCAAATTGAATTAGAAAGTTGGCTGGCTTCTGGGACGACGAATGTCTCGTTTGTCTCCAGTCTCTGCTCCTGCGGTCGTGCGCTGTTTCGAATTAGACGCAACACGGAACTGTTTCCTGCGCCGACCTCGCCGGTTCTCGCTCCACCGACGTCTGACGAGCACGGTACCCGGAGCGGAGGAGACGATAAGAGTGTAGAAATTCCGCGGCCGACTACCCGAAAGCCGAGGAAATCTACGAGGCGAACGAGTCTAGAGATTCGATGCTTCCGGAAATGCGATTGGAAGGAAACATTGCCCGGCAAGAGAAAACTCGATTTCCCGGCGTAAGAATAGCTGCGCGCATCATCGTTTCCAAAGGCTCGCAGGTCACGCGAGGCACGAGTGGATCGCAATGATTCCAATGCCGCGTTTCGAGGAGGACGCAACGATATCATTTCGTTTTCCCCTTCGGCGATGGTTGTCGCGCGAATAATTAATCGACGAGGGGGAGGGGGAGGGGGGGGGGGAAGAAGCGTCGCGGTGGAGATCCCTGAATCCTCGAGGCGTCGCGACGCGCCGGTGTCACCGTCGCCCTTCCGGTCCCCCGAGCACGCGGACCCGGCGGGGAAACTTAATAATAATGCTATCAACGACGCTTTCCATCAAAGGGACTCGGGTCCCCGGGTTTAATTAAAGCAGAGACTTACAGTTCTGATTCAGCTGGGACAGCTCCAGCGGCGTGCACTTGTATCGATGCCTCGACTCCAACGTTGGGATCACTACACCGACGACCAGGCTCGAGTCCTTCTCGTGATAGCACACCAGAGCGTCGCACTCCTTGCCGTCTGCAAATTGGTATTCATGATTGCGCGCAACACTTTCTGCCGCCTCGGAGTTTCGCGATCGCGGTGGCATCTCAAGATCGCTACGATCGTTGTATCATGTTCCCTCTCTTTTGTATTGCAAGCGGTGGAAGAATTGTTGCGCGTGCAAATAGGGACGCGGCTAATTAGCGGAATAGTGGCGGTGGTAGGGAAAGGACTAGAAGAAGTAACGATGAACGCGTTCGCGGAAATGATAAAATGACTGAGCGATAAGCTTTTCACGAGGTGTCCAACGATTTCGAGAGATAAGCGAATCTCGCTCACGTATTCGCGAGGCAGTTCCTCACTCGATAACAATTGCTGTCGCGGCCTCGCGTTTACCGAGACCTTTTCTTTAAGCTTTGCCATAAGTTTCGTAAGACCGTCTAATGGCGGGGTTTACGAGGCTTCTTTAACGATACGATCGCGAATTCCGTCCGGGGTTACCGTGGCCAGGGAGCAGAGTGAAAGCGGCCGATTGTTTGCGAAACGATTCCCTGCAGTGTATGCACCTTCGAACGAGGCGAGTCGGTCACGAATCCGCGAACACTCCCAGCCACGAGAATGCCCTTTTACTTACGTAGGGACTGTTATCGCGACGATTCCGGAGCGGGAGATGCGGTCACGACTTTGGACACATCGAGCAACGACCAGGCGAATGAAAATAAAATTTCCGGTAGGCACGGACGGCTCGACTCGAATTAATGCCCGCGGGTAAAAGTTCGCCGCGCGTTTCTACGTCCGTTTGTGCGCGGGCACGCGTCCGCATATAGATGAAGGCCCAGGAACGGCTTGGAAATCTCAATAAATCCCGGCACGATCGATCGGCCGATGGTAGATATACCTATGTAGTACGTGGCACTGATATCGAAGTTTGTACTAAAGATTCGTTTAGACACATTTGTGTTGAAGGAGATCATCAAACACTTTTCTTGTAAGAATGTTGGACTTTAAAGAAAATAAAAGTAATATGCAAGGAATTCAATGTATTCAATCAGAGAATGATTTGAATTATCAGTTGGATGGTTTCATCTATTATTGATTTTATGAAACAAAAGTTTCCGATGAAAATGTTGGTTTTAAAAAATGAGAAATGCTTCTTCTTTCAAATATAAGCAACAATAATATGGATTAAAAAGCTAGTTGAACAGCTTAGCTGATTTCGAAGTTTGTACCAAGGTTTTCTTTAGACACGTCCGTCTTGAAAGAAATCATCAAACACTTTTCTTGTAAGAATGTTGGGCTTTAAAGAAAATAATAATAATATGCAAGGGACTCAATTTATTCAAGCAGAGAATGATTTGAATTATCAGTTGGATGCTTTCATCTACTACTGACTTTATGAAACAAAAGTTTCCGATGGAAATGTTAGTTTTAAAAAATGAGAAATGCTTCTTCTTTCAAATATAAGCAACAATAATATGGATTAAAAAGCTAGTTGGACACCTTAGCTGATTTCGAAGTTTGTACCAAGGTTTTCTTTAGACACGTTCGTCTTGAAAGAAATCATCAAACACTTTTCTTGTAAGAATGTTGGACTTTAAAGAAAATAATAATAAGATGCAAGGGATTCAATTTATTCAAGCAGAGAATGATTTGAATTATCAGTTGGATGGTTTCATCTACTACTGACTTTATGAAACAAAAGTTTCCGATGAAAATGCTAGTTTTACAAAATGAGAAATGCTCTTTCTTTAAAAAAATAAGCAGCAGTAATGTGGATTAAAAAGCTAATCTAATAGATGGACATCTTAGCTGATTTCGAAGTTTGTACCAAGGCTTTGTTTAGACACATTTGTCTTGAAAGAAATCATCAAACACTTTTCTTGCAAAAATGTCTAAATATGAAGAAAATAATAGTAGTATGTAAAGGAATTAATTTGTTGAAGCATAAGATGAAAATTCTATCTGTACCTTGAAGTAGGGGGATGGTTTCATCTACTAGTAATTTTATAAAACAAAGGTCTCCAATCAAAATGTTATATTTAATCAAATTTAGAAACGTTTCTTTAAGACAAAAAGAACAATAATATGCATGAAGAATCCAATTTTTCTGCAATTGCTGATTAATCTATAATTCGTCCATCTACCAGCTTTCTTACCCTATAGCTGCCCAAGACTTTATACCGTCACTCCTCTCCCTCAACACAAAGCTGCATGGAAAAAATCGTCATCCACTCTATCTACCCCTTTTCCCTGGTCATCCCCCTTTCACGGATTCGCTGAAAGCGAGCGAATTCCTGCCGACAGTTACGAAATTCGCACGCGAAACAATTCGGTGGCGGCGAGCACTCGCTTATCGACCGGTTGCGTGCCAGTTTCCAGAGGGGCAGGCTTCATTAACCCAGACAAGAGGTTCGTCAAACGACCGATTAACGCTGCCGTTCGTTTCTACGGAACGTTTCTCGAAATCGTTTAATTTGGTACAACTTTCGCTGGTTCGGGCGAATCGAGAGGTGACTCGCGAGCGTGCCGCGGCGCATTACAGTGGATCAACAAAGAGAAAACGACGTCTGTGAAACGCTAATGGGCGAAGTCGCGGGCACGCCGCTTCCCAGAAGCATCGTAATCGCGGTGCAATTTTCCAGCTTCCGTATTAGGGGACCCACTCGTTGCGTCGAGGCAACCCCGTCGCGGTCGCATCCCGTCCGATTCTGCCGATCCGTGTAACTGGCCCCGAGTTACACGTGTAACTCCGGTTGTCCAGTGTATAGACCACGCGATCGCGAGATCTATCGTGCTCCGTTGGAATTGGATCATTCCGGTGTTCCCGGGCTTCTCCGAGCTTCCCTGGCGACGAGCAGGGAGGGTAGGGAGAGACTTCCGATAGGAAGGAAAGGCGGGCAGTCGCGCTCTTCCATTCTCCCGATCGAAGGAATAAAGTAACCGAGGAAATCGATAGCGGGATTCGCGACGCTTTTCCGGCGCGGATTAAACGAAGATTTAATGTATAAACTGGTGGCGCGCGCACACCCCTGAATCGTTCAGGATATTACGGTGATTCGACGGGGTGCTTATCCGTGGGATACGCGAAACTCGCGCGGAATGGAAATTCGATATGTTAATTTCGAACGATTCGCCGGAACCGTCTCTCTTAAGTGTTTACCTGGAAATGCTACTGAGGACTGCCTCCGGAATATACTCTCGCGATGCCGTTCTTCGATAAAGATAAAGAAATAGAAGAAAAGAAGCTCGGTCTTATTTTTCTATTCCAGTGGTAAGCACGAGTAAAGGGAACTCTTGACAATGTTCTTAACCTTAGGTTTACGGGCCTGTTTGCACACCTATTCATGGCGATATTTAAAGAAAAGCAGGCATATCATTTGCAAGTGTTTGAGATGATAAAGTCCTGGGTAGAAATGCACTAGGATGCGTGTAGATATCATTACATCAATCAAAGTTAATATAAGCTGCTTGAAACTAATACTTTGACTTCTGTGACTTTAAACGTGAAATCTAAAACCCGTGAAATTGACGGGTCGCAGAAATCTAGAGTTAAATGTCCTGTCTCCGTTTACGTTCATCCATTCGCCTTTTGGGAGAAGGGCAGAGTGGATTAGGACTAAGACTCGAGCTATCCCCCGCTAATGGGGGTGATTGGAGGTGTCGAACGGGGAAAGTAAATACACTGGATACGCAAGCGAATAAGAATTACAAAGACTGACAGGGTCCAAAACAGTTGGATTCTGGACAATTAATAATTACAATCAGGCGGCGCGTAAACGCGTGAATAATTACCATTCTCCTCGAGAGGGGCGAACTTGTCGCGGCAGAACAGCGCGAGGGGTAGCCAGCAGCGGGCGTAGAACGCACCGGCCGAGACGAGTAGAACCAGCACCAGCACTCCCACGAGGAACGACTTCCTCCAGGATCTGTTCTGAAGTCCGAACACGAACTGCGGCTCTGAAAAAAAACAAACAAACAACCCCTCCCTTCATTGTTCCATTCGTTCCTACCGGCGATTTTCGAATCCCGATTGGGGGTAAACGCTTCGCCGGGCGAGCAAATGGAAAGTTTACTCAGAGAAGGAAGGGAAAAGGACGCCACGAAGGGAGGGAAGGTGTCTTTTTCCGTGGCGATCGAACGCGAATGCTCCACGCCGATGCATTTAGATCCGCTCACGAATTTCGGTTAATTGACTGGAACTGAGCTGCGCCGTAACGAGCGGATTAACCGGTGTACGATTGAAATCGCTGCGAGGCACACTTAAAGTATGGATTGGATCGTTAATTAGCCTCGGTTCGCATACGGGATTTCTTTTTCTTTCTTTTTTTTTAATGATAAACGCGCTTCGTTACTCGTTGATATATCCGCGCGAGGGTGGGAAAAGAAATGAAGTCCTTGCAGCAAGACGACTGTTGCCCCATTCTTGAGTGAATTAGGAAACATTGTTTATAAATTAATTACTTTGACTTAGCATCGTAAAGAGAGCAGACGATGAGTTGCGGAGTTGATAAATCGTTATTTGCATTCCTGGCGAATTTTGAAAAGGGCACAAAAAGCTGTCACTCTTTGTTAACTATGCGCAATAAAATATGTTAATACTTTATGTCGACATAAAAAAAAAGAACACCATTTCTGTTCTTGCGCAAGAATAGCGTTATTTTTCTGTATGTCTACATAACACATTCTTTCTATATTTCATAAATAAAGCAACAATAAAGCAATAAAACAATACTGTATTTTCTTTTATTGTGCACAGTTCGCACGCCAGTCTGGATCTGCATTCGTATCGCACAAAACAGTAATGAGCGCAGGTCCAAACTTTGCAACAACTCGCTTATTTGTTGTCAGATTTGCATCGGGGGTGCGTCAATGATGTAAAATGTTTATATACGAAGTGTACCGTAATCGGCGGTGCGACCGAACAGATGATTCTATGCGAAGAAGTAAGTCGAAAAATTATAATCATATGTAGAACAACATTTTCTTATTCGCGGTTTCGTTTCCAAGAAAATCGACTTGTACTCCAGGTTCGTGGACTTTTCTGCGTCCCTACTTATGGGAATTTTTCAAAAACAGGTACATCATATTCGAGTGTTCGAAAGTAGTCCCGGGGGAGAAATGGACCAGGATGCGTGTTGATATTACTACGTCAATTGAACTTAATATAAGCTGCTTGAAAATAACGTTTATGACTTGCTACAACCTCAAACATCAAATCTAAATCGCGTCCGATTGACGCGTCCCGTTAATCCTAGCGTTAAACATTCGCTTGGTCCGCGTGCATGTTGGCTAATACGTAATTACGCTTGGTGTTTGCGTTAGACGATTGTCAATTGCACGATTGCCGATAACCACGGTATTATCGTTCAACCTCTAGATAGTAACCGGACTGCGGATTTTTATGCATTTATAGGAAATTCGAAGATGCTCAATTGCACAAAATGCACGTAATATGAACAGAAATATAGAAAATATTAAAATTATAGTGCGCTTTATAAAACCTGATAGGTGAAATAATTTTCTGTTGAAGTTTTACTGTTTTTAGTATATTCTGAAAGAAATATGAATTTGCATAAATATTCGCGGTCTAATAATAAGTTCGGACAACTTTTATTCCCTTATTCTGCACGTTGCACATTTATAGGACATTCGAAGATGCTCGATTGCACAAAATGCACGTGATATGAAAAAAATATAGAAAATATCAAGATTATAGTGCTTTTTATAAAACCTGATAGGTGAAATAATTTTCTATTGAAGTTTTACTGTTTTTAGTATATTCTGAAAGGAATATAATTTGTATAAATATTCGATATAATTTGTATAAATATTCGCGGTCTAATAATAAATTCGGACAACTTTTATTCCCTTATTCTGCACGTTGTACAAAGCTGAAGAAGAAAGTTCGCGCATGATGAACCTCATTATTTGAAAAACCGTTGAACATGTTTGTCATCGTGTCGGGAACATGATTCTGCTGTATTTTCCACTGTACCCTGCTGCCTTGCTCTATTAAACGATAGAACAATTTTCTGCTTTAATTGCTGACGTATGCGGACTATGCGAACGTTTAAAATCGATTTTCTTAGAAACGAAGCGTCAAACGACCAAATTTTATTCCACATATTCGACTTGCTTTTCATTCGCGTAGAATGATCCCTTTCCCGGTTGCGCCGCCAGTTACGGGACACCCTGCCTGTTAGGTCTGTTAACTAATAAATTGTCAAGGGTCTGCAAAGGTCTTCGAATCTTTCGCCGGACGAGCTTTTCCCCCCGTTCGGCATCGCGCTGCAAGGTACGATACGCTCTGGACCAGTGGAGGGAAGGAGTTTCCACGAGGCACAACCGGTACACGCTCCTTAATCGTGAGACGAGGATCAAAGGCTTTGGTTACCTTGCCGATATACGTGAGCGGGTAACGTGATCTCCTCGTCCACGCCGTTGCTAACTTCGCACTTGTACTCCCCGTAATCCTCCAGAGTTATGTCCTCGATCTCCAAATAAGAGCCGATGATCTGATTGTTCTCCCTGAAAGCAAGCCGTTAATCTTTAGCTCGGACTCGCGGCCAAGCCGCGGAAGAATAATCCTCGCCGCTCTCACGCCAAACGTTTCTCACTCGCTACACCCGCGGAGAACCCGCGTAGATCGGTGAAAGATTCGTCGAACGTATTGCCCTTAAATCAAACAACACCGTCTGTACATAATATGCGTATAAGGATGGTCCGTTTCGAATTTATTAATCTGATTCATAAGTGACTGCCGGGCACAGGTAGCGTAGATCATAAACATATTTGGATGTCATAAACGACTTGCAGCCACGTGTCGCCGATCGCTTCACCTTACGTCTGCGGGCGGAACAGTTAAAGAAAAAACGATAGGCCAGCAAACGCAGCTGTAATTAGAATGTAATTAAAATGGAGAAGTAAAGGCAGCTACGTTTATGTACTGTATCTATAAATTGTATATACAAATAATAAATGTATATTATATGTATGCTGTATTTAGATAAAAATTTTCGGATCGCCGAGGATTTATTTCCCGACGATCGAAGATCGAGAGAGCATGACACGCCAGGCATAAATCAGTCGATGGCGCGGCCACACGTTCCCCGCTCTGCAGTTCTTTCGTCGATCTCGCGGCTTATTAAGCTTATAGAGCTGTCAGCTGTCCGCGGATGTCTGCGCTGCAGCTTCGCGATCGTCGAGCTACGTCCCCCCTTCGTGCAGGCTAATCGACCAGAGGCGGGGGATCGAGGCGCACCGTATTTTTTTTTTTTCTCGGCCGCTCCGAGAGCTCTGGGCTAACGCGGCTAATACGATTCTTATCTCTTTAATCGCGCGTTCGCGGCTTTGTTCGCCTGGTCCCGCGGCTCTCCCACGCGAGAGATTACGGTTCCGAGTGGGAATGGATCGGAGGATCGTCGATTAATCTTACAATACCGACGAAAAATCGCCGAGCAAAATTGAAATCGGATCTGAATAAAATCGTGATCCGTTTCGCCGTTTCCCCAGACCGCGGGTTTATTATCTCGAATCGGTTCGTCGACGCGACGCGAAATACACCGGGGTGATGAACGGTTTTTCAGCAGTTTCGCGGAAACGTTCCACCGTTCTACTCGCGCGAGTGTTTCGTTCGCCCGGTGTCGGCTTTAATTGCTGCCGGAAAACGGGTGATTCATCGCCGATCGAGGCTGCGCCCGCTCGGAGCCTTTGTCCTCTGTCCGTGCGGGAACCGTGAAATCGGTCGGGTTTCGTTATTGAAAAGTTGCCGGGGCTTAACCCGCCACGCGAATTTGAAATTTATCAACTTCCCCCGCTCCGTTCCAACCGGCCGCGTCCCGTTGCGATGCGATCCGGCAACTTTCGATTGAACGTTACCCTCTGAAAGTCCGAAACCAGCGCTCCGGCAGAAATTACAGATGCAAATTCGAGAAAAAAAAAAAGCAGCGACCTTTGCCTCGTTTATCGTCGATGGCGTTTTTCGGTCACTGCTTTCCAACAACGGTACGCATTGGCGCCGGAGGGAAAGTGCAACTCGAATAAGCTCGCGTTCCTTTTTTTTTCCGTCAATGAAATTTCGTCGCTGTTAAATTGTATTGCATCGTGTCCAATGTGAGATCGTTGTTTCGCGGAACATCGACACCGGGGGCGGCTCGATGAATTCCAGCCACCGATTCGCCCCACCTGATTTTCTCTCATAAGCAGAACCGAGAACGGTCCCGCGCGTTATCCTCGGGATCAATCGACAGGAATGAAGATTGATGGGCCAGCGCTAACGGCGGTTCATAGAACGGACGGCAAAGGCTCGAAGTGTCTCGTCAATTGAAATAGTTTAGATCGACTTGTCGGCTCGGAATCCATAGAGCGTTCGTGGAAACGCATTACGCGATTATCAGCGGCGGCGGCTACAGTTTTATATTGTGCAAGGTGTAAGCGAAATCGATGAATCTCCTTATAAAGACATCATCTTAATTCCGTAGTTTTTATACTGTACCGTGGAGGAGGGGGTTCTCTTAAATTATGCTCCCTCCCACCTGTTTCATATTTTATTCTAAAATCTGTCCCATCGCCTGAACTGCTTTATATTTTTAATTAGCAACGATGCAGTTGAACTGATAAGGTTACATTTAGAGATGATTCAAATATAGGCGAGGGTCTAAATATGGGCTAGCTGAAGTTTCAGATTAACGTCAATAATGAGAAACTTTACGGTTCAAGAACCAACGAAATCTGAGGGAAGAAGATAATTTTGTTGCATTGATGTGCTTAAAACGTGTCATTTGACTTGTCTTACCATCTCCAAAGATTTTATAGGGATGTTCGTTTCATGTTTTTAACAATATTCCTTTGAACTAATTGTTAATTTACCAGGAGCAGAACATTGCTGACGTCGCAATTATTTTTTTAACGTGAACTGTTTAATAAATAGAATCAGATAGTAATGACTGACATCGCTCTAAGCATCCCTGAACAAGTGGTCTAAATATGGTCCACAGGGAGAAATTCATCAGGGAAAGAAGCCGAATAGGGAGGATTAGAGTTGCATATTTTGCGAGGGACTTTTCTCTGAAGATTTGGAAGACAAATTTTGAGCGCAGCGCTCTTAGTGTTACCTGCAGGCACGAAATGCTTTTGCAGGTGTTGAAATGCATATATCTACGTTCGCGACTATTGTAAATAAACTACCAACATTTTTAACTCTTCCCAGCAGCATGTTTTAAGATATATCGAAAGTATTTCGTTTTTTACTTGTGTTTTAGACTGTTTCAAAGACAGCCCATACTTGGACCACACTCTTAAACACGAGCATTTTCATTTTGATTATAAACACATGATTAATAGAAAACTCGATCTTTGTTCAGCTTATTTGAGCGTCATACCGTATAGCAAACGTGTTGCAGATATTCACTGCGGTGTCACATTCAAACAATCTTCATCTAGCTTGGCAGTAATGTTTGAAATGAAAGTACATATTAAATGCTCATGGACCACTTCCCCTACATGTGTTAACAGAATCGAATCTGTATCGTAACCGAGTTTCTCTTGTTACAGCTATTCACTGCAGTGTTATATTAAAAAAATCTTCATCTAGCTTGGCAATAACGTTTGAAATGAAAGTACATATTAAATGCTCATGGACCACTTCCCCTACATGTGTTAACAGAATCGAATCTGTATCGTAACCGAGTTTCTCTTGTTACAGCTATTCACTGCAGTGTTATATTAAAAAAAATCTTCATCTAGCTTGGCAGTAATGTTTGAAATGAAAGTACATATTAAATGCTCATGGGCCACTTCCCCTACATGTGTTAACAGAATCGAATCTGTATCGTAACCGAGTTTCTCTTGTTACAGCTATTCACTGCAGTGTTATATTAAAAAAATCTTCATCTAGCTTGGCAATAATGTTTGAAATGAAAGTACATATTAAATGCTCATGGACCACTTCCTCTACATGTGTTAACAGAATCGAATCTGTATCGTAACCGAGTTTTTCTTGTTGCAGCTATTCACTGCAGTGTTATATTAAAAAAATCTTCATCTAGCTTGGCAGTAATGTTTGAAATGAAAGTACATATTAAATGCTCATGGACCACTTCCCCTACATGTGTTAACAGAATTGAATCTGTATCGTAACCGAGTTTTTCTTGTTGCAGCTATTCACTGCAGTGTTATATTAAAAAAATCTTCATCTAGCTTGCAATGTTACACTAATAAGATCCCCACCTAGTTTGGCAATTATGTTTGAAATGAAAGCACATATTAAATGCTCATGGACAACTTCCTCTACATCTGTTAATGGAATGGAATCTGTCTCGTAATCGGTTTTTTTCTTGTTGCAGATATTCACTGCAATGTTACATTTAAAAGATCGTCAACTAGCTTGACAATAATGCCTAAATTAAAAGTGGTAGCCCATATTTAGTCCATTTCCTCTATTGATCAGACGACTTAATTTTACTTAAACCCCGATTATCCTTTCCACCATTCTACTTTCGTGCACCGCCCAGAGACGGTTTACTCTGCACTTACCGCGAATTACTTTCTTACCAACAGACTTTTCAGACGTTCCGAGCAAAAGCGTTTCGAGCGAAAGCGCGTTGAAAGAGTGGCTGCTGTCGGCCACGTTCGCCCACCGATTTGTCTCCGGTGAAAGCGGTAATCGGTCCATGGGCACCGGAGCCGCGATGCAACTCTTCCTACGGATGGCTGACAATCGTGTCGAGCACCCGTGAACGAATCTTTCGTTCGTTCTCCGCGAATGAGGGAGTTTCGGAAAAAAAAAGACCGAAGACTCGGTATTTCACAATTGCGTGCGCGTTGTTTGCCCGCTAGTCGACGAACGAACGGGATTCACTCTGTCGAGGCTTCGACGTTGCTCGAGCTTCGGGATCCCTTGGAACGCGGCCAACGGCTTCCGGTTCCCGGGCGCACATCCGCCTCTTGTTCGCCTACCTTATTCGCGTGACAGGAGCACGGCGGCTTGGAAGCTCGCGTCGCGGCATCGCGCGATGCACAGAGGTTGCGTCGAGAACGAAGGACAGCCTTTGGAAATACTATGTGCATACAAAATGCGTTTCAACCTTTCGCGAACGCACACCTTTGTCTCCGCGGCTGTCGAATCGAATTGGCAGTCGTTCAGCTCGCCGCTTTCCCGTTGAATACCATTCGATCGAGCGCCCTCGGAGCGTTTCTCCGTGAATGCGTTCCAATTAACACGGGAAACGGTGGAGAGCGTGGTTCAGCGAATGAATCGCGTTGTACCGAGAATCGGCGCGGTTACAGTTCTTCTCCGAGCCGCCGAGTCCTCGCCGAGTTCTCGCCCCGTCGCTTAAAGGAGCTTCTGCGAGTGACAGCGAAGCCGCGTTTTCGTTCGCAAGCCTCCACCGACGACCGCGGCTAGCGATTAGAGTGGAAAACACGGCTGACACGAGAAATTGGATGGATGTTCCGGCCGATAAGCCGACGCGAACACGCGAACGACTCGGCATATCTTCGATTGCCTTTCCCCTCCTCCCCTTCCCCTTCGATAAGTAAACTGGGTCACCGTAGAAAATTGAACCAATTTTTCTCCGTTCTTCCCTTTGTCATCGTTCCTCGGATAAATTGCGGTTCGAAAAGCGATGGCCGGATTTTCCGTTTAATCAAGCTGGAGACTCGAGCGCGAAAGAAGCGACGGATCGCGCGGCGTAATTTCCTGTCGTATCCCGGGGTCTGGGCTAGGGATAATTAAACGGCGCATTGTTATACGCGGCGACAATCCCCGTTGGCGGACGGGACACGTCAAATTCCAGCTGCTCGAATCAGGCCGGATTAAGTTTCTACCGAGGAGACAGTTTCGCATGCGTAGGCAGCAGTGGGTCGGGGGGCTAAGGGATTAAGTGTTGTCTACGCCGCGCGATTTCTCTCCGTTTTACGCGGGCACGGCCGCGTCCCGGTGCGGTCCGGGTCGGGACGCACGAGTTTCATAAGGGAGGCGCAGGTGAAAAGGGGTAACAACGATGATGCTTTTAGCCCTGACCCGTCCCTCGGGTTAATGATCCAATACGTTCGCCAAGTGTGAATGCTGCATGTTGCAAATAAAAGTGAAGAAGAAGTTAGATTGTAGGTTTATTGCTTATGAGAAATATTATGAACAGTATTATATTGTTATAGAAGATGGGGTGCTGTTATAGTCTCCTAGTATCATAGTACCGCTCTCTCTATAATAATATAATACTGTTCAGAATATTTTTCATAAGCGTTATAAATTAGACTGCGGATTTTCCTGCACTTGTAGGAAATTTAAAAACTGCAAAACACCAAATATCCAAATTGTAGTGCGTTTTATAACACCTGGTGAGTGAATTAATTTCCTACCAAGGTTCTGCAATCTTTATTGTATGATCAAAAATATGAATTACCATAAAAATCCGCAGTCTAGTTATTCCTCTATTAATAGTAATGTTTCAAATTGGATAACGTATGTAGATTTTTTTTTTAAATAACCAAGGCTGTTACAAACATACTGTATTTCCTTACGATATTTTCAATTAAGGAATTCGCAATTTTACTTGTGTATCTTTTCTTTCATATCAATTCGACATCAAGGGACAGATTAAGTTGTGACAATAAGATACGGACGAGGGTTAACCGTTTAACGCCGAGACCTCTAAATCATTGTCGTTTCAGAAACATAAGAAGAAAAAAAGCATGAGGTAACAACGCAGGATACATAATTGGAGGACACTCCTTGAGTACTTCGATCTTAAAAACCCTGTTTCTTAATCTAAAACATTCAGATTTACTTTCTTATCAGCGGAACTGCAGGTACTACGATTTACTGGATTTTTTTTTTAATGAATGACACTGGGAGTCAAAGGGTTCAAGAGGGTGGAGGCTATCCGTGTTTCAACAGTTTCCTTTCGAGGGATAAGCATCGGCAGTGGGAAATCGATCCCGCGATCTCCCGCGCGCTAAATCCGACCGCGTTGCAGAATCGATGGAAATGGCCGATAATACGCTAATTTAATCGAGGCAATTGCGCGAGGGCCGTTTCGCGTCCGCGCGCTCGCTTCCTCATTGATCGCGGAATCGAATTAGCGAAACGGTCAAATGTTAAGTAATCAGTTTGCCCCCACCCCCGGGGGGCAATCGTAACGTTTCGCGAATCCCGCGCTCTCTGTCCGCCCGACCGCAGCCGCGGCGATTCGTATCGAGCGTTCACCGGAATCGTCGAAACGAATCAACCGTCCGTTCCCATCTTGCCGCATCGACCCCCTTTTCTTTTTCATTCCGCTTCGATCGGGCCCGACGCGGAAGCGCCCGCGGTTTCATTTCATTTTCGTCCAGACCTCGGCGAACCGATCCTTTTCGTAACGTTCGATTACCCGCACGCAGAGGGAGAAAGAGAGAGAGAGAGCTTTGTGCCCGCTTATCCAGACTTTGCAGAGAAAAAAAGGTGGAATATTTACTGCGCATCGATGCTCAATAACTCGAGTCCTTTTATAATAGCGGCTATCTTGTCGCAACGATTACTACCAGTCTCTGCCCCTGTTCGCGAAACGCTTCCGTTCCCTTCGATTTCTCTTTATTTCTAACGACAATAGCGCCCGTCGATATTCAATTCTCCGTGGGAGTTCGATGGATTATAATAGAAGTTCCTGCGCAGCGGTTAAAACCGTCGATACCGGCGTTACAGAGGGTGCAGACAACGGTGAGGAATGGATCGACATCGAATAGAAGATCGTCGAGCACCCATTTGACGAACTTCACCGAGAACATTTCCGGCAAGTGTGCGCCGAGGCTAGGATAACGAGCGATCGAATTCGCAGCGAATCAGTTTAAAGGAACCCCGTCGGCCGACCGGCGATTCTCTTTCCCTCGGAGGAAACTCTTCCGCGGGAATCGAACTGCATGGAAAAAAAGGGAAACAGATTGGGGGAGTGGTCGCCACGCGCGTTAGAAGTGAAGCGCGTAGAATCGGACTAATTTTTAAGGGAAGAGAATAATAAGTAGAATGAAAGGAAACGGAGACGCTTTATAGGAATGCCCCGCAGGGTAAAAAGTGATCACGAGTTAAAGAACGTTTCGCGTTCTACCTTTTTAAATGCGATACCAATGGATTGGTGAGATTCTTCCAATTAAAACGAGCCCAGACAGGACGTAAATCCCATTAGTTTCGTCGATTTGATGTAAGCACGTATAAAAATGAATTGTATGCACGGTTGCTCCGAATTCAAATGTTACACGATACGGTCATTATGCGAGTGCACGGAAAATTAAAAAAAAAAAACTTGTAAGCAAGGAAGTAAGTAATGCCGTAGTGTAAAAAATTGTTGTAAAGATTTAGTTCAGTGAAAATTAAGTAACCGATTGCAATCTGTAGTAACATATCGTGCAAAGTTTCAATTCGAGAAATTATACGTATGTTTAATTTTTATATGTGCTCGCATCAAATTGACAAAACTGATCCGATTTACGCCGTGTGTGAACTGAATCTCGGCAGTCCGTTGGTATTGCATTTCAAATTTTCCGTACTGCACGATTCTTTTTTATGCGGCATCCCTTTAAACTTCCTCTCAGGATCAACTCGATTTACCGTGCCCTAAGAAGCTTCACTTCAAAGATGATCCTTATTGAATGGGGGAGGGGATCTCGGAGTATTCATTGTTCGGTGAAATTAGCCTTTTTCTTTCGCTACCTCAGAGGGACAGGTTTCGCTTAAGCGCAGTGACTACGGACTCATTATCGCACAGTTATTAATATTAATTCCTCTTTTCGGCGCGCCGATTAATTTGCCAAGTCGACGGCAATTAAACGAACCGCCGCGAGAAATTTAATCGATTCCCGTTCGTGCTGCTTTCGCTATGAAAGTTTCGTCCCTGCATTGTACAGAGACATTTCCAGAGCGCAGTGATTACGGACTCATTATCGCACAGTTATTAATATTAACTCCGCCATCGGCGCGCCGATTAATTTGCCAAGTCGGTGGGAATTGAACGGATCACCGCGACCATTCGCAACGGCGAACCTGCTTTCCGCATTTTCCACTCTTTGTTCTTTTTTTTTTTCTTTATTTATCCGAAACAAAATTTCAGCAGCTGGGAGGAAGCGCATCGTTCAATTTCCACGGGCACGTTCTCGTTCTCCATTGTCCTCGCGTTTCTGCTTCTCCTCCGTTCACCGGATGCTGGTCGCGTGTTTCTGCTCTCGTCAGTGGACCGGCGGGCCCGGCATTTCCTACCTTCGCGCACCGGCATTACAATTAACACGCGCCCCGAGGAAAGTGGGTCGTCCTCTCTCGGTAATTGCATCGCATTCACCGAACGCTCTATAAGCTGCTTCGACGCGAGTCCTGACAGCGCTGGAGGAATTCGTCGGATATCGTGTTTTTTACCCTCGGCACTTTTTTTTTTTATTCGATCGACTCTATCGATGTCCGCCCTTTCCTTCGATCCGCGTCCCCTGTTCTCTGCTTTCGCCCCGTTTTTTCCCCATTCCTTCGCTTTCGCTCCTCCCCGCCGCTTCTCAATATTTCAACCGCTCTTTTGCCTTTTACTTTGTCCGCGCGGTTCCATCGCCGTGTTTCCGCTTTGATCCCACTCGGCAGAATTTTCGTTCTCCATCGATTCCGCGATGCGCTCTTTTCTACCCTTTTGCTGATCGAGGCGGCATCGAATTCGCGTTCGAATGACAATCACGCGTTTTTAATAGATCCGCGCGTAGCACTGGTGCTTGGCCCGGAGGGGACCCAAGCGATCGATTCGTCTCTATTAGTCCCCGAGCAACCGGTCGTTTAAGATTTACGAGGCCGAATCGCTCTCCATCGGGCAGAGTCTGCTCGTTACACCTGTTAATTCGCCTCATCGATCACCGCCTTCCAGATTAATGCGGCGCGAGAAGTACGGTGACGGTGTCGGTGCTCGGATAGGACAGCACACTTTGTTTCTTACTTTCTACTCCAAATATTATCGTACTCGTTTTATTCGTCAAGTTTAAGGAGCGTGGAGAGCCCTTAACACTTTGCCGCGAAACTCATGAGCGAGTCACGCTTCGTCCTATTTCAGTCGCAATCTTACTGTGAGATTTTTATCAACGCATTTCATCGATAAGAACTTTAGGGATCTCCTTTAATTTCATTGCAGCAAATGGTATCTAACAATACGGTTTGTCCCTGGTCATACGAGAAAACGCGGAACGTGGTAGCCAACTAACAATGAGTAAAGAAACAAAGAAAATGAACGGACTTGGAGGATTTATTAACATTTTTACATGTTATATCGCAGGCTGCCACGCGAATTCCCAGAATCCTCTCCATCCCTTTTCTTTCAGTTCACACTTTCGGCTCTAAAGTTTCCTCCTGGCGTCTCCGCGATATTGGATATCACCGTGACTGATTTTGTCGAAACTCCAGCTAACAGTTTCCCTCGCCAGTCGCGCAAGACCCGCTTGCTCGCGTTTAAGCTGACGCGGTTTCATTACGAGCTACCAGGGCTCTCCCCCTATTCGAGACAGCGAGAGACAGATGGTCCGCTCTTCTTTCCAGACCAAGTGGAACCGTTTCGGTGCCGCGGAAACGCGACTCGGTCGCCCGTCGCTCGGACGATCGCGTCAGCGAGTTTCCTTGTGGATCCTTACCAAAACGTTGGTCCGTCTCGTTACTTCGAAAGCTCGACGGCATCGAGACGTCGGCGCTCCGCCCCCCGGTGCGTTAGAATGAAAGCTCGATTAAAGACGAACGGAATATCAAATCGGCGGCCGCCGCGGAGTCGCTCGTGAGCCGCTCCAGGTATCGACGATCTCGTTTTAATCCGGGCCGAGTCGAGGATATGAGAGGCCGGACGGGGACCACCCGTGGCCGAGCGGTGGCTCTCGCTAATCTCGCCACGATGATCGGGAAGCCCGGCGACAAAACGGGGGACAAGAAGTGGTTGGAAAGAACCGGCTGCGTGGCAAGACCACTCGGCTCGTGACTCCGGGGGCGCCGTTTCTTTTCCTCCTCTGTCTTCCCGTCCACCGGCGATCGATGCTTCTTCTCTCGCCGGTGTTTAATTGAAAAGCAGGGTAAGACGGGGCGCGAGACAGGCGCCTGACGCGTAAATAATCGATGGAACGGTTTATCCGTGGGCTGATAATGGAAACACGTCGAGCGATCGACGGACTACGGAAGCGTGGAGAGGCATCGTCGAGCGGAAAATATATAAATACGACGCGATTACCCCGTTCAACCTGTCAGAAAGACAATTTCATCTAGAAGCGGAGCGCGGGCAGAGAGGGATGCTCGGCGCTACCTTGGAACAGCTAAACAAAAGCAGCGCGCGTTTGGTCGCTCGTGTCTAATCGAATCGCTGATGGACAAGGACTGCTCTTGCCTCGGTTCAATTTACCTTCGCTCCGTATCGCTGGCCGCACGCGAACGCTGTCCTCTCGAGCTTTCGATCGATTCCCATTCAGCAGCCGAATCGTCGAGGCTTTTCGGACTAATGGAGCGCGATCGCCTCGTGGAGAGGCGGCGGGGGTCAAAGGTTTCACACCGCTATCGGCTCGCTTGGGAATGTCGCGAAAGAAGTCGAGCGCAGGGAATGTTCGTGTCGGGACGACGAACGCGGGACGACATTTTTCCGCGCGCGACGCGGCGGTTTCGAGCGAGGAACCGGGGACACGCGAAAAAGGGGCCGACGTAACAGGGGACCGGGGGTATCATTACAGTAATGACAGAGGCTCGGGCTGAGAGAAACAGAGAAGAGGCGAATTCCTTGGAATTTCTTGTCCCTTGCTCTCTCTCTCTCTCTCTTTCTCTACCTTCGTCCCCACTCTCGTTTCTTCCACGGAAGAACAAATTTCGTCGTTCCCCGAGCTCCAGCTGGACGGCGAGTTTGTCCCACCGCGGCGCGTTATTACGCCTATAATGCCTCGAGAGGGTAGCCCGCAAAAAGCCTAATCGCTGGACTCGCGAGCGCGCATCGACCCTCACGGGCGACTCTCTCGTCGGCGCGTCTTCACCGACGACCGTTCTGGCTGGGAACGCGGCGCGTTCGTGGAACGGGACCACTCTCGCCCGCGATGCCGATTTTTCTAGGGAACAATGGAACAGCGATGCAGAGTAAACTGACGGAGGATTTTTGCCGCGGTGCACGGTCGGCCGCGTCCACGGAGTCGACCGAGGTGAAAGCTCCTTCGCGGAACGGACTTGCGTAATTTCCCGCGGTCGCAGTCGTTCCCCTCGGATCGTGCCAACCGATTTCGCGATGTGAACATCTCGAGAATGTTCGCCAGAGAAGTGATTAACCCTTTTTCTGGAGATTGAATTTATATCCGAATATATGTTCAATCATTTTTATCTACCGATTTTCTTTTTTTAATACCAATATTTTCTGTATCTCGACATCGGGGGTTTTGTTCTAAAAATGAGATATAATGTAGTCCCTTTCCTGGCGATTGAACATGGAGGAAAAGGCAAAGAAAGATATTGTTTAAAATTTTCAGTACGAAAAATTAACTTATCCAAAAAAAGACAAAAAATCTATTCCGATAGAACAAACCTTCTGGGTTAAAATGAAAAACAGACGAGCCCCATCGGCTCAGTAATTTCCGAGATAAAAATTCTTAAGTACAGCCTGTTTTTCTAAAAGTAGGTCAAAATCGCGAAATTCAAAGGTCCGTACTTTTTAAACAAATTCGAGACCAGCCAAGTGATGACCTAAACCCTTAACATATTTCACTTAGACTACATTATATCTCATTTCTAGAACAAAACCCCTGATATCGAGATACAGAAAATATTGATATTAGAAAAAGAGAAATCGGTAGATAAAAATGATTGAACATATATATTCATATATGTATACATTCAATCGCCAGGAAAGGGACTACATTATATCTCATTTTTAAAACAAAACCCCCGATGTCGAGATACAGAAAAGTAAATGGTAGTTGTCGACGTGAAAAAGATATATTCCTACTTTAGTGGCAACGATTCTTTCATTGATTTGCAATTAAACAGTCCATGCGAAATTAGTGGGGATTTAAGCCATCGTTTGATCTCGAATTTCTTTAAAATATACAGACCATTGAATTTCGCAAAGTCTTGCCCATTTTTAGAAAAAACAGGGTATGCTTAAGAATTTTCATCTGGAAAACTACTGAACCGATTGAGCACGTATTTTTTCATTTTAATCCAGAAGGTTTGTAGTATTGAAGCGGATATTTTGTTTGTTGAACAGGTCAATTCTTCATACTGAGAATTGTAAACAAGATCTTTCTTTAAAATTTTCTTTATGAAGTAAACAGTATTTATCGACGTGAAAAAGTTATGTACGTTTCATCTTTATTGCTGTTGGAATAGCATTATTCCGAGACAACGGCAATATCCAGCGGAATCAATAACGAAGAGGATGAATTGATTAGTAAAAAGTGGAAGAAAACATATAAATTACTAAAGATGTTTGTTTGTTTATGTCAGCATGCTTTAGTTTCTTCAGGTTTTTGTTTTTCTGTAAGTGGAGCTATCATTCTGTTGCGATAAAAATTTATGAAATTAAAGGAACGTTCAACTGTACAAAAAGTGGGGCACAGTACTGAGATGAAATGGTACACGAATATGCAAAGTGGTGGAAGATGTATAAATTACTGAAAATTCTGTTTCTTTTAGGTAGAATGTTTTAGCCTGTTCAAGCTTTTGTTTTTCTGCAAGTGGAGCTATCATTCTTTTGCGAGCAAAATTTACGAAATTAAAGGAACGTTCACTGTACAAAAAATGTGGCACAGTATTGAGATGAAATTTTTATTTCTTTCAGGTAGAATTTTTTAGTCTGTTCAAGCTTTTGTTTTTCTGCAAGTGGAGCTATCATTCTGTTGCGATCAAAATTGACGAAATTAAAGGAACGTTCACTGTACAAAAAATGAGGCACAGTATTGAGATGAAATTTTTATTTCTTTCAGGTAGAATTTTTTAGTCTGTTCAAGCTTTTGTTTTTCTGCAAGTGGACCTATCATTCTGTTGGGATAAAAATTGACGAAATTAAAGGAACGTTCACTGTACAAAAAATGGGGCACAGTATTGAGATGAAATTTTACACGAATATACGAAATGGTGGAAGACGTATAAATTACTGAAAATTTTGTTTGTTTCACGTAGAATTAGTCTGTTCAAGTTTTTGTTTCTCTGCAAGTGGACCTATTTTTTTGTTACGTACTGTATGCGCATATATTGCATCGGTCTCGTTAGCCATTTCCCGAATCGGGAGCGCAATTAGAATTGCGCTCGAGCGAAGTGCTCCCGGGAGACAGGACACATGGCGGATCAAAGGCAAATTCCGATGCCTGTCGATGAGCACCGGGGCCTTAATTAACAGCGCGACGCTGTGCATACACCTTCGCATCAATCCTCTCTCGATTGACCTCTCCATTCCGATCAAAGTCTCCATCCCCGATCGATCCTCTGGTCTCTCGACTCGTTACACCGGGCCACGTTACAAAGGGATTCCGATGGGAGAAAAAGTAAAAGCTTGAGGATTATTTGATCAGCGAAGACTCTCGGTATCGATCGATTCCGTTAAGCCATCGAAAGGCAATCCCTTTCCGCTTCGCCGCTGCTAAGCGAAAGCTGCTCGGAATAGGAGGGCCTGTCCGAGTTCCGCGTTTCGTCTACGAGTAAACCGCCGCGGCCTGTCGCATAATTATTTAACAAGAGCCACGAAGGGGTAGGGAAACTCACCTGGACACACGGTGCTGGGCGATCCTCCCGTGACTGGGCAACGTGACGTTGCTGTCGCTCTTCGACCAGGTCACCGAATTCTTCGCGTCCGGGAGCTCCACTTTTCCCAGATACGCCTCGCAAAACAATCTCGCCGTTCCGCCCAGGGGAACCAGCTGCGAGGCCGGCCTGTACGTCGGCAGAGGTTTTCCTGTGTATCCGCCGGATTTCTCCCCTGAAAGCAAACGAGTACCGTCGATTATCGGAGCGTCCGTTCTTCACGGGACACAGATGAACTCGCCCCGATTTGTATATTTTATACGGCTGTCGCTTTCAGAATCGATCGCAAAGCCGCGCGGGAATAATTTTGCCCGGAGGGCGTATTCGCTGTGAAATCCGTAGAGCGGTCAGAATTATACATGTATAATGGGTAAGTCGATAGCCGTCTGTTTAAAGTTAAGATTATTGAATTGATCGTAGGAATCATGTAGAATGAAATTATCGAATTATTATAGAAATTCAATCACTTGAGAATCAAGGCACTTCGATTTTTATGGCGACGCAATTGATGGTACATATCAAACGCAAGAGTGATTAAATTGGACAAATCTTTCTTACACCACATTTGTCGTAAAGAACTAAATACTTTCATCGCCTTACATGGCCAATGCTTTTTTTTCCTCTAGAAAAGATAATAAAAATCTGCTATTTTCAGAACGATTCGACCAGGAGCTTGTTCGGTCGTCGGTTGCGAAAGGAAACATCGATCGTTCGCAGTTTTTCAAACTTCTGTACCTGGAGAATGTAATTCCAAACGGATCCAGTGAAATCTGAGTTGTTGCTAAAATCCCGTGGAAGCCTGAGCAGATTCGGTTCGGAACTTTATCACGCTCTCGAATCGGGCTATCCCCAGCCTAACGAGGCTAAAGGAACTTTTCGTGGGAACGAAATTGTTGCCAGCTGCTGGCGTTTGACTAACCGTCTCGGTCCTCCGTGAAACACCGTTGTATGTTTCGCGAATGCCGTAACGGAACGAGGCGAATATTTCAATCCCCGACTATTCGTACGCGGCAGATTTGCAGCTGGCTTATTCAGACGATTTTCATTTCCCCGGCGATTCATTTCACCGCTTCACTTTAGAGAGTAATTATGAAATCTCATTTCCCTCGCGGGATCCCGCAAAATTATGCGCGCGCGCGGTCCGTAGCGAGAGTTTCTCTTTTAGGAGACAATGCGGCGGCCACGAGTTTCGCTAAAACACCGTTCCCGCTGGAGGATCCGCCGGACCGAATCTTTTCAACCGATTCAATTGTACGTCAGCTTCCTGCTGGGTACGACCATCGGGTGAATATCGACGGGAAGTTGATGGGAGGTTTATAAACGGAGTAGAAGAAGTGGCTCTACTGTTTGTCCCAACCGAGATGCCGAGCTCCACCCGAGCCGAGACAAACACAGGGGCAAGGGCCTTTTGCGCCACCTAATACCATCCAGTCGCCTTCACGCCTTGGTTCAACAGAATATTGTTAAGAAGATGAAACCGACATGCCTGTAGAATCTTTTAATGATGGTAATACAACTCAAATGACAAGTTATAGAATATATCAGGTTAGCAAAACGAATACGAGTCATTATCTCCTTTCCCCAGCTTTCTTTGGTTCTTGTACCGTAGTTTCTCATTATTGATATCAAGGTGGAGCACCTAATGTGATATTAATACTAGATTTACGGACCTTAATTGTGTATCTGTTCATTCATTTTCTGTGTTTGAAAACCAGGTATATAATGAAGAAGTTTTTGAAATTGTAATGTCCTGGGGGGAAATGAAGTAGGATATGTGCAGATATTATTACATCAATCGAAGTTAATATGCTTAAAAATAATATTTATGATTTCTGCAACTTTAAGCATAAAATTTGAAATCCTTCGAAGTGAAGGGTTCCATAAATCCAGCGTTAAACTTCGCCTAGCCCATATTTATACCCTAGAGCTCATATTTGAACTATCCCCTCTACTAGTATGTAAGGAAATTAATTTATCCAGGCATAAAAAGACGAGAATTCTAATCCTGAGTTATGGTAATTTTATAAAACAAGAGACTCCAACGAAGATGTTAGTCTTATAAAATGAGAAATGCTTCTTCTTTCAAATATAAACAATAATATGGATTAAAAAGCTAGTCCAATAGTTGGACACCTTAGCTGATTTCGAAGTTTGTACCAAGTTTTTAAAGAAGAAGCATTTCTTCTTAGTTTAGCTTAGACACGTTTGTCTTGAAATAAATCATCAAACACTCGTAAAAATGTTGGACTTTAAAGAAAATAATAATAATATGCAAGGGACTGAATTTATTCAAGCAGAGAATGATTTGAATTATCATTTGGATGGTTTCATCTACTACTGATTTTATGAAACAAAAGTTTCCGATGAAAATGTTAGTTTTATAAAATGCGAAATGTTTCTTCTTTCAAATATAAGCAACAATAATATGGATTAAAAAGCTAGTCCAATAGTTGGACACCTTAGCTTATTTCGAAGTTTGTACCAAGGTTTAATTAAGACACGTTCGTCTTGAAATAAATCATCAAACACTCGTAAAAATGTTGGACTTTAAAGAAAATAATAATAATATGCAAGGGACTGAATTTATTCAATCAGAGAATGATTTGAATTATCAGTTGGGTGGATTCATCTACCACTGATTTTATGAAACAAAAGTTTCCAATGAAAATACTAGTTTTACAAAATGAGAAATGCTTCTTCTTTCAAATATAAACAACAATAATATGGATTTAAAAGCTAGTCCAGTAGTTAGACACCTTAGATGATTTGAAAGTTTGTATCAAGATTTTGTTTAGACATCTGTTTCTCCATCTTCCTTTGCGCTTTGAACCGAGGTTTCTCATTAGTGACACTAAGGCACCTAATACGATCTTAAACTGCAACTAGCTCATATTTGGACCCTGGCCTACGTTCGAACTATCTTTTCTAATTGTCGGAAGAAACTGGACAAAGGACCACGATGAATCGTTTCGCTCTGATAATGGTACCGGGATGCTGCGTCGCATCATGCGAAACGATTTCATCCGCGTTGGCGTATCCAATTATCGGAGCGCAGTTTACTACGGAAATCGTTCCGTCGAGTGAAACGCAATTTGCAGGCCGTTAATTTTCCCCGAAGCAATCGGTGCGCGTTCGAACGTCTGCTGAACGACCAACGGAGAGAGATCGTCGCGTCGTAATCGCGTTGAAGCGTGATCGATGCGAACTGTGTAACGGCGATTAATTGGGGTGTTTCCAGGGACATTCAATCTGCCTCATTATTTCTTTCTCCCTGGAGAATTTATTCCTTCCACGGAACTGTATAGAAAATGCATCTTTATTCGAATTATCGTCGCCGAACAATTTTCCTTTCTGCCAATTGTTTCGAAGAAGAATTCCGACGATTAATACAGAGGACCAGGCACGCAATACGCTTCATTGCCCGGCAATTCCGCGAAGTTCCATTCACGTAGCATCGATCGACAGTGATTTCTAATTGCGTCCGAGCGCAGTCCGAGCGCAGCCACGTGTCTCTGCGTAATACTTACGATACACTGCTGGATGGCAGTGCAAACCTAGGTGCGCGTACAACCGTAGGTAACCCTTTACTGGGGATGCGTTTAACGATAATCAGAAGAGACCGGCAGCGAGATACGTGTTGCGTGGCTGCGTTAAAATTGTTTCGCGAATCCGAGTTTTCTATCAAGTTCCAGCGGAATGGAAAAGGGGGAAAGAGGTGCATACGAGTTGGAAAGTGCACCGAAGGCGAAAAGGATGGGGTAAAAGAAGTTCCCTGGACGCAATGGAACGCGGTTACCCCTTACCAGTCGCAAGGGCAGCGACAGTTTTATCGTCGAGAAGTTTGCTTCCATTCGTTCTATTGTTGGACAGTTTACGTGACATCGCGGAGGGCATGGTCCGACGATCGGGATCCGTGGAGGCGTTAAACGGAAGAGCCGGAGAAAGCTTTCCGATCGTACCGCGCCCGGAGACTCTTGACGGGAAAAGCCGCTGGAAAGATCTCTGCTCCCTGTTGACGCTCGCGTTTGCCACCCCCTTGTATCGTTGAACGGCTTCGTGGCTCCGGTTATTTTCCGAGCGGGATCGCTTCCTTCGACGCGGAGGGGATTTCCTCTGGCGGGTGCGAGCGGGACAGCGTTGCGCAGAGATTGCTACGTCTCTGCGAACGCGAAATTGGAAATCCTAGGGAGAGCTTTCTATCATCGGCCCACGTTCCGCCGACGGCTGCCTCGCAACTTCTGCCGTTACACATCCACTTCGCGGCTGAGGCGGCTCGAGAGGGAAGACTTCCAAGAATTCCTGTTACCGCAGAAGAAAGGGCCGCTGCTCGACTCCTTTCGCGGTTCTAACAGGTCTTCCCGGAATCGCGCGTGGGTAGCTTTATTCAAACGCTTGTACTCCTTCCCTCCGCCGGCCTCTCGCTATTCCCCCGTCCGTACGATTGCTCTCTGCCTCGTCACGGCGGCAGACGAGAAATCGATGGCCGCAGGAATTTCGTGTCGCGCTCCTCGGAGCGGATCGAAGCGAACGGAGACGCGGCAGCCTCCCGAGAATGTAACAGCTGAATACGAAACCTCGTGGATCGATCGTAATCCCGGGCCGCAAAATTTCCAGCGGTCTCGGAAATTCGTCCGGCTTCTCCCCGGCCGGGCTTTTCGCTTCGCTCCGAACGGGGTTGCGCAGAGGCGCGTTCGGAAATAGCCAGGGGAGATAGCGCGCAACGCACCGGCTAATTGCATTACCGGCGAAACATCATCGAGCCGCGCGATCGTACGCATTTAGTTAATGCACGCGGCGTGCACAACCGCACTCCGCGCACTTAGCCCCGAGCCATCGGCTCATAACTCTCCCCCGTTTCTGCGTCGCCACTCTCTCTCTCTCTCTCTCTCTGTGTCGGCGGCGTTAAACGCGCGTGCATATTTATACGGGCGGGAGCGCTTCGGGGGGTTGCACGCGCGCGATAATTAATTTCATTCCCACCGCTTCCACCGCCGTTCATTTCCCCTGGCCGGAACGAGAAGCGAGAGCCATCGTTCTTGCTTCCGGCCGACCGCCGGAAGTAATGATACTCCGGCCTTGCACGCGAGGAAGGCGTCCGCGCGATTCACCTGAGCATCGTCCGTTACTTTCGGGCCACGGTTCTAACGTCTTCCTTTTCGTAGAAGTCAAGCGTAGAAGTTTCGCGGCATCTATGCTCGCGGCCGCTCGTGAGACTCGCGCAAATTGCTTTCCCGAAAAATCGACAGCGAAGCCGGCGGACCATGGTGGCTTTATTTATCCGCCCTCCGAGGGCGTCGGTCCTTTAAAAGGGGCGCAGAAGGGACTCCGGGGAATGTGCATCATTTATGCGAACTCCTCCGCCCCATGGAAATGCCTGGAGGCTTCCGCAAATTTCCATAAGCATCAGACGCCGGACGATACCCACCGTTCCCTCGATCATTTTATTTAAGGGGTGACGCGATTTTTGCAGTCCCGCGAAATTGCATCGAGGGCCATCCGAGGGCGCGTTCGTTACGTTCCTCGAAACCGAACGTGTCTAACCCTTTCGCTCCGGCCCAAAATTGGAAATGACCTCGTGCGAGACGATACGATCAATAATGAGTCGCGTTAATATGGGATACGAGTGTAGGAAAGCAGTTTCTTGGATTGGACCGCAGGTATCTCATATTGAACCACGTCTGTTCCTCGCTATTTCACATAAGAAGTTTCGCTTAAAAATTTACATACATTCGATGAAAAAAAGGAAACTCCGAGAAGCAGTTTTGCCATATACTAAGAAAAATGAAATACGCAATTGACGAAGTAAGCGGTTGCTAACGGACTGGCAGTTTATGCGTTCGTAATAAGCTCTGGCGGAGTGGCAATCATTTTCGTTCAAATTTCACCACTGTTACGCTGAACCCCTTAACGTACAAATAAAGTGGTATTTGATGCGTCCGAAGGACACTATTTAACTAGCTCCACTGAACAGTTATATGCACGCTCAGAAACAGAACATTTTATTTCGAAATTTATATTGCTATATAATATTTAATCATGTTGATATATAATGTTGATGGACTGTAATTAAGTAACATTATAAAATAATGTCTACAATGGCACATGAAATGGATGACGTCTCCCAGACGTCATTATATGCCAAGGGGTAAAGAAAGATAAGAATGCATTGTTCAGATCGGTCCAACTTGAGAACCAATTTAAGAAATCAATCTAATTTTAACACTTAGGTACAATAAACGAAAGCTAGTGTAAATATCATACAGATGTTATGATACCATTAAAGATATATCTATTCTTCAAAAATTACACCAACTCAACATTTTCTTACGAGTCAAAAGTTACGGTTTAGTGCAATTGTTACTGCAATTCGGTGGCAAAATTATATCGGTCGATATCAAAATGAAACGTTCGTCACGCTGCAGTTATTACTCATTCTACGCTGCATTGTTTCTTGTTGCTAAACAACATGTCGACTATAATCCTACGCAAAGAAATGTGGCCCAAGTTAATTAATACGTAAATAAAAAGTGCAATTTAGGCGGCGGTCCAAATTAGGGAACGTTCCCCTACTATTAACCCCTTGCACTCCTGTGCGCATTTCAAAGTTTCACAAATACAAATTGCAACAAAGTTTGAGAGCTGTGTTTAATATTATTAGTAAGAGGCTTGTTTAAAAAAAAGTACCAGTCAAGGAACTGTCCGTTGAAGTAAATTTCAAATAAAACACTCAAAATACTAGGGGGAGTTATCGGCAAGAAAATTGAAAAATAATTCGGAGCGCAAAGGGTTAAAGTGTTATTCCGTAAATAAAGATAATTATCGGACGGGTTTTACTTGTTTATATCCCACTTTCTTCCTTCGAAAGGGCAAACTGTAGCATGCTATTTAATATTAGGCGAACGCGATATCTCATATCAAGGGTACCTTCAGCCGAATATGGGGAACGGGAACCTCGATAAAAATAAGAAATATCATCCAAACCGTCGTTACATTTTAAATTTCTCTGTCACCTATAAAAGGAGCATAACATTTCCTCGCGGGACCATAATATCGAAGTCCGCGTAAAAGCATTTTAAACAGGGAAAATATGTGCATGAAAAAACGAAAAATGATTCCCTATTAGGGCAACTCAGCCGAATAGTAAAGTTGTTTAAAGGGATCGTCCGAGGAATCCAGAACGAACGTGAGAACCGTGGTTACACAGCCCCTTTTTTTTCTCGGAGAAGCAGAGAGGATCGGGAATGGGCGAAAGCGGATTCGTGGAAAGTGTCTAATCAGGCTTCCGCGAAAGTGAAGCGTCGAGATAGTACGCGCGACGCGTGTGCGTCCTGTCTCTCGCAGCACGGAGCGCATCCCAGTGATAGCAATCGCGCGGCGCCTATAGCACTCTTTCTCTCCAACTATCGGTTTTAATTTCCAAGAAGAGGAATCGATTCGCGCGCCTCCCAGCACCAACCACCTACGCGGAGCGTGACGCATCGATCCAGCTCGCGTCCCCGCCGTTCGATCGGCCCGCGTCAGGTTCGCGAGTCGCATCCCTGGAATCGTGCCGCCGCGGTTCATTATCCGCGCAAACTTACCGAGCACTGCGAGAGTGATGTCTCCCTCCAGGATGGTCGTGTCGTTCCTCGCCCGACAGGAATACCGTCCCGCGTCCGACGCTCTCACCTTCTGCGCGTAAATCGTCTGATTCGCGCTCTCCGGATACAGGATGAAGTGGCTGTCGCCACCCGGCCAAGGATAGGGCCTGTTATCCTTGTACCTGCAACAAGCGAACGGGACGAAATTATTTCCTGCGACGCTTCCCGTTCGTTTCCGTGGAAAACGTTTCTTCCCCATCACCCCGCCCTTTCTTCCTCGCACCTTTTACCGCGAGGAAAAGCTTATTTACCAGTGCGGCGCTTCGAGGGTTTATCAAGCCCGGGGACACGCTTGCTTGTGCGGCCTTGTTCCTTTCGCGAGGATCGTTCGGGTAACGAAGTAATTCGCTGTCGCAGGCTCGCGGTTTTCATGGGCGACGAGTCCATCTGATTTATACCTCCCGATAACAGTTGGAGAATTTTTGTTTACGGTTCAAAGCAAGCAGAGCTTTCCTGCGAGGGAACGCGTGTACCGTATCTCACGAGGCATCTTGCGCGGTGCAAATGAAAAGATTCATCTTTTTTGGGGGGGAACGGTGCTGCGTCTTTTTTTTTGGGAGCCGCTCCTTGTTCTTGGAGAACGCGGCGTTGGTTTGCCTTTCGATTCTTCCACCTTTCTTCGGGGAAACCTTTGTTTGCCTTGAACAACGTCGCGAGCCAACAGCCCTACACCCGCCTACTTTACAGAGTCGAAAGAAGCGGCTGTGAAATAGTGTGTATACTTCAAACTACATATTGCGAAGCCTGCATTCGATCTGACGGCAATTATTAACACAGCTCGTTAAAGGAATTCGATGGAATTTGTGGTCTGTAAAGGTAATAAGTCAGTGGACGTTTAATGAAATTTACGCTACGATAGCGTATACATTATGAATTATTAATGACACTTAGTGCCTGTTTATAATGTATAGACCGCGGACTTTTATGCAAATTCATATTTTTTCAAATATAGTAAAGACAGTAGCACTTCGGTAGAAAATTATTTCACCTATCGGATATATTAAAAAGCGCTACAATTTTGATATTTTGTATGTTTCTTCATATTACGTTCATTTCGTGCAATTTAGGATCTTTAAATTTATTTTAAATGCATGAAAATCAGTACAGTAATCAGCAAAAACGTAAATCAGATTGTATATCGGAAAGCTTGTCAGCTCTTACAGTATCTTATCAAAAAATCAATTGGGTCGATTGTATTCATAATCATTTTGTAATAATCATTTAATAAACGTTTGCATGTAAAGGTACATCTCCATCGACAAGTCATTGAACGTTTAAATCCCATTTAGACTTTATGCTATGAGAGGACGTTCATTATGAAATATTAATAGCACTCATTAGATTGTTTATAACGTGGAGAATGCGTAAAGCAAGTTGTGTATAAGGAAGCTTGCCAGCTCTTATAGTAGCTTGTCAAAAAATCAATTGGGTGGATTGTATTCATAATCATTTTGTAATAATCATTTAATAAACGTTTGTGCGTAAAGGTACATCCCCATCGACAAGTCATTGAACGTTTAAATCCCGTTTAGACTTTATGCTATGAGAGGACATTCATTATGAAATGTTAATAGCACTTATTAGATTGTTTATAACGTGGCAAGTACGTGAAGCAAATTGTATATCAGGAAGCTTGCCAGCTCTTATAGTAGCTTATCAAAAAATCAACTCGGGCGATTGTATTCATAATCGTTTAATAATCGTACGCATAATAATCTTACTTGATCGGACGATTTATCAAGATGATTCCACGGAAAGCATCTTCACTCTAAAAAAAGGCTCAAAACAATGATCGCGAGAACGGGAAACGAGCGAATAATCGAGACCCACCCGCGCTCCTGCGAACTTTAATCGAGTTTCGCGCGAAGTTTCAGTAAGATCCATTGAAACCGGCCGGAGATTCTATCTACTTGCAAGAGCTCTGTACCCCCTTCAATTATCGCCTCTGATAGCAATTGGCACAACGGAGCGCAAGTTTTTGCTCGCCTGGCTGCAACAGCGGGCGCTCCATACCGTTCCGGCTCCAACGCAAATATTTCACGGGGGTTGTTTGAAGAAGGAGCCATCGGCTTCGTCGATTTCCATCGCCTCGCGGAGATTCCGCCGTTTAACACTGTTTGCTGAGAAATCAATCGTCGAGGGGACGCCGTCGTTTGTTCTGATATTTTTACTCGAAACACGGGAAGATCCGGGAATGCTCTCGTAGTCGCTATGGGTCGTCTCGCGGGGGACGCCCGTTTATTATCTGTCACGGACGAAATACGCGGGCCATTTTTCCATGCTGCACGCCGCGAAAGCGCTCCCTCGTAAATTGCACGGCGCGTGGAACGACGGAGATAGGGACGGGACACGATTATGCGCGGCGGAAGGACGCGAATCGATTTCGAGCTATCATCTTCCACTTTTCCGTTCGCAGAAGCGATTAGGCGAAAAGGCTGCTCGCTGATACGAGGCCTGCGAGCGTGTAATGCACGATACGGCATTGCCCAGACGTTTGCTTGCCGGGCGACCATCGTTGATCGCACGCTTGGGTCCCCTTTTGCACGGTGCATGCACGCTGGGCGAAAAGAAATTGCGCGAATAGTCGATTTGCAATGCGATATACGACTTCCTTATGGAAGTTCATTCACCGAAAACGTTTCATTTAATAAACGGATGAAAGGAATCTTAAGAGAAGTTGGAACAATATGTTCTTCCGGTCGATATTTTATTCATCGTCGCTTGGAACTTGTTAAAGAAACGTGTGTAAAAGGGGACTTCGAGAGACAGACCCGACTCTATTACAGAAACGCATTCACCGAAAGCATTTTATTTAATAGACAGATGAAGATAATAATAGTAGGAGGTAGACAAGCATTTTTTTAAATCGATATTTTATTTATCGTCGCTTGGAACTTGTTGAAAAACGTGTAAAAGGAGACTCGGAGACGGACCCGACTCTATTACAGAAACGCATTCACCGAAAGCATTTCATTTAATAAACAGATGAAGATAATAGTAGTAAGAGGAATAAAAAGCATTTTTTTAAGTCGATATTTCATTTATCGTCGCTTGGAACTTGTTGAAAAACGTGTGAAAGGAGAGTCGGAGACGGACCCAACTCTATTACAGAAATGCATTCACCGAAAACATTTTGTTTAATAAACAGATTAAAGTAGTCTTAATAATAATTCGAAAAATATATTTCTTTAAATCGATATTTCATTCATTGTTGCCTGTAACATTGTTAAAAACGTGCAAAAGGAGACTCGGAGACGGACCCAACTCTATTACAGAAATGCATTCACCGAAAACATTTTGTTTAATAAACAGATTAAAGAAGTCTTAATAATAATTCGAAAAATATATTTCCTTAGATCGATATTTCATTCATTGTTGCCTGTAACATTGTTAAAAACGTGCAAAAGGAGACTCGGAGACGGACCCAATTTTATTACAGAAATGCATTCACCGAAAACATCTTGTTTAATAAACAGATTAAAGCAGTCTTAATAATAATTCGAAAAATATATTTCCTTAAATCGATATTTCATTCATTGTTGCCTGTAACATTGTTAAAAACGTGCAAAAGGAGACTCGGAGACGGACCCAACTCTATTACAGAAATGCATTCACCGAAAACATTTTGTTTAATAAACAGATTAAAGAAGTCTTAATAATAATTGGAAAAATATATTTCCTTAAATCGATATTTTATTCATCGTTGCCCGTAGCATTGTTAAAAACGCGTAAAAAAATGTACCGTGTAAAAGGAAAGCCAAGGGCAATTCGCTGCTCTCCCAAGAAAAAGATTATAGCCGTCGACAGCAGCGACGTCTCATTTTTTTCTTATCGATCCTCGGCTTTGTCTGTCTCTTCATACTAGTCCGCGTTATCCCATTTCTACTCGGCTGCGATTGCAGCGTGGCTTAGAAGATGCTTAGAAATACGAAAAATCATTATCGGCCAGAATCACTGCCAAAGCTGTTTCTACACTCCGGCAATTTCGCGGGGACCTCGTGGAACCGTTGAAATTGCACGATTCGCCCCCCTCGTTCTTGTTCACCGCCACGGCAGTTAAGCAAGTGAACGTCATTAAGGCTCGTTCAGCGGAGCGCCGCTTTTCCCGGGAATTCCTGCTTTTTATTATCGACGTAACGCGCGCCGGAGTTTCGCGACCGGTAATCGTCCGTGCCGTCTTAACTCGACCCGCGCGCAAGTGTCGCGGGATAGCACGAGGCGCGAAGGGATTGTCCGCCGTCTTCGTCGCGCAATTATCACCGGGAGCCGATCGTCGCGGTTCGAGGGGGCGGGGAAAAGGGTTTCTGGGACGCGGATTTTCCGAGCAAAGGCCGTTTTCCGACGGGGCGCGAGACCTTCGTGTCCTTTCTCGCGACCGATCTTCCCGCGCGGCGTTTCAATACGAGCAAGAGCGACTCCCGCGTGCTGGGAATTCGCTGCTTCCCGCCAGAAGACGGGAATAAATAAACGATGACGGAACGGAGTTGTTCCATCGCGTCAATACCGTTCGCATCGTGTGTCGACAAGAGTCGGCGAACAATTCACGGAGGCGCTCCTAATGCCGCTTTGGATCCAACCGGTCCGCGGGTCCGTTAATTCGCGCCGATTAATTTGCCCGGCAACGCGATACCGTGCACCGTTCGGAGGGCGACGGGATAGAGGGCTGGTTTGTAATTAATTCGCGCGGCGGTCGACGAAGGAAATCCTAGGGAGCCAATACCGGGAACATCGGCGTTGGTAATCACCTGGTTCGGCTGTCAACATCATTAAACTGAATCACCGCGGGGAGCAATTATCTCCTAAAGCGTGTCCCAACGAAATCTCTCGAAAGCTGGAGGAGCTGGGCAACCTGCCATGCTCAATGGGGAGGCACATAAGGAGAGTGATA
The DNA here is from genome assembly GCA_023838395.1 of Holcopasites calliopsidis. NCBI lineage: Eukaryota > Metazoa > Arthropoda > Insecta > Hymenoptera > Apidae > Holcopasites > Holcopasites calliopsidis. The sequence goes on from JALHAQ010000025.1 coordinate 153,030, forward strand.
ACAAGAATGTAGGGAAAAAAAGGAGAGATTGTGTGCACGGTCGAAAGGCGCGTTAGAAACGAAACGTCTAAGATCAGTTTAATTTTTAGGGAAGAGAATAGATACAATGGAGCGGAAAGGAAACGGGGGTACTTTAAAGGGATGCTCCACGAGCGTAAAAGGTAATCGTGCATTAAAGAACATTTCATGCTCAGTCACTTTCGTTCTACCCCTTTAAACGCGATACCAATGGATTGCTCAGATTCTTCCAATTAAAATGAGCCCAAACACGACGGAAATCGGATTAGTTTTGTCGAGTTGATGTGTGCACATATAACAATGAATTGTATGTACGATTGTTTCGAATTAAAATGATTACACGATTACGCAAATGCGCGGAAAATTGTGAAAAAAAAACTTGCGTGCAAGGAAGTAGCACCATAGTATTAAAATTGTTGTAAAGATTTGGTTCAGTGAAAATGAAATAACTGATTGCAATCTGTAGTAACATATGATGCAAAGTTTCTTAATTCGAGCAATCATAGGTACTTGTACATTGTATTATGTGCTTGCATCAGATCGACGAAATTGTTCCGATTTACGTCGTGTGTGGCCTCATTTTAATCGGAAGAATCTCAGCAATCCAATGTAGAACGAAAATGACTGAACTTGAAATCTTCAGTACCGCACGATTATTTCTTATGCTCGCGGCGTCCCTTTAAAGTGTGCCCGCTTCCTTTCCGCTCGTTGTATCTATTCTCTTTCCTCTTCTGCCAATCATAGGTACTTGTAAATTGTATTATGTGCTTGCATCAGATCGACGAAATTCTTCCGATTTACGTCGTGTGTGGCCTCATTTTAATCGGAAGAATCTCAGCAATCCAATGTAGAACGAAAATGACTGAACTTGAAATTTTCAGTACCGCACGATTATTTCTTATGCTCGCGACGTCCCTTTAAAGTGTGCCCGCTTCCTTTCCGCTCGTTGTATCTATTCTCTTTCCTCTTCTGCTAGGAAAACTCGCACACCACTCACTGAGCAGTGGAGCCGAACTCGCTGTACCGAAAACAGAGACCCCTCTCCGCGTTTCACTTATCGTTTCATATCGATTCTTAATTAATCCACCCGCTCCACCGTGCTCTGAGAAGCTTCACTCCAATTTGCGTGCTTTAACTAGTGCACTTTATGGAGGACGCGACATTTTTCCAATGTAACATTATTCGTCCGTAACGAACTTGTCGTAAATCTCCCAAAGCTCCTCTCGATCTCCCGCGGCCGAAAGAGAATCGGAACGACGCTTTTGCGAGCGAGCAGAGGGACATTTATCGCGGTAGCGGTCGGCGGCGATCCGACGCGAGCTACCGTCACCGGGGACCGAACGAGTCCGCGGCCTCGGCGAGCCAGCGCACAAATTACGATCGTCGATTCCACGCCGGAAGCCCGCTTTAGCGGCGCGAGTGCGCCGGGCGAAACGTTCCCCGGCGGAATCTTCGGCTGGCGACGGAATTCCGCGCTGGCGAACAGCGCGGTCATGTCTGGCAACGACCGCGGCAATCGCCGCTCGGGAATCGAAAAACTTCGCCCCGGGGAGAAAGCGTCCGGAGCGACGCGGTTTTCTGCCGCGCGTATCGCGCGGATATCGGATACCCGCGGTCGACGATTTTAATAAAGCGTCGTTTCAGCCCCGACTACAGGGACCGGCCCCGAATGGAATCGCAAATCCCGCCGATGTCCGTTCCCCGTCGCGTGATCGATAGCGCGCGGGAAATTATTCGACGACCGTCTGAAAAATCGTTCCCACGGGAAACGGGGCTGCTCCGCATCGTTCGTAACGACCGACGTCCTCAGGAATCTCTTCCGTCAGCTGTCGAGCCTGATTCCGCGCAGCCCTGGGAAACTTTTTCCACTTTTTCACGGAGGGGAACAATCAGAGGAACCGTTGCGTTCCGTTGCCTCAAAGAGGAACAATCGCAATTTCTCCTCCCCGCGAAGAGGGGAGAGGGGAAACGCGGTCCGCGCGGTAATTTCAATTCTCCTGCCGGAGGTTCGCGGGCCCAAATCGCTCGGGCGGAATTGTCCCCGAGGACGGACGGGAAACGACCGCGTTTTATTTACACGTCGATCCGTCGCAGAGACGCGGCGCTGGAGAAAAACGGGCGGCAATAACGAAGCGTGAACTCGTGCCGAGTCGCCGGTTGCAATTTCCCCGCGAGCTCCTGTCGACGATCAGCGGCGCCGCGTTCTTTTGTACTCCGCCACCACCGAGAGTCTGCACGCCTGATTCTCCTCGGACCTGCCCGATAACCATTCGCCGCTCGGGCCAAACGAAAAAGCGAAACCTGCACGCAATAGTCCTTCGCGCGCGTTGAACAACGTTTCCCCTCCCCGTTTCGCTTCCGAGCCGACGACCTTTCGTCGAAAATGTTCTCGCCAAGCCGAGTCGCGTACACGGCCATAATCGTTTCGTAACCGTTCACGCAACGGCGCCGGCATTCACGGGAATCGACCGAGCGAGGTAGCGCGGCGTTGGGAAATTGATTCCCCTTGTTAGCCGGGGACAAAGCGAGCGAAACGCGGCGGGGAGAACGCAGTCTGGGAAACGTGGGCAACGAGCCTCGCGGTTGCGAGGAGACTTTCAATATTTGCCTTCGCTTTTACCAACTTTCCCGTCGGTTACGGGTCTCCTCGCCGCGGACGCCCATCGACTTCCAAGTTGCCGACGGAAACGACGCTTGGAAAGTCTGCGGTGAAAAGCTTGCGAAGCAGAGGGATCCAAGGGAGATTATTGAAACGAAAAGGGGCTTCCGTGGAAAGGATCGGCGGACCGCGTATGAGCTGCAAGAATGAAAAAATGCGGATACGCCTCGATTGCAAAGCGATCGATCGACCACTATCCGTTCCTGTCGAATGGCAAGGATCCTCGTGCGCGTCCAAGTAATTACGCCGCGATCGCACGTTGGGAACACACTCTGAACGCGTTACTCGCCAACGCGAACGAACCGCGCGCTTCGCGTACAGTTTGCCGGGCAAACGGCCGAGGATATTGACACAGAGGCGCGGAAGAAACATCCTCCTCCGGCTCGTCTCTCGACGCTTCCGCGAAAAGGCGCTTCGCGTGCGTCTACGATATTACGCGCGCCGTGGGTCATCCGCTAGGAGATCGGAAATTGCAGCGAAAAGGGGCGAGCGAGAGAATCGCTGCCGCGCCCTCGGAAATACTTCCGACGATCGGGCGTCGTTATCGATCGGATTTATGTTCTGATCATGGAAATGATCGAGAGCCTCGTTCCAGGTACGATCATCGCGGCGAAGCCGAGAGGCCGACCCTGGCCCACCCGGTCCCTTTTCCACACTCTGCCCGCTTATTCGCGTGGATCGCTCTCCTTCTCTCGAGCATCATCGGCTGCTGCGACAGCCGCGAATCGAGCCACCGCGCGTCGGATGTATAATTTCCGATCGCAGAACCCTTCTTGGCCGAGGATGCAAATGGCAGGGCCTCGACTCTTCTCGATAAGACTGTATCACTCTCGATGGTTGGATCTCAACGGCGCGAGCACGCAGCTTCCGTTCCGCGTTGGAATTTTTGCTCGACGTGGATTATAAACGCGGCCAAATTCAATGGCAATTCGTAATTAGTAATAACTTGTATCAACTACCATCGACCCTTTCCCTTTTACTCTCTCCCAGGTCCAAGGCTGTCATTTTATTGTACAACAAAGAAATGACAAAAAATAAATTTACATTACTCATAAAATAAGATAATAAGTTTCTCCGTGCAAACGAGATCTCGTCGAAGAAATTATTACTTCTTTTTCTCGCTTCGTCCCGCGAATTACCTAAATAACGGAGAGCCCTTTTCTTGTCCCCGTTTTAGCAATGCCGACCCCCATCGTTCGTTGGTAGAATTTGGTAGATTACACAGCGAGGAAAATTGATCGCTGGAAAGCCGTTGAAGCACTGTCGGCCTACGGTTCCACCGGCGACGGCGATGAAGGTGAAAAGTTGGAAAAGAAAAAACGAAAGCCGTGACGAAATGGTAAACAGGGCCGGGGTAAGCTGGGCCGAGGGTCGATAGATAGACGAGGGGGATGATTTCTGCGTTGCAGTTCACCGGACCGTCGCTGGTAAATTTCCTTTTCGGATTACTGGGTCGAGAGGCTTGCTCCTGAAGGAGGCACTTTAATCATCTTTTTCAGACGTCTGCCGAATCGTCGAGAGAAATCGTGAACATGAATCGCGATTTATCGTTTGTTCGTACTCCGTTTTCATTGACACGTTATTCTGTGTAACATTTACTAATTAAAGGCAATCGACAGCGATAATTGAAGGAATTCGACTAGTCGCGACGGGCGAATCGAAATTGTTCGATGAAGGAAAAGTTTTCCATCGGAGTAAGATTTTAAACGCGGATGCTCTTCCGTGCGCATGTTTTTGATAAAAGAATACTTCTAGCTTCTTTTCTAGCCAATTTAGTTCTACAGTGACAATCGCAAATGTCAATAATACAAGGAAATGCGAGATGTTTTAGAAATGTTAGACCACGTCACGAACGTCAATCGGAGTTTGCCAATTATGTCCCCCAAAATAAGGTCCACGCGCCTTTATGCGGAAACAGTGACCCACAAGCAGAGGCGTAATTAGATTTCTATTTGGACGGGCCGCTGTACGGAAGAAGCCGGTACGAAGGACAAGAGAAGATAACCGCTCGCGTTCGATCGATCCCTCGAGAGATTTGCAACTGGCGCGCTACGAGGGCTTGTATATCTAAATATAATAAGGAGAGGCGGTAACTGGAATCGATGAATTCGCTCCGCCACTGAGTGGAAACGGTTCTTCGAATCGCGGATACTGAAAAGGGTGGAGCGGTGTACGCGGAACCGCATTATTTCGCGGAATTGCTTCGCTGAACAGTACGATCGTCCGTGTTCCGAGCGTCATCGTAATTCTGCGATCCGAAGGGCCGGTCTTATGATAAAACGCGGCAGCAAGCTTGCACGATAATTTTATGCGAGAGCTATAAAATCGCGAGGGGTGTATTCCGGTCGAGTAGGGAAAAGGGGAAAGGGGCACCGTAGGAGGGATGCGAATTCCAGAAGCACCGACGTCGTATCTAATACCTTCCAAGCGCATCCTCGACGGGATGCCTTGAACCAGAATTCGTTCCAGTTCTCGGGGCCGATCCTTCGTAATTCCAACGGCGGGCCGAATAAGCGGCTTGTTAATCTGTCCGAAGCAGCGGCGTGTTTCGTCGAGAATCGGTAGCATCTGGAGCCGGAGGACATTCGATTCCGTAGTCAAATCTGCGGATCGTTCGAAACGACGGAGGAGCTTCCCTCGAGAAGAACTCTGCTCCCGTTTCGTTTCATCCGTCTTACTACACCGTTAATAGGGATATATCAATGACGGAATCGAAATGGGGATGCGAATGGGATGAGAAATCAAACTCGACCGAGGCTAAATTAATAAATCTCTCTCTAGATGATGAAAAAAAAAAAGAAATTTCTGCACGCAGCGTCCCTGTTGTACATTGTACATTCACCGGTCGTTGGTCGAGGATTTACGGCCGGCCAGAGTTATAATTATGCGCGGAATGGACCGCAAGTCTGTTCTCCGAGGGAGAAGCAATTAGGGAGAACTAATCCGGCAATTCTGTGGGGCCGAAGTCGATCGGATGTTCGATAAAGAATCGCGGACGGAAATTACGCACTTACGACTTTCCAGTTACGTGAGCCGGAGTGATTAAAAACGCGTTGCTAATTAAAAAGCGCGATGCGCTTGGAGACCCAAGGGGCTCGTAATTATGACGCCGAAGATCCAGCTCCGTCTTTCGTTTCCATTGTGTCGCGATCGTTCGGTAAGCAGAGGAACTGGTCCAAATATGTGCTACCACTTTTATTTCGGACATTATTGTGCAAACTAATTGATGTTTTTAATGTAACACTGCAGCGAGTATCAACAATATATTTGCTATACGATATGATGTTCAAGTAAGCTGATCGAAGGTCGAGTTTGTTATAAATAATGTATTTAATATTAAAGGGAGAATTGCGTAAATATGGGCTACCTTTGAAGCAATACAAATCGCGAGCAGAGACTTGCAACTTTCGAAATATTTGAAAACATGTCCCAAATGCTGATAGAAAGAGTTAAATGCTAGTAGCTGACAGTTTATTTACGATAGTTACAAAGGTAGATATATACGTTTGTAACACATGCACATGAATTGAGCGTCCACAGATAAGTCTGAGAGCACAGCACCCAAAGTTCTACTTTCAAATCTTACAGAGAAAAGTCCCTTGAAAAATATGCAATTCGAGACCTCTTTGCCTGGGTGCTTCTGATTAATTTCTCTCTGTAGCCCATGTTTAGATCACTTGTTCAGGGATGCTTAGGGCGACGTCGGTCATTACTACGCGATTCTATTTATTCAACAATTTATGTTAAAGAAAGAAGCTTGCGACGTCAGCAATGTTGTGCTCTTGGCAAATTAGCACTTCAACGGAATATTGTTAAGAGGATGAAACAAACTTCCCTGTAAAATCTTTGGAGATGGTAAAGTGAGTAAAACCACACATTTTACGACACATCACGTTAACAAAACAAATGCAAGTCATTTTCTGTTTCCCCAGCTTTCTTTGGTTCTTGAACCGTGGTCTCTCATTATTAGACTGCGAGCTTTCATCCGAATTCGTATTTTTTCAAAATACAGTGAAGACAGTAGAAAATTATTTCACCTATCAGGTATTTTAAAAAGTACTATAATTTTGATATTTTGTATATATTTTCATGCTACGTGTATTTTGTGCAATTTAGCATCTTCAAATTTACTATAAATGCATAAAAATCCGCAGTCTATTCATTATTGATATAAAGGTGGAGAACCTAATATGACCTTAAGTTTCAGCTAGCCCATATTTAGACCCTAGTCTAGATTTGAACGGTTTCTTCTAATAGTTAAAGATAAACTTTTGATGAACGTGTAACGTTAACGTTTTTTATGTGTAATGAAGGACAGAGGAACTCATTTAATAGTTAAAAGCTTTAGGGCTAACATGATCTTAAACTTCAACTAGTCCGTATTTAGACACTAGTCCAGATTCGAACCGTCTCTTGTAATATTTTAATATGAAGTTTTGATAAATGTGTAACGTTAACGTTTTTTACGTATAATGAAGGACAGAGGAACTCATTTAATAGTTAAAAGCTTTAGGGCTAACATGATCTTAAACTTCAACTAGTCCGTATTTAGACACTAGTCCAGATTCGAACCGTCTCTTGTAATATTTTAATATGAAGTTTTGATAAATGTGTAACGTTAACGTTTTTTACGTGTAATGAAGGACAGAGGAACTCATTTAATAGTTAAAAGCTTTAGGACTAACATGATCTTAAACTTCAACTAGTCCGTATTTAGACACTAGTCCAGATTCGAACCGTCTCTTCTAATACTTAAATATGAAGTTTTGATAAATGTGTAACGTTAACGTTTTTTCTTTGTTTAACGAAGTCAATTTCAAATTCGTCGCGTATTTGGGCAAAAGTAGAGACCGACGTATTACTATAACATAAAAAACTATGCGATTTATGTCGCGTTTGATGTCACTTTGATTGCAAGAATCTCAGAAGTTCACTAAAATTACAATCATAAAGATTAAGTAAAGACTAAAAGAATTGTATTCCTTGTGTACAGAAAATGCTTAGTCTTTGTTTAATCTTTATGAAATTAATTTTAGTGAACTCCTGAGACTTTTGCAATCAAAATGGACAAAATGGAAATCTGGACACGGCCCGCTTCTGTATAAATTGACCTTTAATAGTTAGAAGCTTCAAGACTAACATGATTTGAAGCTTCAACTAGTCCAGATTTAGACCCTAGCTCATATTTAAACCATCTCCTCTACAATATTCAAATTGTCAATACGAGAGTATTCTATAGAAATAACGAGGAGGACTTTTTACGCTCTGTCTGCTAAAAATTAAAGATTCATCCGATGACGACAGAAAATTGGAACGAAACAGGCTTGGTATCTCAGCAAAGGGAAGCCCGGGAATATATCTGGGAAGATGGGATGCAAAGTTCTCGACGACTCGTGTCGTAACTTGGCGGATAGTATCCGAGGTTCGCGATATTGAATTTGTTAAGACAAGCTCCTGTATCTGTTCCAAACGCCACGAGTTTCGCGTTGACGCCTCTCAAGCTACGCTGCGCCGTTTCTACAAGAATATACAAGGATATACAAGGGTCTACAAGGATTTCGAAAACTATTCCAACGATCGAAGCTCGACGGTACCTTTATCCACCTGCTTCGATTCCACGGTGAGAAGCTAAGCGTACTCGTTTATCAGTTCGGGTTATCGAGAGGCAAGCAATCCCTAATGCGATAGACAAGACTTGTCTAGTGGAGAGGAAGCGGGGCTTTTAGATATCGCTTTTGAGATTCGTTCGCTTTTCAGGCCGACGCGTTCTGCCGGAGCCAAGGCAGCTTTGGTTCACGCCTCTCGGAAAAAGAGATCTTCCGTCTGACACGATTCCTCGCAACACCTCCTCGCTACGTAATTCCACATTCTCGTTGGCTCCTGCGAAGATCAAACGAGACGGCTCTCGGAGGCTCGCGCGGAACGTCTCTGTTTCGCCCCTCGTAGCCCTGCATCCGGAGGAAATCGATAGATCGATGGGACGACGTGCAGTACGAACACACCTTCGATCCTTGGCACGGTCCCGACGATGGAGAATCGATCGATCCGTGAATCCTTCGGGCTCCTCTTCCCTCTGCGCCTTCCCGCCGCGGAACGTCCTCGACGGGATGACGTTAGAAGACAGAATCCCCTTGTCACTGGAATTCACGGGATTCAATTCCGCACGCTTTGATCCCGCGCGTCCGTATCTCCGGGTAATAGCACGGGCTGACGAGAGAGAGCCTCCTCTCTTGCCGCGGCCACGGAGAGCATTGTACTTCCGACGCGTTTACGGATGAAATTCGATCAACACGTTGGGGAATCGAAAGCAGCCTGTGATCAGAGGAAGCAATCGTCCCCCTCCGAGAGTGAACAATTATCGTACATTAGACACGCGGAATCCCCTCCCGCGTCGCATGATTACCAATTTTAATTAAAACCTTCGGCGCGCAGCTCGTTCTCATCGCGCCGGTTCTTCCTTCATTATTCAGCCGCTGTATCTTCCGAAACTCTCCAGGGATTATTATTTCCCGCTTCGAGCAAGAGGAGACGTGCTCCACGAGAACTTTGCTTGTCTCCCAAGTTTCTTCCTCGCTTCTCGAGGAGCCCGCGAGAATATTAAGTGGGAAACACATCGAAGACGTTTATCGTCTTACGCTTATTTAATTCCTCGCTGCTATCGTTCTCGCGAGAGCTCCGCGATCGTCGAAGCTCGACTTGTACTCATCCACCTGACAGTCCGTTTACGTTTATCCGCCTCCCTTCCTCTGTCGTTTGCTCGTTCCTCGACGCGAAGCTGCGTCGGTGAAACGGGCAACCGGACAAGAAGCAAATAGCCCCGTCGCACCGCGTCGAGAGTATATGTCAGCGAACAAGCCGGCTGCAATTAGAGCGGTCCGGTGGTGGTTAGCAATTTGGTAGCGAACTAGGCGGTTCCTAGGCGATCACCGACGAGAAAAAGGAGCGGGGATCGTCCTGCTCCAGGCTCGGCGAGATCGCGCCGATCCAATTATCCGGGGATTGAAAAGGAGCCCCGGATGGCCGTCGATGCCGCGTTTACACTCGCAGCAATTTGCAGCTTGAAACTCGTTCACGGCCGTGCTTTCCCCCTTCAGCCATTCTCTGCCGAGAGTTTGGGTTTTTTCGCCGGCCGATCGTTATAGGAAAGAAAGAAGGGAAATTAGCTGGCGTCACAGACGATAGTTTCGAAAAGTATTCTCCGATGGTGTATCGATATCAATATTAAAATTGCTCGAATCGGGGTCGACGGTAATGACGAGCTAATTGAACTCCGTTTTATTAGCGCCACGCAGAACTTTTAGCCGGACGACGAAGCCCCTCGATTACCGGTGCTTTGTTGCTCGATCAAGCAAAAAAAAAAAAAAGAAAGAAGAGGAGAATTCGTCGCGGAAAAGATACGGAACTGGTCCCATTTACGTATCCCCGCTCGAATCCCGGTCAGTGAACATTAAAAAGCGTCTTCCTTCGCGAGAGGACCCCAGAGGTCGCCGGATTCCCAGTTGATCCTCGGCCCCATTAAGGGGCGAGCGTTCTTTCAATGGATCGGAAAGAAACTCCCATAGGGGATAAGGGGAGAGAAGGAAAAATAAAAGTGAGCTTCCTAATGATCGGTCCATTCCTGGCTCTCGTGACGTTATCGTCGCGACTCGTGCTAATTGCATGGCCGACGAACAACGGATGGAAACGGAAGAGAACGGGTTACCGCAGGGGCAGGGGGGGGGGCGGAGGACACCCGCGACCTGATGTACGAACTCTGTTCCCGACGATAAGGCGGCCGGTTCTCTTTGCCGATCGGCTGCGCCTCCCCGCATTCACTCCACGACGATGCAGCCTCTGCTAATTCGCTCGAGTACTTTCGCCGAATGTCTCGGCCCCCTTTTCAAACCGCCTCGCTGTGCTTAAGTGCCGTCCACGATTAACGATAGCGAGGGATGGGAAATAAATCCGCGAGTTTCCGTCGAATTCCTGTCTCTCGCCTCGCAACCGGTATTTCTATTTATTCCGGACCAGTTTGCGGTAAATAAACGCGATTGGAACACGCTTCTGGCAGTCGGGAGAGATGCATTAGAATTAGGACACTTTAATCCGGTACGATTTAAGTAATTTCCAATCGCGTTTCACGGTTATGCTTTCGCATGGTTACTCTTCAATAAATGAATCACGACAAACCGCGGATCGTTCATGTCGTTGAAACGAAGTAGCTGGTGCTTTTCAGAAGGGCTTCGACGACGTTTAAGGGACCCCTTTGCGTCACAATTTTCTACTTTACGGCTGGAGGACACGCGATCGAGTTCGCAACGCGGTAGGTCAGTGGCGATCAGTGGGTGAACCGACGTCTGATCCTCCATTCAGAGATTATAGCTTTCACGTTAAAGCGGAAGAATCCTTGCGCATTCTATTATCTATACAAATATTTTTCACAGATGTCAGTGAACAATATCCTGAAGACTAATGCAATTTTGTTGCACGCCAGCCAAGCTTTTTCCATTACGCCATAGGGTCGCGCTGAAGAGGGACCAGTCTGGCTTCCGGCGCATAATTTATTCCGTTCCCCGGAACTTTGCGTCGTAGCAACAAATTGGACGGCCGGGAAATTAGGGGAAAGTTTTACCGATGGCAGGGCGGCGTAAACAGGGGACAGTTGCACGGTCCAAACGGAAGTGATTTAACGGTGGCTCGTTTCCCTTTTATCCCGGCGCGCAGCTCGAACTTTGTCAACTTTCCGCGGTGGACGCGCGCCTCCCTTCCAGTTGATTGCATCGCTTCTACGTGTAAACGGGTCCTCTTTTTTTTTTCTTCTTCTTACTAAACGATCCCTCCAGGAGGGTAACTGGAGAACCAAATTTCACCGGTCGAAGCACGTAGAAGCTAATCGCTTTCACGGAACGAGACGGTGTAGCGTTTCCGGAGCGGCCGGGCGATAAATTCGCGCACGGGGGCTATCGGAGCCGGCGATAGAGCAATCGATTCCGAGAGGGCCACGTGGCAACGTGTGTTCACGGAACGCGTGGACGCCACTTCACGGAAACGCTTATGGAAAATCGATGTACGTACTTGTACATCGAACGTTTACCCGCTTTCTCCATCGGTTCGTGTCCGTCGGCGTCTATTTTTCACCGCGCTTTTGCCCTCCCCGATGGTTCGCCAACGGTGTTTTCGTATATCGAATACGTCCGTTGTTCAACGGTTAACTCCGCGCGTTCGACGTTTACGAGCTCTGCAGCCTGGGGGGCGTCGAATAATCGGTGGAACACCGTCGGATTCGATCCCCTCTGGATTTCAAGCTCGTTTACTTCATTGGCAAAAAAAAAAGAAGAGCGGAAAATCAAAATTGTCGACGTTTAAAAAAACAAAACACCACAGAACGGGACCGAGAGGAAATACCAATATCGGACGAGCGAAACCGGTCGACTATTATTATTATTATTATTCACCGAGGGCACAGAATTCCAATAATCGAGGGTGCAAAAAGAGAATCGTGGCAGACAAGGTTTACGAGCCATTAAGGAAACTCGGTTACTAGCTCGTCGGAGGATCGTTTACAAGCGGGCTCGGTGTGGTTTACACGGTGCCGAAAACCGAGGCCGAAGGAGAAAAGGGTTACTGGGGGAGTAAAGGTGTGTCTCGTGAATTTATGAACATCGACCGAAACGGCTCGCGAAATTGGAACGTGCTGGGACAACACGGGACTTTGCTCGCCACCCGCGGTTTCCTCGTGAAAAGAACGGGTTCGCCGACAGACACTAGCGATCAAGTCGTCATGAGGAGCTTTGCCCCTCTTCACCGGAAGTGGTTTAAATACGGGTCGCCACTTTTTTTTTACACAAATTAGCTAACTATTACAATTGAATACTACTTTGAATATTTACGACATATTTGCTATACGGTACGCCGTTCAAATAAGTTGAAGAAAGATCGTGTTTGTTATAAATTATGCACTTAAGGTAAAAGTGAAAATGCTCGTTTTTAAACGTGTGGTTTAAATATGGGCTACCTTTGAGATAATCCAAAAGAGGAGTAAAAACTGCATACATTCGGAGCGAAATATTTGGGAACATGTTTCAAATGCTGCTAAGAAGAGTTAAATGTTGGTAGTTTATTTACAATAGTTACAAAGGTAGACGTATACGTTTGTAACACATGCACACGCATTGAGCGTTCAGAGATAACTCTCAAAGCGCCACACCCAAAGTTCTTCTTCCAAATCTTCAAAGAAAAGTCCCTTGCAAAATATGCAATTCGAATCCTCCCTGCCTGGGCGTTTCCCCTGATTAATTTCTCCCTGTAGCCAATATTTAGACCATTTGTTCAGAGATGCGTTGGGCGATGTCAGTCATTACTATGCGATTCCATTTATTCAACAATTTATGTTAAAAAAAAGCTTGCGACGTCAAGTAATGTGGTGCTCTTGGCAAATTAGCACTTAGTTCAACAGAATATTGTTAAGAAAATGAAACAAACTTCCCTGTAAAGTCATAGGAGATGGTAAAGTGAGTGAAATCACACATTTTACAACACATCACGTTAACAAAACAAATTCAAGTGATTTTCCGTTTCCCCAGCTTTCTTTTCGGTTCTTGAACCGCACTTTCTCATTATTGATATTACGATGGAGCACCTAATATGAAAAACTTCAGCTAGCCTATATTTAGACCATAGCTCATATTTGAAGAATCTCATCTAATAGTAAGGAAATTAATTTACCCAAGCACAAAATGATGAGAACTCTATTCGTATCCTGAATCACCAGTACTTGCAAGGTTTTATTCACTGGTGATTCTATAAAAAGAAAATTCTCCAATCCAAATGTTAATTTCATAAAATGGGAAATGCTACTTCTTTAAAAAATAAGCATCAACGATATGGATTAAAAAGCTAGTCCAGCAGTTAGACACCTTGGCCTATGCTAATTTATCTCTGAATAAAAGAAACTGTATTTTTTCACTATCAAATTGACTATTATCTTCATTCTACAGGAAACATATGTTGTTTTAAAGATCGGTAATTTGACCGGTCACGGAAGGAACAGATATACATGAAGCGTTGGTAGGTTTAGTGTTAAACTTCAGCTAGCCCATATTTAGACCCCAACCCATATCTGAACCGTCTATTCTAACAGTTAAAGACGAACTTTTGATAAATGTGTAACGTTACCGTTGTTCATGTTTAATGAAGGACAGGGAAGAACTGATTTCATAGTTAAAAGCTTTAGGACTAACACGATCTTAAGCTTCGGCAATCCCATATTTAGACCCTGGCTCATATTTGATCAATCTCCTCTAGTAGTAAGGAAGTTATTTTAGCCAGGCATAAAATGATGAGAATTCTATTCGTATCCTGAATCACCAGCACTTGAACGGTTTTATTTACTGGTGATTCTATAAAAGAAAATTCTCCAATCAAAATGTTTAGTTTCATAAAATGAGAAATGCTTCTTCTTTAAAACATAAGCAACAATAATATGGATTAAAGGGCTGGTCCAATAGATGAACATCTTAGCTGATTTCGAAGTTTGTACCAAGGTTTTGTTTAGACACGTTCGTCTTGAAAGAAATCACCAAACACTTTTCTTGCAAAAATGTTGGACTTTAAAGAAAATAATAGTAATATGCAAGGGGTTCAATTTACTCAAGCAGAGAATGATTTAAATTATCAGTTGGATGGTTTCATCTGGTACTGATCTTATGAAACAAGAGTTTCCAATGAAAATGCTAGTTTTACAAAATGAGAAATGCTTCGTCTTTAAAAAATACGCAACAATAATATATATTAAAGAGCTAGTTCAGTAGTTGGACACCTTGGTTGATTTCGAAGTTTGTATCAAGGTTTTGTTTAGACACGTTTGTCTTGAAAGAAATCACCAAACACTTTTCTTGCAAAAATGTTGGATTTTAAAGAAAATAATAGTAATATGCAAGAAGTTCAATTTACTCAAGCAGAGAATGATTTGAATCATCGGTTGGATAGTTTCATCTGCTACTGATCTTATGAAACAAGAGTTTCCAATGAAAATGTTAGTTTTACAAAATGAGAAATGCTTCGTCTTTAAAAAATACGCAACAATAATATGGATTAAAGAGCTAGTTCAGTAGTTGGACACCTTGGTTGATTTCGAAGTTTGTATCAAGGTTTTGTTTAGACACGTTCGTCTTGAAAGAAATCACCAAACACTTTTCTTGCAAAAATGTTGGACTTTAAAGAAAATAATAGTAATATGCAAGGAGTTCAATTTAGTCAAGCAGAGAATGATTTAAATTATCAGTTGGATGGTTTCATCTGGTACTGATCTTATGAAACAAGAGTTTCCAATGAAAATGTTAGTTTTACAAAATGAGAAATGTTTCGTCTTTAAAAAATACGCAACAATAATATGGATTAAAGAGCTAGTTCAGTAGTTGGACACCTTGGTTGATTTCGAAGTTTGTACCAAGGTTTTGTTTAGACACGTTTGTCTTGAAAGAAATCACCAAACACTTTTCTTGCAAAAATGTTGGACTTTAAAGAAAATAATAGTAATATGCAAGGAGTTCAATTTACTCAAGCAGAGAATGATTTAAATTATCAGTTGGATGGTTTCATCTGGTACTGATCTTATGAAACAAGAGTTTCCAATGAAAATGTTAGTTTTACAAAATGAGAAATGCTTCGTCTTTAAAAAAATACGCAACAATAATATGGATTAAAGAGCTAGTCGAGTAGTTGGACACCTTGGTTGATTTCGAAGTTTGTATCAAGGTTTTATTTAGACATCTGCTTCCAGAGGTTTATTTAGACCCTGGGGCGTACTTGAAGCATCTCCTGTGCACCTTGTCCACAGTTTTTATTATTATTTATTACTAATCAAAGTGTTAAGAAGCTGAGAATTATAATTCAAATCCGTTTCCTTCGTACGCGAAGGGGAGATCCGGGAGAATCCCTGGACGAAAGGAGGGTCTGATGCAACGCGAATCTAAGCCCCAAAGCTCGACGACGGCATTCTTCGGCTTCCCAGCAGCCGGCTGAAAGGATTTCCGTTCTGCTTCCCAGCCGACCGATACGTTTCCGTGGAAAGCTGGAGCCGGCCGGAAAATCAGACGGCTGACTCCGCGTAAGTCTAGAATCTGGAGTCTAGATCCCTTCCTCTCCTCCGTCTATCGTCTACCCGCTCGCAGGTTTCCACTTCGCGGATTGTCCCGTGGTCCGCGAGAAATTCTCCGGAGATTTTCATCGTAAGCCGTGGGGGAAACGTCGTCGTTATTATTTATTTTCCATTCGAGACTGGCGACAGAACATTTCTTGAATTCTGTATATAGATTCTCCATATTTGTTCGTATGTTTATTATTATTTTTATTCTTTAGGAATGTTCACCAGGAAACACCATGATGAATGTTTCAAGCCGGCGAAGTTCTCTCGTTGCTCTTAATGAGATTCGCTGCCTCGAAAAGATTTTCACAGTGCACATACTAAATCGTAATTGACTGCTTTCGGTGTTTATAAGCAGAGGGGATGCTTTGCCAGAAACGACGGCTCCTAGCTCGAACCTAACTCAGTTTCACTTCTATAATTCCTTTTCCTTCCATCACTTGTGAACGCTTCGTTGCGCGATCCGCTCGAGATCGGGGATCGAAATAAACGAGAGCTCTGCGATCCCCCGCGCGGAGTGGTTTAAAATAATCCGGCCAATTCCTCATCGGCATCCGGAAAGAAACAGCCGCAATTTAAAACAATCGAATCCCAGAAATCATACCCAATATCGATGAAAGAAATTCTTTTTGCTTTCGGACCAACCATCTAAAAGAAACAAAAAAAGCCTCTGCTTCGCTGCTTTTCACGGTGGTCTTTAGCCGTTCAAGCGGATTATTCCCGTGCGAAAAATCGCATGCGGAATCAGTGCCCGGGGGATGATAATATCGGCTCCGTCGGATTCCTTCGTGGAAAGGGGAACGGCGGGAAGACGTGAGCCGAGGCGAACGCGAGAACAGGTATAAAGAAGAAACGAGCGGGGCGAGCGAGTTCGCGCAACGGTAGGGGAGCGGGGTCATGCACGTGGATTATTATCGGCAAATGAGAAAGGGGCAGAGGGGGACGGCGGGGGAAGCGGGCCGAGGCGTAGGAGGACGGGGAAAAGAGGCCGGCGTAGTTTGTTTTCAAGGGACAGGTAATAATGGCCGTTAGAACGAGCGGGGTACGGAGCTTCGGGACGGTTTTGCGTATGCAGACAGCGTCCGCCCGTTCCGACACCCGGCACGCGTGATGAAATTCCCCCGCGGCGCGAAACGCGGCCTTTTACGTCGGCGAACGGAAACACGCCGATCGACGATCGAGACACGGCTCGTTTCGACGGTCTGACCGCGAAAACCGGAAGCGTTCCTCGGGGGAACCGTCGCAGTGGGTGCTCGCGCGAGAGGCGTCAACGTGCCGGGAGAACGTGGCGGAAGGTGAAGCACAACAAACGCGGGTGAGAACAGAAGCTATACAGGGTGTTCTGCTGCTGCATGCCAATATTTTAAGGGGTGATTGCTGAGGCAATTCTAAGCAACTTTTTCCTCTGCCGATACGGTGGATAAAGCTTCGTTTTCGAATGATTGACGAAAAACGCTGATCAATCGGAGTGCGCGTAGAGCGCGCGTTTAACGGAAAGGGCGGTCAAGGCTACAGTTGAGCGTATCACAGTCTTTTCTCGGTCAAGCGCGCGCTCTACACGCGCCCTGATTGGTCAGCGTTTTTCATGAACCATTCAAAAACGAGGCGTTAACCACCGTTTTGGCAAAGGAAAAAGTTGTCGACAATCGCCTCAGCAATCGCGCCTTAAAATATTGAGATGCAGCAGCAGAACACCCTGTATACATTGTGTATACTTTACGCGTCGAATTAATCGTGCAGCCTCCTTCGCGAGCGGTATTATTCGCGCCGCGTGACGAGACGCCGAAAGACGTCCGCGATTCCCTGGGACAGCAGCTTCCGGTTCTCCCCGTGCCGCCTTCAGCTGTTCCGAGGTGCGGAAATTACCTAGCGGCTGGCGGAAAACTGAAGAGCGACACGTTCCGGTACCTCGTCGAGGCGCTCGATTCGCGCGACGATAATAGGCTGAAATCGAGCGGAATGGAAGCGGACGGGATGAAATGTCGATCGATTTCCAGCGGGCCGACGCGAGAAGACGGCCGAGCGTGGTTCACGGTACGATAAGGAAGTGTAAACGAGTCGGCCGAGAACTCGCTGCAAGCTCCTGGAGAAACTTTATTATACTCGTGGCCGTGTTAAATCGTGATTATCAACTCGTTGCGGAACTTCCGGCTCGTTCGTAGGAAGCCGAGCGAAACTTTCCTAAGGAAACACCACCCGTATTGTATTATAAAGAGGAAACGCGGACAACGCGGGAACGTTCTACCCGTTTCCGCTTCGTTCGCGGTGATCGAGCGTCCCGCTGCCGTGGAATCGCCGCATCCCGCTTTGAACACGACTCGTCGCCTGCGCGCGTCTCGGTTCTTTCCTTCAGCTGGCTCAGCAAATAAGAGCGGCGTGGCAACGCGAGGGTAAAAGTCTTCTTAACGCGCTTCGTTTCGGCAGGGCTCGCGGAGCGAAACGACAACTCGCATTTAGCCGTCGTTCTCCGAAGACTGGTGCACCGGGGCGAAGAAACGACGCGCTCGAGTGGGAAGACGAGGGGTGGATTCGAGAAACGATAAAGCCGAGCTCCGAGCGGGGAAACTTTTTCCCTTCCACTTGAACCGTAAACGAACGCGATTAACGACGACAGCACCGCGTCACCGAACTACCCTCTGCTTTCAAACCGCCCTCTTCCTTTTTCGTCTCGTATTTCATCCGGTGCTTACCCTGCCGGCAAGGAACGAGCGACAGTATTGTATTGGCCCACTTAAGAATGTACCTCCGTAAATCGGAAACGGGCTCACAGTTCTTTTCTTTTTTTCAAAAAATTTAAGAGCAATATCAGCATTGCGATTGATACATATATGTAAGACAAAAGACTGACATGTTATGTAGTTGGTCACGAAGAAAGAAATGATTTCGGAACAGCGTCAGTGGTCCAATCTTGGAAACTGTTTCATTAGATTGAATCAGAGGTATCTCATACTGGACTACGTCCATTTCTCGCTATTTTGAATAAGACTTTTCGCCCAAAAATTTATATACATTCCATAAAAAGAAATATGTAACTGACAAAATAAACAGTTGCTAACAGACTGGCAGTTTAGGTTAGGTTTGCTCGTCACATTCTTTCCTTTTGTTTACCATCTTTTGTACGATGCAACATTTTTACGCTTAAGAAAGATGAAAATGCGCGACTCAAATCGGTCCAACTGAACTTAACGGAGGGGTAACGTACTTTTACATTTTTTCTCGAATTTCTATTACCCTGCGCAGGATACTTACGCAAAGTATTTTAATTGCTTTGTGAAATTTTATCGAGACAAGTGTTCGTTTTAAGAAATGCCTGGAAACCGAGAGGGACAAAGAAAAAAACAACCCATCCGTTAAGTGTTAAGAACCGTTAGGCGGTCCAATTTAAGAAACTGACCTAATTCTAACACTAACAGGTACATTTAGGTATAATAAACAAAAAAAAAAACAGCGTAAACATCATACAAATACTATGGTAAAGTTAAAGATGAGAAATTATATCCATTGGAATTCAACATTTCCCTATCAGTCAAAAGTTACAGCTTATGTAATTTAGAGGCAAAATTATATCAAAGCGAAATGTTCATCACGCTGCAGCTATTATTCATTCTACGGTGTTTTGTTTCCGCGTTATTGCTAAACAACGCGTGAACTATAACCCTGTGCAAAGGACTGTAGCTTATGTTAATTAATACGCGAATAAAAACGGTGGTCCAATTTAAATTAGGGAACATTCCCTTATGTAAGGATAATGTGTTGGCGCTCGGAATGGATGGCGGTGTATGTGTGACAGAAAGGGTGAATGAAGCTAATCAAAATTGAGTCATACCGGATTTCTAAGGGTTGCACATTATGCAATCCTGATTCTGGCCTCAGGAGAATCCAGGCTGTGTTAAATACCATTGGCGATCTTACACGATATTAATAAGGAATTTTCTGAAGTAACGAGGAGTTTCCATTATTTTATCCAGCCCATATAATTATTCTGTCCAATTGTTTCGTCCATCTAATATAAGTATTATAAGCAATACGGTCCATGGTGTGCGTGAAGTTGGTTCATCTATCCCGTGTCGTGCGACGTAAATGGATCACTTAGGTATCGTGACAATAATAATTGATAATCTTTACGAACTAGAATTTATATTGTCAAACGTTAGAATAGAGCCCAGTGCGTAAAAATGGTGGTAATATACACTCCAATAGTTGTTCCACGTTTTATAACTAATCAAGGAAACTCTTCTGTTTAACAGATGCTCAAACTAGGTTTACGGACCTTTCTTTATACCTATTCAATTCTTTAAAAAGTAGGTATATCATTTACAAGCGTTTGACATTATAAGGTCCTGGGGAGAGATTAACTGGGATGCGTGTAGGTACTATTAAATCGATCAAAGTTAACATAAGCTGCTTGAAAATAGTGTTTACGAATTCTGGCAACTTTAAACATGTAAGCTAAAACGTATCAAATTGACGCGTCTCGCGAACCTGTCGTTAAAATACCGTTTCCAAAAAAAAATCTACGTTCCTCGCTATCATCGAAACAATAGGACATCGATGCATCGTACACGTGGACAGAGTGTACGATCACAGAAGCACAGTGGATGGACCGTCTCTCCTGCAGGTCCATCTTTACTGCACTTACCCTGCACGCGCCAGACACCCCGCCGGCGTGGCAGCGAGCTTGGACGCCAAGATATGTTTCGCGCGCGCAAGTTCGTCGCGTTGCATCGCAACCAGGTGGCCAGTGGGGAGGTTAATTCGTCGCGGGGTCGGAGGGAAGTTGGGAACGCGGCAACTTCGTAAGCCCTTCGCTCTGGTCCCGTTTCATTCATCATCGGCCGGGTGATCCTCTTGGGAACGGCAACGGAAAAGAGAAACGCTCCGCGGTCCGCAGTTGGGCAGCGCGCGCGCCGGCTAAAGTGGCGAGGGTCGGGATTAATTAACGCGAACGGAACGTTCTTGAATTTGCATAAGGTTTCGCGCGAGCCAAGGCCTGGGAAGCTCCATTCTACCGAGCACCCGGTACATGCTGGAATTTCAGCAGGTCGAGACAGGATCCGCCTACCGTCTCCTACGCTCTCCTTTTACTTCCTTTTCTCCTCCGGCCCCCGCGCACACCTTCGCCTACCTTTTCGTCGAACCCGCAGAGACTTCTGCCAACCCTCCAGAGCTCTTCCTTCTCCTTGTTAAGACACGATGCTGGCTCCGACGTGATCGCGGGCCCCTACGTAGCCAACCCGCCACTCGATTCGCCGCGCGGGGTTCTCCAGCAGCTTGTAACTCGGCACTGGGATGGCACCCGACGGTGCGAATAAGATAATCACATAAATGCGCTATCGACAAGAGCGACGTCGATGGAAAGCGATGAAGATACGCACTTTGAAGATATGAGACTGAAGTGGCAAATCGGTGCAGTTCCTGTCACGTTGTATCGTCTAGATAATCGTTGCCATTGGGCGATCACCAATAAATGATACGAAATTAAGACTCGACCGATCGTATTAATGTTCACGAGCGTGGACCTAACTCGAACTCGTTTCGAACCGAGGGGAACTTTTTGAATCATCCAATTCGCATCGCTCGAACGTTTCTCCCTGGTGAATCGGGCGTTGTTAAAGGGCAATGTAAAGTTACTTAAATGCGTGTACCAAATGTCCGTAACGCGAGGAAAGGAATGAAAGTGGCGAAGCAAAGCGACGTGTCTCATTGTTCCAGAGTATTCGTTGCCAGAGAGGATCATTAATTCCAACCGATTCTAGATCGGGGTACCGTCGAATCTCGTCGTTAAGCGAATCGATGGCTACTAAGCCGGACAACATTTCTCAGGTAGCGGCTCTATTTCGACAGATTCCATAGATTTGTAACCCGCTCGTTTAACCGTTCCCTTTGCCTACTGTTCTCCCTAGCTGACCAGGTTTTTTTTCTCTTCACGGCCCGGGTACCTGCTTTCGCCGGACGTTACAAGCTGTTTCTGTGTCCGATAAAGTTGTCTACCAGCCACCGAGGGGGATACACCTTTTACTAATCTATCGTTCTGCTGCACGCCGGACACGGAACTCGATAGCATCGAAGGCGGACGACACGCGACCGATCATCGAAATTAATATTGCGGACTATTTTTCAAGGATTACGAACAGGATTAGAACTTTGCGATTTTAGAATTGATCAATTAGATTTGGCTATTACATTCCTCGCTAAACGAAGCGCGCTTCGAGCTGAAAATTGCTGGGAACCTGCGATTTTCTGTCGTAGAGATTCGGCCGGGCTAACTGGACAATGTCAAACATCCCGAATCGCCGCGGGGTGTAAATAATAGGTCCGCTAAGCGTGTGCCCTCGGCTATGGAGCACTCGAATGCCTTGCAAACCCCGCGAGGCAGCGTTTAATTGATTTATTTTGTTCTAATTTATTTGATTTATTAATCTCTTTATCCGGGAAAGCATAGAAAAGGGTGTTTGAGAGAAACTGTAGTAAATACCATACCCTTGCTCCATGTTAATCAAGGTTCAGGGTGGGCAAACTAAAAGATGTCCTACGGAAGGAGTTATTAGAACGAAACCGTTCCGAGTTCTCATCATGCCGCGAACGAAACGGGGCAAAGCAGCCGAGGCGAACAAACCAGATTGCTTAAAAGCGGACGGGTTGGGCGTTACGGTGGCCCGGGTCGTCGGACTGAAAATGAAATTTCAGTTTAATTGAAATTCCATTACAAACGGAACACCGCTGCCCGGGCTGAGGAAAACGAAACGCAAGGGAAATGGGTCTGGAATAATTGATGTCGCGTCATCGCTCCCCGGAAATTATGCCACGACCAGTGGAGGAAGTGGTCTAAATATGGGCTGCCACTTTTACTTCGGGCATCGTTGTCAAACTGGTTGAAGACTTTTAAATAGCGTGGGTATCTAACAAAATGTTTGCTATACGATATTCAATAAGCTGAACAAAAATCGAGTTTGCTGTAAGCGATGTATTTGAAATGAAAGTGAAAACGTTCGAAAGTGTTTAACAGCGTGGTCTAATTAAGGGCTACATCTGCAATCATTTAAAAGAGAAGTAAAAACCGTGTACTTTCGGACGGAAATATTTGAAAGCATGTCCCAAATGCTGCTAAGAAGAGGTAAATGCTGATAGTTTATTTGCAATAGTTACAAAGGTAGACATATATGTTTGTAACCATGCACATGCATTGCGCGTTCACAGATAATATTAAGAGTGCTACACCCCAAGTACTTCTTCCAAGCCTTCAGAGAAAAGTCCCTTGCAAAATATGCAATTCGAATCCTCCCTGCCTGGGCGTTTCCCCTGATTAATTTCTCCCTGTAGCCCATATTTAGATCACTTTTTCAGAGATGCTTAAGGCGATGTGAGTCATTACTTTGCGATTCCATTTATTAAACAATTTATGTTAAAAGAAAGCTTGCGACGTCAGTAATGTTGTGCTCTTGGCAAATTAGCGCACTTAGTTCAACAGAATATTGTTAAGGAGATGAAACAAACTTCCCTGTAAAATCACCGGAGATGGTAAAGTGAGTAAAATCACACATTTTACAACACATCACGTTAATGAAATAAATGCAAGTCATTTTCTGCTTCCCCAGCTTTCTTTGGTTCTTGAACTGTGGTCTCTCATTATTACACTGCGGGTTTTCATGCGAATTCGTATTTTTCAAAATACAGTGAAGACAGTAGAAAATTATTTCACCTATCAGGTATTTTAAAAAGTACTATAAATTTGATATTTTGTATATATTTTCATGCTACGTGTATTTTGTGCAATTTACCATCTTCAAATTTACTATAAATGCATAAAAATCCGCAGTCTATTCATTATTGATATTAAGGTGGAGAACCTAATATGACCTTAAGTTTCAGCTAGCCCATGTTTAAACCATAGCTCATATTTGAACAATCTCCTCTACTAGTAAGGAAATTAATCTATCCGAGCATAAAATGATGAGAATTCTATTCGTATCCTGAATCATCAGTACTTGCAAGATTTTATTTATTGGTGATTCTATAAAAAGAAAATTCTCCAATCCAAATGTTAATTTCATAAAATAGGAAATGTTACTTCATTAAAAAATAAGCATAAATGATATGGATTAAAAAGCTAGTCCAGCAGTTAGACACCTTGGCCAATGCTAATTTATCTCTGAATAAAAGAAACTGTATTTTTTCACTATCAAATTGACTATTATCTTCATTCTACAGGAAACATATGTTGTTTTAAAGATCGGTAATTTGACCGGTCACGGAAGGAACAGGTATATACGAAGCGTTGGTAGGTTTAGTGTTAAACTTCAGCTAGCCCATATTTAGACCCCAACCCATATCTAAACCGTCTATTCTAACAGTTAAAGACGAACTTTTGATAAATATGTAACGTTAACGTTGTTCATGTTTAATGAAGGACAGGGAAGAACTGATTTCATAGTTAAAAGCTTTAGGACTAACACGATCTTAAGCTTCGGCAAGCCCATATTTAGACCCTGGCTCATATTTGATCAATCTCCTCTAGTAGTAAGAAAGTTATTTTAGCCAGGCATAAAATGATGAGAATTCTATTCGTATCCTGAATCACCAGCACTTGAACGGTTTTATTTACTGGTGATTCTATAAAAGAAAATTCTCCAATCAAAATGTTTAGTTTCATAAAATGAGAAATGCTTCTTCTTTAAAACATAAGCAACAATAATATGGATTAAAGGGCTGGTCCAATAGATGAACATCTTAGCTGATTTCGAAGTTTGTACCAAGGTTTCGTTTAGACACGTTTGTCTTGAAAGAAATCATCAAACACTTGTCTTTTAAAAATGTCTGAATTGAAAGGAAATAATAGTAATATGCAAGGAATTCAATTTACTCAAGCAGAGAATGATTTGAATCATCAGTTGGGTGGTTTCATCTACCACTGATTTTGTGAAACGAAAGTTTCCAATGAAAATGTTAGTTTTATAATGTCATAAATTGTTCTTCTTTCAAATATAAGCAACAATAATATGGATTAAAAAGCCAGTCCAATAGTTAGACACCTTAGCTGATTTCGAAGTTTGTACCAAGGTTTTGTTCAGACGTAGTTTCCCCACCTTTCTTAGGATTTTGAACCGTAGTTTCTCATTACTGAGCACCGAATATGATCTTAAACTTCAACTAGCCCATATATTTAGACCCTACCCCATATCTGAGCCATCTCCTCTGCTTTTCCTCGGCGAACCCTTTTCTGTTTAAGCTATACAAAATGGGGAGGCAATCTTTTCTCGGCGGAGGCGCTCAAGCAAGGGGCATTGAACTGACGAAAAAACAAAAAAAGAAAAGAAAGAAAAAGGCAGACCGTGAATGTCCGGTTTTAATGGACACGCGTTATCGGTCCGTTGGCCACCCTCGCTTGCCGTACGCGCGTGTATCTGGATGTATGACGATCCTCCTGGCTCACGAAGCATAGTCTCTCGTCTTCGGGGACCCAGCCTCGGAGACCCCGAAGCCACGATAAGCTTTGGGACTGCGAAGTGCTCGAATCGCGCCGCGCCCTTTCGTGCTGCAATTGAACACCGATACTCCAAAATCTCTTGCCCATCGATTATAATAACATCCTCGCGTCTCGCGAGGCCTTCGTTCATCCCCGTCCAAGGATATCTCGCGATGGGAGGCTAAAACGGTGCCGAGGGCAGACATTGTAGCAAGTGGTAAAAGATAGAGGAGCGACGATACCGATGAACCGGTTTTGGCGGTTGAGTTTTTGCGTGGAAGCTCAACTTCAGGCTCCGTTGTAAACGCGAGGCTTCGGACGTTCCGCGCGTATCCTCTCCGCCATTGAACCCAGGACTCGAGGATCATCATCCGTGGAATATTTCCTCCTTGGCCATTGATTCGTTTAAGTTCGACTCGGCTGCGATTCTTTGCCCTCCTCGCCTTGAAACGCGGAAAGTCGAGCCTGCTAGGTACGAAGGAAGCCGAGGCGCGAAGAGAAGCTTCGAGACAGGGCGGGCGACTGCTTTCCTGGGGGAAAAAGAATGACTTCCACGGCGTAAAGAATTCAGACGATTCCAGGAAAATCCGAACAAAGGAAGAAAATCGAGAATGATCCTGGCCGAGGGGGCTGGTTCATGTCGAACGGAGGCTGTTCCACGTATGAGCCTCGTATATGAGCTTTTCCCCATTCATCGATTTACGACGCACTTCCGATGCTCCTTGAAAGCTTTTCCCGGAAAGCTCGTGCCTCGCCGTGATCGCGAAACAATGCCATAGCGCTCACAATACTCTCCCCTCGTTTCCGTTCACCGACTCTCGAACGTTTCAGCACCCCGCCGTTGCGCAGAGCTTGGCAATGGAACAAAGTCGAAGCTCGATGGAGATGTTCTTTGTTTTATCGGGATCCAGGCTCGCGTGGAACTTTTTTCATTGCGCACGGAAAAGCACGAGCGGTGTTAATATTTAAAGAGCTGCCAACCCGCGTCGTTATTACGCGCATGATTAAATAACACTTCCTTTGCTATTCCCGGTTTGTTGTCCGGCCACACCGAACCGTTTCGAATTTCGCGATATCGTTTAACGCGCGTAATACCCTCGGTTTATTTGCGCCGAAGCCCGGTTCACAGGTGACTCGCAATATTTATCCGCTCGAGTTATGTATATTACTGTTCGCGATTTTATTCCATCCGGACTGGCTCTCGATAGAGCGGAATTAAACATTTAAATATGTACACGCTTTACGCGGTGCCGGATCGATGCTTGCCTGATTCAACGATGCATTTGATCGGTCGCGTACTCGTGTTTGCCGCGGGGGGGAAAGATAAATTGCGAATTTATCGAAAGCAAACGAAAACCGCCAACCTGCTTTTAATTACAGTCACACCGTTAAAAGAAAGGGCGAGTCCCTTTGCCGCTCGGGTCCTGCGAAACGAGTTCGACAAATCGTTCCACGTGTTTAAACGTGGAAAGCAATGAAATTCCGCGCTTCCAAAGCCGATCCTCCCGATATCCTTCCTCGGAACGGCGGTTAATGAGATGAAAGGTCGCAGAGTCCAGTCCGTGGGTAACGCGATAAACGTGAAATGTTAATTGGGCAGGCTCTCGAGACAAGTTCGAGGGTCTCCGTTCCGCGTAGGTGTATTCGCCGACGAAGGGGGGAGGGGGGGGGGGATAAGCACCTGTCTATAAAAAGCGTGACCGGATGTACCGGACGGAATATACCGTTTCCTGTAGGAGGAGGCCAACACGTAGGTGGGCATCAGTTTACCGCGCGTTCAACGAGCTCATACGCGCTGTATTGTTAAGAAAGTTCATCGATATTCATCTCCTGTTTCGGATCTATCGGTTTGCTAATATCGCGTGATCGACACGCGTGCACGCTCGCGAACTTTGCGAACGTGTCAAAATAGGTCACCGCGTTCGCGAAGCCGCGCACAGAGAGATCGCAGTGGACTGATCCACCGAAATCAGCTCATTATGCGTCCCGCCGCGATGCTCTCTCTCTCTGTCTCTCTCGCTCTCTCTCTTTCGATCGTGAAACCTGTGTTTTCGAGAACGAGTCCGGGGAGGATGAACCGTCGACGATCGCAGCGCGAGAGTATATAATTTGAAAATAGTTTGACCGATGGGATCGAATTATAACTTAACCCGCCATCGAATCCAGCCCCGGCTAAGCTCGATGCTCCGCCGTAAACTAATAACATCCCAACGGCAGCGCGCAGTGATCTCTCGACGAGCGTATGTCCGCGACCCTTCTCTCATATCGGTATCGCGAGACTCCGCTCCTCCGAACAACGTCCGCCGATAATCGGATCCCGCTGGCTCGCGAATCACGAACCAGCAGCCGCCGTACTCCTGCGCTGCAAGGCGGAGTTGCGCTTCGTGGCCGCGGCGAAAGAGAAGGGAAATAATACAAGGGAGGAAGAAACAGCATCGAGGAGAGAGAGAGAGAAGGCCGAAACGGAGTAAGAGCTTGGATCGGCGAGTCGGAACAAAGGGAACTCATAACAGCTATTCACCCCGGCTGCGGCGCTTCTCCGGGGCTCCGCGATCTGCCTCCGCTGATTATTCCGCGAACGAAGAACGGCAATTGGCCGGCCGAGTCGGCCGGGAACCTAATGCTCGCTTCGGAGCCACGGGCTTTTCGGTATAGCGATTGTTGCAGTCGGGGCCGCGTGCAATGTCGGGGCTCGGTGGGCGTGCACCGATAATGAACGCTATCACAGATTTCTTCGTCGTCTTTCGTCGATCCCTAAAAACGCTGCACCCTAGGATTCGTTTACCGTCCTATTCGTGGTAGCGCCAAGATGACCGACAAGCAGAATATTTCAGTGTCGTTCGAATTCCGCGGAGGTTTGCTGACGAATGGACTTTTTACTTGTCCGCCGTCGTTACACCTTGTTTGCATCAGCATTGCGCTTCCTTCGGATCCCTCCGAGATCTGTTGCCCTCCCGATATCCGGTCGCGAGATTCGATCGATGCTCCTCGACTCTCCGCGCGGCTGGACCAACGTCCTGGAGCCCCCGGAGAATGGAGCCGCTGTGACTCCGCAAGATCCTCGGCTCCGCGTATTCCCTCTCCACGTGCCACTCTCGCCTCTTCTGCTCCGGACACGCGGGAGCACTCTCGGGAACGTAGCATTAGTCATCGTCAGAGAAAGCGCAGAGGCAAAAAGGCGGATAACACAGGCCGGCAACGCGAAACACGATCGAACCGCGCGCACGTCGTTCATCGTCATCGACGGAGAATTCTTAGACAGGTTTTTCCCTGGACGAGGAAAACGGTGGCGGGAACGTTTCCACAATTAAGCTTTCGCAACGAGAGGCAACGCGGAGGTAGAGACTTTTCTCGCGAGAATCGCGTTCCACGGGAGAAGGACGAAGGAAAGGAGGATCGCGTTTCAGGGCTATGTCCCCCTCTCTGGTAGCGATATTAATTTAAGAGAAAAACAAAACAGGGACCGGATGCGTTTTTCATGAGCCTTATCCGGAGATGAGATCACCGTGCTCCTCAGGCTGGCCCGCGTAAAGGCTGCGATCCTTTTTGTTTTCCACCGCCTCTGCCTCGTTTCTATTAAAATCACTTGTCCCCGAGTTTTGTATTCTTATCGCCGCGCTCACCTTGGACAGGTATAAATCGTCCGAGATACGACCGGGCGTGGAGTGCTCCTGATCTTTTTCCCACGGAATATGCTCCGTTTCACAACGGACATTTTTCGAACCTTTTAACGGCGTGGATTTTGCCGCGGCGCAGCGCTTAACTCGGGCCCATGCTTTTTTTTTTTTAATACGCTTCATTACAGTCGTCGTTTTCTTTAAAACGTTTACTACCGTCGTTGAAGCTCGACGAAATACGGAGCAGGTGGACAAAGAAATGGCAAGAAACGGCGGGCGGTCCGGCTTTCTATTTCCGTCTCGTCGATAACTGTACAGCAATGAAACACGGATTCCTCTTGAATAATCCATCAAGGCGCGGGCTTTTAAAGGTGCGCGCATCTCCGGCTGCGGTTTCTGTTCACCTCCGAGGCAAGATTACTTATAGGGCCAGCCCCGTCCCGCTATCCCGGTGCGTAGGCTCGTAACCTCGTGTCGACGCGTCCACGGCGTATGTAGCTACCCGTGTACCACGGCCGGTGGGAAGGTGTAATTTAACGGGAACGGCTGTATCGAACGCGAGCTACGTTACTTCCCCGTTTGCACTTCCCTGCCCGGCACGAACCTTGCCCCGATGATGGATCTGAGAACACGTCGAACGGAATTCAGCCTTCGCTGCTTGCTCTCGTCAGTATTCGTTTCCCAAAGCAAATCTCGCGCTTCGAGTAGACTCGTATTGTTTTCGTAGCCATTTCGCCACGCCGAACCGCGGGACGTCGAGCACGAAGCACTCGCCGAAGGGATCCGTACAATGGCGAGCAACGAAGCCGGCTATTTCCGTTGCGAACGGCTACAAAAGGCTCCGCCCGAAAAGTTTTCTCCCTTTCGTTTCGACTCGTTCGCGTACTTGTTGCTTCCGGACGGCATTGGCGAAGCGAAATTGCTCGCCGCTCGCGTGAAAGCGAAGGCGTAAAAAAGACTGCTGAAGGAAACGGGCGATGCGGTGCGCTATTTCGAAGGGTGGATGAAAGGGAGGCTCGACAAAGGACCGCTCTCGACGAACCGATGCGTTCGGAAGTGTCTCATCTATTCGATTATAATCGGCATTATCCTCGAAACAATCCTGGAGGCATCTTTTTATAGTTACTTTCTTTTATATGTATCTCCGAAACGGTTTCTTCGACTTTTTAATCTACGTCGCCTGCTTGTAGAATTTAGGAAACCAGGTTCCTAGATTGGACCGCAGGTATCTCAGACCACGTCTATCTTTCGCTACTTTTGATGAGAATTTTCGCTGAACAATTTGCATGTTGTAAGGTTTCGGCAAACACTAGA
The DNA here is from genome assembly GCA_023838395.1 of Holcopasites calliopsidis. NCBI lineage: Eukaryota > Metazoa > Arthropoda > Insecta > Hymenoptera > Apidae > Holcopasites > Holcopasites calliopsidis. The sequence continues at coordinate 183,224 of JALHAQ010000025.1, forward strand.
GCAAAGCCTACAACGTTAATGTATCTCGTTAGCATTTCATTCGATACATCCGCTACCATTGATACGATTTTATTAATTAACACGACGAATGCAGGAAGAAGTGACGCATGGAAAGAACGATATCTAATAAATTTCATTTTCCTGCAATGTATAAGAAAACCTTGTGTTATTTCTCCCACCCGTACAATATATTCTATAAAAAAGAAATTAATAAGAACTTTGAGGGACAGTTTATCCTATACTAAGAACAATGAAATATGTAATTGACAAAATAATCAATTGCTAACGGACTGGCAGTTTATGCGTTCGTAAGAAGATTCGTGACAATTCCTTCTATCCGCTTTGTTCTTCACATTCTTTCGTTCAATTTTCCATCCTTTCCGCGCTGTATCAGTTTTACACTTAGGAGAGAAAAGAGTGCATGATTCAGATCAGTCCAACGTAAGAGAACCTAATTTTAACGCTTAGGTATAAGAAACAGAAACTAGTACAAATATCATATAAGTGCTATAATAACATTAAAGATATGCGTGTCCGTTCTTAAAAAATTACACCCATTGGGATTCAATATTTTCCGACCAGTCAAAAGTTACAGCTTATGTAATTTGGAGGCAAAATTATGTCTACCGATATCGAAATGAAACGTTCATCGCGCCGCGGTTGTTACTCATTCTACGGTGTTTTGTTTCCGTGCTATTGCTAAATAACATGCGAACTATAATCCCACGCAAAGAAGTGTAGCCTAAGTTAATTAACCCTTTGCACTCGCTTGTCCGCTGCGTGGGGACATTCTACAAACTGTTCTAACTTGGCGAAACAGAAAAATCGTTCGACGATCCACGTGGGCTTGTATTAAAGCCTTCATCCTGCACTTTCTTAGTTCTGAGCTGATTATTTTTCCAAAATGTTTTTACATCGTGCAGCCGGGTTGGACAGTGAAGACACTTTCCCTGTTTGAGAATCTTGCAGCTTCAAACGTGTCTACGGACATTGAGGAATTTTTCTTTTCTAATTCAAATCGTGAATTCGAAGCCCAAAAGTGTTCCCTTTAAATCGACCACCTCGCGGTTGATATACGATTTTTCTGTTACCGTTTTGTCGAACGTCGAATGGAAAGTGTGCCGACGACGTTAGAAAATGTCGAGTGTCTTCATCCTTTCACCCGTTAAAAGAGGATGAATTAAGGGCTGAAAAAGTGGAGTCTTCGCGCTTTAAAACGAGTCCAGGTGATTTGTTGCACGATTTCTCCTTTCACGGAGTTACAACAGTTTAAATATCGACAATTCGTCGAAAGATTATAAGGAAACTCGGTCGAGTACGAAGGGTTAATAGTCGAGTAAAGACGGCGGTCCGATTTAAGCGCCGGTCCAAGTCAGAGAACTTTCCCCTATCTTTCATATTTACACGAAAATGGTTCTGCCTGAAAAAAAAATTAATATCCGCGGACGGCTCTCAACCCTTTGCGGTTCGTACAATTCTCACAGTTCCGTTTCATCTTGTCCGCGCTGATTTCGCTGGTTGCTTAGTATCGCCCACTTTGCGAAACGTTTATGGGCTTACCAACACAACGAACCTCTTACGAACGGATAATTATGTCAAATATAACTGCGAGGTTTAAACAAAATGATTTTTTAACGTTCACAACTTATTGTTCAAAGCATTCGCCAACCGGCGATCTCGTTTCTCACTCGTAGCTTGATAACACGGCAACAAAAAATCGTATACATAAAAATTGAGACGATAGTTGGAAAGGAGAGGCTTCTGATTTCAAGTTCATGGTGATTTGAGTTATTAGAAAAATTTCTTAGTGTCCGGACAGATGTTTGAATCTGTAAAGTTTTCAAACAGGAAAAGCCTCTCTACTTTCTCACCTGTTACATGATGTAAAACATCTTCGAGAAAGAAAAGCGAACTAAGGGTGGAGAAAGTTGAGGCCCCACGCTTTAAAACGAGCCCAGGTGGATTGTCGAACGATTATTTTTCATGAAGTTAAGTTATAACAGTTTATTGTCAGCAATTTTTGTCATTGCATTGGAAACGTTATGTCGAGCCACACTCGACATAGGACGTGCCAGAACGAAATGAGATGTGGAGCCACACTCGACATAGGACCGCAAAAGGGTTAACCATCCCCTATTCTTTTATATTCCGATTCCGATCGCCTTGCACGCACACACACCTTGACGCGTGCCGCGAGCAGGCATTTACCGTGAATTTTCCACGAGAGCCAGGGCCACTCGGAAGGCACGACTCATCGCTTCGGTGTCTCGCTTATGAGCCGCGTGAACCCTTCCGACGCGAGCAGCGAAGCCTCGGCCGGGTTTCTTTTGAGCGGCTCGACGCCATCGAAGATTGATCGTCGTCCTGCGCGCACCTCAGCCACCAGTATACGCTGTGCTCGCGTGCAACGCGCTTTTTGTATGCCCGCCACGTTCGCCGGGGACATTTATCGAAGGCTCGAAGCCCCGCTCGGTCTCGCGCGAAATTATTGTAAAATACGCTTCCGCGGTTGAATCGCCTCGCTCGGCGACAGGAATCGACTTCCTATTATAGTGCCCCGCTTCGGAGTACAAAACTTCTTGGACCGCACTCGCGAAAGTTGTACCTTTCGATCGTTTTCGAACGCACCTACCACCTGGTTGTTATTTTCCTATGGAATAAAAGTTTCCCTAATCTCAGAACGTATCGCGGCAGGCATCTCTCGGTAGATCAATTAACAACGGTTATATATATAATATATCGATGAGGAGAAGCGGTTCACCCACTTGCGTCAGAGAAGCTCGCTCGTGTTTGCGCGCGGAACGTTGCGGTCCCATTTGCGCGAAATTCCCATTAGGATAATGTATTCTCCTTTGTTCTCGTATTCCCTTTGACGAGCCCGTGGGAGGAGGGGGCTAGACAGGAAACGTTCCGTTCGGGAACTCTGCTATGCGAGTTCGAATAGCAAATATTTTTTTATCGATAAAGTTCCACTCGAGCTTGTGGGCGTCCCGCGCGATTTCTCCGAATATCGTTTATCGGTTTAAACGATCGGGCACAAATAATAGAAAACCCGCGGCGGCACCGTTGCCCGCCCAGTTTGTCCACGCGCTTCGCTCGTTTCCTTCCGCCGTTTCGTCCTCGGCGGCTTCGCCGTTCCCGAGGAATTCCTGTCCCGAGAGATTGCGCGCGGATCATTGTTGCCGCCGGTATATTTCCCGCGGGGCACGGGGAACGCCAAGGAGGAAGAGAAGGCTGGAACGCGAGGGACCGGCGCGCGTCGAGGCGAGGAAAATCGCGAACAGTCGTGGAAAGTCGTTTCGTCCTGCGACGGGGCAGACCTTGGCTCGGCTGATAGCTGTCGCCTTCACGCGCGTCGCACATTTCCCACCTTCGTAGACCGACTCCGGCATATCCGCGCCGGTGTAATGAAAATCCGCTCGCGCAGAGCCGCCGAGGATATTCCGCCTCGGCGCAACACGTCAATCGCCGTGTTCGTCAATCTATATCCGAGCCGGGATCGCGATTTATTAGTCACGATCCGGTCGGGATCGAGATTTATCGCGCAGCTGAGATTCTCGTCCCTGATAGTGCTGTCCCGGTTCTCGACTCAGCTTAAATACGAAATCGCCGTCTTTCCTTTGCCTCTCGTTCAGCGACGAAACGATCAAGTCGTATCGGATCAAATTGGAGCCACTGAGAGGGACGGGGGATTTACAAAAGAGTGTCGGAGTCGTGGATAGAAATGCGACAAGATGAGTCCAATTGAACGACAAGAAAGTAGAGTCTATGGTATTTAGAAAAATGTTTAGTCCGATTGCGGTGGAAGTATTTATAGCAGCATAAGATTGCACGACTCCGATGGATCAATTAGGAAATATCGATATTCGAAGCGCTCGCCGTCTACTGCAAAGTACGGATTACCAATTGCAAGCTAATTCTGTGTCTCTGATATTTACCTGACCGAAAGATTGGCGATAATTAGAGGAATTCGCAAGGAGCGGTCGACGCGATAACTCGCGATTCGAATCGGCGGCAGATATAAATGCTATCCGATAATTGCACGCTGATTCATTTACGGCGTCGCCTATCTGTACGTCTCTCGTAATTTATCTGATCCTCGACGAACGGAACAGATGTCAGATTTTTGTTTCGTATTACCTGAACGAATTTCGAGCGCGGCTGCCAACCGCGACGCCGAACGTTCCGCCGTAAACACACGCTGACATTTCTACCTGCAATTTGCATAATTGCGCGGCCGCACGTTGCCCGTAACTATCGCCCACGCGAGTGATAACTACATACATGTATGTATATCGCGTACTATCTTGCGGGCAACGCGACTGCCTCGGCTGCCATAGTTTCTCGTCGCTAACAGACCTCGGTCCTGGGTAACCCTTTTGGACAGGTTCACCCCGAACGGTCCTCTGCCTGTGTCATCGTTTCGTCAGGGTGCATAACATTTCGCCTGTATTTGCACAGAGTCCGGGGCGCGGAAATTGAATTGGCACGTTAACTGAATAACAAGAGGGAGAGATTTCGTTCTACCCATTCGCTGTGAAATATACTTACCAGACATATAAATGGTGTCCCAATTTTAGACGAGCAAACCTCGTTAGTATGGTCTACGAGCGGAAACAAGAAAACGTGTTATGTAGACATAGGTTTGCAAAGACTTGATAAAAAAGCGTTACAGAAGAAATACGAAAATTGAATTCGCTATTAAATAATCTCGATTCGAGAGAAGAACTGATACAAAGGATTCATGATGCATTCAGTGGACTAATGCAAAATAAGTGGACAACTCGAAGAGTCACATACTCAGTCTGCCAAAGATGTCAAGCGCGTTTTCGAAACGGTGAGCGTCGTTTTAGAATGCAAACATAAAGACCTAATTCGAAACGACTAGTTTTCATATCGCTTCTGTATGCTTTTATATAAAGCGGTTTGCAAAAAGGTTTGAAAAAGTTTGATAAAAGAGCGTTACAGAAGAAATACGAAAATTGAATTCGTTATTAAATAATCTCGATTCGAGAAAAGGACTGATACAACGGATTCATGATGCATTCAGTGGACTAATGCAAAATAAGTGGAAAACTCGAAGAGTCACATACTCAGTCTGCCAAAGATGTCAAGCGCGTTTTCGAAACGGTGAGCGTGATTTTAGAATGGAAACATAAAGACCGAATTCGAAACGACTAGTTTTCATATCGCTTCTGTATGCTTTTATATAAAGCGGTTTGCAAAGAGGTTTGCAAAAGTTTGATAAAAGAGCGTTACAGAAGAAATGCGAAAATTGAATTCGTTATTAAATAATCTCGATTCGAGAGAAGAACTGATACAACGGATTCATGATGCATTCATTGGACTGGTGCAAGATAAGCATAAAACTCGAAGAGTCACATACTCAGTCTGCCAAAGATGTCAAGCGCGTTTTCGAAGACCTAATTCGAAGCGACTAGTTTTCATATCGCTTCTATATGCTTTTTATAAAGCGGTTTGCAGAATTACGTTTGCACAACATACTTTTCTTCTTTCTTCTCATAGGACATACTAGTGAGGTTTGATCGTTTGAGACACGCTGCATATGTACATACCTAGAGGAGATGGTTTAAATATGAGCTAGGATCTAAATACAGGCTTAGTTGGAGTTCAAGAAACTACGGTTCAAAATCTAAAGAAAGCTGGGGAAGCGGATGTCTGAACAAAATCCTTGATACGAACTTCCGACTCAGCCAAGGTGTAGTCCAACTACTGGACCAGCTTTGTAATCCATATTAATGTTGCTTATTGTCTAGCGAAGAGGCATTTCACGTTTTACGCTCAGGTATGCAGTTGCCTACTTCTCGTTTTGATTCATTTAGACCACGATTTCAAACCCGAGCATTCTCACTTTTATTTGAAACACATGATTTATGACAAGCTCGACCTCTGTTCAGCTTGTTTGAGCGTCATATCGTGTAGCAAATATTTTGTAGGCGTTCACTGTCACATTAAAAGAAAGAACCTGACAACTAGTTTGACGACAATATGTGCGAAATAAAAAGTAGTAGCCCACATTTAGACCGCTTCCTCTATGATTGACTCTTTCCACCGACAGTGATCGACGAATCGCAGAACGATTGCAACGCTTCACTTCACAGGGGGGGGGGGGGGGGCCACGTTTCTCGAGGCGAACCGATAAAAGCGCTTCGAATATAACCGGGTTAACCCGGCCCGGGTCACCGCCCTTCGCGTAAAACTTTCCCGATGCAAACGTCTCGCGAGGAGCCGGAATCGCGTTTAAAGAAGCAACCCTCCGCTCGCGTAACAATGTTTGCGGGAAACTTTTCTCCCGTCACGGAAGATTCGATTATTTCGCAGCCGGCTATTTTATTTCGCTAACGAAACATCCTCCTTGCCCGACGAGGCCACGCTATGGTTATTAACTTTTTCCAAGAGACAGCGAAGACGGGAACAATGGGTTACCGCCGCACGAACATACAGTGGCCCCGTGAAAATACTCGGACACTCTTCAAAACAGGATTAACTTCTTTCTCATCGGGCGAAACGACGTGGACTTTGGGCGAAAAGACAGAATGACTAGTTTTTGCTAGATATCTTGTTTTACGTTGTTGTGAAAAGATCGGGATTTTCGTAGCTACAAAATAAATGTCACCTTTTTCAACCTCTTTATCCGAGCTTGTAACGAAAATGTAATAAATGCCTTTTATAGGTCTGAGCAAGATACATGCACGCTGAGAATTTCATGTAGATCGATTGACGTTGCTCGGAGCTATAAACGTTTAAAGATCGTAGAATAAGGGCAGCCGTCGTTTATTTCGGCCAATTTCTACGATTTTCGACCATCTTCTGTGATCTTTAAATATTTATAGCTCCGAGAAACGCCAACCGATTTGGATGAAACTTGCAAGGTGCATACATCTACATATAAAAGGCATTCTTTACATTTTCATTATACGCTCGGATAAAAAGGTTTTAAAAGGTGGCTTTCACTATTTGCCGTACAACCGCGAGAATTCCGATCTCCTCGGAACGACGAAAAGCAGATATCTAGTAAACTAGTCCGATCTATTTTGCAAACGGTCGAGTCGTCCGGTCCAGTTGCAAAACGTCATTCCGTTTTGAAGAGCGTCCGAATATTTTCACGGCCCTCCGTGCATACCGCGCGGGAAACTGTGTTCGCGAAGGTGATGAACCGCGAAGGTAGAGCGCACCATAAAGGCGCAGCTTTGAAAGGACCGAGCTGCCTTCGAGCGGATCGCAGTTTTTGCAGCGCGCCCTCGATATTTTCGGCCGCTCGGTATTTTTACGAGCTCCGCTGCACGGCGCGTTCATATCGTAAAGATGCCACCGACCGGGCTACTTTATCAAAGTCGAACTCTCTGATCGACGCGGCAAAGCTTCGCGAGAAAGAGGCGAGCATTGAAACGCGTCATTGATCGCGATAATGGGAAACGGAGGATGATAAAGAGTGTCCGGGGAAATTCGGGTGGACATGGGGAAAACGGGGAGGACGGACGGTAGCCGCCGGGGGAGTATCCGGCGGAAGTTGCTCTCTCGGTCGACGAGATTCTCACGACCGCGGTCCCGAGACGCGGCCAGAAGAAATCGAAACGGAATGGAAGGCCGGAGGGATGACGGGGGCCCTTTCGGCCCTTGCCCGCGTATTCCTCTTTTTCTCGTCCGTTCCGCTCGGCTACTAGCCCCCGGGTTCGAGAGACATTCCTCGGCCGCGTTTTACCTGACTCTCGAAACCCGCTGACGGCTCGGCCGCGTTTCGAGGATACGTGCGCGCGGCGGATGCACTCGGGATCGTCCGGTCGATCGTCGAAAAAACAAAGCAGCTCGAACGAGAAGAAAGGGGGGGGGGGGGAGAGATTAAGTTGGGGGAAAGGACCAAGGGGCTAGGAGAAGGAAGATCGAAGCGGAAGGGCTGAAGACGTGATAATAAGCGACCCTCTCGGCCTCTATTCTCAATCCAGCTCCGCGTGTGAGAACGCGTAAATACGCGAAGAAGAAGAGACGAGCGTGGCACATGCGTACGTACGCGGTGCAGCCTTCACGTCCGAGAAATTCCGCGGACGAGACGCGCCGAAAGCTCGGATCTAGATCTCGAGGCGGGCCATCGCCGCGTTCCTGGAAACGCTCTCGGCCCGTCCTCGTTTCGTAATCGGAGCGACACAGGCCAATTGCGTGTTTATTCGCGTCGCTCGGATGGAAGCCGTGGCACGGTTTGCGAAACGCTCGCGAGACGCATACAGTGATTATTATTGAAAAGTTCTTGGGAAAGCTGGCCATTATTTTCTCATTAGTCAAGCGCGTCCCCTATGTTCCGCGAACCTAATCGACCGATCGGCTTTCATTGAAATTGCCCCGACGGTTTCGCTGCAAGGGTAAAATGCCTGGGATCACTAGGAAATCTTCACGCAAAACCCTTGGACTGTCTCTCTGTGTATCGTATGCATTTTAAATAATTGATGATACGACGAAAGGCTACTGTAGCTTTGGTAAGAAGATGTAGATGCTTCGACAAAGAGGAGGAAACGGAAAGGCTTCCGCTTGGACCAGGCTCGATGCATCGCGGCTTTCCGATTCGCTCGCCGTTCTGCGTTTTTCTGCTTCCACGAAGAAGCAGCCGGGCCACCTCAAACTGGAGATTCATACGCGTCGGGGAAACGGACTCCCCTTCGAAAGAGGGAAAGAACGGACGGAATAAGTGGCTTCGATCTTCGAGCACGAATTACCTTTCCGTGCCCGATGGTTATGAGCGGCAGAGGGGACGTGATCTCGATCGTCAGTGAAGTGGGAAAGAAACCAGAGGATCGAGGCAGAAACCTTCCAATGCAGAACGCAACTTTTCTCTTTAAAACGAATTACCAGAATTGTGCTTGATAACTAACCTTTGTATTTGTAACAAACCCAATTAAACTGCATCGCCGTTTCATTTCGCACTTTGATTCCGAAGAGACGGGCGATCTTTTCCAATACTGATACTACGACAGATACGACAGATACGTCGAGAATTTGGCACGGTATTATCCAAGGCTTAAAGCTAGACGAACATCGATCCAAATCTGCGGCGGAATTAATATCGCGGAAGGGCACAGCCAAAGCCAACCTAACGCGATCCCGTAAATAACAGGTGCTAACAATAGCTACAGTCTCATTTACCTGGCTTGTCACGATTTACTTCCGCCAGCTGGTAATCAGCTGCAGCTTAATTAAGTGGCTCACGATAATCGTGAGCCGTCCCCGGCCCGAATCGCTGCGAAAGCTGCCGAGATTGCCAGTTTCGAATGCGATCCGGCAGCAGGTATTCTTCAACTCCGAAACTTGTTCCTGCTTCATTTGTCGCACGGGACGAGCTACCACACGAGAAATGTCAACCCTTTCATCTCGCAGAAGTTATACACGGAAAGCTTCCGACGATGAATTTCGGCTGCACCGTGGAAACGGGCCTTCGCGTCGTCGCTCGGAATTCTTGGAAGTTAACGTTGCGGGAAACGCGATGCAAAGGCAAGAACTCGTTAAAGAGAAATCGCATGAAAAGCGGAGGCGCATTAACCGCGGAAGCTTCGTGGTGCTCTTCTTAAAAAGATCTCGAGATTCTGGTTATATTCGCCCGAGTTTCGAGGAACATCGCCGTGTCTCGTGAACTCTTCTATTCATCGAGGTACTCCAGGGGCCAATATAATCGACGCCCGGTGCGCGCATTTCCACCCTTCTCACCGGTGAAGGATAATAGGGATAATCCCGTGGTGTGTCCTGCGCCGTTTAAACGGGGTGGGACGGTCGGGCGTTCGAAATTTCGTTCACCGACGTGAAGCGCGTTTCGCCGAATTAATTATCGTCTCGCGCGAACGGTCGTCGTTCCGCTCGATCGAGCGACGCCCCGATTCGGCCTCCTTTGAGGGATCCGTGGAAAAGAACGCGATTCCAGGTACGGGACAATGGCGGGCGAATTTATCATTCCGAGACAAGTACGGAGGAGAGAGTACGTGACGAGTGCATAATCGCGATCTCCTTTGTCCCCGCCTGCGTTGCAGAATCGTGCGACGAGCATGAAAATGACGTCTCTTCACCTTCGACTTTCAAAGCGCGCTTCCATCTCATGCATCCAACGCGCGGAGCAATTTTTGTTTCGCGTTTTCACGAAGCAACGCGACTCTTCGCTGGGTATTACATTATCGTAATTGGAGTTCAATTTAAATCTGCATCGCGTTTGAAATAGATATCTTCTCCGAGTTCAAAATCCGCCTCGACCCAAGTAACTTGGTTCACTCTCGCCTCGACCTCTTTACCGCTAAACATTCGATGGAAGGAACTTGATACTCGTGACCCGTATCCCCTATCGATCTAGGCTAACGTTATTATTTAATGTTACACGGGCGTAGCGAGAGCTTCTGTTATTACCGATACACGCGATCGAGTCACGAAAGACGCGCACCACGTGGCTTTTAGCGAGACCTGTACGTCGAGCACTTGTTCTCACGCTCAAGATCCTCCAACTGTGCCACGGAATGTAATTTCTTTTTTCCAAATCACGCGCATCAAGTAAACTTTGGCAATACCCGAGTTTAAGCCCTCGAACCCGTTTCCGTACGGCAAGAATGCAATTCAACCGGATCTCGAGATTCCAATGATAGTATCAGCTGATGTTCGCTTACAGTTCAAACAGAGGGTGAAACGGTTTTTTTTAAAAGTAACTATTAATTAACCAACTAGTACGTTGAACTTGTTGGATTATGGAATTGTTTCTGTTCTATCTGGAAAGTTAGCAACAATCTAGTGGCTTTACCATCCTTTCAAGATGAAATTCCAATCATAGTATCAGCTGGTGTTCGCTTATAATTTAAACAGAGGGTGAAACGGTTTTTTTAAGTAACTATTAATTAATCAACTAGTACGTTGAACTTCTTGGATTATGGAATTGTTTCTGTTCTATCTGGAAAGTTCGCAACAATCTAGTGGCTTTACCATCCTTTCAAGATGAAATTCCAATCATAGTATCAGCTGGTGTTCGCTTATAATTTAAACAGAGGGTGAAACGGTTTTCTTAAGTAACTATTAATTAATCAACTAGTACGTTGAACTTCTTGGCTTATGGAATTGTTCCTATTCTATCTGGAAAGTTAGCAACAATCTAGGGGCTGTACCATCCCTGCAAGATAAGATTCCAATCATAGTATCAGTGGACATTCGTTAACAATTTAAGCAGAGGATGCAGCGGTTTTCCAGATTTCCAATGAACCAACTAGTACCCTGAAGTTCTTAAAAAATTGTATCCATTCCATCTAGAAACTTAAGACACAATCTACCGGCTCTACCATCCCTCCAACACAAACTAACCCAAGGTGTGCATTCGTGTGAAGCATTCGAAAACGCCGTAGGATTAGACCCTTGTTTGTTAACTGGATTTCGGGCACGATTTTTACTGTTTTCGCTGCGCCGAATGCCCTCTAACGCGAGAATCGGTTCCACGCAGAAGCGCCAGCATTCCCGCGGCTACTTCCAGCATCGCGATAAAGGGTTCCCTCCTCCTCGGAAGGGAGCGAAAAGGCCATTTACCTCCGGGATCGTGGCGTGTCACGCGAGATTGCAGCCAGGCCCCACGCGAGGAATCCTCCCGGAACGTGTTTTAAACCGCGTCAGGATCGTTTCGGCCTTATTGTTTCGCGGCTACCGCCTCTCGTTGGCTACGCGTTTCCCCCACCGAAGATCCTCGACCGTCGACAAAGTATTTCACCCCGAAGCCGGCGACCCTTTGAACCGACGCTCCTTTCACGAAAATCCAAGCTCGAAGTCTCGACTGAATTTTGCATTTGCACAAAGAGAACCGTCGCAGTTTCGCGCCGGCACAACCGCTCGCCGCAACGGATTCGCCTCGGTTTTGCCCGCGCACACACGGATTCCCGTTTCGTCGGGACAACTTTGAGCTGAAGATTGGCCCGATGCGTCTGTCTCTATCTCTCGAGGACAGACGCCACCGCCATTCTGTAACGAGACATGATTAATGTGTCCACCTGGCAATCGCCACAGAGGCGGTTTATTACTAGAAAGCCTGACTATTCCGACTCTCTGAGAGTGGAATATTTTACTGCCGGACGGGTTAAGCCCGAGGAGAACCCCTCTGCAGCTATTACGCCGCTGTTGGCTTTTTCAATCTCGGATCGCGTCTGCTCGGATCCATTATGCGAATCACTGTATTATGTCTTACACGAGAGGTTATTACACCTTTGGAAGAACACGATGTGGAACGGCAACGAGTTAAGCGTTCATCGAGAGGAATAAAGGCGTTTTTCCGAAGCGGCCAACTTCATAAGACAATTACAGAGACTTCTGTAACGAAACAAATTTGAATAGGAACGATTGAGCATCGATCGAGCGGTTTAGCACTAAAATGTCAAAAGATATCAGAAACTGAATGAATCAACGTTGGATTCTAAACGGCTCGTACGTGGAGCGACTTTCAGATGACCAGAGGGTTGCAGTGAAGAGAGAGCAGTGAAACCTCGGCCAAGGTAATTTCAACTAACCAGCTCGCCGGCACCGTAAACCCGTGGCCAGTCAATAAGAACGATCGCCTTAAAACTGCCGATTCGGGAGCGGCGATATTCCGCACATGGCCGTTGCGCTTGCCAGCTGCGCCGACGAGAATACGCTCGGTGCTCGATGCACACGGGGAAATACATTCACGTTCTTGCGGCACTTCCCACGTAACGCTGCACAGCGTACCGGCGAACGATCGCCATCAATTTCGAGAGCCTCCGACGTAATCAGTCTTGGCCTCCCCTGTGCGAGCTTATCAATTCTCCCCTCGGAGCTTCTCCGCCGCTTATTTCAAAAAAATTAACCCCGCGATATTGCTTCCTATCTTTAGGGATCTACTGAAAACAAAAAACCTACAAATGATGATTTTAATATCATCGGTTCTTTGGCCCGTCAAAAGCAACGCAACAGAATTCATCTCCGTCGATCCTCTCTATCGTTCCTCGCGAAACTGCAACGCAACTCCAGAACGCAATTGCCTCGATGCATACTTTGGAACTTCAAGCGCGGAAGGATCCCGGCTGAGGAACTTTCTTAACGTTTTCGCTTAATGATTTTACGGCGGCTTCCACGACCGGAATATATCGAAAGCATGCCACCGCCACGTTCTACGACCAGCCTCGGGAACTCCGTCTGACCGAGTTTCGCCCGGAGACGTAAACTCGGGACGCTGAACAAGGGGCTTCTCGGTTCTCTGCTATTAAGAGCGATCTGCCGTCTATCGCGCTCGGGCTCGAGCGAATAAACGAAATTCGATTGTCAGAGTGATGATCGAGCTAGGCGGAGCAAGAAGCTCTGCTCGGTGCATCGGTGGCCGGTGGATGACATCGATCGGTTCGGCCCCCGAGACGTAAGGGCGAAAGGCTTCGGGCATCTGCGAGTTTCAAGCATCCGTGGGCACTGTTTAAGCCGGATAGACGACGGAGGAACGGGAAAGCGGATGTTCCGAGCACCGGAAGAATGCGGTACTCTCTGCGAACCTTAACAATCTACACACAACCTTGGGCGATATCCGGAAACCGCCGTGCATCCGTGGTTAGTCGTAGGTATGAGCCTCTGTTACAACGATTGTTCCGCTGGTTCGCCGGGATTAAGCGTAGTTCTGAATTCCCTTCCAATTAATGTAATTGGATATCGTTCGCCTGAGCGAATTCCTCATGGAACAATACCTACCGCAGTCGAGGTAAAGCTGGCTTGAAATTTAGTTAGCGGAGAAGTAACTTAGGCGAGTGTCGATTTTCACTTTCCGGATTACGAGAGGGGAGGGAGAAGTCGATTGGGAAAGGGAAAATGTAAATCGAAAAGAAGAAGAAGAAGAGGAAAGAGTTATTAACGTCGATGCGTCTTGGTAGTCGTGCGTGCACTCCATCTATTTGTAGAACTCTCATAACGAGATACGCTTTGCAGGATGCACCGCGATCAACCGGTTTCTCAATAAATCCCAAAGGTGTTTCTATACGAGACGTTCGTCGGACGACCAAAAGGACACTAGCGAATCCCAAATGGACCGTGGTGCATTGAGAGAGGGCACGCTTTTTCTTACGTTCGGCCGCGACGCGTTCTCTGTGGCGGACGGAAGTCCCTGTCCGCGGTCTCCGTCGGCGGAAGAGAAAGCAGCCGGGCCGCGAGGGTACAAGGAAACGGGGCCACCAAAGAGGGTTGCATAGGAGACGACGGGAGAGAGGTGGTATCGTGGGACCCCGCGGGCGGGATGGAAATTTATGTGTATGCGGTCCGACCAACGGCTGCACGCTGCACCGCGATCCACCTATGCTCGCACCTGCTCCACGTGTACAGAGCGTTCCTTAACTGGCGGCAGAACCGAAGAACGAGTAAATTCTACGTGAAACACGTCGAAAACGTAGAATAACATTTTCGCACTCTGACGCTTCGTTTCCAAGAGAAGCGATTCGAAACATTTCCATAGTCCGCATGCGTTAGCGATTAAAGCAGAAAATTGTTTCAACGAAGCGAGGCGGCGGAATACAATGGAAGATACTGCAGAATCATGTTCCCAACACCACGACGAATATTCTCAACGATTTCTGAACTAACGAAGTTTATCATACACGTACATTCTTCTACAGCTTTGTACAACGTGTACAATAAAGAAATAATAATTATCCTAATATCTGTAGGTTGAATGATACTATCGTGGTAATCGACAATCATCCAACGCAAGCACCAGTAAAATGTAGTTTTATCATAAAACAAAATTATATAAGTAAACTGTATTTGTATTATTTACTTATGATATGTATTTTTATACACATCAGCCAACACACGTGCGGACCAAGGGAATGTTTGAAGTCGGTCCTCTTGGGCACGAAACCGCAAATGAAAAAGAAGAATGTTATTCTACATTTGACTTTTTCGCGTAGAATCATCTCCTGTCCGATTGAGCCACCAATCGCGGTACACCCTGTACATGTATTCCCATGTAAACGGCAACATTCATGGGACACGATACGCGTCCTGTGCGCATGCTTTTGCCCTGTATTCTCCTCTTCGTCGGCCCTCCATTCACTGATGCCTGGAGCCGGACAAATTGCGCGGAATCGAGAAAGGCGGTGCTGCGGGCTGCGAACGTGCGGGGATC
The DNA here is from genome assembly GCA_023838395.1 of Holcopasites calliopsidis. Taxonomy (NCBI): domain Eukaryota; kingdom Metazoa; phylum Arthropoda; class Insecta; order Hymenoptera; family Apidae; genus Holcopasites; species Holcopasites calliopsidis. Next base: position 198,354 of record JALHAQ010000025.1, read on the forward strand.
ATGGGAGCTACAAGGAAGATGCGCGGGGGAAGGGGGGTAGTATACGTTTCCTTCAGGACTCTCTCCTACCGCCGCGAAGACATTTCCGATGCAATTTGCGCGCTGCGAGCGACCGGGTTTCCGCAGCGTCGCCAAATATGCGTTTCCCATCGACATGCGAATATCGGAAGAGCCGTGAAAAGTCGCCGAGCAAACATGTGCCTTGCTTTACCGGGGGGGGGGGGGGGCGCGCGCGCGCGCAAAGGAACGCTTTTTCGGAAACTCGAACGAATCGCAAGTTTTCGTTTCAAAAGTCATTTTATCCGTCATATTGCGAGGACGACGAAAATATTAACGACGCTCGTTTAGTTGCGAATTACGCGTGCACCAGTGAGTTTTCTGACAATTCTTCGACCGGAAGTATCCCGTGCTGAACTCGCGGCCCAGTCAGTAATTACTGATTACCGACGCGTCCGTCGAGTGTTTCGCCACGGCTTAACGGTGAATCCAAACTCGCGACTCGTTCGAATAGAAACGAGGAAAGTATCGGTAGAAAAACGCGGCTTTACCTCAAATATTTGCGGCTATGAATATCCACTCTGGTCGCCGACATTTCCCACAGCGCGGTGTCCTAACCAAATATGCGTGCATCCGATCATTTACTTTTGCTCGAAGACGTCCACTTGGTTCCCCCGAACCTACACCGCTCATTTCCCTCTCCTCCTGAATTTTTCTTGTATACCGGAAATCGAACCGCCCTCGACCTGTATCTAACCGTTTTACCCATCGTGTTTCGACTCTCTCGTGATCGAACGGTGTCGCGCATGTTCGCCGCCGCACGGTGAAAGATTAATAAGGGATCAGCAGGAGCAACAGGTAAGAGAAATCAACGGAATCGTAACGATCGCGTCACGAACGCGTCGCGTGAACCGATAGGAAGCATCGTCGATCGAGAAAGGCGGAGTGAATCGATCCGCGGTCGATCAGGAGTTCCAGTTTCGTGATTTTATTGCAGAGGAAGAATCGGGGATGACTGGGTAGCGTTTGATCGGTAGAGGAGAGTAGAATCGCGGCCTCGAAGCTGACGAAAGCGCTTCTCTGTCGTGTGGTTTTTTTTTTCTTTTACCTTCCCGTTCGCCTTCGTTCTAGCACCGCGGCTCGCTGTAACATTTCGCCACGTACGTACTCCCTGCCTCCCAAGTACGTTATTACACGTCATCAGCGCGGCATCCGAGCCTTTCTCACGTTTTCTCCGCTGTCGTTGGATTTCTTGCGGGGAACGCGGCTGCGATCGGACCGTTCCCGGCATCCGTGAGCGCGATTTTTCAGATAACTCCGCTACGGAAATTTCGGACGCGACTGATTAATTATCACTTTCCGATTAAAGGGACGAGAAAGCCCTTATATTTCGTTGCCTTCCAGTCTGGGCAAGTCGGGGAAGCATTGGCGGTAGCCGTGCAACAGTGAGTCATGCAGATGCACGTGCACCCGCGATGCACCGTGCCGTTGGAAAAACCGATAATTATTCGAGCGCGTCGCCTCGCCCGGAAATGATGCCACTGGATAGAAATATTCGTGAAACGTAATAATATGCGACCGCGGGGAACACGCAACCGGCGAATACAGTATGCGCATATCTCGCGGACGCTGAACGAGAGGAGAGACAGTTCGACGCGGGGCGACGATAAAAATACATATGCAACCCGGCCTCCCGGCGTTACGAAACAGAAATGCTCCGATGCATAATCGTGGCCGCCGCGCGCGGCGAACGTCATCGATGGAAACTCCGACTGTCGCTGCTCGCCACGCGGTTTATTGGGAATCACCTCTGGAAACCGCGACGATGGATACCGCTTTTTAATACGGCCAAAACTCTTCCCCGTATACGAGCTATACCTCATTGCGAACGTTTTAAGGAGCGATTGTTAAGGTTACGTTGTTGAATTGTTAAAGAAAAACACTGACCAACCGTGACTTCGGACACTGTCGCGGCTGAGCGCGCGCTCCGATCGGTCGGTGTTTTCCGTGAATAATTCAAAAGCGAAGCTTTATCAACCATCTTGGCGAAGGAAACAGTTGTACAGGATCGCCTCAGTAAATATCCCTTGAAATACCTTTGCATGAGGTAGCTAAACACCCTATAGAAGTGCAGAGAAGTAGACGATATAGTTTAGGATACGTTTGGCGCAGGACAAGAAACCGAATGTATTATAAACTATACCGTGTTTAGTCTCGTTCGAATCACAAATGCGTTAGTAGAACTATCATTAAAAAACAAAAAGATACAGAAGCGCTTCTACACGATAAGTGATGGTAAATCGGGACCTCTAGGCTGTCACTTATCGTGTAGAAACATTTCTGTATCTTTTTTAAAATTTTGGTTTGATTTGGCTTTGACTTGGCCCGGTTACAGTAGATTGTCAATAAGTGACGGCCTCGAGGTCCCGATTTACCATCACCGGGCCAAATCAAAGCCAAATCAAACCAAATTGAAGAAAAAAAGATGCAGAAGTGCTTCTACACGATAAGTGACAGCCTCGAGGTCCCGATTTACCGTCACTTATCGGGAATCTACTGTAACCGAGCCAAATCAAAGCCGACTCTGCCATCATTCCAGCACTGCCGATATTACTTTTCTCCTTCACCTCCTCCCCTCCCTGATGCTCGCGGAAGGGTAATGATAGTGGAACACCTTTGTGTCCCGTTAATCGAGAAGAAGCGTGTCAAAAAGGAAGGCAAGCTATTCGGTCTCACAGTGTAACGCGACTCTTGGTCCGTCGGGCGAGCGAGCCAGGCGATTCTCGCTCTGTACCGGGAGTATGAAATTCGAGGCTGCAAAGGCCCGTCAACTCTTTCCTAGAACCAGCGCCGTAACTTTTGACGCGATTTTCTCCGTATCAAAGACGCAACGCGGCCGTAAATTGCAACGAGTGCATCAAGGTGAAAAGGAATAAATTCCGCGAAGCCTTCCACCGCTCCTTCGTTTTTCGAGGTGGTTCGCCTTTGCCGCGTAGCTGCTTCTTCTTCTTCTTCTTCCGCTGCTGCGAAATGGAGCACGCGTGTGTATCTAAGATTTCCAGCGGCTCCAATTTCACGCGAACCCCAACAGATATTGCAAGAAACCTCCTCCGCGAATATTGCTCATCGTTCGCGAGAGTCGCGTGCGATCGAATGATCCCGGCTAGAATGCGGTTCTCGGTCACCGACGAGCGAAAAGGATACGATTTCGCGGAGGGAAAAAATTGTCTCTTCGTTCCTGAATATAGAGACGACCTTTTCTCGCAAACACCTTTGACCGCGCAACGCGGTTGCATTTGCATCGGTAACGCATGAAAGCAGCGACCACGGTTCTTCCCCAAGCCGCAGAGTGTCGTACTGCATCGCTCCTGCACCTTCTTTTCTTAAATTCAATCGCATCGTCACGACGTTCACGTGCCACGACGCGCATGTACCTATCGCGTTACACGAGTCGAAAAGCACAGAACGAGGAGAGGAGAACATTTTACTTTGCATCGACTCCGTTCGCGTTTTGCCTGGAAACCCGCCGGGAAACCTACTGCGGGCTCTCGGAGCGGCACAAGCTACGGTGGTAACGTACGAAGATCGAAAATCGAGAAAAGGAACTGAGATGTTTCAGCGATGAACAGGTTTTTGAACTAATTCATTTTCAGGGAAAGTCGAATGTGCATCGAAGAGGGAAGATAACCCCCTGGAAATGAATTAGTTCAAAAACCCCGTTTATTGTTGAAACTAATAGTATGTCATTTGTATAATAGAAATCGTTTTTTTGTACCTTTAGATATCCTTAGCATTGCCATTTTTTCACAATTTGTAAACACTTTATTTATCTCGGTCTTGGTGCTAATGGGCTTACTCCGATTGACTTTTGAACCCTCCATGTGTAGTGGAGAAATTTCGGCTTCAACCTGGCACCGGGGAAAACCCAAGGAAGCAGCCCAAAGAGAGGCTCATATGTTAAGGAACGATTTTCGACCTAAATTCGTGGAACGCGTACTTTGCTAACTAGTGGAATTTCATTTTCTGGAATAAATTCTAGTAGGCAATTCAGGAAAGGGTTTTCGATTGAAGAATATTATCGTTCCAATCCTTTGCTGTCGTCAGTCAATTCCTGACTCCCAATAAAAAGATAGAGATCGCTGTTAAAAAGTACCACAAGATTTGCCGAGCAAAAAAATCCACGAGCCATTCGTGTTTGTATTCTACCGTTTCTCGAGAACCCTAATCACGGGACTGGGCAGTCGTCAATTTGGCACAACGCTCCGGCCAGCCAGTTCCTAAGAATTACATATAACTCCCTCTTCGAAAATCGTCTTAACGCAATTCTACGAACGAACGGAGAGCCGAGAGATGCCAACGCGAGCGCCGAGTTCCCTTTCCGATGAGAAATTACAGCTCCGTTCCTCTGGCTTGTCATTATCCGAGTCCCGAGGCCCTTAGACGCGCCCTGCAACTTTCCCCGGGACGCGACGACCCGAATAACACCGTGCAATTGCGACTTCTTTCCCTTCGGAGTTTCGTGTTTCCGAGCACGGACTGCGTTACCCTGGCTACAGTCTTCCAAGGTCCCTCGCTGAATTCCACTTGGAATATTCACGAGAGACACGGAGAGCAACGGTCACACGGTTGTCCATGGTCGCGATATGCCGAACGCGACTCGCGCGAGGGTACGTATTTTCATGGTGGAGCATCGCGGTTAAGGGGCTGCGCGGAGCGCTTCGAGCGAGGCAGCGCGTAGCACGCAATGCATCGCGTGTCGATGGAAAACGCGCGAGGGTACCTGACAACTGGGAAACGACTTTCCGCAAAACGATTACCGACTTCCGTTACACAGAAAGCGAGTCCCGCTACCCCGTGCCACCGTCGCATTTCGCACGCCATCGTCATTATCTCTCGACGCAACGCGACTGTTAAGCAACCCGTTCGAATGAAACCACTTTGCGCTCCAAAGCAATACAGTGGATTCTCGATAAGCGATGATATTCCGATATCTACACGCAGAGGAAAGTACCCTAACTTGGACCACCGTCTTTGTTCGCGTATTAATTAACTTAGGCTACATTTCTTTGCGCGGGATTATAATTCACACGTTGTTTAGCAATAGCACGGAAAGAAAACACGATAGAATGAGCGATATAACTGCAGCGCGATAAATGATTCATTTCGATATCGGCTGATATCATTTTGCCTCCAAATTATATAAGCCGTAACTTTTGACTGGTAGGAAAATGTTGAGTTCCAATGCGTGTAATTTTTTCAGAACAGACATATCTTCAATGTTATCACAGCATTTAGACGATAACATTAAAGATACTTCGCTTCGTTCCCGCGGTCCCGATTCACCGTCGCTTATAGAGCGAATTCGACGGCTGCGACGACTAGCTAAAATGTGAAGAGCCTGAGAAACTCGAAGCAATTTCTTCAGTCCAGCGTTGCTTGATACTCGTCGAAAGTTTCCCGAATTTGCCGCGCCAGTGAATCGCGTTATATCCTGCTTCAACGCTCCAAAAATAAACGATCTCTTTGCGAATTTTTTCCTGCGACACGCCGGGAAATTCGTCGACCGTGTAATCGCGCTCAACGATCCCGCGTCACGTTTATAGCGACACGAGCTGTGCCGCGTTTTCCCGCGGGTTTCGTACATGTTAGGAGCCACGACGAAATACGAAACAGGACACGTTTCAGGGAGCGCGCGGCTTCGGAATAAATGTAGGTCGGTCTTACTGGCGGCTGCGGCACCACTTTCCACCACCGAAAACGCGTATCGTGCGACTGAATATTACTCCCTGTTCCCTTTGCGTGAATCGCGGTTGTAGAAATGACTCCACGCAAGCGTATAAATAGCCGATGACAATGGCGAAGCGGAAGGAGATGAAACATCGTTCCAACGTGCGCCTTTCACTTTGCAGCAAGCGAAACGCGACTTAATAAATTCTCTGAATCGCACGGGGCAAAGAGAAATTGCAGTGGCGAACGGAGCATGAAGATTGAAAAAAAAAAAAACGATCGGTCGCTATTTTAATCTATTCTCTCCCCATATCCTTTGTTTCAGCGTGGACGAATTCGACTAGTAATAAAAAAGCATCGCTTGGATGGTCGCGCATCGACGATCTCGCCTTTTGTTCTGCCGGAGACTCCGCGCTACATGTAATTTACTTTTTCTCGGAATCGTCGTCGATAACTCGTGGCAGCAGGAGAGAAGGGTAAAAACCGCGGGAACGAGCAAACTTGAGGAGAGGAATTATCTTAGCACTTTCCGAATGATCAACCAACGCTCCGATCTTTTGCTTGCTTTCTTTCTAAGCACACGCGAAAGAGAAATCTCTGTTCGAGGGCGGTAAACCGGGGGAAAAATTGCCAGGAAATTGCAATGGATAAAAACTATTCGGCGAATGTTCAGGCGTTACCTAATAAAATATCCTCGGTGGAGGTTGCATAAGAATTGAAGCGCTATTGTACACTTGATGAAAGAAGTTGCAGTGCGCCCAGCTAAAATTACGAACTCTTATTACAGTTCTAGTACAAATTTGTAAACATTTCTCTTGAACGATAGAATCGCAGTAAAAAAACAAACAGCGAGATATCATCCATTGCGACGTACACTGTGACATTCTAATCAAAATTAATTGAGATACGTGGTCGTATGCATATCGAAAAGGTTGAGGAGCAGCGTCCCATTTCAGCAACGGAATCTAATCGAGTCGATCCATGTTGAAGCAAGTGATACACAGCCGATAGGATGGCGAGGGAAAGAGTCGGGCGACATCCGCATAATTTCGTGCGTGCTCATCGCGCTGGGAAGCCCGCGTGCTTTAGATGGACACGCTCGATAGAGACGTAACAGGTGTGGACGACCTTTTTCGGCGGTGGCACACGTCCGTTACCCTCGGACTTTTCGGGAACCAGCGGCCGCTACGACCTCTCTCTCTCCTTGTCGAAAGAAGGGAAAGGAATGAATGCCGGCGGGAACAACAAATGCACCGTTTGACACCTGGAGAAGCGCGACAAGAGAGGGCCAGCGAACAATAGGAGCGACGATAAGGTTCCACTTTGTCCGGGGGAATAATAAAGTCCCCGGTGCTGAAGGGACGGGGATCGGCCGGTACCGGTCAGGCCGCCGCCGCCGACGAGGGCCCTTCACGAACTTCGCTTCTCGGAAGCGCGCCCTTTGTTGGCTCGCGTTGCGGTTACGAAGGGACAGTCGAAGCGTCTCGAACTTGCGACCCCCTGCAGCGACTCCCAATCTCGCACCGTCGGATTTATCGCGGAAGAAACAAGTGCTTCGTGGAAACGTTATTACCGACGCGACTCGCCCCGGCGAGCTTGACAATGCGTGCTCGATTGCTTCTTTCAAGCTTGCGACGAATATCGGTCGACGATCCGTTCGTCATTGCTCAGCCGCGACGGGGAAGCAGTAAATCGGAGGAGCTGGTACGATTCCGACGAATCGCGCACAATTCAGAGACGAGATATTATAATACACGTTTTACACCGAACAGGCGTGTAACGTTATCAGATATCATCGGTAACGCGAATACCGGCCTCGATTATAATGCCGCCAGTCGCTTTGTCGGATCGCGTTTGCTTTAAATCGAGCATGCTCGGTACCGTGTCTACTAATAACCGGTTTAACTTATTATTCCATCGACGACGTGGGGAAAAAAAGTGTATTCCATAAATGGATTAGGTTGGCAAGGAGCGGACGCGCTTCCAGGTATTCGCAAACTTGAGCAAAAAAAAAAAAAGAAAATTAAAAGTGGCGAGGAATTGCATCAGCTTACGCGAATAGGTCGGGCGAATGCAAATCGGGACTCGAAAACGCGGCGCAGAAGATCGGAATAAAACCATGGGTATTTCCACCGCGATTCTAGCCAACGTTGATAATAATATGTATTAATTAATTACTGTTTAACCTTCCTTCAATGTTCGAAACAAACATGTTACGTATGTACGTACACGCAAGATTTTATATGGCGTTGTATAGAATAATAGTGGTGTGTTTACAATTATATTAAAAACCGAGCCATGCATGCTTGGAACGATATTAAAATACCTGTGTGACAATGAATATCTTCATATTCACTGTATTAACATGAATGATATCATAAACGATACCTTCAGATTGAATATTCAACAATATTTGTCATTGTAATAAAAAAGTATATTAGCATTCACCTGTATGTATTAATAAGATTACAATTTCCGTTGTTGAACTTTGTAAAATATTATAATTCTTTACATGAAATTAATATAGTATACTTTTATATTGTATAGAATTACACATATAATTTATATTATATAAAATGGTAATGTCCGGTTAGGTTAATCATTACGTCACTCGCATTTACCTAGCCCAAGAATATTTCACACAGGCTTCCTTCTCTCCAAAAAGACGATAATATCAGTTACACCACTATTACTCCGAATCGCCCGTACGTTTCATTACGTTTCGGTCGATTTCTCCGAAATGAGATTGAATGAAATTGATTTCACTCACCATTCGATGCTCCTGTATCCCCGTAGGCAGCAATGGAGGGCCTTGAACGCTCCGATGTTCGTGTACTCCGTGGTCACGACCTCCTTGGTGAATCTCAGACCGCCGCCCGGTAAATTGTCGAATTTGTGCATCGAACAATAGTCCTTGAGTTCGATCGCCTGGCAGATCGTAGTCAGGATTGCCAGGACGATCAAGCCACGCGCCACAGGTATCGTCATCCTGAGATTTCGATGAGAAACCGATTTATTACCAGGAAGCCGGCAAAAGATCCTTCAGGCTCGTTTCCCTTCGAGCCCGAGCACCGCCATGACCGGATCTTCAGGACGTAAACAACGCTCGGCACGGTCCATGAATTTTTTTCCGCGAAGGAAAGCCGATCTCTTCCGGTTGGCACAGTTAACGTCGTGTTGGGCCGCAAGAAATGTAGAGAATCCAGGTATTATATGTGTACAGTATACGATAATTTAACCGAATCGTTTGATAATTCTAGCCAAAGACGATAATTCGTCCTGATCTGCGTGTTTACTCGCGAATCCGAGTCGCACCGCACGCCCCTTCCGTGCAAACCGGTAAACGATCAAACTGTTCGATCAACGATTCACTTTCGCCGAGATATCGACATCGCGGCGATTACGCTAGAAATACTTCTTAATTCGCACTGAATCACCAATGGAAATTCAACTTTACGCGTTTGTCGCGTCAATGTTTCCGCGAAGCATCGCGGACAACCCGGACACACGTTCCGACACGCTTGCGAAATAGGACGCCACCCGATGGCTACCACTTCGAGACCGCACTGACAAACGAGATAGGGAAATGTATCACGTGATCACACGTTTCTCAGGACGAGAGATGATCATCGCCACCGAGGAGAACAAACGTAAAACAACGCACAAACGTGTACATTCACCACAGATGATCGATCGAGGTACCACAGAACACACGCGCTGTGAAGACCGGCGGCTTACTGTCAGCCTAGCCGCTTTGAAAACTCCCCGTAGGCCACCGGTTTAAAACGAGCCGCCTGTTGCCTCGCACACGCTCGGCTACTTCCGCCCGTCCTCGGTCTTCTTCGCCGGGACATGCACGCCGTCTACCATAGTCGAACGTAGCCGCGACTTCGCGTGTCCTTTCGAAGCGCATTTTTTCCTCCTCCTTTCTCTGTGTTTATTGAAATTTTTCAAAACGATACACCGTGCTGGGTGTTATTAATGCATCGGAGATGTTGCGTTCGATGGGACGTCGATGGAAAATGTCTGATGCCATCGTAAGTGTTCGTGTAAAATCTATCCGAAATTGAAATAATTAAAGAAATCAATGGCGGTCATGTTCAAATGACGCGATCCATTTTACTATGTCAGGCAAAAATTTTTGTTTTAGGACTAAATTGCAGCAGTTAAGTGCATTCTCAAGAAAGAATCTTGTAACCATTTACCCGTCGTTTGCCGTAAGAATGTTTGCTGACAGTAAGGTCAGTGCAACATTTTTCCTCTCGTATTGTTGTTTATCCTTTGGACTTTTTGTAAGATGGTTGGTAACGTACTCCAAGGGGCAAGTTACACTGGGTGTCGCACAATATTTGTTCTGCTTTTACTCCAAGCTGAAGGGTAAACAATTCGAGTATGTATGAATACAAAGCAGAACAAATAGTCAAAGTGCATCCCTATTTTTTCAACATCACGTTATAATGCTATTTAAAAATCGGCACGTGACCAACACGTTCGTGTCTGATCGTTCAGGGGCACCACGATTGCATACTAACTTCAAGAGAATTTCGATTACACCATATGTTTCTGCGAATATGATAAACTTTGAGCTCATTTATTTCACGGCACCGCGAACGAATAACCTTAAAGAATAACATTTTATACTTGAAACAATCGAAGTACATTAGTGTTTCTTTTAATTTATGCATTCCCTAATGAGCCTGCTACAATAGTGTGAAAATATAATTTTAACGCGTATTACTAAAAGACTAAGCAATTTATAGATAACCCAACACGATATTATTTAATAAACTACGTGTTCAAGCCCGCGGGTAGAGAAGGGAAAGGTAGTTACAGTAATAAATAATCATTCTCTAACTCAGAAGTGGAGCTATAAATTAAAGATACATACCGCTCCCATAATTAAATAAAATAACACATTACCCATTTATGATACCATTTAAGATTAATATATCCATCTCACGTTAATCGCTTTCTACCTTCATTTTATAGTACTCTATTTACTTTTAATCATATCGTTCGTATCTACTACTGTGCCCCCTTCCTTCTCATTTCTTTTCTCGCGATGTTCCGTGTTATCAGAGCCTGTCTCCTCAGAACTCGCAGCGCTCTCGTTATCCAATTTCGAATGTTTCTTCAGTGGCGTTGCTCGCCGTTCGGGATTTGGTAGCGAGCGGACGCAACGCGCTCCTCGTACGTTCCCCCGGTGCACACACGGCCACCGCTGACTTGCATTCTAAGAATTCAAGCATATATGCGGTCAGTCGTTTCGTGTCGTGTGGCAACGATTACGCCGGATGATCTTTTAGCTCTGTATTTACGCGTGTACGTACGTCCGCGACACATGGCGGATACTTTTATGCGCGCCGACACCGTCTGTGCGTGTAGTCTCTCTCGTAGAACCAGTTTTTTTTTTTTACTTATTCCCTTGGAAGTGAACCCTTTACTCCGCCATACGTCGTTATCGGTTGAGCATTGGTTGGACATCGCGGAACGACAATTTAAAAGGGGGGCAAGATAGGACGCATCAGAGTTATTTCTTTGGACTTTCCATTTTTCTATAATCGTTCAGGCTGAAGGATAGTTGGCCGCCGGATTATAAATTATAGACGTAGACCTTGTATCTGTTTCAAAGCATACGCTGCGCCGCTTGTATTTTTCGAGCTACTTGACGCATAATTCATTATCCTCACCGGTCTGCTTAGCTGGTTCGGCTAATTGCACAGTACCACATTAACTACCCCACGTCGGGGCGGCAAAGTTTCAAGCTGCATCTAGTATGGTGTATCGAGGCGTAATCCGATTTATCTTTCGGTGAGTCACGGAGTTACGGTATTCGCCGCGATACGAAGTACCGCGAAATTGCTTCGATACAGTTTAACGAGTAGAGATTAGAGAATTCGAGGGATTCCATTTATAAACGCATCTCCCCCGAATCTAATATCCATTTGCCTGGCGTGCAACAATTCCATTATTCGTCTATCGATCTCGGTCTCCATAAGCAGCTCGCATTGGAATTACGAATCACCAATCGAACCGAGCTTCGAAGAACGTTCGTGTTATCAATTCGAGTTCCGAGATCACGGTCTCCACGTAACGGAATTAATCTCCCCTTAATTAATGGCGTTAAACCGCATCCAGCCGCCGAGGCTGTACGTGTTTCCTGATTAAGACGACGATACGCGTTCTTAGAAGAGGCGGGGAAGGCTGCCTATTGAAATCTTCTATGCGCGATTAAAATAGTATAAAAAAGAAGGATCGGCACTTAGTCCGAAAGTTCGTAACTGTCGACTAACAGCGACGCTGTTCCATTCCGCAATAGTCGGCCACACGTTCTAAAAAGCGGCAAAGCGTTTTCTCCGCGAGGCCTAGCGAGACGGAGAGACGATCCGCGAACCTTTGTCCTCGGTCGTCGTCGCGGCGATATCGACGTTTCAACGGAAACGCCTCGGCGTATGCCGGCCGTTTTCCACACTTTACCGGGAATCCGTAATTACACGGTACACACGCCACTTACAAGCGGTTCCCGGCCTGCACATACCGGGTGTCAAGCGGTCGGGCCCGTTGTGAAAAAAGTAGCCGCCGTTACGAGATTAGTCCTTAGACGGTCGCGGGCCGTTTTTACTTTCGCGAGATTCACAGGTGTCCCACGGAGACGAAGCTGTTTCACTTATCCGACCGCTCTTGTAATTGTCAGCTGTCCGGTTCGCCGACGTTCATCTCGCGCTTCTGCTCGACCGGTGTTCCTTCGACCGTGTTACGCGCGGCGTCCCGAGCCACCCGTGAAAGATGTACAAATCCTTGTCCCCATTTTTCTGATGGAATTCATTGGCTTTTCCCAATTATTCATCGCGCGCCATGATCGCTCGGAGTAATGCCGTAGGTTCACCGCCGTGAAAAGTTTCGGTTTAGTTCGCCCCGGGCTTTCCAGCGGCCGCAGTTTGCAAACTAATCGGCATCAGAGAAAGTCAGTGTGTACAGGAAAGTTACAAGAAGCTAACTTAGTTTAACGATCTTCGCAGTTTATATTAAAGTGACTGCATCAGTCAAACCGGGAGCTTAATTAGTTAATTTGTGCAGAGACGGTTTAATCAAGCCTCGGACTCGATCAATTATTTCACGCGACAACTTTTTCCATCCGCTGCACGTTTTGCCTTTCGTCGATAGGATCTTTTCCATAACGCATCCTTCTTCCCCTTGCTTTCTTATTCTAATCGAGGAAACAATTATCACGGTACAGGGGTAAAGCGAGCGGACGAAAAGAAATAGACAACAGTTTTCTAGGTTTCACCTTCTTCCTTCAAGAGATTATAATGAATAAGATTTCCTATTGTTACCAATTAACCTTTAATCATATCCAAGAAGTCCTTGAGCGAGAAGTTCTTCAAAATGCCGTTCAATTGTTCCGCGACGATAGGACTCACGTATTCTGACAATTTACTTTGATAGTCGTCGAGCAACGAGGGCACGATATCGCTTATGATCTTGCTCATTGTGTTGGACGTATCTTCGTCGTTGTACAATCCAGTGATCCGGACCTGCAACACGTTCAATTGTAAGATTTTCAATTTTCCTGCCATCGAAACGATCGCTCTTACACGGTATAGAACAAACTTACGTCGAACTCCTTTAGATGAGCGTGCAGCTTCAGGTTCGTAATAAACAGACTACCCTCTTTTATGCTCATCTTCATGTCTACGGACACTGTGAGCCCTCTGATGACGAGACTAAACGTACAAAAGGAAATTACACATGTTTTCTTCTATTCGCGGAACTCCGAGTTCACGTTCGTCGAATCGTAGCTGAGGGAAGTGACCGACTTGTCAATAAATCGACGGAACAGTTTCTGGCGGACTCGCTTGCAGAACTCTAGGGCAGGAAGCATTGATACTCGATTTCGGTAAGCCTGCTTTACTAGCGTTAGGGAACTGCAGAGCCGACCGCGAGCAGGATCTCGACGGATCACGGATAGTCCTTTTTGGATATCGAATTTTCAAACTCTGCTGCATCGCACAAAGATGCGGTTACTCGTGCAAAGGATATTACAGGTTTCCACCAAATTCGAATCGTTCAGAGGAATTCAACGGGGGGGAACATTTTTAATTAACTCTTTCATCGTTGCGCAAAGTTTCTGCAAGCCTTGCACCGATTACAGCAAGTAAACGAAAAACACGGGAGAATGAATTGAGAATAGAAAAAAGACTCACGCTATATCCCCCTTTCCGTAGAAGTTGATTTGATCGAAAAGGATTCCATCCAGATTGTACTTGGTCATAAGCATGATTTGCTCCCACGAAAGATCGACGTTGACTTGAAGACCAACCAGGGAGAAATCACCACGGTGCACCTTGTAATTGGATAAACCGGCTGCGCGTACGTTGTCCACTGTTCCCTTTACTCTGCGCAAAGAAATGCCTGATGATCATCGATCGTTTATTCGGATTTAATTCTACGAATGAAATGCTCGCTCACGAGATCGTCGACTCCTTTTCCACATCAACGTTCAAATGATTTATTTGGAGAGGGTCCAGCACCGGAAGGCCGTGTTTCGAGCTTCCTTTTCTCATGATATCCTTAAACTTTTCCAGCGCTCCAACAAGTTGACCGCCTTTGTAAGCATCGTCTTGAAGGAAACCGATCACTTGAAAAAAAGAAAAACGCAAAGAGTTTAGGAGTTGAACGTTTTACGATTTTACTTGCAAGGCGATTACAATTGTACGAGGCAAGATATTTCACTTACAGTCTTTGTCTTCTGTGTCTAGCTTGAATGCCTGGCAGGCGACTAGCACCATGGCCAACGTTGCCAAAAAGAGACGCATCTTCCTGGAAGAATAAAATTGACAGTACAGGAGGAATCGATCTACGACTGCACTGTCGTATATGGGAACTCACGATTGGAAAAAAAATACGCTCTCGCTATATTTCTTCGAATCTATGCTCCGTTGGTGGATCGTCTCTTATATACGAGCCAGTATCGCGCACTTCGGTTTCGTACTCTGTTATCTGATTGCCAGTTATCTGAATCGATAGTCCGATCAGAGGAGCGACAAAACAAAGAATTAAGAAGCAAGGCCGCGGGCTCGTGTCATTTTTCTAAGTTCATCGTTAAACTCCCAATGGTTCTGATTCTAATCGACGACAGCCAGGTACTTTTCGCTCCGCCGAGTCCTCACCTCTGGTTCTCACCATTCGAAACAGACGAATACTGCCGCAAGTTCGTAGCAGTTTCGCAATCCTATTAGTCGCTGAATCGTAAATGTCAATTTCTCAATCGGAGTATTGGTCGAACGGGAGCTTACTGCAGTTGCATCTATACAAATTACCGTCTAATGACACCACATCGTGTGATTATTCTGTTCGTATCATTAATTGGCTAAGATAGAGGAGAACGATCGAAGCGCTGGACGAGATTGCTGGCAGCTTCGGAATTGGCCGAGAGACACGTGGCGCGCGTTAATTATCATCTAAAACACGAACGTGGCACGAATTTCCATAAGTCGGAAAGGCCTGTTTCAGGTGGCCATGAAATTCGCGCACGGTATCGATCGTCATGGCGTGTGGATACTTAGTTATTGGATGCCCGAAATCGGAGCAATGGGAAAGAAGGTTCGACGCGAGGCCGCGTAAAAGCCGGCAAACAGACTGCCGATAGGGTGCAGTAAATCGCGCGACCGGATAAGCCGCACGGAAACGGGAAAGGGATAATAGTCGGGTGGATTTTCCACTGTGGCACAGTTCCGCGCGGCCGGGCAAAGATAGCCAAGAAAGGGATTATGCGGAGGAAAATTATGCCGCGAACCGGTGCCGTTTATTTGTCCCCGACGAAACCCTTTCGTTTAGGGAGGAGACGATCGCCATCGAAACGGGACAGGGATATCGTCGTCTCTGATGAAAAAAAAAAGGACGACATCCTCCCCTATGTTTTCCATTCTGCGGAGAAGATTCGACAGCGAAGCGGGTGCACGTTTCATTCGCGAATTATACCGGGCGCAGAATGGAGAAATAGGGCAGACGGAGGGAAAAGGAGCCACGGATTGCACGAGAAACATGCGTGCGGAGATACATTTAGGTGCGCTGTTGATAGAAAAGTGGAAGGAAAGGAGAAAGCACGGGGTGACGGAGGGCGAGGGTGCAAGTATACACGAAAAGGAAGACAGGGCGGATAAGAGACGAAAGGTGGCAGAGGGGAGCGGCTGGGGGTGAATGGAAGAGAGGGAGCTGAGCGGTGAACCAGAGGGGGTTGAGTGGGGTGAAGGCGAGAGGGGATGCCAAGCCAGTTCACCCTTACTAACCACGGCTCGACTCTCGTCAGTGCGGCCTGAACGGTTAACCGGCCTATTTCTCCTTTCGCGTGTCTTCTCCTCGGATTTCCTTTCGTTTTCGCGAACGACTCGCGTCGTCCGCATCCATCGAAAAGAGAAGAGAAAAAAAAGACTCCGACGACCGCACGATCCACGGAGGAGAGCTCGAATCGTCGATGCGTTTGTGATTTCGGTGTTCGACTTCGCCCCCCGCGACGAGCTCGCACCGTTGATATCCATGAAGAGCCGTTCGAGCGAGGGATAAATTAAGGAAGGGGAACAAGCGATAAAAGCCTTGCGGGGTCGAGGGAGCCTGAGCGGAAAAAAGAGGAAACAAGCTTTTCCCCGAGCGGCAGCCACGTTTCCACTGAAGCTTCGTCTCGCGCGAAATCGTCCTCGTCGTTGGTGGTTTTCGGCGAGCTGGAACAGAGAGGCGGAAGAGGCAGCGGCGGTGTTTACTCTGCTGGAAATTCGTAAGTCCCTCATATAGTTTTCGTACGAGATCGTCCCCCCCCCCCCCCCCCCCCCTCGCATTCGTAAGGCGAATCGGTCTTCCGCCAATTGCCTCGCGATCGGCTGCACTCGATTCTCGCTAGATCCAACGACTCCTCTTCGTTGAAGAGGCAAGACCTTTCCGTAGCACGCGGAAATTACGGCAGAGCGAGGAAGATCGCGAGGAAATTGCGTCACTTCCGCTAGGCAGAATTTTTTCAGCTACCATTTCCTCCGGGAAACGCTTGCTGGACAGCGGGATTAAGCTAGGACGATAACTCGTGCAGCTTGTACGCGGATGGGATCGATTTCCGTGCACACGTTTCACCCCTTGCACGACATCGAAACGGTGCTTTCTCCCTTTTCTCGTTTGCTCGTTTCGACGAGTGGTATGTTTCTTCCCTGGTCGCGGTCCGTCTCGCGTTGCGAAACGCGACGACTAATCAAACAGCGGCCGCGGAGCCGCGTATTCGAAGTCGTCCGAGGACTCGCACGCTTGCCCCTTGTCCCGCGGTTGTTGCGCGTCGAACTCCACATTCCTCGTGGACGTTCCGCACCGGACGCCGAGCTCGATGTCCCGTTACTTTGAAATGTTTCCCACCCCGCTGTCGCTGCAACGAATAGAGTTAACAACGATCCTCGCGTAATTAATTTCAAGCAGGAGAGACCAGTTGTTCGTTGCGATCCGTGTACCACGTCCTCAGGGTGATTCGTAAAATTTCGAGTCGTTCTCAAAGCTAACAAAGGGATTATAAGGAAACGCGAATAATTCCTCGTGTCGTTACGGGGATAAAAATTCTCGTAGCCACGAGTGCTATTCTTCTGTCACGAAAGTATAGCGAGCTACCCTTATTAAGGGCAACAACTGTTTTCTCGCAGGCTTCAAACCCACGTCGGCTCGTTGGCATCGCGGATATTGCGCAATACCGTTTCGTTGATCGGAGTCCTCAGCTACATTGGTTCGTAGACTGACGCGAAATTGCATGTACGCATTTTCCTAATACTCGTCGATGAAAGTTATTCGGTGAAAGGACGAGATCGATTCTTGGCAAAGACTCGTCCCGCAACGGTCCTATTAGTCCGCGTGAGTTACGACGCTAAAGCCAGCGGATCAACGATAAGATCAACGAACGGGTATCGAGGTATACGTGGCACGGATTAATGGTAGCTAGATCCGCTGGTACCGGCGATAAATTTCGATAGGCTTAAGCTGGCTGGATGCACTCGAGATCGAGTACGGGATTTTCGTGTTCGAGGTCAATCGGGAAATCGTGCTGCGTACGTTCCGTCACGAAGGTCACCGCTCCTCGACACAGCCACTTTTCGGAATTTAGATTTCTCCTCGAAATCTCGTCCCACGAAACGCGGCCGATCCTTCCTCGTCCCGGAAAGAAATATTCGTTTCCCGAGCTTACCCGCCTGTCCTTTTACTCGTAGCGGTCCGTCGTAAAGGGCCTCCCTTTAATATTCCACGCACTTTTCACGGCACAGAGGGGATGCGACAGGGAAGGGCAGAAAGGGGGGGATGGACGTTGAATCGGGAGCATGGTGAATCGGAGGCTGCGGAAAATGGGGTCCTTGAAGAGATCCGAATAGAAAATTTATCGATCGCACTTGACTCGCGGAAAGTTCGTCTTTTATCGTCCCGGTGTATTACGTATTAAAATACGTGCTCGATTAGAATTCGAGCTGAACTTTTTCTTCCGACGACGATCAATAAAATGATTTCTTTCGCGGTGATAATGCAGCTTTTCGAGCGCTTCGTTATTTTCGTACCAAATATTTCCGAGCGAATCTGAAAACAAGCACTCGACACGATAATCAGTCGAGTGGTAGCGGCCGGCTGCCCACTCAACCTGTACAACCAAGATAAGAACGTACCATCAAGATGGTGGCGGAAAATTAATTAACAGAGCTCATACGTGAAAGATCGAACAGCAGTATTCACGTTCGATGCGTCGCGATTCTATTCGATCCTCTCCTCCCCGCGAATCGCTTTCCTCTGCCAGCTCCTCGCGGTCGTTTTTCAAAAAGCTTGCGCCTCGTTTCGTACGCGTCGCCGTCCATAACGCGGTTAGCGTGCTCATGGTCGTTGGGGGTGGGCGATTAGAAAAACAATGACAAGGTTGTACGCGTGACAAAAGGAAAATTGTCGTGGGCATGCTAGGCGCACGCATGGAAGCCCGCTTTTTCCGTGGCTTCGCGCGCTTTTGTCGGATCGAGGGTCGTGTCAAAAGCTCCGCGAAAGAGGGTGTCGCTGTCCTGTTTTGCGCGCGGGATGTTTCTCCGCGTGTAGGAGAGGAAGGAGACACGAAGTGAAGGGAACGATAGGGAAAGTAGGGTGAGGGAATGGTACTAGAAAACGGCGGACGGAGGGAGGGAAGGAAGCTGACAGGAGAGCGCGACGGCGTCATAGTAAACGTTGGGACACACACAGGTGGCCCTTTGCTTTCGTTTGAACTCACAATCAGTCCCGTCTAAGAATAGGTATCGTGACCCAACTACGCTCGATTCCACAATTATGCATTTCCTCCCGTTGTCCGACTATTTTTCACTCCGCCGCGGGCCGAATCAATGCGCGGCTAATGCGGCAGCGTCTGTGTGTCGCGACGGCGTCGATCGAGAGAGCCCCGTCCCTATATGCATACGCGCCGCTGAAAGTGAGATGAAATTCAGACGGGTCGAGGGAAACAGGGTCGAGTCGATATTTTTTTCTCTCTCTCCGACGATTACTCTGGCGCCGCTGTTCTTCCACCAATTCCGACACCCGCCGTGCTTTTACACGCAATCGCGAATCGCTATGAACCGCCTCGAGGATATTTGGAGCCTTAAATGGATATTTGCTTTGACGGTTCCTTGGAGTAGCGGATGGCTAAATATTTTTTATTTACTCACTCGGAAGATAAATAGTTTATCGTCTACTAGCGAAACGCGCCCCACCGTGTCACGGTAAAATAATCAAAAGGAATGATTACCTCTGTGCATTGATTTTTAAGCATTTGTGTTTGTTAAACTAAAACCAAATACATGTCGTGACTGACGAATGGGCCAAAGAGATTTTGAGGAATTCGCGAAAACACATTTTACCCCGTTTTCACCCACTCAGGGGTTGATCTCCTGAAAACCTTTTTAAATAAAAACCAAGTCGACACGTAATCGGGTCGAAGAGATATTAAGAGAAGTCCGAGAAAATACGTGTCGCCCCTTTTCGCCCCCTTAGGGATGGAATTTCGAAAATCCACTTATCAAAAGGAATGTACTCTCCAAATATCATATTTCCAGGTTCAGCGGTTCGAGCTGGGCGGTGATGAACCAGTGAGCGACGCAACGATTTTATACATATTTACTTTTTATTATCCTTGCCCTTTGGATGTTGCGCGGCAAAGTTTCTCCCGGAGAAAAAGGGAGCAAGGGGAAACGGAGCTGCGGTTGCCTATACGTAAGCATGGTATGAGAAATGGCACGGGGATATTAGGGGTTCGCGTTGCTATAAGGGAAGGCGCACTGCAACCGGTCGTGGTTGCACCTGCAGCCAACCCCCAAGGCTCCTATTACGCCGCCACATTCCCCTTAGATTCTTGTCTAACCAGGTTAATCTATCCTTTCCTATCCCCTACGACTTACTACCGTCCCACCCTTTGCATTCCACCGCGAGGATCTACGGCCCCCGTTTTCTAGGGCTTTGTGTCAGCCTGACACGTTAACTGTTTATACCACTTTGGCTGGCACGTCGCGTGACGACACTCCTCCCCTGGATCGTCGTTCCGCCAGATTATGCCGCTCGATTCTCGACGATATTTTTCCCTTGCACCGTTGTCTTCGTATGGTAATTACTATTGTTACGATTATTATTGAACAGACCGAAACCCCGACGGATGCAATATAGAAATAAATGTAATAATTAGTGGACGTGATACTTATTACAGGGTATACATAAATGGTATAAATGATTATATTAGAATATTATTTAATCTCCCTAAAAATGAAGATAAATTATCGTAGAAGAAGTCCGCATTGCCAACATGTCGGTTTGTCAAGCTAGATATTCTTTGAATCGGGATTCATGAGGGATAAAGCGGCAGTAAAGTATTTGTAAAGAATGCAAGGCTCTTCCTAATCTGATTCGGCGGGGGCGAGGGTGGATATGATTACGTTATGGTATATCGATTCTCATTTTTCATTGCGTTTATTGCAGCAGTATCGTTTTTGCAATCTTATGATTTCAAATAGTAATTTTATTTTAATACAATCGTTTGCGTCCCTTTAATTTTAGAACAGGGTTTTCGCAAAAGAGGAATATATATACATGTATGTATTATATGAAAAGACCGCACACCACAATATCCGTTCCTTCTTCCGGGCAAAAATACAACTTCCTTGTCCTTTGTTATCTCCCTCTTCGATATTCCATCTCGGCTGCCGCTTCTTCTCCGCTTCTGTGCCGTTTCTCTTTGAAGACTATGTCCAGCTAAATGCAAGGCTAAGCACGATCCAGCTTGAAAAGCAGTCAGCAGTTTTTGTTCGTCCATTCGACTGCGCCGACCAAGAAATACCTCATTTTCCTCGCTATCGTTTTGAAATTCGACGAGAGAATCGTCGGACAGCGATTATTTGAACGGCGTGCTCGTCGTAGCACTCGACCGGCGGAATTGCATCCCGAAATCGCTGCGAAAAACGTAGGCTCCGCCAATGGAAGTTGAAAACGCAGAGTCAGCCGGGTGGTAAGTAGAACGTAAACCTCCGCGGCGCGATGGTTTTAACGCAAGTCTTGGTTAGCAGCGTTTTCCACGATTCGTTACACCGTCAACCCGTTACGCTCGTCACGTCAGCATTCGCGGCAGATTCCTTATCTAATCAGGGTCGACGATCAGCCCCGCGAGGCGCCAAAATTTCTATGCAACGCTAGAACTTGTACGTGACTTCCTTTTTAACCAGCAAGGACTCGAAATTACACCGCATCCAGGGATGAGCTTTTCTTTTTGGGGCTTCGTAAAAACATTTTACCATCCGCCCCCTCCCCCCCCCCCCCCGTGGGGTGTCCCTTTTCCGACGTCCGGGGAAATCGATATCAAGTCGTATCGCGTAACGACGCCGTTTTATTACTCGATGCGGTATAAGCCGGAAAAAAATTGCAGGGAAAAAGAAGCGAGCGCATCATCCGGCCGCGAACGATTTTTCTTGTGCGGCCGGAGCTGCATTGCGGCTGCAGCAGTTCCCCGACGCATTGCCAGCAACCGCGTGGAACTCGCATCGAAAGGCTGCATCGATGAGAGGAGAGGAGGCCGAGCGTCCGAGCGAGGCGGAAAGGCGGGCGCGCACAGGCCTTCTCGTAAAAATTCAACAGGGCTGATTCGAGCGGCGAAGTGGGTCGTGCCATTGTCGAAAAGCTCATTAACATGCCGCGACAGTTTTTACGAGCCGGCCAGCTCGCGGGTGTACTTTAAAGGGAGCTGCTTCGAATGGAAATGGGAATATGGCGAAGCAATAGTTTCAACGGAGCTTCAACGTGCGCGACCCCTGCGTGTAGGTATATCGCAGGGGATGAAGGGGAGTATTGTTGTCTCGACCCTTGACATTTCACCTCTCGCATTCGTAAGCGCGTTTTCCCGCGGCGGAAAATATTCTTCACGTTAACGTTGTCCGCGAGCACGAGTCCAAGAGCCGTTCGAGGGGCGGAAATCTCTCGGCAAGAGGGAGAGACACGCCGTTCTCCCGCACGCTCGTGCTCTCGTAACAACTTTCAACCTGACGATTAACCCTCGACTTATCCGTGTCGCGGTTAATCCAACAGCCTTTCAATCTTCGTAAGAGAGCGGCTCGAGCTTTTCGCGGGACGCTTTGATGTCGCGGGGATCCTCGATGACGACTTCTTTCGAATCGGAGTTATCGACACTCTGAAAAGAAGGGGATAACCGTTAGAAGCCTTTCCTCTCTTGAGAAGCCACCCTCTCACTCTTACTCCCCGACGCTGGATCATTTCTTTTTCCGTTTCTCTCACTATGATCGAGATCCGCGTTCCCTCTAATTTGTTCGTCGTCGACTGGCGTGATCCCTGGCCGAGGTCAGACCGGCTAAGGAAAAGAACACTGTAAGAAAGAACGAGGGAAAGGTAACGTGTCAGGTGCACGGGTCCCGGTGTCTGGCTCTACCTGGCACTTTTCTCCTTTCGCCAGCTTTCGGGCTGTGGCTCGCGTGAAAGTTACCGTGTTATCGCCTCAAAGTTCTGTCGTACACATGTTAACGAGAAAGGGGCTGCGGAAGCCTTCGGTTCGTGCATCTAAAGATTACTGCCTTCCCTTCGAATTAATAGGTGCGTGACAGGTACAAAGTTTTTCTACTTCAGCGCAAGCAGGATTATATCCGAGGCACAAGTAACCTGTTACATTCAAATGCTAAGCGTCTGGCACTTTTGATATTTATACCTCAGTTGCACTTGTCGACTTTATTTGCCGCTCGTTTCGGCAGAACAGCGACTTGTCAGATGGGTGAATAAATTATTAAATTACTTGGATCGAAGAGAGGTGTAAGGTAGTAAATCGATAGGACCCTCCGATATTCACTTAGCAAAAGAATATCTGCGTGTCGATAAAGTTTTTCGTTCGGGACTAAATTCGATCCACGATTTCGGCAAGTTGCACTTGTCAACTTTATCTGCCGCTCGTTTCGGCAGACCAGCGACTTGTCACACGAGTGAACAAATTATTAAATTACTTGGATCGAAGAGAGGTGTAAGGTAGTAAATCGGTAGGACCCTCCGATATTCACTTAGCAAAAGAATATCCGCGTGTCGATAAAGTTTTTCGTTCGGGACTAAATTCGATCCACGATTTCGGCAAGTTGAATTTTTGTATTTTAAATGAAATCGAAGGCAGCAGAGAACGCTTCAAAATACATATGTCCTTATCGCCATCGCATTCGCATCTGTTCCTTATCGCAGTGTTGCAGCAACGCTCTTCCCACCGCGTCGAACGTAGCTTTCGTACTATATTTTCGATGCGCAAATATTTAGAATCCATTCCAGTGGCAAAGTGCTCGCGTGCTCGTCGTACGTGCGAATGCACGTGATGCACGGAAGAAGCGGCGCGGCGAGACGATCAACCCTTCTAGTCCGCCACGTCGCTTCGTTTTTTTCTTTTTTTGTCCAGGCTCCGAAGAAGGAAAGTGAAACAATGGATATAGGTTTTCGCGCGCCGCTGAATACTTGACCCAAAGTTATTTACCGACTTCTGTGAAATATCGATCGACGGCTCCGCAGTCGCTAATCCGGAGTTGTCTGCTCTAAAATTGAAACGAACCGGCGTAGGTCTAAAGTTTAGAGGGAGACATTTCAACTGCACCCTGTGTTATTCTTCTATTTCAACCCTTCCGCTATAAAAGCTATAAATACACCTTTTCAGACGTTCAGCAGATATTTGCTAGAGCGCGTGCAGACATCCCCCGGAAAGATATGCGAAAAACATTGTCTTAATTATTTATACAAGTTACGCCTTAGTCTATTGAATAGAGTATACAATACGTGTTGCACTTCTATACAACGGATTCTCGATAAGTGACGGTGTTTCGGATCTCCGCGTATGTGAAGAAATTGCCCCTTGGTCCTGAATGTAAAAAACGTCCCAGAGAAGTGAAAGAAATAGATCGAAAGAAATATATCGATGAGACAACCTAATTCAATGACGAAACTTTTTTTACTCTTGATGAAGCTTTTACTAATAATGCATTTGTGAGACTTTTCTGATTGAACTAAGACTGAACGCGATATAGTTTATCATATGTTTGGTTGCGTTGCAATCTACGGGTTTATCTGCTATTGGCGCAGGATAAGCAAATCGAATGTATTATAAACTATATATCGTGTTTGGTCTCATTTTAATTAGAGAATACTCGCAAATGCGTTAGTAAAAGTGTCATTGAACCAAAAGAAGAAAAAAAACGAAAGTACTTCTACACGATTCTGTGACGGCCTCAAGCATCTACCATACCGTATTAATAAAAAATTGTGCACTGTTTCGTGCATCGTGGACATTTTCAATTTCGAGGTTCCCGCAACGAAAGGGTTAGCAAATGAATAAGCATATCGATTCGTAAGTTGATTCTAGCGAATTTTTGTTAGAGCTGCAGGCTTAATCCAATAATCGTCACGACCAGCAGCGACTCGTAATGCTTCCCGCGACTTCCTGTCGATATATCCCCCCCCAGAGAAATGTTTGTTCCGTTCCAGCCTGGATGGCGAGGCTGCGTCGAACGAAACTCGATAGGACGTTCCGTCGCGTTGACGAGGATGTAGATACCCTCGCTCGTTATTATTTTAATATATGCCAGAGGCGTCTCGTGCCGCGACGGTAACGAGCCGTGAAACGGTGTCGCGGTTTAAGAAGAGAGACCTTTCGTGTTTTAACGACTTCCTAAAGACAGGCTTCGGACCTGGCCGCATGCGGGTCGGATTAATATTTGGCCCGGTCGCCGGCAACCGGGTCAAGGATTACCGCGTGCCACGCTATCAGAGCGTCCTGATCCTTCGATATCCACGCGGCAAGCGTTTTATCGAAGAATCAGCGCGGCGCGGGTCGAGCGGTATCGAGCTTTGCAAATTTAACCGGAATCCTCGATCGGGATTTTCCCTGAACTAAGGAGAGACTTTCCGAGACTCCGCTTAACTCTTTTCCGACTATCTTCAGCGTCAATTATCTTGCTCTGGTCGTGTTCCAACTTGGGAGGAGGAGACGTCACCGAGATAACCGCGGCGGCTCCTAGTATGCCGTGCGTACTTTGCAAGCGTATCTTCGTACGCCCTCCTAAGTTTACATTTTATACAGTCTGGAAAGACGTGTGAAATTGCGGTCACAATTCCCTCTTAGTCGATCTCTCGGTAGAAATCGTTCGTTAACGGTATTGAGGAAGAATCGATGACCGTGACGGGAAAATTTGCTGCGTTTCCTCACGCGGAACATTTGGCCCGTGCGCCTTTGTGTGCACCACCTATGCATGCAATCAAATGTGCGCGCTTCACGGCGCAGAGTTGCACCGGACTACGAATGTAGCTTGCACACTGCGGATACGTTGCGGCTCTAGCCTCTATCTGTTACACGCTCGCCGCGCCTCGCCGTCCGAACGTGATACATTGTTCCTGCCAAATTCATGCAACGACCGAAAATTTCCTCGGCATTGTCAGGGAAACAACAGACTCCTGGCCTCCAGCCGTCTCCGATTATTCCGACACGTGACAGAGGATGCTGGCTGAGCGTATTCCTCCGCCAACCCCCTGGCCAGTCCCCCCTCTCAAGCTGTTTCGCTTTTGCTTAATCGCTGGGAGATCGAGGCGGGATCGATGAGGACTTTTTGTTCCCTTTTGACGTTGATCGCCCTCGCGAATTTCTTTTCTCGAAGCTTGCGCGAGAGCTCGGTGGTTTTCGCGTTTCGTGGCAGCAGTCGGCAGGCTCGAGGCCAGGAGAGAACGATGAATCTCGAGGTAGACAATTGAAAGTTAATCCGATGTTTGTCCGCGGCTTTTTATCACGGCCGATTCTCTCATTACGCGACGCTCGCGCGTTCGTCATTACCAGCGGGCTCGCGCTGTTCGAAAACTCGCTGACAAATTCATAGCACGCGACGCGCGTTCGCGGAGTTCTGAAACAGGACGGCACGGTTTCTAGTCTGTAAATCGGGACGGGATCAGACTGACAGGGAGGATTAAAACGGAAACGTCGGAACATACCTCGCGGGGACGCGATCATTCCAATAAAAACCTCCCGGTTGAATGCGAATGGATTTTCGTTTTCAGCCGTGGCACTGCCACGCAGCCCTTTTCGTTACATTATTCCTCCCCTCGACATCGTTGGTTAATCCCATGCTTTTTCTATTCCCTCTCGTCATTCAGGCCTGCTCGTTCGTTGCGTTTTGAATTCACCGTTTCGTTTTCCCTTGATTGTCGGATTCACACTTTTTCGATCGCTAATGTTAGGAATTATCGGCTCCCAATCGGACCGGCGTGATCCGATTTCGAATCGCTTCTGCATTCTAAATTGAATGTAGAATATCGCGCCGGATTAAAGTCCAAATCTGCGTTTCATCGATGAAACTGCGCACAAATACTACTAATGTAGGGGATGAAATCATTCGCGATGAATCGGTCGGATTAAATTGGGTTATTCGCGATCGTTAATTTAAAAAAAAAAGGAAAACTGACGCCCATTCTAACCACTAAACAGCTCCTTTACTTTGTTCAGTACTTATATTATTTATCGCTAATACTACTGATGTAGAGGATGAAATCATTCGCGCTGAATCGGTCAGATTAAATTGGGATATTCGCGATCATTAATTTAAAAAAAAGGAAAACTAACGCGCATTCTAGCCACTAAACAGCTCCTTTACTTTATTCAGTGCCACCTATTCTTACATTATTTATCGCTAATAGTACTGGTGTAGGGGATGAAATCATTCGCGATGAATTTGTCGGATTAAATTGGAATTATTCTCGATCGCTAATTAAAAAAAAAAAAAAAAGAAAGTTGACGCGCATCCTAGCCACTAAACAGCCAATGTATTCTGTCCAGTGCCGCCCGTTCTTATATTATTTATCGCCAACTCACCGCAGAAGTAATTCTTTCGCCCCGAATTCCTGACACGAACGTTCGAGGTTTCCCTGATAATTGACTTAACCCGCCAGCATTTCTCCGTCGATCGCTACCCCTTCTATCCTTAAAGGGTTGCGTGTCACGAAAGACCCACAGGATGGGAAAGCTCGCTTAAGTGGAACACGAAACGGTTCTCGCGTGCATACGCGTGTATGCAGATGCGCCGTTGTATCTAAAGGGCTGCATGCCAATCTATGACAGGCTAAAACCCCGGTGTGTATCACCGGTATCAGCCTTATGGATGGCCCATGGGCACGCTAGCCCGGTGACATCTCTAGGTCACCAACGACTTCCAAAACCGCCCCTCGTTCGAACCGCCCCCCTCCCGCCCCATCGTACGTATTGCACTTTCGTGCAACGCAAACGCTGTTTCGCATTATCGTCCCTATTTCGAATGTACAGGGTGTCCCGTAACTGGTGGCAGAAGCGAACAGAGATAATTCTACGTGAAAGAAAAACGGGTCGAGAGTGTAGAATAACATTGTTTCATTTGCGTCATTTGGTTACCAAGAGAGTGGACTTTAAACATTTGCTTGGTTCGCATACGTGTCGGCTAATATGTATTTTCACTGGTGCTCTTGCGCTATATGATTGTCAATTCCACGATGGTCGATAACCACGATAATCTCATTCAACCTGTAAATAATAGCTTTGAATAATTTTTATTAATCTTTATATAATCTTTATCGTACACGTTGTACAAGGCTGGAAGAGAAAGTTCCTGTATGATAAGCTTCATTGTTTCGAAAATTGTTGACAATCTTTGTCACCGCGCTGGTAACACGATTCTGCTGTATTTTCTATTGTACTCTGCTGCCTTACTCCGTTGAATGGCAGAACAATCCTCTGCATCGATTGGTAACGCAAATGTCTATGTCTATCTCGACTATGCAAATGTCGAAAATCGCTTTTCTTGGAAACGAAGCGTCAAATGACAAAATTTTATTCTACATTTCCGGCTCGATCCTTTCACGTAGAATTACCCCTTTCCCGCTTGTACCGCCAACTGCGGAGCACCCTGTATTTATTCCATTCGCGGCGAGAACACCTAACAGCTTATCGTTCGTTCTCCGGACGAGGTTCAAGTTCAGTTCGCGACTCGCGACCATGTATCTGCTCTTGCATACAAATATGAAGTACACGAATAGGGTAGATAAGGTATTATAGGTACGTGTCGATAATCAGAGTGCCAGTGGCGAACTAACGGCTTGGCAGGTTGATTTCATTGATTTTTCTATGGTTAAGTGGATGACGAAGTACAAACAAAAAATGGAAAAACGACATGAGAGATAATCCGGGGATAAAAATAGATCGATATTAAAACGTGGGATGTGAAATCGAGGCCAGCGATAGACGCACAGGTAAATGCATGGAGTTGCCCAAAAAGAACTCTTTTGCCTGCGTAATATAGATGCAGTAGCTCTAGTTTCGCGTTGTTGGAACCTCGAATCGTAAAAAAAAAAACGCTGCTGTTAATTATTTTAATTAATAATAAGATTCACCGCGGATTGCGCGTGCAACGCCGCGAAACTCGATCTGCTGCGTTAATAAAATTCCCGGCATACGCGGTAAGTACAAACGAACCCATTTTCAGTTCGCCACCAATTTGTAACGAACAAAGGTGGTATAATAAAATTATTCAAATCGATAAGTGAACGAAGGGATTTTCGTTGTCCGACGGCGAACGGGTTGAACAATAACCGCAGTTCAGCCGACGAGGCACGGACAATGAGTCCCATTTCGAGTAGCTGTTTCATTTTAAAAGGCAGGCGGCATTGTTCCCGCGGGTGTACGCGGCGGACCGCGAATTTTCATTCACCGCTCATTTTTCTAACCGGCTACTGTATGGAATCGCTGCTGCCCGCATTTATATTGTTCGACCGATGAAAGGTTTCCTCCACCAGCTCTATTGGTGTTAATGGCGATACTATTGCGTGTACAATTCAAGCGCTACACGCGAAATTGGATTCTCGCAAGATCCGCTCGCCGTTTGTAAAAGAACGGATATTTTAATTCGATCACGAGTCCTCGAAACGAAACGGCTTTTAAGCTCCGCTAAAGAGACAAAGCATGTGAAATGCGGTTGACCGCAAAGGCATTCGGCAAATTAACACACTTTGAACTCGACTGTTTGCACATTATTGTTTATTATTGGATGGGAGCATTTTTAACAGAATTAAATGCGCAAATCTGCTGGCAGAATGGCGCTGAAAGTTCTTTAATGCGAAGGGTTCAAGTATTTAGTAATATATAAAATAATATGTCGATAGAAACAGGAATAAATCGTAATCGATTTATAACGTTACTGAGGAGAATATCTTGATACGATCGCACAGCATTGTTTTTAAAAAAAACATTTTACAAATGACTGATTAGTGAAGAAAGTTTCTCAAATTGCGTCAAGCGGCCAGATACCTCTGTGGCCACCCGTACATTAGCCGATTATTGTTTAAACATTATTCCATGTAGGTAAGGATGCCGGCAGAATCGATTATAAACAGGCGGCACGGTAAAAAAAAAAGTATGCATGTGCCCAGCAAGCGTATCTCTTTTCTTTATTCTTATCAGAGTTCCACGGCCGAATCGTTTTACCGCGTGACGTGCACGTAATGATAACGGGATATGGCACAATATCGTTTCTCGCTGGAAAACGTGCAAGAATCGGAGAACACAGGAAATCTCGGCATTCTTCCGTCGTTTTTCCACCGGGATTGAAGTGCCTTCGGGCGAGGCGAACTGCAATTGTTTCGCATATGCAAAACGAGGTCAGGATCCCCCAGGATGCTGGCGTCTCTTTTCAACGGCATCCTGATTGTCGATGGGAATAACGCTTCCTCTTTATAGTCCTCGTGTCTCGTTTCACCGACGCGTGCTGTCGCCCGATCAGCGTTTGAGCCACGATGAAACGAAACGCGAGCAAGAGCTTTTTTTCACTTGGACCGAGCTGCAGCTGGAAAATGACTCTCGCCCTTTGCTCGCCTTTGGGGAATCTTTTCCCCGTTGGAAGCCCGTTCTTCGTCCGTTTGAAAATGCTGATTCGTTCAAGCCTGAATTCCTCGTTTTTTTTTTTCGTAATCAAGATAAAGCATTTCTCGGGCAACGGTGATTTTAAACTTAATAAATCTTTTCGATTCGGCTGTTTTATCAGTCGCGACTGATAAGGGAAAATCATTTACGTAATGCACCGATCTTATGCATGCCATGTATAAGACTTTAGATCTCCGGACGAAACGAAAAGGGGAAGCCTGGAAAACGTGAGTTTCCCGAGTCAACAATGTTAATTTCTCTGGAAAAATCGACGAGGTCCCCTGGACGATGGACTGGCGAGCAAAACGAACGGTCAAAAATAGCCGAAGACCATTGTGCTCGCGGGCGAACGGACTCTGTGCAAGCAGATTGCACCGAGAGGCAAATTGAGTGTACCTACGCCAAGTCGATAATTCATTGGCGCGCTCCGTTGTGCTTCTCTTTTTTTTTTCACGAAAAGTCCGCCCTCGTTCTTCAGCTTCCTTTTACGCTACGAAAAAGAAAAGAAGTGGGAACCGCTCTACAATGATTCTTATCTTCAATTATCAGTTCGGGAATACAACGAGGAATGATTAAATAAAAATGAGAATAATTTGATTCCTCGACAAAGAAACCCTAATTATAATACAATAATTATTTTCTCTCGCCTCGGATCGAGTTCGAAAGGATCAAGAATGCATACAGAGACTCTTGCTCCTAGAGCGGAATCGCGGACAGACGGATGAGGTATATCTTGACGGCGCGGTCCAAATTCATTATCCGCGTTCCCGCGGGGCGCGGTGCCCCGCGCGTTGCAGCCTCGAAATGAATTCCGAAAGTGGGACGCGTACGCTTATTAGAAATTCCTGGATTGTTCCGGGGGCGCGGGCACGTGTGCGCCCGGTCTATTTACCGGGTCTAAAAGTCGAGCGGATCCGGAATTTACGGGCTGCCTCTGGCCAATGGACCGGCGCGGGAGTTGGAATACCAGAGGGAGGATAGTAAACGGGGAGTCGTTCCCCGAGGCCCCTAAGAACCGCCTAGGTATATACGGTTATATTAAAAGCCGGCCGAATTCTGCGTTTCCACCGTTTTACGAGGTCGTTCATTTTCACGGCCGTGATCTTCTTTGCCTCTAGGTTGGCCCTTGGTAATTCGCAGTTTCTCTACAGCTCGGCTCGCGTAGTGAACATGCGCTCGAAATTTCCAAACGGAAAACACGAATATCCTCCTCCTTATATCGGGGCGAACTTTAATGATACACTGTCGTGTCACCGACATTCCTCGTGGCACTAAGATGAGACGACGGAAGAATCTCGGTGAAAGATATTTCGTTTCCACGAGAGATTTCTCGGGGACAAGGATAAGACACCCCTCGTAATGGCTCAGAAACGACGCTGATGGAGAGCTCTCGTCCCCTGAATAGATTCTCCCGGAAAAAGAAATCCCCGTCTTCTCACTGTTTCCTGGCATTTACTTCCCTGCCTCTGGATGCCGGAGTCCCGAGATCGGATCGAAAGCGCGAAAATTATCAGGGAAAGAGGAGTCGACGAAACGGCAGCAACCCTGTAACGATCGTCAGGGAGAAACGACGCTTTCACGATCGTCGAACTTTTCATTCACGATCGCCGCACGCTGGACTGAGTTTTCCGCCTCGCACTGTTGCAGCCGAGCGATGATCCGTGAGCTGGGGATGTAGACGGAAGGGCGGGGAAGCGGATCTGCCCCTCACAGGATCGAAGGAAGGGCTTTTCCTCCAGCACCGTCATCGTCTTCGTTTCGTTGCCTTACCCTCGTATCGCTTCTATATCGACGCTTGGACGCTGTAAGTATGCCTTCCCCGACTCGAAATCCGACCTATCGGAATCTAAGCCCTTCAACCCTTCGCATCTCGTCGTTCTCCATGGCGTGGATCAACGAGAGCGAGTTAATTCGATTCGCGGCTCTTCTATACTTTCGGCATCCGCTTTCCGTTTCGAAGCGATTATCTTTCCCATTCGCGTGTCCCGGTCGTCCCGAAAAATGGTCGGCAAGTTCGAGGGAACGAATTAGCATTGACCGGCAATAGGAGAGGCATGGAAGTAACTAATTGGGCCGGTGCCGAGCAAGGAAGCGAATCGAACAGCTCGAAATCAAAGCTGCTCTCGTACAACGGACTGCCGCCAGTCTAATTGGCGCGCTCCGCCAGCCATTCATCGCGCCACCAAGAGAATGAAGTCAATTAATCTCGCGTCTCGAACATGTGTGTATTACACAACGGTGGATGTTTCCCTCACGCGAGAGTATCTGGATGTCCCTCGAAATTTTGCGATGGGTATACAACTGGCCATAACCCCACGAATTACATATTTGTATATGCGTTATTAAAATTAAACGTTCAGCAGGGATTTTGCTAAAAGCATCGCGCTGTAACGCGATTAACGGGCTCGATTTCAATTTATTCATATAAACGGGAAAATCCCCTTTTACATATTAGAAGGATATTGTGGCACGTATAAATACATATCCTCGCGGGAAACCTGATAAAATATTGTACAACAGTACGAACGAAATGTAAAAAGAAAAGAAATAAACTATAAGAGTTATGATCAGATCGATCTACGAGATCGGGATAATTATGGATGAGTTAGTGACTTTTATATCGATGCTTTAAGATTTAAAACACTTGTTTAAATTTATAGTTCAGGTTTAAAGTTTATATATTAAACACTTTGGTAGCAGAGGACCAAAGGTATGCCTGAGTTTGAATAATGTTTCTTTTATATATTTTATGAGAATACTTTGTTCCTTTCTCGATTTGAACCACCCTCGAGCTTGCACGATCTCGCTAAAAAAAAAACCAATCAATCGCATTACTAAAAGTTATGATGTCGTGCGTATATTAAGAAATTATTATAAACTGAGCCAAAGATCGGTAAGATTTCTTCTTCCCCCGTTGACAAGGCACGCGCGCCATTAATTATCGAACGCCGGTCCACTTTGCGGTTAAGCGAAGGGGTGCGCCGCATAATTTATTCGCCCGGCCGGCGCAGCGTTTCCTGATCGTTTCGTTCATTTAAATAATCGCCATGCAAATGTCGCGACTCTTGCCGTTCAAATCGTCCGTAATTCCTTCCCGTTGAAAAGCATCGGGAACGATTATCACGAGCCAACCAGCCAGCGCATTACGTAAAAAAAAAAAATGCGTGGAA
The DNA here is from genome assembly GCA_023838395.1 of Holcopasites calliopsidis. Taxonomy (NCBI): domain Eukaryota; kingdom Metazoa; phylum Arthropoda; class Insecta; order Hymenoptera; family Apidae; genus Holcopasites; species Holcopasites calliopsidis. Next base: position 231,702 of record JALHAQ010000025.1, read on the forward strand.
CCGCAGCGATCGGCAGTTTCGATAAATAAAAATGCAGATGATGCAGTTATACGATAGCGCTGCAGCCGTGCGATAAAACGAAGCGAAATCTCGCGGCCCATTGGGGATATCCCTGGTATATTTTGCCGGTTTAATCGACCGGCTCGATTTCCAGTTTCCAGGCGCCCTGACAAATTGCTGAGCCACGCTTTCCGGTGGCTCGTGGGAATTATGTACTTGTTACAGGGAACGCATATGTACATGTATGGCTGGAAAGGGCCAGTGTTTATCGACCGACACATAGTCGCAGCATTGTTATCTGGAGCTGAACATCATTTTGCTACGATCGCCTAAATTTGCAAAACGTATCTCAGTGAAACCGCACATGCGAGCGGGATCCTAAACGCGGTTGATTGATACTCCTTGCATGATGCTGTAGTATCTAGTATGTAGAAAAGGGCCAGTGTTTATCGATCGATACATAGTGGCAGCATTATTATCTGGAGCTGAACATCATTTTGCTACGTTCGCCTAAATTTGCAAAACGTATCTCAGTGAAACCGCACATGCGAGCGGGGTCATAAACGCGGTTGATTGATACTCCTTGCACGATACTGTAGTATCTAGTATGTAGAAAAGGGCCAGTGTATATCAACCGATACATAGTCGCAGTATTATTATCTTCAGCTAAATTTCATGTTCCTACATTCGCCTAAACTTTCAAGACGAATCTCAGCGGGGCCGCACACGCGGGCGGGGTCACAAACGCGGCTAATTGATACTCCTCGCACGATGCTGTGTAACATCCAGTATGTAGAAAAGGGCCAGTGTAAATCAACCGATACCTAGTCGCAGTATTATTATCTCCAGCCAAATTTCACGTTCCTACATCCGCCTTATCGGAACGCCTTCTAAAAACGGATCTCAGCGAGGCTGCACACGGTAGCGCGGTCACAAACGCGGCGTGGGTTGATGCCCGTTGCACGATGCTGCCATCGCGACAAGGGGCACAACTAGATTTTAACATCGGGCTCCATTCGCAGCCTCTGTGTCTACGTATGCCTCGAACGAAAGGCAACACTCGTGACCGTAGCTCGAATCGCACCCCGGAAAGTGTGGCACTTGCCGTCATCGTGCCAACAAAATTCGTCTGGAGAATCTCGTTGGCATAATATCTGAAAGAGGATCGTGCACTTTGCAAAGCGGCTGCCTAAAAATTTTGGTGAGTAGAAGACGGAAAAGGAAATTAGGTTTTGGGTAAAAAGAGATATACACAATCGTCCGTAGTATATGTTTATAAGTTTCATGGAAAGTGTATTCTGCGATAAAGGAAAACGGATAAGGGAAACAGGTGAAAGAATGCGGACAAAGGGAATCATTTACTCTCACTTGATCACAACATCGAACGATCTCAAATGCTTCGTTTAAATTATTAGCCAAAATGTTCTTATTTTTGAAATTAAAAAAAAAAGAAGACCAGCCGTGGCTGGGTAAAAAGTTTCCCCGTAATGGTAATTAGCGGACAAGCATGGTCGGCAATAAATCGTCATTCCTGATGACAAGTAATGCATACGCTATTTTCTCTCACGAACGCTTCCGCGTGTAACACCTCGCTACTGCGTGTAATAGCGCGCACCACACAGACGGAACACGTAGAAGGAAATGACCAATCACTGCGGACCTTCGTACAGAACTGTACAATATATTTCCTTCTAAAACGTGCAGGAAAGACAAAACAGCGGTGAATACGGGCCAACGAAAAGGGCCCTTCATCCTACTAAACGCACTTTCGATCAGATTAATATTCTTTCGGGAAAATTAGAAAATGTTCCTGCTAAAACTTACTAAAACGAAAGACACGGTTGGCTATTGCGATAAATAATAAGTTCGAAGGGTGAACACGATAGGAATATATCACACGAGGATTTTGGCGCAAAGCACGAGTCAACAAGTTCCTCGTGCCTCTGTCGCAAAAGTGCATCAAAGTGCTGGAAGTGCTCTCGCTTTACCCGACGAAGCTGACGTCGCATTAGAAATATGTACTCCACTTCACGAGCGCATGTAGGCTTTCTCTGAAGTACACTCGTTTCAAAGTTACTGTTACGATCAGAATTGTCCGTAAGTTTCGGAATAAAGTCGTCGGGCTAAACTCGTAACGAAATGGTAAGAGACTTCCGTTAAAGTCGAGGGGTGCGTTTGCTTTTCAGGCGTGAACACGATGCCAAGAAACCGAAGTTCCTTGACGAGATTCGAGGCCCTGATGGTGCTAAGTCTACTAACGGTGCTGGTCCACCTGGACATCTGCTGGTGCACACCGTCCCACAGGAGCAGACACCACGCGGACATGTCCCGGGAGGATGTGAAAGGTTTTCGAACGAGCGAGGAGTTACCTAGACCAGCCGCCTTCAGTTCGAACGACGATCCGCTTATAGTCGAGACGAGAAAGGGCAAGGTCAGGGGTAAGACCATGACTGCCACCACGGGAAAGGACGTCGACGCCTGGCTCGGGATCCCTTACGCGCAGAAACCTCTCGGTAGGTTCCGTCTGTACGATCCGCTAGATAGAAAGGAGAACTCGTCCGGACAGCGGCGTGAATGAACAAAAGAAAAAAAAAAAAGGTTGAAGGGGATGAGGAGAGATTCGGAGGAGACGAACGGGACACGGGATTCTGTTGCAGGACCCCTGAGGTTCCGGCACCCGAGGCCGGCGGAACGCTGGTCGGGCATCCTGAACGCCACGACGATGCCGAACAGCTGCGTGCAGATTCTGGACACCGTGTTCGGCGATTTCGCGGGCGCGACCATGTGGAATCCGAACACGCCGCTCAGCGAGGACTGCCTTTACGTGAACGTGGTCGCGCCACGTCCTAGGCCTACCAATGCCGCTGTTATGGTATGGATATTCGGTGGTGAGTTCCAGCCTGACACCTGTTCGACATCCCTGTTTAGATTAGAGGGAGAGAGAGAGAGAGAGAGAGAGTATGCCCGCGGAAATTAGAGCGTACCGCCGCGGCCCAAGGCAGCGCGACGCGACGATCGTTTTACAGGTGGTCGCTTCTTAACCGAGAAACGCTTATTTTTGCGCTCTGCGCCGCGCACCGTTATTTTTAAGCCGGCTATTTTTTCACCGGAACTCCATGTCGTTCTTACGCCGGTCGTACGGTAACACGTACGAGACCCTACACGTTGCACGTTTTACAAACAAAATAGAAAAACATAGTTGATTCTGCACTTTGCGAATATACCTTTATAAAGTCGTAGGGGTGCCCGATGCATAAGGGGTGGCTTGATACACCTTTGTCTTTCTCGCCGAATAAGCAACAAGGAATCGCGAGTCACGGTATAATGTACTTACTTGCTTACACTTCTCTGCCGTTTATCTGCCTTGTTTATCGAGGGTGGAGGTACGAAGCTGCATCAAGCCTCCCCAGTTTCCCCAGTTCGTGTGAAAAGGAGACGAAGATGAAAATGCGAATCGCGGGACGCGAATGCGCGAGAGTGGGTGAAGAATGTTTGCCGAGCGAAGGCGCAGGCATTCTCAGTTAACGCTGAAGCTCGACTGGTTTGCTTGCGCGTGGTTTACGATATTGTGGAAGGCGGTGGTTACTTTCGTGAGATGGAATCGCGCGACGTCCTTGCGCAGGTGGCTTTTACTCCGGCTCGGCGACCCTCGACGTGTACGATCACAAAACCCTGGTGTCCGAGGAGAACGTGATCCTGGTCTCGATGCAGTATCGAGTCGCCAGCCTGGGTTTCCTCTACTTCGGAACTTCGGACGTCCCTGGGAACGCCGGTCTGTTCGATCAGATGATGGCCCTGCAGTGGGTCCGCGACAATATCGCTGCGTTCGGCGGGAATCCTGACAACGTGACCCTGTTCGGAGAGAGCGCGGGCGCCGTTTCCGTTTCTATGCACCTCCTTTCGCCTCTGTCAAGGTGCATACTCCTTTCTTGCCTTTTTTTTTTTTTTTTGCTGTCTCGTAACGTTAGCGTTCCTCTTTCGCTTTGCTTGCCGGCCGTTCGATCGGACGAACGTCGCAGCAAAGTCACCGCGGCGTCTCTCACTGCGTTTCCAGGCATCTCTTCAACCAAGCCATCATGCAGTCGGGTTCTCCCACGGCACCCTGGGCAATTATCTCGCGCGAGGAGTCGATCGTGCGCGGGATTCGCCTGGCGGAGGCGGTCGGTTGCCCCCACGACCGGGACAACCTGCAAGAGGTGATCGATTGCTTGCTGCTGAAGGATCCGATCGAGCTGGTGAAGAACGAATGGGGCACCCTGGGCATCTGCGAGTTCCCCTTCGTGCCTGTGATCGACGGCGCGTTCCTGGACGAAACGCCGCAGCGCTCGTTGGCCACGAACTCCTTCAAGAAGGCGAACATCATGATGGGCTCGAACACCGAGGAGGGCTTCTACTTTATCATTTACTATCTCACCGAGCTGTTCCGCATCGACGGCGTCGAGGACGTGAAGGTCAGCAGGGAGCAGTTCGTCAGCGCGGTCTCCGAGCTGAATCCGTACGTGAACCAGATCGGCAGGCACGCGATCATTTACGAGTACACCGACTGGCTGCACCCGGACGATCCGCACGTGAACCGCGACGCCCTCGATAAGATCGTCGGCGATTATCAGTTTACGTGCAACGTGAACGAATTCGCTGGCCGCTACACCGACACGGGGAACACCGTTTACATGTACTATTACAAGCACAGGTGCGAAGAAAGTGAAATGATTAAGAACGTCGATTAGTCTGCACGGTGAGAAATGACGTTGAGCTTTCTTCTTTCACGATTAACCGCGCAGATCCGCGAACAATCCCTGGCCGAGGTGGACGGGCGTGATGCACGCGGACGAGATCAGCTACATCTTCGGCGAGCCCTTGGACCCGTCGAAGGGCTACACCCCCGAGGAGGTGAAGCTATCCAAGAGGATGATGAGATACTGGGCGAACTTTGCGAAAACAGGGTAAGTCGGGAAGACGTTGCACACCTGCTCGATGGGCTTTGCGAAACGAAATTGATAAACGTGCCCGCGTCAGGGACCCGAACATCGGCGACGTCGAGTCGTGGACGCAGGCTTACTGGCCGCCGCATTCCGCTGCGAAGAAGGAATACCTGACGTTGGACACCAACAGCTCGGAAATCGGCAGCGGGCCCAGAGTCAGGCAGTGCACCTTCTGGAAGAAGTACCTTCCGCAACTGCTCGCCGCTACATGTAAGTGATTCTGCATTTCCTTCTTGATAATTTCATTAATCGATCCGCGAGACGAGCAGTTAACATCGTGACCCCGTGTTAACTCGTTCCCTGATCCTGCGTCCAGAGTGTGCTTCGTTCATGCGAAATGCTCAGGTTCCCTTTATCTCTCTATTAAATACGAACGCATCCCTTCTTATCGCTGTTAAGGGACGCTCCATCGTTTTCGTTCGCACTTGGATTGTCTTGCATGACACCTGTTGAATGGAAAATACGTGTCGTTGATCGTACCGGAGTCGACCGAGATCATTCGATGGATGCAAATGTCGGATACTTTTCTGTTTGGGTCGGAACAATTTTAACCGATCGATTCGTCATCGAAAATTCAACGCAGATCAGTCAAGGAAGATTGTGATTTTTCCTTAAACCGAGTTCGTGCGTTTAGTTGCCTTTACTTTGTCGGGACGCTATTTAACTTGGTAAATGACATAGATACCTGTCGATATTGGCGGCGCAACTGTAAGAAACCGCGGCCAATAAAGTTTCCTCCGACCTCTGACCCGCCTACTTTGCCCCCGTTCCACGGTTTGCCTTTCGATCTGGAAAATTTCGGTCACTTCGATGAAATCTTGCGCCGTTAGCCCTTCACTTGCTCCAGGCACTCCTAGCATTTCGATTATCCTCCTCGGGTTCCCAACGAAAGAACCAATTATCGTTCGATCGCTTTCTTAAACCTGTCTTCCACTCGACTGAACATTTCCCAAAAATAGAACTACCGAAACGCGGTTCCCTCGGGGATTCCCTAGCAGGCTGCAGCCGAGCAGCGAGGATATGCATTATGCATACCCGAAACTTGTCGTTCGTATGAGGAAACACTTGCCGGGAAATATATCATACGAAAAAGCCCCCTTTTTACCTAAGAGATATTAAACGCCTTGACAGACGCATACTAGTTACACCGGTTTCGATATTTCCATTCGAGTTCAAAGATTCTCGACATTTACGCTAGAACCTGGCCGAAGAAATGTGGAAGTATATGTTTATTGAAATATCTTATAATTTATTCGATATCAGTCTACAATATTAGTATAATATTATTGGTGAAAGGTAAATAAAGAAATTTGAGAACGTGCAATTAGCTCATTTTGTCCGCACTGGTAGAGGGGATGGTTCAGATATGGGCCAGGGTCTAAATATGGATTAGCTGAAGTTTAAGATTATATTAGGTCCTCCACCTTAATGGAAATAATGAGAAATTACAGTTCAAGAGCCAAAGAAAGCTGGAGGAAGCAGAGATAGTCGCTTTTACTTGTTTCGTGAACATGATGTGCTGTAAAGTGTGTCATTTCACTTATTTTACCATCTCCAAAGATTGTACAGGGTTGTTTGTTTCACCTTCTTAACAATATCCTGTTAAACTAATTGTAAATGCTAATTTGCCGAGAGCACAACATTGCTGACATCGCAAGCTTTTTTTAAACATAGATTGTTTAATAAATGGAATCTCATAGTGATGACTGACATTGCCTTAAGCATCTCTGAACAAGTGGTCTAAATATGGGCTGTAGGGTGAAAAATTCATCACTCGTATTTTGCAAGGAACTTATCTCTAAAGATTTGCAAGACGAACTTTGGGCGTAGCGCTCTTAGAGTTATCTGTGGAAGCGTAATGCATGTGTTACGAACACAGATATCTACCTTTGTAACTATCGTAAGTAAACTATTTAACTATTCTTAGCAGCACTTGGAACATGTTTTCAAATATTTCAGTCCGAAAGTATGCACTCTTTATTTCTCTTTTAGATTACTTCAAGAGTGGCCCATATTTAGACCACACGTTTAGACATCTTCACTTTTATTTGAAATACATAATTTATAACAAATTCGATCTTCGCTCAGCTTAACTCGAACATCATATCGTATAGCAAACATTTCGTAGACATGCAATACAAAAAGAATCCTCAACCAGTTTGACAATAACGTCTGAAATAAACGTGGTAGCCCCTATCTAGACCACTTCCTCGAATGTTAACGAGCACCTGCAGAATTCAGCAACGATTTTCCTATTATCATTGCCATATTTTGTCAGCATGAATAAAGGCAGCATGATTATAGCGACCATTGTTCGCAGTATTCGACGAGAGTTCTCATAGCACTCTCCACTTATTTGACGATTAATTCCGCTCGATTAACCGATCGAGATCTGTTTAGAACCGCGAGAGATTCCGCGGTATAGGGAACGAGCCCTCGCTCTTTCGGGAAGCAATTTCGCATCCCATTGACTCTCACAGATGGGCCACTAATCGAGAGTGCTTGGGCCGCGTGTGCGACGACTTGGAGAAAGTTTAGGTCGCTGCGCCTGGAAGGAATGGCTGCAGGCCAACCGAGACAACTATCCATTCAACGAGTCATCTGTGTATTTCGTCTTTGTATCCATCGTTGGCCCGCGGGCCGCGTTCCATCTGCAAAATAAAAATCGTCGAACCACAAGGGCGAGCCAATTTTTATTGGCACAGACGTCGAAAGGTCCTTCCGGCGCCCATCCATGCTTTCGTGAAACAGCACAATTACTCAGCGAACGTTTCGTCAACGTCACAGCTGTTCTCATTAATTTAATGGCCAGAAGAGAGTGGATCGAACCGTTGCCGTCGACTTCGGCTGTAATTTACCTACAATGCCGCGTAATGCATAGCAGTTCGAACGACGACAAGTAGATTCCCTTCCCCGACGATTTCGGTGCAACTAAACGGAAAACGAAATTCCAACGGGGACGCTCGCGGGCAAACGGGGACGTGACTACGGTGAATCGGAGGATAAGGGCGGCGTGCGTCCCGTGAGCAAAAAAAGAAGAAAGCTACTCTGTATATCCTCCGCGGGGAGAATAAGCTTCTCAACGATTAAGCGATGCGAGGACATCGATTAATTATTGGTCAAAGATCGTGACGGGATCATAGGAGAAAGGGGGTCGATTCGGCGAAGCGACCAGTAAGTAGGTGATACCAATGTGAGGGATGAAAGGAGCCGCACGCGATGCGGATACGAGACTGCCTGCAACCCCTGCGCATCGGCGCTCGAAATAGAGCAACGACGTCGCCGGTGCGTTTGCTTGATAATTGCACGGGTAGGCCTGGAATGGTCAACCGCACGCCGGCGAAGGTAGACAGTGTCGTACCATGGATCGTGTCGTTGTCACGAGCACTAATGGCCCGTTTGCACGGCGATGCATTCGCGTAACCGCAGATACTCTCCGGCCGCATTTTCCACCGTTTCGGCTAGAATTCGTCCGCGGAGCACCGCCGAGTCGATCGAGATTCCCTGGCGGCCGTGAACGGCCACACGAGCCGCGCGAAAAAGTTTCCCCTAAACCGTGAAGCCGCGGGGGAGATGATAACGGGGAGCCGGACTCGGTCAACGAAGATTTATGGCCACGCGCAATCAACGAACGCCTCCGCCGAGCCGCATACGTGTTTCATGCTAAATAGGAGCGCGATCACGCGACGGGGAACGGACGAAGGTGTCATTTTCATTGTCGTTCCAGCGATCCGAATTCGAGCCATTGGCGTAACGATGCCAGGGCAGCCGTGAGACCGATTCCGGTGGTGACGTCACGGAGTTAAATGCACCCCCGCGTCGAAGCGCGTTTCGCGCAATCTGTCCGAGCAGCCGGAGAACTGCCGTTGACACGACGGCAACGCGGAGCCCGCTGGAAACAGACCGTGGCTGCGCGATTACGTCTACGAAATTGCGATTATCGTAACAATCCATCATAAAGTATTAGTAAAAACCCTAATGAGATTAGAATGAAGATTAATGAGAATCCACACATTGAACGCAACAGACGAGCTAATCATAGCACTAGCAAGGACAACGCGAGAATTTCAAATGATTCAACAGTAGCACGCTGAAGAGGTGAATAACGAATAACAAATATGAAATTGCACCAAAATAATTACCCCAAATCCACACTTTGGATAAAACAGACGAGACAATCATCGTGGGACAGCACTAGCAAGGATAACGCGAGAATTTCAAATGATTCAACAGCAGCACGCTGAAGAGGTGAATCACGAATAACAAATATGAAATTGCACCGCGAATAAAATAATCAACCGTAGCGCGGATGAAACGATCATCGGTGCAGCTTTTACTACACGGTTGGCCATTCAAATCGTGTTTCCTCGACGAAGTTTCCAAGAACTTCCGCAACGACCGGCTACCGAACGGTCTTGTCGGATGTTCCGCGGGACGAAGATTGCGGGAACGAAGGAGCGATAAACGAGGGGAGACGATGCCGTTGGCAATCAATCAAGCGAAATCCATGTCAAGGGGTGTTGTGCGCCTACGCCAGCCATACCTAGATACAAAGTGTTACGCATCGTCTTGGATGAAGTTAGGCAGCACTATGGCAAATCCAGAAGGACCTGCCACGCTTTCCGCGGTTCATTTCACGATAGCCTGCCGATGCGGTGATCGAGGCATCGTTATCGACTCGCGTAATCCACACGACTCGAAGATTAATGGGGAACGAATGACTTGTTTCCGATCACTGGTGCGTAGATCTACATGCTGTGACTTGACGTTTACTTTTTTTGTTATAAGGAACTACTGATTGCTTCGGCGGTTTCTGTAAAGGGTAGGCAGGAAACTCTAAGGAAAAGCTACGCGAGCCCGGCACGCGCTTTTCCACATTTTTCTGCATCCACGCGGAGGAAGCGCAGGCGTTGCTCCTTTTACTTTCCCTCGCCACTCCCGAAATTCGGGTATCTTCTCCGAACCCCCACCCCCCCCCATCGCCCCCGAAAAATTCTATCAGCGAAATCGTGCACACGTGCACAGGTGCACGCACACGTGCGCACCTTTGCGCGCACGAACGTACCGCGGCGGCATCGATCCACCTTGCCGAGAGCGTCCAGTTTCACCCCCGCACCCTCGTGTATCACCCTCCGCTGCTCGTCCGTTCGTTTCGTTCCTGGGTGCCAGCACGATCAAAACCAACCCTACTCCCGCCCGGCCAGAGCCGCCCCTACGTTGCCCCGCTGTTTTGCTTCCGAGGCGCGACGGCCGATCAAACTTTCCACGCCGCCCCGAATCGTCGTCGTCATCCCGCTCGCTCCTTTCCCTCGCCGGGGTCCGTTCGCTCTGGGAAACGTTCGGCTTAACCGGGACACCTCCGTTCCCGTTCCCTATTAGAAACGTGCGCCTTCCGGAGGACAGAAGGGGAAAGTTACTCTCGTCGCAGAAGGGCGAGCAGGTTATTGCCACGTGGTCCCATTTCGTTAGCATCCGAGATCCGGGGGGAGTGACTTCTTCCCTGCCTCTGTTGCGGTTTTACGGAGATGCCTAACGGGAAGGGTGGAGCTCCTTCTCGTGGCAGATTCGAGTTTGTTTTTTTTTTCTTCAAGTTTCCCTCTCTATCGGTCGACGAGGCAACGGGGGGTGGGGGGGGGGGGGGTATGTGTGCGTAGGTGCCGTTGATTAATTCCGTTTTTTTGAAATGTTATATTTAAAACATTTATATTTATTCTACGGAGTCAATCGATTCGAGAACCGAGCGGCCGGCTAAATGCACAGACGCCCCGCACTTGGTACAATTTGTCTCATTATCGCGGTATCTCTGTTGGAACGGGACCAAGTCGAGGAGCCAAGTAACTTGGCTGGCAGGGGGCGAGCAGCAAACGTCGAGTGACGGGAGGGGAAGAAAAGGGACAATCGCGTCTCCTCAGGAGCGCGCTCGATCACTCCACCGCGATTGGAAAAGTTCTCAGGGAATTGGAAAGGGAGCAGAGCCGGGACCCTTACCCGAGCTTTTAATCATCTCTGCGCACTTGGGGCTCGGCACTTTCGCTCGATTCCCTGACAGAAACGGGTCGATCGAAAGTGCGTTGCAATTGGTTAGATGGGCATCGATTCGCATGAAAATTCCACAGCGAGGATGGGGCCGATGGTAGCGGGATCGTCGCCGGTAACCATTATCATTTCGTTCGCGTTTCCTCCCTTGGTCGGGGCGACCGACAGACAATCAATCGCGGCACGATTTAGCGAGCTATCAATGCTACCGCGATCGTGCTACGCGCACACGGTAATTAATCGTGATCCATCTGTTCCGCTGAAATGCCGAACGTCAGCAGGAAGCGCATGAATGATTCGCATCGATGGGAAATTGGATGCATATTGCATTTTTTCTTTTTCATGCTTCCACGTGGAGGAAGCAACATCGGTAATGTTCGAGAGATAGATAACAGGAAAGGAGGAACATTTGAGATATTTTCCAAAACAAGATTAATAAAGAAAGTAACTTGGGATTTGGAAGACGGAAGCCTAGAATTCTCGGTTGCGGACATACTTATCTGATAAATAAAAAGCGAACAGTACTCGCAATGTTGAAGAAGAAGTACTTAATTTTGTAATTCGATTATCCTCGTAAGAAACGAGTATGAATCGTTTAAAGCAAAAGTGGTGTAAGCAAAAAAAAGATTGGTTCCTAGATCATAGGGGTTGAAGTAAAAGTTCTTTAAAGTACAATAACATTAAAGGATATTACATCTTTTTCATGTAAGCCATTGTAAAGTTATATACGAAGATATTAGTACCATTTTGTCTCGATTATCAAAGTATATAATCATTGTGTACAATATTTATTTCACTTACACAATTTTTGTTTTGAACGTTTCCGTAGACAGTTCTTACTGTTAGACTTGCACACCACTATCGTGCAAGTCAGGAAATCAATTGCTACATTGAACAAAAAGGGATCTGTTTGCTGTGGGTGGCGTTTTGTTTTTACTGCTTTACTACTTTATTAATCACCAAACAAATCGTTAAAAAATGAATAAAATGTGTTTTATTTGTGTTTCTATTCTTAATAATAAACGCAAATCGAGAAAATAATACATGTTAAGGCTTTCTTCGTCCACTTTTCCTTTTAAACGGCTCATCCATTGTATGAATTAAATCAAATCGAACAAGTCGTCGTCTATCATACGTCTTATACTGAGTCTACCAGTCTTACCCGAATCGGTAAAGTAACGATCCCCAGCGAAAAGAAAAGTCCTGGACCTCCCGAATCTGTAAGGCTCACTCGTATAACCATTCAGACTGTAACGATGATCTCGCGAGAAGATCTCCGGAGAAGAAGGCAGAGATCGCGAGGATCCTCCGACCAGGCGTTTTTTTGTTTTATTAATTAGTTGCCGTACAATATGAACGAGAGCCATCTCTCAGTCTCGATTGCCTCCCCGTTCATTTTAATTGAATTTCCTGGCCGGCGATAGCTTCGCGCCGGGGCGCAACGCTCATTGTACTACAAAGCTAAATAATTAATTCCTTGTCGGTCGGAGCGATCCGCTTGATCGATGCACGCTCGAATGTATTTGCCCCTTCGCAACTCTCTCCCTGTATAATTGTCGAGCAACGACGGGATCTCCCTTTTATTACTTTCCTATTCGCCCAATTGATGGCGAACGTCAAAGGAAAGATTTTCCCCTGCTTCTCGTTATTTCGTCCTCGCTCATCACCCCCTGCTTTGTGTTGCTCTGGAAAGTCTTACGAAACGACGAAGAAGCACACCGTATTGTTTATGCTTCGTATGCATTATATGATACACACTTTACATACTACAAGAAAATGTTGAACGTTTGAAATTACTCGGTTTAATCTTGAGATCGATTTATCTCTCATTCAATGATCCATTCTTCTAATCTATTTATAAAGCGCCCTTTGATTAAGTTACCTCCCCTCGACCGCATCCGTTCCTATTTGAATACACCCCTTTCTTCCTCTCGGCACATTTTACCCGGTCTCTATCATTCTGCTTCTCGTTGCAGCGAAGCTGGAGCTCGCTTCGAAGGAGACGTGCAGCGGCTCGAACGCGATCAGCGGCGGGCATCTGACTTTGGCGTTGAGTCTGCTGCTGGTCGTCGGCATCCTGCTCAACCAGAGGATCGCGATTCATCCCGGCGCGAACGGCGTCCCGCGGCTCCTCGAAGCGAGGGGCGCCGTTTAGCTTCCGCGGCGAACCGTCCGAGCCACTCTCGGGATCGTCGGGGCTGGTCCAAAAACGTATCCGCGACCCGTGGAACGCGTGTACGAACTCTGGCGGGGAACGATCGACGATTGTCCGAACGGTGATGCGACGAGTCAATGGTAAATTGGAAACTGGCTGGCAGGTAACGGGGCGAGCAGCGAAACACAGACATATCAACGCATCGGAGAAGGCTCGGCCGATCGGGGACCGGCGTTGTCACTGCTTCCGCGGCGACACAGAGATTTTAAGCTGACCAACGGATCTACGGGATCCCCCTGCAAAGGGGATATATAGAAATAAACTGTACGAAGGACTCTCGGACCTCGGCAGCGAGTGCAGTTTCATACTTTTCTTTCTCCGCCCTCCGTTCTGAGCTATCCAAAAGTGCGACCAACGGACGACGACCAACGGGTCGGCGTTGCTGACGGAGTCTGAGAAACAACGGAGGCCGAGAAGAATAGATCGTATCTTCGATATCGATGTTCCGAGCATTTAGCATTGATGCGGTGCAGAAATGGTAAAGTCTGCTGCTAAAAATGCAACGTCGCTCCGAACTGTTCAAACAAATGATAGAAATATTGTTAGAAAAGTTTCTTTCACATTTCGTTGCATAACGATGATTTATTGTATCACGTAGGCTCGGCACAACGAAAGACACTACCGCCAAGAGAATCAAATCAAGATTGTACGCGCGGCTTTCGCATTAGCCCGACCGCCTTCCAGCTTTTTTTTTTGTTGCAACGAGGAGCCATACGAGCCGCTGCATCAGAGCTTTTTATTTTATGAGCGGGCTCACCGTCGACCTGATGGACGTTATCACGGCGCACACGCTCTTCCCCCGGCCATTCCCTCGCCGGGATAATCCTGCTGGCGCGAAAATTTCAGCGAACGAACGGTCCTATCAAGCGTTTAAGGCTGCCGTTATCCTTTATCATATCGCAATTTTTGTTGGCCGACAACGTTCCTACACTAGGAGTCGATTATTGCCGATAGTTCCACGTTTCCTTTGCCTTCGTTCAATCCGCTTAATCGATGGCGCGATCGTCTGTACAGAGGTACGTACATACGGTAATGCGAGCCGCAATTCGATCCACATACATATATGCTCTGCGGCTGCCTGTACGTGCGCGAGTTTGTAACGCGGGCGCAGCCACTGCGGAGTCGATCGCGTTTCTATCCACGAATTGCGGAGACTTGAACGCCGTGGTAAACGGCTCGGCCATCGTCGCGATCGGTTAATACCGGAGCGGTAACACGTCAAACAGGAATATGAAACACGCGGCGACAAGTAGCTAACGAATGCCCCGCCAGTCTGTACATTTCCCAAACGCGAACGTGAAGAGAAACACGAATGTCCCTCGGATTATGTTGCCCCGGCGTGAAACAAACGTTTCTCTGCGGGCCGCTGTTTTCTGACGGCGCCTCGCAACATTTTCCACCGACAAAAAGTCCCCCGGTGTTGTCGCAACGAAGACACGGTTTTAAACCGTTTCGACGCTCGGTCGGCGTGTCTCGAAGTCTCTGAAGGACCGCCAGGATGCGATCACCACGTGGACGTCCTCGAAGCAACCGCGCTCTATTTCCCCCGCGGCACCGTCATCGATTTTACCACCGGAATACGCTTCTATTCTTCGATCCCTGTCGATGAAGGTCGCGCCATAGCGTTTCAAGTACGTTCGTATGTATCAACCTCTGCGCCACGATGAATCTCCCGAGCTCTTCCCATCAGCTCTCCAGCAAGTAACAAGCTGAGCGTGAATTAGAGAAAGGGGCGAGATTGAAAACGGACGATCGTATCGATGTCGCTCCTCGAAACTGAAATCTGTCCAATTATAGTACTTTGATCAGTTTTGCCCGACTCGTACAGAGCAGAGTGTAATTGAGAACAATGTGCAGATTCCGTCGCAACGTTCAGCTAGGAAACCGTGGTCGTTACGAAATTTAGAGAAGAAACACGATCCGAGAACCGAAGGGGGAATGATATCGCAAGGAATGAATCGAAAACGGTGGAACCCGGTGTCTTCTTGTCGTTTCCTTCCTCCGTTCTCGTCACCTCCGCTGTTCCTCGCGAGAATGGAGAGGAAGCGTACACGGACGAGAGGCTAATTTTTAATTAAGGCTAATCGCTAATAATTTATAATAACTATTACTGTAAGTAGGATGACATCGCGAGCGTACACGTTACACGCATGCATTTTCTGTGCACACGCGCACAGCGCGCCAGTACAAATACACACGAAACGCGTTAATCGATGGGACCCGAGAGTCAACCGATCGGACGAACGCCTTCCGCATTCAGCTACCTAAATCTTTGCGTGGAAAGAAAAGAGAGAACAGTAGATATAACTAGCGCTTCCAGCCAAACGATTTTATCTCCCGCGTTCCGTCGGAACAAAAATTCTTCCCGCGAAAGATCCCACCGAACAGGAGCCTCCGCTCGAGCGGTTGATCATCGCTTTCCGAAAATCGCGTTTGCTCGTTTGCATAAAAAAAAAACAAAAAACAAAAGACAAATCAAAAGGAAAAGCTTTGTTTGCCTCTTTGTATTATACAATGAAAATGTTCGCAAACATCGCACCCTCGGCGCGACTCGATCAGGGCTTAACGAGCGATCCAGCGCGTAACTCGGTCCGCGACCGTTCTAATTCGAGGATCCATGGATCTGGACTCGTTTATTATTACGCGTGTGATATTATGTAAATATATAGCGGATAATAGCGTTCCCTTGTAGCCGGCCGTTAAGCAACAGCACCGAATAGCAGATCGTACAGGAACCGATGCGTGTACACCGTGTACGCGTTCACTTTGCTGCGTTAAAGCTCACTGCGATGAATCTCAATACATTATTGTATAATAACATTATACAAACTATACGTACGCGTAAGTACACACGTGCATATACACGAATATATACATATGTAGCGTGTATACATAGAGATGCTTTAGGGGCGATTATACGTTTGTACATACATTGTCATACGCGAGCATACCGAGGATCAAGGATATTTCGATCGAACAATTACGAAACGAGCGTGAGTCTGTCTTTCGAAAGCGTGTTTTCTCGTTCGACGAAACGTATACATAATGTACAATTAGGTATGTACAGGATCCATCTTGCGAAACGAAACTGTCTCCTTTCGTTTCATGGTCGAAGAGAAAGGAATCCTTCTGCAACTTTTGTCCACGTACAGCAGGTAGTATAGTCTATATCGGCGAGAAAAAGGGAAAACACAGCGAGAAAATATCGCGACGCGACTTATCATTGACACCGGCAGCTGGCAGACATTTCAGAACGACGCGGTACAAGTCCATCACAAAGGACTCTAAACGGTGCAGCTCCGGCACGGCGCCAGGCGCCGCGGTGCATTCGATCCCGGGGAAAACAAGGGGGGGATTAAAAAAAAAAGAAAACATCGCCGCGCGATAATAATAGCCGTAATGATTGAAACATTCCTGCAACTAACTGTGACTCTATATGTGTATGTGATATAATTGAATGTATAACAATCGCAAGCATCGGACGTAGCGCGCGCCGGTCCTCCTTACCTTTCGGCAGACGATTTAAAGTAAAGCGAAGGGAGCGATAAGTAATTCCATCAATGATTCCGTTCGAGGCGACCGATTCTCGGCGTGTAATAAACTCGTGTAAATATCATGCACCCCGAGTGTACGTGTACATATCCTTGGTTAAATAAAAGTACGGGAGATTATTCAAGGACCAATCGGCGAAGGAAAACACGTTCGACTACACGTGGCCGCTAATGAAAGGGACAGTTCCATGGGATAAAGTATGTCGAAAAGCCAAGAGTGACAACATTGCGTTTAAGGCGTCGTTGATACTCTATTAAGAGTTAAAAGAAAGGGGTCGAAACGTCCCTGAATGTAGGCAACCCGACGTGCAGCACCTTTGGCCGCTTGAGCGACTGCAAACAGGCAGCGCGACAATGCCTGTCGAATTGCCTGCATTCAGGGGACATTCGACCGATTTTTCATTGTCAATAACTTTGCAACGAAACCTTAAGCGCGATACTCTTGATTTTCATCTCATTTTGGCCCGTGCAAATACCCGTTTCATTTTTGCCAGAACGTGGTCCGAACATTGCCACGATACGAGGCAAAAATAAATGAATAATTGGTACGATCTTTGTTGTACGAAGGGAAGCGGAGGGTCGACGGATATTGGAGAAAGGACCCCGGATAGATAATTTTAACGGGGCGATCCTTGTTTTTTTTCGCTCGTTCGTTTGTCGTATCGGTCAAGTAAATCATCTCCCCGCTCCCGTGAATGGGATTCACAGCGAGTCGCTCGAAAAGTAGCCCGCAGGCCTAAATAAGCACTAATTACGAAAAGTGACGAAGGAACTAAGTATGTAATATTATCCCGCTCGGGTAGCTGATCGTATTCAATACGACCTCTTACCGAATGTGTCGCCGTTCTTCCTCGATCGCAGTCGTATTGAATAGCGATCTTCAACGCGCGATCCATCAAGGGGCTGCCGCCGTTCGATGCATTCTAACGGCGTTAATCTTAATTCCTCCCTTCGGGAACGATGCCCCATCGAACCCGTGCGTACGTAAATACGTGCTTCGTTCATTTCGATTCTATACGTATTAAGAATTTTTCGAACAGCCAAGACCAAATGAAACTTAGGTGGTACATGAAAAACGAAAAGCCGTGAATCAACGAAACACCGTGAACGTTCGCGGAGTTTGCTGTGAATATTCTATCGATCGAAATCAACGTGAACACTGGTCGGCACATTTTCGAAGCACCCTCGCAAGGAATAGTGATGGATGTCGAACGCGAGAATGCAGCGGACACTGCGGTCGGAGAGGTAGCGCGACGTAAAATTTGATGGCACGGTAAATCGACTACCTTATACTACCAATAGGTATAAATACTATAAATTCGAATATAAATTTAACTATAAATATAAACATAAGTATAAAGCATATTGATTGTTTATTATATGTTGCAATTATCATTATTTATTGTTATTATTACCGTCATTCTCATTATTGCCCACCGAAACCACGCGGGGGTTATTATTACTATTCTTAATATTATTATTATTAACATTTAATAGTTGCGTACGTATTATACAAACAACAAAAGTTTACTGCTTGTATATATCGAGAATATCATAATAAAACTAATGTGCGAATGATATAGTTCGGCAAGTTTTGTTACTTGAATATTCGTCTGCTAAAACGGAACCAACGTAATGCCAATGTTCGTTTCATTCAAAATCAAGCGAGATTTGTTAATAAAAATCAGGACTGAAATTAAAGCTGAGAGCCTCGGGGAAAAATCCCATTATTGAACATTTATTTTGCTCTTTTGTTGCATTTGTCTCGACTTATACGCAGATGTTTCAAATAAATGGGCTTTCAAGCTGAAGCTTGGAACGCGCGGAACGATTTGGTAAATGCACTTCGATGTGAACTACAAGAATACGCAGTAAAAAGATATAGTTTCCATTTGAAAATCTAAAGCCAGATTTTACAGTGCTTTCAAGGTACATAAACTATTTTGCAAAAGCTCCAAATTCCGCAGATTTAATTATGAAATCTTTTAATATGTCTTCGTTTAATTTAGAAAAGGCCTCCGTCTGCACTACTGCAGTCATGTGATTACAGGCGAAATTTAAACAACGTTTCTTCAGTTTCTAGAATTAGGCAGAATCAATCGTGATTGCAGTACAAAAGTCGTTATGAAAAAACATTTCTTACCTTATGCTTGGTTTGAAAGGCTACAGCGTAAAGGGTGACCACATTTTTCACCGTAATCCCCTCTCTGAGCACATTTATGCAACGCTCCGTTAGTTCAGTTTCTGAGTAAGTGTCTGCTAGTGCCAGCAATTCTTGACAACAAAACATTAATATAAGTTCACGAATACTTTATAATGTACAGAGGAAAGTATGGAACATTTGATATTTACCTAACGTATTTTCTATAGACAAATCGATCTCGTCAGTATATAGATATTTCAAATATGCTCTATATACCTCGTAAGAAAATTGACTGTGTCGTATAACGCTGTAATCAGTAGTCACGACATTGAAAAATATGCATGGGCATTAAAATAATTGTTAAAAGCACACCCACCTCTCACCATCATCCGTTACTGAATCGTTTTCAAACACCTTCTTGAAATAGTCACTACGTATCCTAAGGACAGTTTTGTGAACGTGAATGGACTTTTCTTCCACCTTTATAACCAGATCAGACATGGTCTAAACAAAACAAAACAAAACAAAATTGTATAAGACTAAATGTAAAAGACTTTGTCAAAGGACATAGCTTTCTTTGACAAACACTTACTGGATCGTCGAATGCTTCTCTTAGGCAATCCGCTAATTTCATGATGTCTTTCTTGTAAGGAACAACCGGTTGATACATAACTCTGGACGACGCGTAACGGGCAAACACGTCGTTCATACACTCAACCGAAATCAGCATTGGGGTTTTAATTTTTCGTCCTAAACATAATCCCCATACATATTTTTGATTACCCTCTGTCACAGCTACGCTTATCTGATTTTCGTACGAAGCAGCAATATCCAATATTATTTTGTGATCATCTATTTCTATCTGAAAAGCTATATGTTATTTCGCATATTATGTTATTATTCTGCACCCTTCTTTTACTTTTTGCGGACTAGTAGCATCCGTCTTGTGGCAGAGGCCGAGTTCTCCGCAACTGTTACTCCCCCACGCGTACAGATCACCTTTGCTGCTTAAAGCCAAAGTATGAGTATAGCCACTGGCTATTTTCTCTGTCGAATAAAAATATAATAAATAGCTACAAACAATTAGAACATTATGGTTTATACCTCTATGAAGCAAGAATGATACTACCTATTGCAATACCGGCAAGCGCTGTAACTTGTAAAGGTTTGGCTGTACTTTGTCTGTCTCCAACTCCCAACTGCCCATATTCGTTAGAACCCCAACCATAAACCTCTCCAGTATTTGTGACAGCCATGCTTGTTTTCGAACCACAGCTAATACGAACAACTTTTTTGTCAACTAAGATATTTACTTTTCTGAGTACATCCTTAGTCGTAAAATCGCCACCTACTTGTCTCGAACTATTGTCACCCCATGCATATACCTAAATAAGTATCCAAAACCTTTGAGCATCAAGAAGAAAATGCAATTCCATTGAAACATATATACATATATCACCTCTCCCGCTGTTGTTAGTGCCAGACAATGATGACTTCCACAGGCTATGTCCACAACCCATCCCCTCAATTTATTGAGTGCAATATAACATCCAACTTCCGAGTCAAAATTATCGTCAGAATAGAATGAATATACCTTTCGAACAGATGATATTATTAAGTCATGTAACATTTCACCGAATGCGAATAACAAATTTAACAATTGTACCAATTCCATATACCTTTCCCTCGGTTGTAAGGACTAAAATATATTCGGAGTTACATGCAAAGGTTTTAATATCTCTTCCGCATAATGCTTTGACTTCCTTCGGGCAAACAGTGCCTAATATACCATTGAAGTACCATAGAGAGTAATCATTCTTTAAAATTAAAGCTTGGCTTCCTAAGGCACCTGTTGAATAAGACAATTGTAAAGTGAAATGTAATAGGGCTCAACTTATCAACTTATCGCATCCAGTTTTTTTTCTAATACACAATGCGAATTATTGGGATTGATAAAAATGAGATAAACAATTATTACCATATACATATGCCATACGAACGTGTCGAAGAGACTTTGGATCTAATAAGCTAAGAATTGGCCACTTTTGCAAATCTGACGGAAACGTTTGCGCCATTATCAGAAAATCTTGATCACTTACAAGCGATCGTCGCTTTAACTCGCCTAACCTAACCTATAAACCTAAGCGACGAGTCCCATTTGTTTCGTATTACATATTGTTAGTCTTTTGTCATTGCAGAAACATTGTACAGTCGGATATGGTCAAACTAATAGATGCATATGTATTTATATACATACCCAGCAGCAATCACACGGATTAATAAAAAACAATTGCTTTTAATCACATTTTATTAATACATATAACAATAAGCTTCATGTACGCGCATGCCGATCTCTTTTGTGCGCCTTCTAAATTAAATATAATTCATTCATCCATAAAGAAAATTAAACATAATTGATCAATCGGCACCACAATAAATTGTACACATAGTTATCTACGATTTAAAAGCCCCGGCTTCAGCAGCTCTAATTATGAAAGCTTTGATCGCAACATCGGATAGATCGTTAAAACCTGGTGTCCGTACTACTGCAGTCATATGTTTGAATGCAAAGCTGAATGCAAAATCCTCTAATTCCTAAAAATATATACATTATACATGGAACATTCTAACAATGGTCAGGTACAAAGGGTTCCAAGGAAATATTGTTTACCTTAAGATTGTCTTCACTCGATTTACTATACAATAGGGCGACATTTTCGATTGTAACTGATTCCTTTAACACTCGTACGCAAAGACTTCGTAGATGATCCTCATTATAAGCGTCAGTTAACTTGAGGAGTTCTGTTAGACAAAGAACGTTAATCATAGAAAGCGTTACTCAATACCACGTGCAGCAAAACCTAATGTCTTTACCTAATGCCGTTTCTACAGGCACACGAAGTTCATCAGTGTACAAGTACCTTAAGAAAGCTTTATATGTTTCGTATGAAAATAGATCATGTTCTATGGTACTGTAAAAAGCATTGATATTAAATAGGGATAGAATGCACATAATTAATCAAATTACCTTTGACTATTTTCTACCCAATGCTCTTGAAACATTGCCCTGAAATAATCACTGCGCAATGTCAAAATTAATCTGTGCACATAAATTGGCTGCCCGCACACTTTAAAAACGACGTCGCTTGTGTTCTTCAGTGCACAACAGAAAAAGCTTTGATAAATGATATGGTAAATAAAGATATTATTCTTGAAAAATACATACCGGATCATCAAACACCTTCTCAAAAATGCATGCCAAATTTGATTGTCTCCTATTACAAAAGAGAGGTTGATGCATGACTCTTACGGACGCGAAACACGCAAAAGCATCATGTAAGCATTGTAGTCGAGTGAGTGTTGGCACACAAACAGCATGACCTAGACATTGCCCCCATATGAAAACTCGATTGCCCCTAGTCATAGCTACGCTTATATGGTTGTGGTGGGAGGCTGCTATGTCTAACACTTTACCAATTTCTTGCACTTTCAACTGAAGAAACATTTCTTAAATTCAATGGAACTGTTCTATCAATTACCGCAGTCTTACCTGCACCGGACACGAGGTTTTCTGTTTAATACCTAAAGGAAAACCTAGTTGTCCATAATTGTTAGCTCCCCAAACGTAAAGAACACCCTCGTCACTTAACGCCATTGTATGCGAATATCCGCAGACCACTTTTTCTGTGAATTCAACCAAACGTGATCGACATAACAAAGTTTAAAATCTTGTCCTTTTTTTTTCTATAAGACTTTGTGCTACCTATTTTTACTTTCCCAAGTCCTATAACTTTTTGTGGCACTTCTTGGTTAATAATATTTCCTATTCCAAGCTGACCAGCTTCATTGTCACCCCAACTATAAACCACTCCATCAATTGTGACTACCACGTTATACGAATGTCCGCAATTAATCTTCACAACATTTTTCCTACATAATGTATCTATCATTTTTAAGTTATTTGGCCGTACACCAAAATCATCGCAATACAGCTCGATGCATCTTTTCCACTGAAAAACCTTGAACAAATACATTATACTTTCGCAATAAATATTTTTAAGTTGCAAACAATTAACGCTCCATGCTTAAGCTCTCTTTTTCTTACCCGTCTATCCTTTGTTAATGCAAGAAATTGATAATACCCACATGCTATTTCTATAAACTCTTCATTTACATCATGTAACTTCTTATAATCATTATAAGTTCCATTGAAGAAGTTGTAAGAATTCAATAGCGCAGAAAATAACTTTCAGGTAGAAAATATCATTAGTCAATCTGATAACGGTTCATGTACTAAAGGTGTAAGATCTGTTTATAAATAATGTTTCAAGTACCTTTCCTTCCGAAGATAAGGCCAAGAGAAACATGTCTTTGACATACCCAAAAGTTTTTATGCACACTCCTTGTGGCAACTTAACTCTTTGTGGACAAAGACTCTGGTTGCATATAGCATATACATTCCAGTTTTTCGTAAGAATTAAAGCTTCATCACCCGAATTACCTGTACAATAGTGTTTGAACAATTTATTTACGTATTAATGTATATAGCACTATTCGGCATGTACAAACTGTAAGGAAAAAACGAAGTTTGTGTACAAATTATAAATGTTAGATACTAAATACCAAGTATTACCAAACACAAAAACCATTTCGATTGTTGAAGCAAATTTCGAATCTAATGAACTGAGAATACTCCAGCTCTCCAAGTTATGTGGTATCATTTTGAACACTCCGCTGTACGCTTCTAATTCAATACAGTATCATATAATAAAGTAGAGAGTAACAGATAAAATGCGCATTTTCAATTTACTTTAAAAGAGGACGCGAGCAGCTACATAATAGAAGTGAAGAAATATCGAAAATGATCGATAGTTTACTTTTACTATCGATTGCAGCAGTGCACTTTTCTCAGCATCTTATCTGACAAGGAATGATCGAAGTTTGTGGACCGCGGATGACTGTTGTGTGGATATTAAATAGCCTTTTTTTAACACGTGCATACACGTGTAAACGACGTATTTGCACATTTTACTTTTATACGAATGGACATAGGTATACATATAGTAAATAATCTCTAAACTAAAACACTTTCTTTAGCCCTGGCATTCATTTTAGATTTATCAAGAACGATAACTGCGGGTATCTATCCCCACAAGTTTGTAGCGGCTCTTTAACATTACATATAATATCTCTGTTAATTGTACAATGTCTTATATCGCTGAATTCAGAATAAATAATAGTTAGCAACACAATGAAAAAATCAAATCACAATTTCAAAAAAAAGGTTGGGGAACAAAAATTATTTTTTGTGAATAAATGACTTTCGAAAATTTGTTGCAACCCATGTGTTCATCGAAGACGGTGAAACTTTTGTTTGAAACATTTTTCTGTCTTTTGTCTTTTAACCAGTATACATGTATAAAGGAGAAGGATGGCTCGAACAAAAGGGGTGTTTTCTCCCTTAAAGTTGAGAGTAGGCACCAACGAAATACGGCAAAGTCAATAGGTTGGACCAATTAATAATTACACAAAATTTCAGCGAAATCGGCGTATATCACTTGCCGAACATTCCTTGTGAGATAAGTTACCTCTGAATTATTTTTCTACTGTTGTCTATAACATTAACAGAGTAAAAAAGTGGTGAAATAAAGAAAAATTATTGAAATGTATTTGTCGAGAACGGGATAAAGAGTAACACATTTTTAATTAACAGAAAAGCTTCTATTAATAACAAAACAAAAGTACAGAAGGTAAAAATTCATGAATTAGTGTAAATATTCGCAAAAGTACATTTGTCTCATTCAAGGCTTTTGATATAAAGAAATTTTTCAGTATCAAGAAGTAACGTTTCCTTTCAAGCAATAAGTTTTCTCATTGACTAAACCTAAGGAAAAGAGGCATACCAGGGCAGCACCTTGCTCCGCCCATTTCTTATTTTTTTCCCTAAAACAACGTAAAAAGGCACAGTCATATGTAGATGGATAAAATAATAATGAATGCTTTGTATGATTTTATTTATTACCAGAACGACGATCCATATTTCCTACCATCGACGGTAACAATGGACCGAAATAGTTTTCCTTTTTGTTGCGTATTATACTGTGGCATTTTTTTCCTTTGCGTTTGCGCCCATTTATGTAATATAGTTTTCGGCAATTCGAGATCTGTTATGTAATTATTCCTTAAGAACGCGCAATGCATTAATATTACATCTTCCTCGTTTGAGATCTTCCTTTTATTAGAGTGCTGTTTATCAACATCACGCATAGGTGAAACTTGCGATCTACCCAATAACCCTTTTTCATCGAATTCCTTTTTCTTTGAACGACAATAATCACTCAAATCCCATACATCGCTAATATAAATCCATGCATAATAAAATTCATTAAACTTATCACGAACGGTCAGTATTATTCAAAGAAAACAATTCTTACCATAACTGCTCTAATGTTTGAGAACATAGAAACCTTTTGCCTAGTGCCGATTCCTGCTGCTCCCTTAGAATATTCTGTACACAGTACTTGGTATTTGAAGGTGGATTATCACAATCCACGGCATATTTTAAATATGATTTTATCACATCTTCCATAGGAAGCAGGCCCTCTTTTCTAAATATTGAACAGTTCCATTCTGCTGCACGCGCAAGCATGACACTGCTACACCCTGTTATTTCTTTAAATCTGTAAGAAACTACATTTAACATTAAACTATATAAACGAAGACAATAAATAATACTTCTCAAGACTTCGACTTAACTGGGATATTACTTGTAAATATCAGAATATTTTTGTATATCCTTCGAGCCTCCATTTGCTATAACTGGTATCGAGAGCCTGCTAGAAATTTCTTTCAGTACATCGTTACGATTTGCGTGCTGTGGCCTCTCGCTAATGGTACGACCGTGTACAGCGATGGCAGATATACCGGTCGATTGTAGAAGTTCGCACAGTTCTAAAGTTTTATCCAGATCTGGCAATACACGAATTTTACACGTTACTGGAATACTCAAATTGTCCACCAAGGTTTGAAGAATATTCGCAGCCGTTTGCGGCTCTTGTAGAAGCGCAGCTCCCATTTTCCCTACCAAGGAAAATAGTTTGGGACAGCCCATGTTTAAATCAATCCCAGCAATGTCTTCTTCTAGCATTTTAGCGACTGTCAGTGCTCTTGTCGCGTCGCAAGTACCAATTTGCAGGACCACTTTATCTCTCTCTTGAGAACAAGTTCGAAATGTTACGGTACCATCCGTTTTGTCTATATAATCAATGGTACCTAGAACATCTAAAACGATAATTCGCATTTAAAACAATCTTTTTGGAAGATCCCTTTTCCACTGCTACGCTAACATTAACATTTTCTTACCATTTTCACGACGAAACGATCGTAACAATTTCCAATCTATAAGTTCCTCCGTGTAGACTATATCAGCACCGTAATCAAGTGCAAGAAGACGCATAGGAAGAGTACCGATTCGCACCATAGGTGCCAATATGAGTTTGTCCTCGTAATTTAATCGGTTTCTCACTGTCCTTGTCGCTGTGTTTTCTTGCATTGTACTTCCAGTATATAACAATTCAGGATAAGTTAGAAAATTTGCTACAAAGTGTACGATTCTTCGTTTCAAGTTCTTTGCTTCCGCGAGATTGTCACATAGTAGTCGCGAACTATCGTTGGTACTATCGATAATTATCGATGATCACCTCTATTGAAATCTATCGATAGTTTATTTTATCGATCACAA
This sequence comes from Holcopasites calliopsidis, assembly GCA_023838395.1. Lineage (NCBI taxonomy): Eukaryota > Metazoa > Arthropoda > Insecta > Hymenoptera > Apidae > Holcopasites > Holcopasites calliopsidis. The sequence continues at coordinate 258,370 of JALHAQ010000025.1, forward strand.
GTTGAAGGTTGGCTGATAGACAGTTGCTGCAAAAAAACATCGATTGTTTCCCCTAGCTGGAGCATCAACCATCGATAGCTATCGGCAGTGATGAAAGTACATTTATGCAAGTATTTATTATTTATTGCACGTTATTAACTTACGACTCTCAATACCTACAACTATCAATAGTGAAAGCAAATAACCGATAGTTTTTTATAGTGGCGAATGACGATAATTATCGATAGTATCATCGATAATCCGGCATCACTATTCAAGATGGCGTCGACCATTTAGCGGAATTCTTTTGCATCACTTATAATGAACATGTTTTGATAATAATTCAGTGCTCTTTCTTTAAAAATATCTACAGAAGCTTGTTCTTTGTAAATTTTCAAACGTGAGAAGTGATGTAATATTAAAATCGAAGGACAATGCATTTAGAAAACCTGTGACATATACGTAACCTAAATTATTTACTCGGTCAGTACTGTCTTTTGTTTTGCACTTTAGATTATTCACGAGGCCGTATCACATTACAAGAACTGTAGAAATTCTGGTTTTACTTGCAACAATTCTATAGTTATTTATTGCAAAACTATGAAAGGTAACCTATGAGATATGTTGCAAATCAATTCATAAAAATAGCTTTCAACTATTAACTTTTGCCTAGCAGATACCGTATCCATTCACACCCTCTTCCTGGCTGTTTGGGTAGGTTACTTTCGTTCATTTAGAATTGTATATTTGTAAATAACAAATTGATAATTGCTTATTGTAGGTCCACACAGGGAATTGCTCTTTTAAGCAGCATTTTTGGCTTCCCCAAGCAGCATTTCCAGCTTCCCACAGCAACGTTTCCAGTTCCAGTCGGAAATGACGTCACAATTCCCGGAATTTGTGAAATACAATACCTTCTAGTATAATGAAGTAGAATACCTTTAAATTTTGGTAACGCAGTTAGCAACAATCTTACCACCCGTAGTATAAATCAAGCATCAGTAGTAGACATGCCTTAGTTATTTCTGATGTCTGACAATTTGTACTACTGATCATTGACATATACTACTTGCGATTTCGAGCAAGAATACACGTAGCGCCATCTCCTGTTTGATTACGACCAAAATGATTAAAATTAACATTTTGGGAACACAGTTGGGTAGTACACAGCATCGAATGCAAACACGAGATGGCGCCACGCGTACTCTTGGTCGAAATCGCAAGTAGTATATGTCAATGATCAGTAGTGCAAGTAAATTTTCAGACGTCAGCCATAACTCAAGTATGCCTGATGTCCGACCATTTACTTTTACTATTCATTATTTACTTATACTGCTTAATTTATACATGACAATATTATGGGCTGACTTGATGTCACTTTCGAGCACTTATCTTTAACTTAAATTATTAAGAGTGGACAGGTGTCAAAAGAATGAACCAGTTGCATTCCTTTGATGAAGATTTATTGAAAAATTGCAATAATGTACAAATTACAAAAATGATAATATTTAAGCTTAAACTACTACTTCTTATAGATTATTCTTATAAATTGATTTACATCTTATAATTACGTAATGACGAAAATTACGGTAAAGATAATAGCATAGATTTAAATAAAGCTACAAAAATGTTTGGGCAACTAAAAACTACTACTTGTAGATTACTATTATAAATTAATTTAAATCTCCTAGTTAAAGAATAATGAAAAAAGCGTAAAATGAAATATGATACGAAAATGTTTAAGAAACTGAAAACTATTCCTTACAGATTATTCGTATAAATTAATTTGCAATTCTTTTTGTAATTAAATAATAACGAATCTTCCAATAATAATAATAGCATAGATTTAAATATGCTACAGAAATGATTGAGCAACTAAAAACTATTACTTATAGACTATTCATATAAATCAATTCATGACGCATGTTCTAATTAAATAATAATGAAAATTACGATAATGATAATAGCAAAGATTTACATATGCTATACAAGTATTTTAGAAACTAAAAATTATTACTTATATGCTATTCATAAAAATTCTATAATTCGTTTTAAAGTTAACACTTATATAAATTTTTTTAATGAATATAAATATAATTAATATCATTAATGTATAAATTTATACGACTATAATTTAATACGACAGACTTATGCTGCTGTTACTCTACCATACTGATACATTAACAAGGTTCGGGGAAGCCAGAAACGTTTCTTAAAAGAGCAACTCCTTGTGTAGACCTGCAGTAAGCAATTATTGATATATTATTCACAAATATACAACTTTAAATGAATGAAAGGAACCTGAACCAAACAGTCAGGAACTTGGTAGGAATGGACACTGTAACCACTAGACAAGACTTAATATTTGGGAGCTATCTTCATAAATTGACTTACATTTTATAGTTTGAATTCACACAAATTCTACAATTAATAAATACAAAATTGTTGCAAGTAAGACCAGAATTTCTACAGTTCTTGTAATTTGTTATGGTCTCGCGAATAATCTAAAATAGAAAACAAAAAACATCAGCACTGGCCGAATCAATAATTGAGGTTACGTACATGTCACAGAAGGTTTTCTGAATGTATTGTCCTTCTCCATTAATATTACATCACTTCTCCTATTTAGAAATTCACAAAGAACAAGCTCTTCTATATAGTTTTGCAGAACAAGCACCAAATTACTATAAAAACATTTTAATTGTTACCGATGCAAAACACCTACCTCAAATGGTCAGCGCCATTTTGAAAAGCGTTGGAGGATGTCTAGCGATAATTATCAATAGTCGCTAATATCAAAAACTATTGATATTTTGTTCACATTATCGATAGTTATAGGTATTGAAAGTTTTCAGCTGTTAGCATGCAATAAATAATAAATACTTGCATAAATGTACTTTTACCACTATCGGTGGCTATCGATGGACGTTGCTCCAACTTGGGGAAGGTATCGATAGTGTCCACTATCGATATGTCTCCACCACAATTGTCGCCGGAACGCTTTGTTGCAATTGTGATGGAACTGTCGATAATTGCCGCTACCCACCACTATCGATAATGACGATTCTCGATATGTATGCAATCAATCGCAGTTTTTGCGATCAAAATGAATGACTTGGAAAATGGTGGATCCAAAAATCGGTAGTGTCCTACTTTTTCAGTGGTTACCCTTGAATCTTTGAAAACATTGTAATCTTGAGTTTAATGGGCCGATAATGCGTTGCCAAAGGAACATTATTTTGTACATTAATTATTGCTAAATTTTTGACAAAATTAGTGTATGAAGTTATTGGTTGTCAGCATAAAGAAAGAAATTCTACCAATAGCGTGTACGCAGAAACTGTTGACTGCCTTTTTTCGCCAATGCATATGTAGCTGACGTCACATAGAATCGTCGAGCATGAAATAGAACCTTGAAACTGTAAATTATCGTAAAAAGTCATGACACCGAAAACGTTGAGTATAGAGCACAGCGACGAGGCAAAACGTGTCGTGATGATAATGAACAGAGGTCCATAAACCGTGGAACGCGCGGCGAACGCTAGAGGTTAATCATTCTTTGGTACATCGCGCTCCAAATGCTTGCACAGTTTCATCGTAATTTTGCTCGAGCGTTTGGTTTTTTCGCCAGCTGATGAATCGAGGATCGTTCCGTATAATCGAGTAACAAGACCGATCGTCAAGGATAATTCTAGTCTGTTTCTGTAAAAATACATTGATATGGCAGATTTCGCTTTGAACGGGTTTACCAGCGATCAGACCGAGAAGATTCTGCAATTTCAGGTGATTCACCGTTTCCGATGTCCCGTTGTTCTATTTCGAATTTTCTTCTCGGAATTATGTTAATCGAGCTGTATATCGCTATGACGCTTTTAGGATTTGACTGGCATCGAAGATTTGTCAATCTGCAGAGATGTTTTGCAGAGGCATAACTGGAACTTGGAAGTTGCTGTGCAGGTACATTCTCGTTGCTACATAGTTCTTACGATTGTCAGATAATAACTGCTTTAAATACGAAACTTTTGTCAGAAGATTATACAAAAGATTGGCATTCGACTGTAGCAAAATTTGGAAGAACTATATTCTCTAGGCATATTTAGGTCAATCGTGCAATAGCAACATCAATAATAATTCAGGAACTGATAAAGTGTCCTTCAGTGCTGAAATAACTGTTATTATTATCATCATTTTGTATACGCTTTTAATAATGTGTGTATTTATTTAGGAGCAACTGAATTTATATGAAGGAAGACCATCGATGTACGCGCAGGACTCGCGGTCAAGACCACCACAAGTTGTCGACGATAGTAGTTCTAGAATATATTTTCATTATTCTGGAGGTTCCAGCGGAAGGGGTAGTTATCTATGGTACATTTTTTCCTTATGCTACGAAAGGGTGATCAGTATCCTACAGCTACTACTTTCGATATTTAGGAGAAACATTAGACCTGGTTAGTCATCATTTTGTTGCAAGTAATTTTAGAGAACAGATTTCGTAACAAGGATTTTACCATATTTATTACTCTCTTCAAGTATCATCCGATCCTGTGGAGGATGTGATTAGTTTTATACGGTCCTACGAGGAACGCTACGGCAGTAGTCATCCCGTTTTTTATCAAGGCTCCTACAGCCAAGCTCTGTCGGATGCCAAACAAGAATTGAGGTTTTTGTTAGTATACTTACACAAGGATGAGGCTCAAAATATTGATCAATGGTGCAGGTAATTATCTACATTTTATACTCGAGCGTCCTAAAACTTAATACTTCGAATAACTGGAGCTTTCTCAATTTTCTATGTAGAAATACATTAGGTAATCCAGAAGTTGTTCGATACATAAATACACACACTTTATTTTGGGCATGCAACGTGCAGTCTGGCGAGGGTTACAAAGTAACAGAAGCTCTTAAATCCGGTTCTTATCCTTTTCTGGCAATCATTGTTTTAAAGGATAACAGAATGACTATTGTTGGCAGGTATGTAAAGTGATCTAGTACGTTCGTTTGATGGAAACGTACAAACAGCCCGAAAACATGGTTTCTTACACCCTGCGCTTTAATTAAAGTCCTTGTTCATAAATTTTACTTAGAAGTCAAGAAAATTGCATTGTGAACAATTAATCAATACATTTCTTTATATTGCAGGATGGAAGGCACACCATCCCCTTCCGAATTAATACCTCGTTTGCAAACAATCATAGATCACAACGAAATTAATTTAATACAAGCTCGCCAAGAAAGGTAGGAGGAGCAGAAATAGTTCTGATTCATAACTTCGAATTAATTCTTGTCAAATAACTATCGGTTCTCATCATGATTTAAATACAGAGCGGAGCGAAGTGCCACGCAATCTTTGCGTCAGCAACAAGACCAAGCGTACGAGGAATCTCTACGCGCGGATCAAGAGAAGGATCGTAGAAGAGAAGAGGAACGAAAAGCGCGAGAAGAACAGGAGGCCAGAGAGAAGGAAAAATTGAATGCGCAGGAAATGGAAATACAACGCATTCGTCGTGAGAAGGAGCTTACCGTTTGTAAAGTACCTTTTGAGCCAGAGCCTACTCATCCTAACGCGTGTCATCTTCAGATTAAACTAGGAGAGAGGACGATGAAGAGACGTTTCTTAATGACTGACACGTTAGAGGTACATCGTTCATTTATTTCTTCAACTTTCTTCCCGTTATGCATTAATTTGAATGTTCCGATTAATTATCTTGGATTTCAGGATGTATATCATTGGATATTTAGTCAGCCAGATTCTCCAGTGAGCTTCGAAATAACCACCAGCTATCCCAAGAGAATTCTGTACCCCTGTACAGAAATTTTAACGCTATCAAGTGCTGGATTAACACACAGAGAAGTTCTTCACGTTAATGACTTAGATGATTAACCTCTATTGATATATCAGTGCTACATTCTGTGTGTCTAAGTATCATTCCATGAAAAAAGAAAATGATACTGTCGTAAGGGACGCTTATCAAAAGATAATAATAATATATATACATAAATATATATATATTTGATACACGCGAGTATTTTACGTGAAGCGTAGTTCGATGTTAGGAGGGCAGCCCTGCAGCAGATCTGTAAAAAAACAAATTGGGATAGAAATAAAAAAAACGATTACTTGCGTTGCGCCTTCTGTAAAGAACTACAGCATCGACTACAATTATCATCTATTGTGAATAATAATATGCTCACTGAAGTACAGATTGAACAGAAAAGAGTAGATTTCGTTAGAGAAACATGTATTACGACTTCACAAGAGCTGTACACCGTACACCAAACGTTCATGATATTCGTATTAATTCGTTCTAGCTTGAACGAATGAAGAATGATTTAATAAGCTGACTAAGAAATCTAACTAATTTATAACATAGATGAATAATGTGAATGCGTATAGTTAAAGTACAGATTTACTATACATGTGTATATTTATACTTCACAATTTTTCTGTATGTTAAAGAACAAAAAATACATTATTTTAAATCTGTGCTTTAAATATAGCCGATGAGAAAAGAAAATTTCTAGCAAATGTCTCTTTCACATCTTCCCGTCTATAAAATTCTGGTCAGGCTTATTAAGGAACGTTATTAGATACATTGGAAAATGCAATAGTTTTATCGATCACGTTAAATTATACTCGATGCAAATTTCTGTATCGGAAAGGAAGGGGGAACGCAGTTAGGCGATAATAACTTATCTTAGAACATAATCGAATTCTTTTTATGTATTGCGATTTTGTGCAAGCGCACGCGGCGGGGATCACTTTCCTTTTATTTTTTCTAAGAAAAAAAAGGATCATGCCATGGTAAACCGAAGTAGTTTCCGTTTGCTTTACTCGTGGGTTACGTACTGCATACGTTTATTGGTTTATAGATGTTGGGACATTATAAACAAAGTACCTATGATTTTTAAAGTAACAATTTCGAACCTTCGGGTATTAATGTTTCTTTTTGATGCTATTTTTTTCCGTAGGAAGAAAAAACAAGGATCGGGGAGAAAGTGAAGACACGAATTTGTACTGCTCCTTCTAAATGTTCTAGAGAAAAATATAAAATATTCAAGAGCAATTCATAGCATTTATACATATACATAAATATACGCGTATACATATGCATATATAAATCATTTGATAAAAGGAATACAATAATCTGTGCGATGCACCGGATCGGTTAACGATTAAATGTAAACTTTTCTATACACATTTTGTGATCTAGTTTTATACGTCTTTATTTTCCAATGAATAACACTTCTGTACATACACGAATGCCGTAGCATTTAATCCCAGCCTGTGTCTGATGCTGGTTATTGCTGTCTTTTTTTGTTGTTGTCTCTTATGGCTTAAATAAACACGTTTGAGAAAATACGTAGTTCATATTTTTCCTTGTCAAAGCCTGTCGTGCTTAACGGAGGGTGAACAGGAAGAAGGAATACCACCGCTATACCGGGGAGAAATATGTATATGAAAAATTACAGCATTCTATGTTTTCCTTTCTGCTACTTGACTGAGATCCAGTAGGCTGGATTGATTGTCTTTTGCCGGGGACTGTAGTCAATTGATAAAATGACACGCTAAAGCATCATACTGCTCATAAACAGATAAAAAATGTTTATTTATTTGATAGCTGTAGCGGCTACGACACTTCTTATTTTTGGACTCTTGCACGTCAGGTGTTTGTAAGTGAAATCACCGCGAAATGAATACCTCGGCAACGATTATAAAATAAAGTATTTCTCGTATAGAGCTGGTTGGTTACAATCGTCTATTCGTTCTTCCTCGACCCTGTACAACGGATTGATCTGCAGACCCCCGGTTGGAATTCCACTGAACAATGGAGACCTCGAGCGTAATCTGTCTGAAAGACCCGTTACTTTTATCAGCGACAGGGTAGAGCTTATAGATATTCCGACAACGAGAAACGCGATAAGTAACAAAGATAGATTGGCGGAGATACTTTTAAATGAAAGTGGCAGCAGAGCAAGGATTATGAATCCCTTACGGTACTCCCTTGAAAATATACTATCGGAGGAAAGAGACCGAGATCTTGGTTTAACAAGTATGACACGGTTTAACAATTGAACAAGCACACCCTCCATGTGTAAAGAACTGCAGGAATAACTGAATAATGCGATCCGTAATGTTTTGCAGCCGTGAGGAACCTTCAGCTGGGAACAACGCAGGATGATGCAATTCGGACGACCAAGCAGGAAGGAAGGGAGAATATATTTGAAACGCTGAAGAGTTCTATGGAAAAGACCAATCCCTATTCGCCCTCGCGATTAAATACAACACAGATATACAATTTGCTCCTGAAGGAAAAGTTGAAGGATGACGAAGCACTGAAACAGAGGCTGCTGGATAATGCGAACAAAATCAATGAAACAACACCAGCCGAAACGTAAGATACGCCTACCCGATTACCTACAAAGTTGGATTCATTTCATATTTAGTTTGCCCGCCATCATCTGAAAGCTTTTTCAATTTTGCTTGCAGGAGGGATCAATTGCCACCATCATCGGAAAACGAAGCCGAGCACGAAGATAACAACAATAATTGATAATAATTTAATCATAGAATATTAAGATGTAATACAGGCAGAAAATAAAATTATTTTGTGGACAGACTAAAATAATGTTTACATATTGCAAGCGTTTAAAAGTAATTAATAATTCATGATACTTATTTATTTACCATCCTCGGTAATACAATTCATTACTGTCGATACTTTCACAACATGCAGTAAATTGTTCAATGTCAAAAATAATTATATTTTAATATCTCAAAAATCAATTCTTTGACTTACGAAATTAAACTGTTTGCGAACGCCTGCATAACGATATAATTGTTTCACAAGCCCAAACCAAAATGTATCAATGCACATACTTACAAGATAGTTTATTCTATTATTTCGTATGTGGTCGTGCCTTCGCCTTTTGCCTGGAGTACTGAGCGTGGCTATGAGCTCTCAGGCTATTGAACACTTTATTGTTCAATTTAACGTCGAACCCTCCTGTGTCCCCTGTATGAATTCCCGGTGGAAACTGTAGAACTCGACAAGCGTTTATCCTTGAAGACATCAGCATATCATGCTTTGTAACGATTTGCGAACCATCGCCACCAATTTTTTTGTATCCGCAGCGTGGGATGGAGGCATATTCTTTTTCTACGCTCTGTAACATATCGAATATATTCCGTTCGTTATCTTCTCAAATTGAAAGTGTTATAAAGATAATAATAAAAAAATGTTTACCACAAATCTGTCGAAGTCCCTGTTTGGGTCTTCAATATCCGTGTCCTTGGCTTCCTGGTTTTCACATAAGGACGTTCGATAGTTTGTATAAGATATATTAACTGTAAAGGATAAAGTACATTTAAATCGACGCGTAATTACAGGGCAACAGGCTTTACCTTTAGCATCTCTGTTAAATTTCTCCTCTGTGCGTTTCAGCATGAGATTGTACTCTTTATTGTATTGATCTTGCAACATATGTGCAATCACTTGATCGTTATCCGTGTCGCTGGATTCACATATTGTGCAATCTTCTACGTTCTCGTTATCCGCAGTTTCAACCTGACACTTTTTTAACTCTCTAGTAGAAAAGGAAGAAATTTGACATTTGATGACCGTGATAAAATACGAATGAAGTATGTATTATTTACTTCTCTTGTAAGCTTATTGCCAGCTGTTCCGAAGTTATTTCCAACAAACTGACGGGTCCTTCTACCGGTTGGATTTTCGCCCATGGCGTAGTCATTTTTATAATAGTAAATTGAAATTACAAATCTGGAAATAGCAATTATATGGAATATATCTCTCAAGATGTTATCATTACTTGTAATAACAAAAGTACAGGTTAGCTTACTAAATACAGACACGATTAACATCGACGTAAAAGAGAAACATATTAAAATCGAATACTGGAGCGACATTTCGAATTTTCTTATTTGTTACACTCAATGGTCGAAGGTAAACATTACTTGAAAGCTTCTTTCACAATGTTTTGAAATTTATCTGATCAAGGTGTATTACATTGCCCGTATATTTCGATTATAAAATTTTAGATACTTTTTACTGGGCAATGTTAAAGGGATCGTACGTACCTTAAAATAAGAGCGTGTAAAGAAAAATGTGGAAGACGATGGTGGATAAACGAAGAAAGGATTAAATGGAAATGACGATGTATCAAAGTGTATCAGGTGAAGTTGAACCAAAGTCAAAGTGGAGGGAGATCGATAAACGAATTTAAAATAGCCGAGGCTACGATGAATATGTTTACGTAAACTAGTTACACGAATAACACTGTCCAACACAAATTTTGATCTGCAATGTCCATTAGGTGATCCTTGTAGAGTTTATCATCCGGAATACGCATCCGCAAGCAGAATTGGCACGCAGTTTCTTCTTCAGAAAAGTATACGTAATCCGTCACTATGAAGCAAATTTGTACTAGACCTTCAGTTTTTCGTAAAAATACAAAAGTAGTGAGTGGAAAGTGCGCGCATTGCCTTATTTTTAAACTTTGGTAGCCAGATACAACCATTCAAAATCACGGAAAATAATAAAGTTACATATTGTTGAATTCGGCAGACTTCTCTCTATTTTTCCAAGACCAAAGGTATACATATACTTATCGTTTTTAGTTTTCAGGCAATACGTTATTTTTGCTCAAAATCGTATGTTTTTATAAAACTTCATGTTTTTCAAAAACTGTACGTGATGCAGCAATTCTGCTTCCGGATTCGTAACTCAGGACGAGAAACTCTACAAGAATCACCTGACGGATATTGCAAAACAAAAAAAGTTCAAATTTGTTGCAGTGTAATCTAAAATACATATAAATAAAATGTTAAAAAATCTTGTTTCGTTTTATTTATATTTATAAATCTTTTAATATTGTATGTGACAGTAAAGCCGGAAGTATTAAGTAGTGCTATAGCATTAATCGCTCGCCGCATATAGTATGAACAATTTTTACATAATTATTCATTTAGTATCATACATTTTATTTTGTACAAGTCTTTAAATATAAAAATCGCTTAGCATACAATCCTCGTTTTCTCACTGTGAAGCCTCGATCTCGCCTAAATATATTTGTTTATCGCTAGATCCAGAGCAAACTGCAAACACAAAAAGCATATCAATATAAATCTATAAATATTAACGCTCTAAAATTTGTGGTCTCGTATGTATTACCAATTGGTTCCTTTGGATGGAAATCGATGTCATTGAGAGACCCGTTATGACCAGGCAATTTGTACAATATCCTACGGCTCGTAGTGTCCCAGATATAATGGAATCTATCTGATGAGCCAGCAGACACTTTACTGCCATCGGGTGACCATGCGCACCTTAGAAGATTCTGCAAGAAATAATTAAAGAAAGATATTATAATGACTCAAAGAATATATACATTGTATGCTTACAAACAAACCTTTTCAAAGTTATGCTGATGCCCGGACAGAATTTTTACGCATCGTTCATAGGGGGCAAATGGTCTAACATCCCAAATTCTCAATGTGTTATCCATTGCATTGGAAAGAATGTAAGAACCATCTGGACTGAGGCTTAAACCAGTTACAGTATCAGAGTGTCCCTTGAGTTTATACAGTACAGCATTCTTCCTCAAATCCCACACTTTTATATCGTTATCTATTCCACCGCTTATTACTTGTTCCGCTGTATCATTAAACGTCACAGCTGTAACCTTTAAATTATAGAAAAGATTATAGAATACATCCTAAAATTAATTATGATGTAATCAAGCTCGATATGTATTGCTGTTACCTGATATGTATTATTCAAAGTATAACATTGTCCCCTCTTTCTAGGATCCCAAATGCGTATTGTACTGTCATCACTACCCGAACAAAGTTGCGTAAGGCCTCTCCTTGCTCCAGATACAGAATTTACAAAGGATGTATGGCCCTTGAGTTTCTTGATCCTAGTTCCGATAACTATGTCCCACAAACCTAGCGTCGTGTCCGTGCTAGCTGTGTATAAATGATTGCCATCTGGACTGAAATGTAATTCCATGACCGCTCCGCTGTGTCCAGTTAACACGGAAATATTTTCGCATTCTCCGTATACGTTCCATATAACTGGAAATTTCGTGTTCAATAGCATTGTAAGAAATTATTTAACATGTTCAGCTGCTTCAAGATTATTCACAACGTACATATTTGTCTGTCGAAGCCTGTCGAAGCAAGATATTGACCTTCCGGATGAAACTCGAGGGAAAAAATATCTCCTTGATGCCCTTCAAGGAGCATAATGGGTGCAAACAAGGATGAAGTTCTGGGTGGTCCCTACAGAACAACAATATAATTTGTGATTTGTAAAGTTTGCTGAAAAATTACGAGGTGTTTGAGGTTAGTTAAGCTTACATTTTGTACGACAGCTTTCTCCCTACTGCTGAAGACCACTTCGTTCTTGGTCCTTTTCGAGGCTGGAACTAGTGCCAGAATATCGTCCCCTTTACGTTTATCTAAAATTGGCATTGTGAAGAATTCGATTTTCCAATTCTGTTTACAGCGCTTCACAAACCACGCTTGACAGATAAATCCACAACGTGATAGATGGCTCTTCGATCACCATAAATGAATGGAGTGCTTAAATTCGAATTAACCAAACCGGGAAATACTTGGATTGAATTTTCGATCGATTCACCTGGCCAGCTCGGATGATCCGAACGTAGCGGAGCGGCTCACAACATTTATGCAAATGAGGCTCGAGTGTACTTCAAAAAGATCGGTACGTCGTACCTAATAGATATTAGTTTTTATTGTATGCAAAGGCATTTCACTACTTAATATTAAATAAGTAAACGCATGTCTAAAGTGGCCACTACGTGGAATATGAATGTTGAGATATTTTAACTTATAAGACAAGATGTACAATACTTATTTTCTTTAGTCAATTTGTTATGGTTACTAATAATTAGTATAGCAAATCTAAATATTTTAAACATCATTTAACATGTTGGAAGTTGAAACAGTGTTTTACCAGAGATTTCGGCTCGGTTCGAATTTCAAGCTACTCGAATATTCAAGTTTGATGGCAGCTCTAGGTGCTTGTTTTTTTAAATATTAAAAAAACATTGTTTTCTTATTGCAATTATTGCTACGCATTTTGATTAACTTACTTATCTATATGTTGTATAAGTTCGGAAATAAACGTAATCTTGAACATGTAAGTTAGGATTTATTAAATACGATATACATATGTTCATATATGTATATTATTTACTATAAACATTTGGACACATTTTTTTTTAACAGCTTCCCCAAAGCTTTACTTCAATTCGTGGCAATGTACGATGGCCGTAACATTATTTCATAAATACACATATTTACACGTGGCCTCTGGTATTGCCGAGGAAGAATGTGGTTTTTCACAGATATGGCAAAGTGTGATCGTTTTTTCTAAGCTCGAGAGAGGAAATGATTTTTCGTTCTCCCTTATTATGTCAAATCAGTTGTCAGTTGTGCACCTTACGTCCGATAATGAAAAACCACAAATATAAAATTTCTAAAACAGAGCGGGAGGAAGTTGGCCCTAATGATATTAATGTTACCTTCGTTCTTATATCCAATATTCCTTGTCTTTTCTTTTCCCAAAAAACAAAATGTCCCCTTCAAAAAAACGAATCTATCAAAAATTCATGATTTGCAAATGCGTAAAATAACACAATCTGACAATTATTGTACTATACACAAATGTACAGGGCACTCATCGTCGTACCTTTCGTACCTGAACAAAACAATGATTTTTCGTATAATTTGCGCTCGTTCAAACTACCCCATTGAGTGTTTCAATGATCGTAATTACTATTATAACAACATAGTCGTTGGATTCTCCATGCAGGTCTTGAAGGCTGCTAGCCATTGTGCACCGACTGCACCATCCACGGTACGATGATCGCAGCTGGCAGTGACGGACATGAATTGAGAAGTTGTGTATCTAGACAACATTTTTGCACAGTTAACAGCCGCAAAATATTGTGGAAATAATATAGAAAAAAGAAAAAGATTTACCCTGACTCGTTGTTGGCAGGTATTAACCTGGCTTCAGTCGTGCCTATAGCGAGGATGATCGATTGTGGAGGATTTATAATGGCAGAGAAGTTCTTAATGCCGAACATTCCCAAATTCGACAAAGTAATAGTTCCTCCTTGGAACTCGTGTGGTTGTAATTTTCCGTCCCTCGCTTTCGCGGCTAACGATTTCACGTCCTTGCTAATTTGCACAATACCTTTCGTGTCTGCACCAAAAACTATTGGCGTGATTAGACCGTTGTCTGTACTTACTGCTACGCTTACATCGACATTATTGTATCTACGACAAAAAAAATCCGAAATAAGATTTACTCGAATAAAGATGAATCATATTATGAATGATAAGAAATGTAACAAAGGATACGCTTACTGCCTAATAAATTCACCAAACCAGGCGCTGTTACCATCAGGTACTTTTTTACAAGCCACTGCCATTCCTTTTATGATAATGTCGTTTACGCTAAGCTTTACTTTCTCCTTTTCTAACATCTTATTGAATTTCTCTCGCATTTTTAACGCAGCGTCCATATTCACGTCTATCGACAGATAATAATGTGGAATAGTCTGCTTGCTTTCCAGTAACCGTTTGGCAATTACTGCACGGATATTCGACACAGGGATATCTACTCCAGCTGGAACACCTACGGCCGTGGCTGATGCTGCAACTCCAGGTTGAGCAGCAGCCATGGCTGGTGCACCCTCTAAATCTTTAGATGTTATGGATCCGTACAAGCCTGAACCTTTCAACCCCTTTACGAAGAAAACGGAAATATTTAGGACTGTTCAATGTCTTTTGCAGATTAAATCTCACTGTTAAAATTCACCTGCAAATTAAGTCCCTTCTCAGCTGCAAGTTTTTTAGCTAATGGACTAGCGTATACCCTTTCCCCAGATGCTACGGGCATTGCTTTCGCAGCTGCCGCGGGAGCCGGTGGTGTCGCTGGAGACGGAGGCGGAGTAGCTGGCGTAGGAGCAGCCGGTGCAGGGGCTGGTGCAGCTGGAGAGTCGTCTTTGAAATCTTTGAAGCCAGCTACGCTAGCTTCATCCGGGACAATTATACAAACTAGTTTGCCAATGGGGACATTTTTCGTTCCTGCGGGGACTAAAATCTTTGCCAAGTAGCCTTCCTCTGGTGTTTCGAAGCCCATTGTCGCTTTATCGGTTTCAATTTCGGCGAGCAAGTCGCCTTCATTCAATTTGTCACCTGAAACATAGATACACATTCAAACATTATGAACAGTTCTGTCGTATATATTATATATCAAAATACATATTCTTTATCCCACCTTCCTTTTTGTGCCAACTGATAATGGTACCCGTTTCCATAGTAGGAGATAACGCTGGAAGCTGTACCTTGACATGATCGGGGTAATCGGCATAAAATCTTAATTGTTGCTTCCAGGGATTCACCATGAGGCATAAGGTATTGTGGGCCTGAATCCTAAATACCAAGTAACAAAATAATGCTTTACTCTAAAAAAAAAAAGTGATCAAAAGTTGCAGTCAACATGAAATGTGTACATCCTTTAATTCAGGGGTGTCCAACCTCTTAGCTTCCTTGGGCCATATTGGAAGAAGACACGTTGTTTTGGGCCACACATAAAATACTCTAACACGAACGATAGCTGATGAGCAAAAAGACGTAGAATATATAGTTAACGCTGTGCACTCTACAGGTGACTCTAGCTCGCCACTCGATTTGATGTGGTAACTCGAGAGGTGAGTCTCTGTCACCACTAGGTTTGACACGATAAGTCGAGCAGTGATGATGTTTATTTAACATCAACATTATTTAGTGGTGACAGAGTGTCACCCCTCGAGTTACCACATCAAATCAAGGGGTGAGCGAAAGTCACCTCTCAAATGCACAGGGTTAACATATTTATGTAATTTAAACTTCACTAATTCATGAATTTTTTATTATAAAAGTAAAAGAGAAGGCATCAACATGAAATTAGTGAGACGTTTGACATTGTTTTTGAAACGCTTCAACACTTTAATGCTTCGATATTTGGTTCGATGGAAGTAGTTGCAATTCTCAGTTAGTCCTTAACACATTGCACGCCGGCCACACGATAATGCAGGATTTTTACAGTGACTGATATTCAGCCGCCATGCAATGCGCTAAGGTGCTCAGCAAATATTTTGCAGTAGCTATTATTAATGGTATTTTTAGTCGCAATCTCATAAAGTTTCTAAGTTTATAATTTTTTGTTGGGCCGCATTTATATCTGGGTTGGACACTGGTTGGACGAGCCTGCTTTAAGTTCATCCTAAATGCGAATGGCAATATATGATGTTAAGGACCTTGGATGTAATAGTTAATTCATGCGAGGAATATATGCGAATTAGAGATTATAATGCAACTGCTTCTAAGAGGAAAAAAGAATTATCGCGTGGAACAAGTATGAGTGTTATCGCGTGTTCATCGGGGGAATAGATAGGAAAAGTGCAACACATAGAGGCGATTCCCAGGTGATTGGTAAGACAGAAGGAACACTCCTTCGGGTAGCTTTAGTAAAAGGACAGCATCGCGTACCTCGGGTAGGGAGCGACAGAACATTAGATCGATGTATAACCATGATAATGCCAAGAAATGAAATACCTCTGCAAATGTTTTCTGTGAAGACATCGTATCACCACGGATCTCACAGCATTAGTCCGCACGGGGCTTCGTAACAATGCGCGTGCCAATTCATTACGTAGACTCGTCGTCGTTCGTATCATATCTCGGGCGATTCGAGGATCCTTCACTACCGGTTTTGGAGTAGCAAGTCGCTAGGAGAAGTCGGTACGTTGCGCTGGCCCTTCTTACTTGGACACTCGGACGACGACGAACGTGTTCCGAACGTGTCAATGATATTAGGGGGTTATCGTGAAGTACAGCACTAGAAACGGACAGCGAGTACCGAATTAGAGGTCGTTCGCAAGGTCACGTGGCTTCTAGTGTAAAGGTGGTTCTCAAAAGCGGTTCATTTTTTGCGGAAACGCGAAACGCAGGGGAAAAAAGAAAAAGTTGAAATGCAAAGAGACTGTACGCGATCGCTTCCTCGTTGGAACATCGAGATGAACATTTATGTCAAGGTCTTTTGGCGCATAACCAAAATAGGGCCATTGATAAAATTGGAACGGGTACCGTGATTCGTTGGGCAGAGCGGACCCCGACTTACCGGCTATAATTCAGCGCTAACGATATCGGCGGCGACTTGCGGAACTCGATGTTTCATCGACGTTCTGTTTCAAATTTCCAAACTGCAATCATCTCTCGCATGTAAAGGGAAAAAGAAATATCGCGAGCATATCGAACGTTAGATTGATCGGTTATTATCCTACACAATGAAAAAACGCAGTGGTGGTAAGACAACGAAATCGCAGAACACAGAAACGGTAACCGAGGCCGGGATCGGAAAGTTCACATTTTACAACGGGGATGTTTACGACGGGGAATATAAAATAAATTGCGGTCAATTTACTTTAGTTAAAGACGGTAATTTTTCGTAAAGCATTGTTCAATCTTTAAGACCTATTTTAGCAAAGTTTTTATTTAGGTAAAGGAACATATACCACTGATAACTTTGATGTTTATCATGGAGTATGGGAAGACGATGCATTCGCGGATACTGAAATTCATATTAAGTAATATATATTTCATTCCACGAGTAGTTTCATTATTATAAAAGTATATCGAATACTTTCTAATTAAGGTATAATAACGATGCCCAGTTCCGAGGTAGAATCGATTCGAATGGATTGATGAACGGCCCGGGAACGTACACGTTTCCGGATGGATCATCGATCGAAGCTATTTGGGTCGATAACGTACCATTTATAAATATTATTTACAGGGATCCCCTTGGATCCGCGTGGACAGTTAAAGATGTAACGCAAGATGTAAGCTATCTTTCGCCCCTTCGATTTGTCCCACGAATATTTCACGATACTGAATAAAAGATTAACTTCTTATTTCAGACAATCTCATTCTTTCCGGGGAATCATTTTTGGGACGCTATGATATCCGAGCAGTGCATCACCCCGTTTACTGGCTCACTCGAGCAGGAGTAGTTAAACTAATTTCCCGAATTCAGGAAATTTCCGAAATCCTTAATCCTCTTTGTACATTGGAGGAACTGTGAACGTGGTCGTAGCTGGCTTGAACAGGGGATTTTCGTTCAAGCTGAACACCGTTTTCTTTTGCTCTTGCATGAACTTCTCGTACTCCCTTCGATCCTGTATGGAAGTCCAACACCTGCGCGGATATTGTAATCAATATCTGCTTTAAACATATTATAATCCAATTAAATTCTAGTTGAACGATTCTTACTTCCAAATCAGCAAACACATGATACCAAGGCATAATGTTCCAATGATAATTGCAGATGGAATAACCGCCGCGTGTATCGGAGTGTTGCATCTCTGAAGGGGTTGAATATTACTTGTAAAAAGGCAGGAACGGCAAAAGGACTTACTGTACGCGTTTCATACCTTTGCACCAATTTTTAAAGCGACGATACTGTTCTTCCCGAACTCGTACACGTACGGTATGATGCAAGTGGTCTTCTTCTTCACCGTCTTTACAAAACAGTAATGCTCGTGTCCTGGAATTAATATCAGCCCCCGGAACATTGTTGCGTTGTTCGATTTTTATTTAATTTACCTAAATCAACAGTCTGCACGTTTTCCGTTTTGTACGAGGTAACGTTCGTCTGGCAGAACTCGGCCACCGTTTCCGGATCTTCAATCGTGGCGTTGACACAGGAATTATAAAGAACGCACAGGCCGCTTCCACCGGAACTGATCGACGATTCGCAATAGGTGCCCCGATAATATAAACCGTCTGACGCGGTCATGTTGCACCTGAGCAAAGTGTAACACACGTGACTAATAGCATTGTCCAACAAATTTCAACTCTTTTTCTTCTGTTTTGCAAGATCCAGTAGGTGGGCCTTGTAGAGTCTCCCGTCCTGAATACGAATCCGGAAGCAGAATTGTTCTATCAACCTCAGGTTTCGAAAAACACGAGTTTTTGTAAAAACATGCAATTTTGGACAAAAAAAGAGGAATTTCCCGCGCGTCTACTCTTTTTTTAACTTTGATTGCCATCGACAAGTATGAAGAATCACAAAATTATATTAATTATATATCAATGTATTCAGGAGGCTCCTCCTATCTTTTAAGGCCAAGGTGAACTCCCTATCGGTTTTAGTTTTTACGTAATTCCTCTTTTTTGCCCAAAATCGCATGTCTTTATGAAAACTGATATTTTTCGATATCCAAAGGTGATAGAGCAATTCTGCTTCCAGAGATTTGTATTCAGGACGAGAAACTCTAGAAGGATCACCTACTGGATATTGCAAAGCAAAATCTATATTGAACAGTGTAGGACAGGATTATTGGACTTTTCCAAGAGTGGAGAACACGAACCGACACTCTCCGCAGTCGCAATATCCGTGACCAGCGCAAACTTCTTGGCTTCCCGGCGCGATACAGAGCTCGTCGGTTGACGGGCATTGACAAGCGTTCCCTTGCCAGCCTTCTATGCAATGGCAAACGCCGCACCGGCAAGTACCTCTGTTCGAACATTCGATTCCATCGATCTGAAATGCCGATCATCTCGGAATAAGTGTAAGTCTAAAGTGTTTTTGAAGGTGTCTCACCTGGTCGCACGCGGAGCATTCGCAAAATTCCCCTTTGTGCCCCTCGTCGCAGAAACATTTCCCGCAGACGCACTCGCCCCTCTCGGAGCAAATCGTCGTCGTGTTGCCCCCGATGCACTGCGCCACGTTATTCACCGGAGAGTTCTCGTCACAGTCGCAGGTCTCACCTGCGAATTTTCGGGACGTTGAACGGTCGATGAAGAAGAAACGTTCGGAGCGTCTTTTCTTACCAGACCAGCCGGGATCGCATTTGCACAAACCGCATTCGTTCGCGCCGTGCTCGCAACGCGAGCCTTCCGCCTCTCTACAGTTACAACCGCATAGAAGCTCAATGTCGAGTACCACTTTGGACACCTCGGAAGCCAGAGCGTCCTCGATCACGACCGTTTGTTTCTAGCAACAATAAAGATTGGATGAGGCGCGCGAGGGTTCGATTAATCAGTGGTCAGATCGTTTTATGTACCCTTAGATTTTCGTCCCTCGGGCACCGATCGAGGGACAGGGTGACCTTAAAGCCGTACACGTCGCCGTCTTGCACACCGTCGCACTCGGAAGTGCTCCACTCGGAGGCGTTCGGTTTTCCGCAATTGGAGAAATACTCCATGCGCAGCGGACTCGACGAATTGTCGCGCAGGATCACTTTGGATGTGATCCGACGATAAGCGCTCTCGATGATCTCTAGAATGTTTGAACTGTCGCTGGTCAATGTCGCGACCCTCGCCTTCTCTTTCAGCAACGCTGCGGTAAGCTCGTATTCGGCGCGGCGATCCTCCGTTACGGCGAATATCAAGTTGATCTTGCGCTCCCGGAGCAATCTTGACAATTCCGCCAAAGAGGAGTAATCGAACCGCGTGGCCAGAGAATACTGTCCGCGTTCGTCGAGATGACACTTGAAATCCTGACGCTTCACGGCGCCTCCTAGCTGGATCGCAATAGCGAGACACAACGAATGAAACGATCCCAAGCTCTTTAATCGCTCTACTCGATTACCCTGCGGTTACCTTTCCGTCGCCAGCGAAGTGCAAGTGGCCGTCGGTGGCGACTAACACGATCTTCCGTGCCTGGTGTCCCCAGCCGATTTCATCCGTGCAAACGATCGCCTGCACGATCCCGTCCAAAGCCCCTTCTAAATTGTCAACGTTCCCGGTGACCAGGCTGTTATTCACCTGAAATTCCACCGTATTCAACTCTGATCGGACTTTTCGCCAACGGACGACCATTTAATAATGTACTTCTTTGACGAATCGCTGAACGTCGTCGGTCAACTCCAAATGATGCCAGTAGGAATAAACGGGGGAGCAAACGGCGTGCTCGCTCCTGCAGGGATTCCCCTCGTGTCCCGGGAATACGAAGGGCATCAGCGGCTTGTCGGCATAGCTGCCGAAACCTAGACGAAAGTTGTTGGTGAAATTACCAAACGTTCGGCTCATGTCCCGTCCAAGACCGACCAGGGTTTCCTTGTCGTCCTTCATGGACCAGGTGAGGTCCATGAGATAGTACAAGTCCAGCGGGTAGTTTCTAAATCATTTCGCAACGAAGCCAATGTTATTCCGAGCTATCAGCGTTATCAGTTGCACAGAACGTACTTGGCCAGCCGGTAACGAATGGGAATGGTTATCTCGGAACGGACGGGGAGCCTGATTTTCATCCTCTGCGGTCTTAATTGGATCGGCGCTCGTCCTGCCTCCATGTCCTGAAAGTCCGAATCCTCCAGGAGCTCCGATGAACCCGGAGGGGTTGCGCGGATCTCGTGCGAAGGGCAGCCGAATTCCCTCAGCCTTTCCGGCGCGTTGCATCGCGGCCGTCCGACAGTTGAATTCGAGTAGGACTGCGAGTACACGTGGAACACACCGAGTAATAGAAGAACAATTTCTTTTTTTTTTTTTGTTTAATTGAAGATTCAATCTAGGAACAATCTTGGGACGTTTACCCAGTCACTGCACCAGGCACAAGAGGAACTGGCTTGCAAGCAATTCTCGCAGGTGTTCTGCGAGACGCACAATCGTAGAATCTTCGTCTCCACAGCACTCGATCCATTCCACTCGCGACACAGGAGGATAAGAAATAGTAACGGGTCCCAGATTGTCGTTCTCATGATCGTTGATAAAACTCCCGAATGGAATCGAACATTTAGAAGATATTCTACCTTCGTTCCTCGCCAACGGATCGCCGGCGCATGTTCACGGTACTATTTCCCTTTCAATCTATGCGACGATCGGAACGAAATCTGCGCGCGGAACACTCGCAATCGGCGCGGGTAGCGTCTGTTCGCGTGAATGATTCTGTTATCTGCGCTATGATAACGGTGGATACCGGTCGACAACAAAAAAAAAGAATGGTAGAGGAGTGCGTCGATTTGATATCGCTTCGGCAGTATAGCGGATCTATTTTATCTTCCGCGTGAATCTGAACCAATTGACCGGCGATCGACGCCAGCCGGGATGAACGTAGATCTCGAGTTTTCTTTCGCGAACGCGATCGGTTGGACGTAGCATAACGATCGGCATCGAGTTCGTTACTGTTTGGATGCATACAGTTCTACTTGTCAGCGGCTAACATTTGTCTAGCGTGGCACATGTGTGCGTGTTTGATAGACAATATCGGCGCTGCCACGTACAGGGTGTTCTCGAAGACCGAGAGAAACGTGGGCTAGACATTTATTGTTCACCTACGACACATCTCGGTCGTCGAGCCAGTTTTCAAAGAATAGCTACGTTCCGCGATGCGAAAAGGAAGCCGCGGCGCGAATCGATATTCACTCGCGTACTCGCTTACGCAATTTCTTTTATTTTCCTCATTTTCCTGTCCTTATACTCGTTGCTCATTATTCGCCACGTGGCATGGAAATCATTGTACAAGTGGCGCGCTATTGTTACACTCTTTGCGCGCGTTTAATATTTACAGCAGGCTTCGAAAAGAGTACGTTCCCACCCACTCGAGCGTATCTCAATAGCTATGCGATGACGAGTGTCGCCCGCATATGATTACATACGATTATCCGTCCGCTGGTGATTGAACAGTCTTTTTAAACACGCTTTTCGATATTCAATTTAGGATGAGGTATATCAAATTGATTATACGGCGTAGAACACTTGGATCAGCGTTTAGGAAATATTCCCCGGCGTTCGATAAATCGGCGTCGCGTTCGTGCAAGGCGTATCTCAGCAATGTACGTATATGCTTCCATTATCGCCGTGTTTCGTTGACACACTAACTGGAAGAAATAAAAATCTACAATCGTACGTAGAGTTCCACCCATAAAGCCAGAGCTTTATCAGCCGGTGACATAATCGCGCAAACGATTTTTACAGTTGCCGTTTTACTGGCCAATTAACCACCGTGACCCTTTTAATTATTCGGTAAAAAAATAAATATTAATGACACAACAGCTGGTCAGTTTTTAAATACCGCAATAACAGAAACTTTATTTCGCAACGCGTCGGATTCGCTAAATCCGCTTGACAAAAATAGATATACACGTCTTCGTGTCTTTACAACCACATGTTTCTAATTATGAGTAGAAAGTCTTATGCTATCCTTAGGCTAAAAGTACCGACGTACAATTGTTCACTGTATCACATAGTGCCGATTACAAAAGTTGTACCCGTTTCGTTTGGACCAGTTGTTGCTATTCGTATAATCGTAAGAAATAAGTAATTCTACTGATAGTTATCGTACAAAATATTTCAGTGGCAACCCATATAACATCGAAACACACGAATCTCCATAGAAGTTGGGCTGCGCGGTACCCTAAGGGATACAGCGCATTGCTAATTATTACAAACAAGACACAGAAGTATTAACGCGCGCCTTAAAACCATACATCTGCGCCATCGTTACTAACAATAAAAGGGATACAATAATGTATTCCTTGGATCGAATCTCTTTCGGTGTAGGATTCGAGCCCCCACCCAATAGACTGTGTGTCCGTATTGAACATTAAAGCTATCGTTCCGCGTCTTTCGTTCCGCGAAACGTTCGCCCGAACTTTACGGAACAACTTGCTCCGGGACAAGCTCTTTTAACGTATATACATGAATGTACGATAAAACGCTAACGCGTGCCACGCACGACGCGAGTTTTCTTTTTAACTCGTTACTTTGCAATAACGTAGGCCGCGCGGCGACACGCTATTTCTCGATACAATTGAATCACTCAATGCGTACAGTGTATTCGTTCAACAATTTCCGCACACTTGTATGTTCGCGAACACGAAACGATTAAGGCTTCTTCTCGGAACTCAAGATGCGCCTGGTCAAATGCTCCTGGATGCTGTTCTCCGTGTTTTTGGATAACACAGGGATAATTGTTTCTTTACTGGGCGGTGGCGCCGTGGACGTGTTGTAGGCGGTACTGCTCCCTGTTATGTTCGACGTTATGCCCCGTATAAACATACCCGCGCAAGCCCATGGGAACGTCCTGTGAAAACGCAGACGAATTCATGTGACTAAGTCGATACGTGCCTTATGCAAATCGGAGCGATTTGATTGGTAGCGAATTTATACTCTGTCGAAGGGTTTACCATTTCATGGAGAGCAGAATGTACAAGTAACTGGGCACGACCGCGATTTTCTCGTTACACCTCAGAGCAGTCACGACCCTGTCCGCTACGGCGTTCGGGCTGAGCGTAGGGAAAAACCTACAATGCACGAGAACGGAAATATGAAAGTGGATACTCGTATTATATCATTTACCGTGATCGAAGCACAAAGAGAATGTATACCTAGGCGAAACGCCACCGAACATGCCTGTGTTCCTCATGAAAAACGGGCACACCACTGTGGTATTGATATTGTACCCCTCAGCCTGTAAAACATTACAAACAAATTAGTATTCTACAATCGGTCGTCGCGTGGATGCGGGAGGTTCATCTAAATTTACCGTCAGCTCCATGTGGAGAGCCTCTTCGAAGCCAACTGCAGCGAATTTCGAGGTGCAATAATCCACCAGTTTTGGCACTCCTATATGACCCGCCAGACTAGCGATGCTCACGATGTGACCTTTGTTGTCCTCCATCATCGAAGGCAGAAAGGCTTTTGTCGTCTAACGAAAAGGAGCAGAATTTTTGTTTTCTTTTATTTCCAGCGATTTCAGGCGACCGTTAATGTTAACACCGGTTGCGAAAGAGTAAAATGTCACGGCGGCGAGCAGCAACGTGTTCGCCCCGCAGTCTTTGGCAATTCGAACATTCCACCGGAGAACGATTAGTTTGGCCTTAAACTGTTCGAGTGTTAAATACACACTGCTACCTGGACGACACGGGCGAGCAATGTTTGCCCATAATACTGTCTACGCGCCATTAACATAAGCAAATAGTAATTGTAGCTCGAGTTGTAATTCGCAAATATACTGTGGCAGAGGCGCGGGACGGAGAAAGGATGGGAAGGGGTAGTTGGAAAGTGGTCGCCGAAGATCCTATCGAAATGACCGTGACATAGGTTCGATTCCATTCTCCGCGAACCCGTTAACCCACTTCTCCCCCTAGTCTATTTTCTTAGCAGCGTTCCTCCAGTCTCAATTATTTCGAAAGTAAAATCGCTAATGCGTAATCCGCGCGTAGCCATGATCGAGCGCAAGGGGGCAAAGTCTACGTAGAATAAAATGATACAACCGGGAATCGTAATTCGAGGTGGCCGCATTTTTTTTTTTTTGAAAGCCGCGCCGTACTCGAGAGCCTTCTCTAAACGGTTCTCTATTGCCCCGCGCGTCGGCGAAGTACCGGAACGTGTGGAAACCCGATGTGTAATTGCGCGCCACACGGTTGAGAGAGTAATTGCGATAGCCGAAGGAAAGGCGTTCGAAAGGTTCCGAACGATGGCTAGTTTTCGAGTACACGACGCGCTCGGCAGACCTTGTCCCTCTTTCGTCCTTTCCTTTATACCTCCCTCTCATGGCCCCTCTCATTATCAGACCGATATCGGGGCGTATTAAAATAACTCCGCGGGATGATGAAACACTCGTTTCGCGAGATACTTTTCTTACTTCGCCGCGGCGAATCCGGGCGACTACTACCTAACGTCTCCTGAACTTTCACTCCGCGTCCCGCGAAATCGGTCGGAGCCCCTCTTGATTCGCGAAATCGTCGCTATTAATAGACCCGAGAGGAAAACGGTATTATGTTGTTTTTTTCTTCAATGCGATCTCTGACAGTCAGTGATGTCACGGATAGGTGAAATGAAATCGAGGACCTGCAAGTCGTGGAGGACTTTTTCTTCTGCCTCGTTTAGCCGTCGCTCGATCCCGACTCCGCGGTGGATATGTAATTGCTTTTTCGACGGCGCGTTCGAAAGTTGCGGCCAAGCGACTTCTCGTACAGGCCGGGGGAACTCGATGCGAACCGCGTTCAGCAAGTGTGCACTTCGCGTGTCGCAATTGCGGGACACGACAGTACCGGCGACTGCACACGACCGATCGGTTGCATCTATCCGACCGGTTTTCCGACCTGATCGAACGGCCGGCAGGTCTAAACGCGGAGGAATGCCTCTCGTTCGGGCTTCTGGGCGGGACGAC
Organism: Holcopasites calliopsidis; assembly: GCA_023838395.1. Taxonomy (NCBI): domain Eukaryota; kingdom Metazoa; phylum Arthropoda; class Insecta; order Hymenoptera; family Apidae; genus Holcopasites; species Holcopasites calliopsidis. The sequence continues at coordinate 284,565 of JALHAQ010000025.1, forward strand.
CAACGGAATCGTTTCAGCATTGGCCCTGGACTCGGGATCCGTTCGCGTACAACTCGAGAAAGATTCGGCGAGATCTCTCGAAGGCCGTCGTTGTTACTAAATTGAATGATCCACGTGGATTAAGGATAAACTGTTAGCTTGCAAACATTAAATTTGTGTCATGAATAGTTGGGGATACGGTTTCCTCGTTGAGCTACACAGATGCTCTTTGACTGTATGATTTCCCGATTGCAATCGGCAGCAAGTGCCGAAATCCAATCTGAATAAAGACGTACCCAAAAGTGGCTTATCACGTTCACGTTCATCGTCTGGATAATTAGGTTGTCCGGCGTGTCCATGAATCTCGTTTCGTTCGCCACACCGGCGTTGTTTATCAGGATGGTCACCTGCAATGTTCATCATTTATCGATTCGTCCCAACAATATGGGGCACGTTGAATTTCACGTTTCTCGGGGCTTTTGTCGTTGGTATATTGCACGGTTCTGGCGTAACGCGGGGTTTCGTAATACAGGTGTATGTCGTCCCTAGAAGCGCGACGCAGCGAGACACGCTGGTATCAACTCCTTCGGACCTTCGATCTCGCGAACATTTCTCCGCGGCGCACCTCCGATTCGCCCTTGTTCGATTTCATTTAAATATACGGCTGATTGTAAATCTATCGGGAAGACTGTCGCGTGTAATTAAAACGTTCGCGACGAGGCCTGAATTTACTGTCCTCGCCGCGGAGCGGTTTTGCTTTTCGTACTAAAACAAGCAAAATACTAAACAAACGTATTTTTTTTGTTGCGGAACAGTGCAGCAAAACCGAAAAGTGTTGCCAGTAGAAGCAAAGAAGAAGCGAAAACATGGTGAAATTATGGCCGTTGAGAACAGTTCTAGCATAAAATTCGTCAAGCGGACTGATAAAAGGACGGTTCCCGTGTTAACAACTTGCAAAGGTCATATTTCCGTACTAATGATCTTGTTTTTCATTATAACAATGCAAAAAAAAAAAGGTCGTTGATTTATCAGATCGAATGTCAGCTGATTATAGAAGAACGGTAGAACAGCAAAATGGTATAGAAAAATTGTAGTACGGCTACTTTGCGGTACAGTAGTGGTAAATGCATATTACATACATAAACAATGGGGCAGTCGCCAAACGTGCATATTGAAATTTAAGGAAAAAATGATTGACAAATTATTGACAGCTGTCGAAATGCCAATGACGCAAATAAAGCGTGACAAAGATAAATAGTTCCCTTGCGTACGTAAAGGTGCAAATGAATTTTTGAATTGCAGGGGTCAGTTTTTTAATTGGTGCGACGCGGCAATAGTTCACGTTCCGTTATGAACGTGCTGACATAATAAATATTATTATATTAAATATTTATATATATATATATATAATTATATATTCATATTTTAAACAATAATTTATATATTTATAAATATATTATATATATGTATGTCTTCTATCTATTCGTTAATGCCTTCTATAATGGACCGGAAAAAACCTGATTAGAATTTCTTATACACTGTCTCTAGAGGACTTCTTGTGAAATAGATGCACAGTTTTAATTTAAGTGACCGTGTACTATTGCCCTGTGATATTCCACGCGCTCGGGATATCCTCACCTTTCCAACTTCCTTCTTAACCAGAGCTGCTTTCTTGTAGACATCCTCGCGGTTGCATAGATCGCAAACGTAGCCGTAGCAGGTACCGCCTGCGGCCTGCACGAGACTTACAGTCTCCTCGGCACCTAGAACAAAAGCCATTCTCCCGTCAATGAGCAAAGTGGGATCGGACCATTGGGTACACCGTGCACCGTTCATGATCGTCGCGAGGGGACTTTGAAATCGCATCCTACAGAAGAGAGCCCTTTCGCGAATATTCTCGTAGCACGAGACGAGTTTCGAATTCTCCTGCCCTTCGAACTCTTTGGCAGACGCATTACGCATCGCCGCTGGGGAACAAGATTTCGAACCATTGCATAGAGGTTTGCTTGAGTACCGTCAAACCACTTGTTCACCTTAATTACTGCATGCAAAGAGGTGTCTTTAACAATCGTCTCTCGATTTACGCTTCTTCCGCGAACTTGTTTCGTAACGCCTTGTTCTGTGTAAATGAAATAAAGCTACGATACGTTCCTCGTTCCCTTGATGTTTATTATAAAACGCGCAACGGCCGACAATCAACACTGTCACGCGCAAGGAGATTAATTGCCAGCGGCGAGGATCAGCGAATAGTAGGTCAACACTTGTTGTCGTCTTTGACTCGTGCTTCTAAGGTTCAACTATTTGCGATAGTTCGTGGAAGAATGAAATTAATCATTCGTGTGACCGTACAAAGGGTTGTTTAAGCGGACGTTTGACACCTTTCTTGGATGTTACGTTTTGGTTCTCACCTCTCGGCCGATTCAAATTATTACATCCACACTTTTAGAGAACATCCCGACGAGAGAAATAATGAACTATTTGGCAATTGAAGGAGCAGCTACTCGCGGGTAGAAAGTCGGAGCTCGTAGGAGAAGCGGCTGTCTCGCTTCTTGACCAAGTAGTACACCCGATCACATGGAATATGAAAGATAATTGCAGCGCACGGGATATTTTGTTCTACGCGATTCACGCTATCCTTCTTTCCTTACTAGAGTATCCGCCTAAAAAGCTCAGAATGCTCTAAGATTATTTTGTTAAGAAGTCATGTTCGATTGTGCCAGGTACGATGCTTACCGAAGCGTGCGGTGTATGGAAAAATAAGAGAAACCGCGTGCATGGGAAAAGGACGCATACCAAGGGAGGAACCCGTACTCGTATGAGATGCCGACTTTTTCCAACGTTCTACCAGTTCGTCCACCCAGATCAACCAGATTCGCGTGGTCGGCCTTGAATGTCGCGCCACTTTGCTTTCCATCTTCGGTCCCCAGTGGGTCGACAGGGTACGAACGTACTTCGAAATCTTGCTCGAATGATCGCCGAATGATACTCCGAATGCCGAGCAAACGTTTACGATTCGTTGTATTAAAACAAAAGGATGTGATACACTGTCGATCTATCGAGGAAGATATAATATTCGGATCACCGACGATATCTTATTCGTGCCCATCCACTGGAAAGATATCCTACATTACAGATGATCGCGCATTATGCAGAAGACGAGAGATGATCTGAACGGGAGACTAAGAGCAGCGGGCTGCATCTCCGCCGAGGGCACGTGTTTCGCTTGCAAACGAGAAAACGTATGTAGCCGAGAAGCAGCCGGCGAACGAGCGCTGTGTAAGTTCACCCGATCAACATTCTGGCCGCGAGGCCGAGTTTCTGATTGCCGGCGCTTAGAATTCATCGGGCGAGTTTCCTCTGCCCGTGAACCCGCGTGCACGGATTCTCTCCTTTCTCCGCAATTAATTTCCCCGTGATCCCTAAACGTTTCTCTGCGTATCCCGTCGTTCGTCCGTTCGATTGCCCAATACCCGCCGCAACACGGTCGAATTTACGGTTCTCACCTTGGGCATCTCAGAAGAAACGGTGTACGTAGGTACGAGAAATGTGTCGAGGTTTATTGCCTGGATAGATGTTGCGTGTCATTCGTACTTTTTTTTTTTTTTTACCAAGATCTCCGGTGAACCGATGCGAAAGAAGGGGCACGGGGAGCCGGCGAACGGTGAAGGTCAGTCGGATAGATATACCTTTTTCTCGACCTTAAGGTCATTAACATGGACGAGCTTCGGGAGGTCCTTCTGGTGACCTGGCTATTAAAAGGTCGCGTATGATCTTACTATGAAATTACTGGAATTATGCAAGGTGCGGTACATGTCGGGAGCCAGCGAAATACAGGGGGTTCGGCTACGCGTGGATAAAAATGAAGGGGACGATCACATGGGCTGAAATAAGACGTGAAGAATGGACTAGAGCTTTTTTTCCGTCCGATGTTTCGTTTTCGAGAAAATTGAGCTTGAGAATTCATTCAGTACAGCACTAAGGAGGCTGCAACCTGGTGCGACCGGAAATTGCGGCAGAACCGAATGGAGGGTGATCCCTCGTATCAAAATGAGTCTAAAGCTAAGAATAATATTTTTTCTTGCCACGCTCCGTTTTCAAGAAAATTGAAAAATTCGAGAAGATTCGTTGCGTGTACGCGTAATTGAGGAGGTACAACCTGGTGCAACCGGAATTTGTGGGGAAACCGGCAAGTGGAGGATTCTTCATGCAAAAATAAGTTGAAAATCGATAATAAAATGTTCTCATACGACGCTTCGTTCTCAACAACGGCTACTTGTAGTACACGCATATTTAACGAATTTTGAAATTCAATTTTCTTGAAAACGAAGCTTAGTATGAAAAAAATATTACTCTTTGTTTTCGACGCATTTCGACATGAATCATCTTCTATCAGGTTTTACCACAATTTCCTGCTGTACCAGGTTGCAGCTTCGTTAGTTACGCATACACTCAATGAATGTTCAAAGTAAATTTTCTCAAAACGAGCAAAACCTTGTTCTATCTTTTCGTTTGATTTCAGCCCCTGGAATCGCTCCTTTCGCTTTTGCCCCCATGTAGCCGAACACCCCTGTATAACGGTTCGAAGTTCGGCTTTTTATCATACGAAGCCCGCTGAAGACCTCTGCGGGGGCAAACGATAGTGAAAGCAGAGGCGCAGCTAATGTTACTTGCCTGGAACTTGAATAATATATAGTTCTTTATCAATAATTATGTATGGAACCAGTTATCTTATCTCCCCCTTTTCCCGATTGTGAGATATCGCGGGCCGTGAAGCGTATCGGTGTAGCGCGTGATTAGGAAACGCCGTGACACGTCGTGCGACGACGCCTTTTCCTCTGCAGCCGGGCAAGATTTTCAATTTCTTACAAACCTACATACGAAAACCGGCTTTTACTTCACTTTACTGTTCTACAAATTATATCTTCGCCGTCCATTGAAAGCACGCCGGTCGAGTGAAAGCGCAACGTGAACTGGCTCTGCGAGGGATGTTGTAAGAGCGATCCGACGGCTATTTTTTTTTTTTTTTCTGAAAAATGGAAAGAATCCTTCGGTGTCCGCCGACAGAAACGACGGTCCGTGTATCGCGAGAAGCGTGCGCTGACAAACGATAGCACAACCTTCGGTGGCAAACAGATAGCCCCGACGCCGTCCCGTCGCGTTTATCCCGTGCAGGTATCCACAAGTTAAGTGATTCGATGCGCTCGATTTCGTAATACCAGTTGATGGAGAGGAAAAAAACAACCAAGAGCCTTGATTCTAAGAGCAATAAAAAGCAATAAATATGCACGTGCCGCGTAACAACAATAAATCATAATCGAGTAGGTCTAGGTTAACATACAGATGCTTCTACATTAATTACCCTAATGGCGGGGGGGGGGGGGGACTTCGGTAGAGTGACATACATACATGTATGTAATTAGCTGCACGAATCGGTCAGTTTTTAACGAGCATGTATTAGCATTGTTTGGTATTATCCGCCGAGGAAACACCGCGGCAAGCAACCAGTTCCGGGTCCCGGGACAAACAAGGAAAACGAAAATGAGAATGGGGAGGGAGAGAAAAACGATGTTTAAGCTGGGATCGCGGTTTTTTATATTCCAGTCGGGATGAAAGCAGCAAGGATGATACGTGACATTCGGAGATTAGGCACCGCACACAGTGCACGCTCGGACCTATCTCAATTCCAAGTCTGGGCACGAATTGGACAGCCTTGAAATTCGTATGTTCCCCGAGGGACGGTAGGAATTCGCGCGACGCGTCGACAGGCAATTACCTCGTCGAGATCGATGCCGCGTCCACTGTACTCCTATCGGGAGTTCGATGCTTCGCGGGTAGTCTAATTGGACCCGAAACGCTTTCGATAACGATATCCCCGTGACCTTTAAAAATTCCGCATATCGCAGAAGCATCTTACGCACGTTGGCCACGAAAGAGCGGGGCCGATTTAAGTCCCATCGCGGTGCGTTGCTCTACATTTCATTCGAGATTCATAAGACGGGGCCTCGCGGAGGACTATTCAATAAGATATGTATCTTGAACGAAACCACTTTCTTTTTTTTTTTTAAGGAAGAATCTGTTAGCTTCGTGCTGGTCGAATTAATTGATTTAGCCAACAGTTCGGGGATTTTAATAATTAGCAAAGACCGGTGATGAGGTAAGGATTATTTTGCCGATGCGTGGACACCGTGCGTAGGCTACGTCTTTCGCACTTGCTAGTGATGATAGCGGAACTAGCTGAAAATCTCGTCTTAAACGGATTAGCATACTTAGAACGTTTTCTGTTTGATGCAAGGTGGCTATCTTTAGTTGTTCTACAAAATCCTGAGTATCCAACAAGTCACTTCGCCTCCCCCCGAAATAAATCGTGTGTTGAACTATAGTATAGTATGAACAATTTCTTAAAATTCAGTTTCTATACCAGAACATATATACACGTATAATTGTATGTATATAAATTGCTGCAATAATTATATGTATATAAAAAATGACTGCTCACCGGCTTTATTAACATCCCAAATAACGACTGTGGCGCCCAATTTGGCCAGCCTGAGGGCGATCAGCCTTCCTAAGCCGCCTCCACCACCGGTGACCAAGGCGATCTCTCCAGCGATGCTCTTCATCTTGTACTTCGCCGGGACGCACCATCTGATCACGCCCTCGATGATATACACCACCGTGAGAATCAGGAAGCCGATCAAATCGCCGACGGATCTGAGGAACGACATGACTGCCTCGACCTTCGACCTAGGCTCACACGTGCAATTTCAGCTGGTCCAACCGTTTCTTGCGCTGCTGCGATCGAAGCACGTCGAGCGATCAAGATGTCATAGCACGTCGCAGAACGATCGTTGCATGCACTAGAGTTTCCCCGGTGAGAAATGTGTGGCCTCGTCCACGATTGGTACTCGAGTGATGCTGGATCGAACACCGCCGCGGTCGTATTTGTACCGCGATTTTAATCTTGCCTGAAACAGATAATTATTGTTACAAAATAAGCAACTGGGGGTTGGGGAACGATTAAAAAAAAAGTTTATTTGTTGCTTTATGCAATTTATCTGTGCTGTTGAACGATACGATTAGATGTGTGTTTTTCTCTGTTAATCAGAAAGATATAAGCATTCTGGCGCACGTAAACAAGGCGGAGTTGCTGTCATTGAAAAAATTGTTCTTTCAATAAAGAAATGACATAGCACTTTGGTATTGCAGATTTTATCAAAGTAAGCTTTTTTTTTTTACTCTAATTACAGCCGAAGACCGCGAGGTCGGTGTATAGAAACTGGTGTATATACGCTTTCTCCGAATTTCGTATCGCTTTCTTCTGGCAATAAAGCAAACCGAGGCCCGGAGACGAAAAGTAATCGGGCAAGGATCTAAGGTGCGATTTCAAAATCTTATTATGCGCCCGCGAGAACGTCTCTGTGAGCGATCTCGAAAACAGAACTACTCGATTTGCTTTCCTAATGTGCCGCGCAACCTGTTCACCGTGGAATTCGTGATTTTCCCGACCGCTCGACGATGCTACAACAAACCGCGAATGTTTAGCACGGGTTCGCTTTCTACACGAAGTTCACTCTCAATTTTCAGTGGAGAATTACAATCGCGTGTAATATGTACGTATTTTTCCGTTCACGTTTGGCCCGCGTTCGAACACTTTATACAGCAGACCCGAGACAGGAGAAGAGAATTGTGTATCACCGCAGAGATCGGGGAGCGCGAGGGAAGACGGTGTGACACGCGATGAAAATCGCTTCGTCAAATGGTATAATGATTATTGTATCGTTCGCCCGATGGAAATGAATTTCTTTTGCTTACGAGTTGTTCTACGAAATGCAAATAATCGGAAACCAGGACTGGTTTCCTCCTGAGAGCACCAGATCTATTAGCAGGACTTATACATATACGACGAGATGGAAATTGCAAAAGTTCGTGTACAGATACCAATAGACGATTAATTTCTGCCATAAGGCAATGCTGTAAGGTCATTTCAATTATCTTAATTTCCGCGCATTCATCTCTGGACATGAAACAAAAAATAAGTTATCCAAGTGCAATTACCTCTAAAAAAGAGCATACAATTAAAGACGTAAATGATTTAGACTACTGCGACGGCCATGAAAACAACTAATTTTCAAATGCGTATTGTTAAAAAACTGAAATTCAATCAACTTGCGGCTTTATACTTTATCTAAACGTGTTTATGAGCTATAAAAAACAGATTTTCATAATTAAATAATCATGATAAAAATTTCGTGAGCGAGCTCGAGCTGAAAAAGTGTTTTCATTAAACATGCTTCAATACCTAAGCATTAACAGACGAATTTCTGAAAATTCTTTTTTCTTCTAGGAGTTAAAAGCAAACTGGTGACTAGTTCTTAGGAAATAATTGGGCATCTCTCCTTCAAAGTTATAAACCAAAAAATGAATTCCCCGTTAATGCTTAAGTATTGAAGCATGAAAAATTGGTGTGTTTTCTGGTTTTAGATAATCCAAAACGGATTTTCCAAGTGCGCCGTTTGGTCTAGCGCAAATCAGCTCGAAGCCCGCTCACGATATTTTCCTCATAATTTTTTACTTTTTAAAAGCATGAAATCGCAAATCGATCGAATGTTTCTTCGGGTCGTCACAGTAGTCTAATCCCTTAAGAACAACCCCGCTAGAAATTGAAATTTCCCGTAATTGAAAGGAAAGGTTGAAAGTCAATCGTCGCGGTCTCTTTTCTTTTTTCTTTTGTCTCGAAAGATCGATTAAAAGCCGGTTGTAGGAATCAGTCGGCCACTTTCAAAACTGTTCCCTCGCGGCAGACTATCGAGCGCCTTTAATGCAAGAATTCAATTTGCCGCGGCTGCAGGTCTTCCTCTCCGCTCTGCGCGTCGATCTTTACAGACTTCCCCGCGCGACAGGATTTTATATAACGTTCCAGCAGTGCAACGATTAATTGAACTGTCCCCGAAGCGCGACAACGATCTTGCCCTACGGAAGATTCACGCGCAAGCGTCTGTTGATGATTCGAATAAATATTTACCGACGATTCGCTAAATCTTACCGATATCTACGATCGATGCGCCCGCGTTTTCTCAGCGAAAAGGTCACTCGCGTTTCCCGGCGAACGGTGCTGAGGCACGGACGGAACGAGCGATGGAATCGAGCCACGGAGGTGCACGAAAGTGCGTACCTAGACGAAAGTCGGTCGTGGCAACGAGAGGTACCCGTCTCACCGGCACTAAGGTCGTCGGCGTACTGAATGAAACGGCGGCTCCGGTACGGCTTTACCCTCTCGGCCACGATCTCCGGCAACAACCGTCCACCGCGCATCAACCGAGGGAACACGACCACCGAATATTAATAAGTGTATGGTAATTGCATGTGCATCGATTAACCCCACATATTTCATCTCGACGAATTTCGGCGTGCCGTCTGTTCTTTTTTCTCGTTGCACATTCAGATCACGGTGAATGAAACCTGGAAAATTTTACGGCCCGACTCCGCTTCGTCTTTTGCGATGAATCTTTTATACATATTATTACATGTATATATATTTAATGTATCCTCTTGGTAGTACCAGGCTTTTTCATTGCCGAATCGTTTCTTGCTATATTACAACTCTTAACGGGCCTCGGCGGGCTGTGTGCGCCGCATGCGAATTATATAAAACGATTTTACAAAAATTCGGTAAGCCGAGACTCGCGTTCGGACTCGATACTTTAATCGGAACGGACGCTGTCCTTAGCGCCGTTCCACCTGAAACCTAGTCACCCTTGCGGAAATTGCCCAATTTGTCCCGGCAGTTCACGAAAAGGCCGATAGAAATTCATTGTCGCAACAGCGAAGCCATTATCAATCGGGTTCAGCATAAATTGTCGCGTGGCAAGCGTAGCTAAATGCGAGCACACGTATCGCAAAGGATATTCATTCTTACGAAAAAAAAAGTTCATTATACAATCGGGTCTGATATTAAAATTTTTTTTTTATCCGCGCTTAATCGAGGTCTCGTCGTTCTCGTGATCGACGATTCGATGGAAAACCGTTTGCCGATCGCCGAGCGGCGTTCTCCTCCGCTGGAAGGCTGCAGCTTGGTGGTGAGCCGAAACGAAGGAGAGAGTAGCCTCCCGGACGGAATATTGATGGGCAAATGAATTTTTCGCGGATCATACTTGTTGCCCAAGAGAGACGGTCGTTCGGCAGCCGCCGGAGCCAAACGATGGAAATCAAGGCAACGGGGTTCACTCTGTCAAGGAGATCCGGTCGATATCGGACGGCCGAAAAGGCTATTCGCGTAATGAGAAAAGAAAAAAAACAGGATCGTTGGCTGAAAAAGCGTGAGGTCCCTCCCGTGTCAGCGATTACAGTGACTCGAGAGTTTTAATAATTGTAACGAATTAAATAGAGCGTCGCCTCTGAAAGCCCGTTGCGTAATGGAGTACTTTGCGTAATAAAGTGCTTAACGTCAAGGAAACGCTTTGCTTCGCCGATGCAATTCGAAGAAGGATTACTTGTTTGTTCGTTAATTAACGGTACGTCGCGTTCCCCGTGCAAACAACGAACATCGAGACCAACAGTCGCGACGACAATCTGATCTTTTTTCTGTGCTGCAAATAAACAGGTTAATCGTAATTTTGATAAAAGATCACGTAGGAATCGTGCCGGAAGAAAATAATGTGCACACTCGCGTGAAAGAAAAGTGTGCGCGATAAATCCGATTGTTTCCATACACCGAACGACGGTGAACCGAATTTAATTACGGGCAATTAATTAGAAGAAAAGAAACAGAACGGGATTACATTAATTCTGGTGGGCTACGTGCGAGACCGTTCGTGCGGTCTTGCATTAAAAAAGAAGAAGACTATCGTCGAAGACACGAACGTGTCATAAATGCAACAAGTGGTTCGTTAACCGTACCAAGGATCGATTCATTGAAAATTGCTCGTGTCATGGAAAGTTACATGGTAGAACCGTTGAACTTGAATGCGAGAAACCTTTCTCCCGGTGTCCTAGGCGCAGCTACAGGTAGCTTTACGAGGGAACAGCCACGGCTCGTAGTAACGACTATAAGTGAAAGCGACCGGTTTGGAATATAATTCGGTGGGTCTTGATACCTGAGATTCGCGTGAAACCTTAATCACAATCGCTGACGTTATTTTGATCGTTTGTCGAACCACCGTTGCGTCAGAGGGCGAGGGCAAGATTCGAGGATCGGCAGCAGTGATTAATTAAAAGCATAGAAGATACCGATTGAAAAGAACTTCTGGCCCCCTAGAAATAATGGAACGGTACAAGGGAGAATGGTAAGAAGCACTTGCCACCAGTTTTGCTGCGAGGTTTCGCGTGAACGGGTATGCCCAAGAGTGTCGCCGACCCAAGTGAAACCGTCATTCAGAGCTGGAGGTGTCTAAAAGAATAAAAATTACGAAATTATTGTCAGTGTGTACTTTCACTAAAATTCGCATCGAGCAAACCTGAGTGGAATGGACGTTAATGATCGTCATCGGGATCTCTTCTTGATCCCTGAGACGATTACTACATACGTGAATTAGAAAATATACAAATGCCGATGCTGGACCGTTCTTCTTTCATTCGTACAATTGTAAAGTATATATATATTTTGTTATAGAGACCGCATATTATTAATTAAGCGATCCGTATAATTTACTTCTTCACATGCGCTCGATTATTGTGCATTCGTGTATAAAGTAAAAGGACGCTAAAAAAGAAGTATTTTTGTGTGAGTTATATAACTGCTATGATTTAAGAATATTTTTCAGTCATTTTTAAGACAGATAATCAAACATTATTCCTGCGATTTTCAAAAATAATTTTGCGGCAAGAAGATTGCCGCGTCGGTACGTTTGGAATACAGGTACGCCTCCCACAGATGGAGTCTCTGCACCGGAAACCCGATCCGCTTACAATTTCAAAGTTTAAACGTGATGTTTTCTAAAAATTCTATACACAATGGCCCGAGAAAATATTCGGACACTCAGCAAAACAAAATAACTTTTTTTGTAAGCGGACCAAACGACTTGGCCTTTTGGAAAAAGGTAGGACCAGTTTGCTAGATATCTTCTTTTCGTCGTTCCGAAAAAATCGGAGTGTTCGCAGTTATAAAACAAATAGCGAAAGCCATCTTTTAACATTTTTTTATCTGAGCTTATAATGAAAATTTTAAGAATGCTTTTCATAGATGCATCATGAAAACTTCAATCAAATCGATCGACGTTGCTTTGGAGCTATAAACATTAAAAAATCGTGAAATAAGGCCAAAAGCCGCTGATTTCAGTCGACTTCTACGATTTTCGATCTTCTTTTAGGATATTTAAATATTTGTAGCTGCGAGAAACGTTAACCGATTCGGATGAAATTTTCAAGGCATGTAAATCTTGCCCAAATTTATAAAAGGCATTTTTGAAAAATGTTTAAAAGGATGACTTTCACTATCTGTTTTATAACTGCGAAAACTCCGATTGTTTTCAGAACGACGAAAACAAGATATCTAGTAAACTAACCCTTCTATCTTCTTTTTTGCAAAAGGTCAAGTCGTTTGGTCCAATTAAAACAAAGAGTTACTCTGTTTTGAAGAATGCCCGAATACTTTCACATACATTGCCATATTTCTATATTTTCAGCGTAGTTCTTTCTTCGGAATACCGTATTTCATATTTTCCGTCTACAACACGTCTTCCATGACTCTCTTCAACTTACACAGCACGCGCATCGATCCTTGAACACCGTAAGCGATAAAAGCAGAGTTGACTAAGTCCCACCTGCCTCGAAAGTCATAACAAACGTGTACGTTCGTTTGCAGCGCGATTTATCTTTCATGTATTCATTAATTCGCGAATTAATTGCTAGAGGCAACAGTCCCCATTGGCGATGAACGGAATAGATTGTATCTTCTTTTTCCCTTGTGATTCAGCCCTTGAACTGATCGACACGGACGAAGGTCCTTTTAGCGAACGTTCCCTTACGAACGACAGCGCTTTAACGGCGATAAGCGAAACGTGACATGCGTCGAAAATGCTAAACGATTGTCAAATATAAAGTATCATGGACAAGGAAGAAATGTATATGTACACGGTGTAAAGAAATGATATGTAAAGACCATCACTGCGTGATTCTACACCCTCGGATCGGTGGACATTTGTGAAAAAAAACCCGTACAAGATTGTCCTTGACCTTGGAAATTAAGGTCAAGCTTTTTTTTTGTTCTATCGGATTCTACTCGCCGTGAGGGTAAAAAAGCGTCAACGGAACCGGGGGTCGCAACTCGACCGTTTTCTTGCAATAATTATGTTGATACTCTGCATTGGTTAGCACGGGTTATTGGACATTTGTGAAAAAGCCCGTGCAAGATTGTGCTCGACCTTGTAAATTAAGGTCAAGCTTTTTTTTTTGTTCTATCGGATTCTACTCGCCGTGAGGGTAAAAAAGTGTCAACGGAACCGGGGGTCGTAACTCGATCGTTTTCTTGCAATAATTATGTTAATATTCTGCATTGGTTAGCACGGGTTCGATTTAAACTTTTGTTTTGAGATACTGAAATGTTTGCGTTCGCATCGACTTAAAAATTCGGTTGAGGTCCATTTATTCTTTCCACGTCTCTATGCGTTTAAATGTATATAAATTTGTTTCATAATCTATTTAACAATTAGCTAGACAAATACCTTTTTTCAGAGACATGACTTGTACCACTTCCAAAATAAACGAATCTGCAATTCCATTTACTAACAAAATTCAAATTGATTGTAACAAACAAATAAACTTAGATTTACATAATAAGCTGTTTATAAATAAATAGTTCACATTAAAATATATGGAAATTTCTACGTTTCTAAATTTTTTTTTAATGGACTTTCAAAATAAACGGTCCATATACATATAAAGGTACAAAATTAGTGTTTATCGCGAACAACACCTTCTACCTTGACAAAGTGTAGTTCAAACGAGCTAGATCTTCAACGTTACTCTTTCACCAATTTCTGTTACCTTCCAATATTTGCGCTAATTAAAATTAGCGTGTATCGCTAACAACAATTGAGACGCTTGATGGAAAAGAGGCACATAGGCTTAGATGCCGATTTTCCTTAAATCGTTTAATTCAACTCTTCCATGTGTTATGTGTCCATTATTATCTTTTTTTTTAAAGATAAAAATAGTAAATAAATGATAGTGGAAAGAATCATTAGACATAATACGTTTTAACTTCCTACGACCTTATTTTTTATGTGGATGCACCGGTGCACCTGCCAGATGCAACTGCACTTTATTCTTTAATGCAACTCAACCCATTTTTTTTTTTATTATACCAATCCCTTTTGTTATCCTACGTATAAAAGTACCAACCCAAGATCATTGACATGTCAATACTTCACGAGATACCTGGCATTTTGTGTCAGAAACGTAGTTTATATATATATATTATACATTAAAAGTAAGCGTTCGAATGTTTCACCATTGCACTCTAAACATTTTGTGAAGCGTTTTCATACATGTTGTATCTTTAATAAACAAGGGGGAAAAAGCTTTCTTACGATTTTGCGACATTTATTGAAAAACGGCACATAAACAATCTCTTGAAATTTATAAACAGAAACACGGATCATTCTCGAATCGTGACTCCCATTATCATAACGTGTTAAACACATGTTCCTACATTCTTAGAAAAATAAATTGGATTTGATTGCACTGCTTTTTTTTAATTAAATAATACCATAATGAAAACTTCCAAGTTCAATTTCTCGAAACGGGATTCTGATGTATATGCCATTTTTCCATCAAACGTCTCAATTGTTCTACCTTGACAGAATAGTAGCTCGAACGACCTAGATCTTCAACGTTACCCTTTCACCGGACAATTCCTGTTATCTTCCAACATTTTCACTATGAATATATGCCGTGCGCGCGAATTGGGTGTCCTCCGAGGACGCTTATTCGTGTGTAATTTAACTTGGAAGAAGGAACGATTCTTGGACGTATTACCTTGCCTGTGTGCACGTACTCCTTACGAAGGAACGAAATAAATTTCCGCCTCGGTTGTGTAAACCGGGAGGGTATTATAGTGCATCATCAGCATTGTCCGCGCGTAATTCGAGGATTCACTTGAATCTCGTAACTTTCTGCCAGAGGTGAAATAATATCCTCTGGCGGACTGTAAATCAATGGCCCGAATTCTAGCTACACGAACGGTGTCAGGAAAGGAAACTCGGTCGATTAATAAAGATAGAGGGGGGCATCAAGGTATGATTGCTTGTTTCTATCGAAACAGAAAGGGCGATGATTAACTATTACACAACGCACGAGACTAATCTCGGTGTCGTCAAACTTAGAGAATTAGCTCGATTAAAATAGCTACTTTTCTCAGGTCTTTCTGGCACCGGAAGTGGGTGATCGCCTAAAAGTATGCAACCGGTACGGAGATACAGGTGAAGCGACATTTCCGAACGGGGAATCGCTATTCCAGCAATTCCAGTATAATATAGAAGCGACCGGGCCAAATATCGCGGCGCGTAACGCGAAATGATAGAGCAGCATCAGAAATGTGGGAAGGGGGAAGTAACGGGAACTTTCACAAGCCTTTTCTAAGGTATTATAGGAATCTGCAGCAAGTGTTTCGCGTATCTTCTTAGCCTTGGTACTGGAGCAAACTCGGCGGTGGTACACGGAATTAGTTCACTTTACAATACTACCACTATTTTACATAAATATACGTATATTCGTATATTGAATAATGCTTGGAGGGGGATTATTAAAAGAGAAAAACGTTGCAAGTTAATTGATGTAATTGGTTAACCAAAAGGAGCATAGGAAGTGACGCGCGATTTGAAGCTGCGCACGTGGGGAACATGAAATGACTTTCATATTTCTTTTCGGGACGGTCTCTTCTCCGTCGAAGAACAAAGCTTCAAGTTATGCAGTAGAGCATCGCGGGCCTTGCAATTCGGGCGCACAGAGAGCCACGCCGGCAGTCAATACCGGTCTATCAACTGATACACAGGTGCTATAAAGGGAGGAACGATATCGTCCTTCGAATTCGCGGCTCCCCTGCTTATTTCTCGCGGTGTTCTCGTGGTTTTACACGCCCCCTCGCGAAACAGTGGTAGCGTGAAAACTTGTACCTACGAAGGTCTTGGCAGTACACAGGTGAGTACACGCATAAAGATAATAATCATCTCGGTGTTGAAATATTTCTGATGGACATAACAAAGGAGTTCCATAAAAATATCGGAGACAGGCAAAATTTTACTTCGCGTTGTTGTTTCTTTGCATTTCCTGGTCTATATCGCACGCGACTTTCCACATCTGCTGAGCTGGCATTCACCGGGTAAACACAAGCCGTTGGATAAAAATATTTAAAAATCTTGTCCCACGGGTTCGTCCGACACTTGCTCACATTGATCCTCTCTTGCGTTTTCTTACTTGAACGGAACACCGGTTACCCTTGCCATTTAAGAAAGAAACAAGGGGCAAAGTAAAAGAGACGAAGGACAATCAGTCCTAGCGCTTTCTACATTAGCGTCTCGCGTGAAACGATCCTGCTGAAAAAAAAAAGAATCGACGCTATAAATATTCAGGTAGAAGTGTTCGACGACGGTAGAATAAATTGCGCTGGGAAGACGTCGTTCGGCTCAGCGTATAAGGAGTTGCGCTCGAGGGCTCGGTACAACGACCGCGGTTGATAACAACCGCAAATCGACGGCTCGCAGTCCGATGTACCATTACAGCTGCGAATATACCGTAACACACGCAATTTCTACCTCCGGAAACCTGTCGGACCGGCGATTTCTATTTCTCACAGAAATGGGGAGAAAAAGAAAAGAAAGGCCGGTCCCTCGCGTTCGGCTGGAAGTGAAGGGGCAACGGGTTTACGAAAAAGGGGACCGCCGATGCAGTAATGCTTAAATACGTTGCACGGAGTTGCAGGGCTCGTGTCGAAACAGTTAACCGAGTGTCGGATATGAGGAAATATTGCATATAGGCTGTTGCAACTTTTTCGATTGACGTTTGCACAGGTAGACGCGTTCGGTGGGAATAGTTTTTCTTAAAAATTAACAGGCAAGTGTTTTTTTCACGTTTTAAAAATTCACCGTCCCGTGATCAAAGGTGCAATAAATGGAGCTACCACAATGGTCCCTGATAATATACGACCTTTTGCTATTCACGGGGATGGCAGTGGTTTACATAATCGAAGCTATCATCCTGACATTTATCCCTCGACGTTATCGGGAAAAATCCGTGAAAGGAGAGATCGCTCTGATAACGGGAGGCGCGGGCGGGATCGGAAGACTGATTGCTATGAAACTGGCGAAGCTCGGCGCGCACGTTGTCATCTGGGATATCGACAAAGATGGCAAGTCCTCGTAAAGATCTTGGCGCGGCAAGTAAACGATTATAATAATCCACGTTCCTGTGAATCAGGCCTAGAGGAGACTGTTCGTGAAATAAAAGAGGACGGAGGAAAATGTTGGGGCTACTATTGCGACATCAGCAACCGAGAAGAAATTTATCGTATGGCGAAGACGGTGGAAATCGAAGTTGGTCCCGTAAGTGCGATTGCATTCTTCGCGCCTGATCAATGGATTGTCTATTAATATGCGATCGTGCGATTCAGGTAACGTTATTGATAAATAACGCAGGCTACGTGTACGGGAAGATACTTCTAGAGATACCGGACTACGAGATCGAGCGCACTTACAGAATAAACATTCTGTCACATTATTGGGTAAGTCGAGGCGAACGATGATTATTAGCAATTATTCAGGC
Source organism: Holcopasites calliopsidis (assembly GCA_023838395.1). Taxonomy (NCBI): domain Eukaryota; kingdom Metazoa; phylum Arthropoda; class Insecta; order Hymenoptera; family Apidae; genus Holcopasites; species Holcopasites calliopsidis. The sequence goes on from JALHAQ010000025.1 coordinate 302,298, forward strand.
AACGTTCGCGGTCAACAGATTACCAAGGCCTTCATGAGAGATATGATGAAGAATAATCACGGACATATCGTGACTGTGGCGAGTGTGGCAGGACTCTTAGGGACCTACAACTGCACCGACTATTCAGGAACGAAATTCGCCGCCGTTGGTTACCACGAGAGTCTATTCAGTGAACTTAAAGTATGAATTAATCTCGCCACTACTTCCGTTCTTTTTTGTTTGTTTTTTTTTTTTAATGATACGATCGCCAATAATAATTTTTCGCGATATCCCTCAGGCCCACGGTTACGATGGCATTCACGCAACTTTAGTGTGCCCTTATTTTATCAATACGGGGATGTTCCATGGGGTGGAACCCAGGTACGTTGTGGTTTCTACAGAATCCTGAATTTTATTAGGACAATCTAATAAATGGAAAGCTAATTATTTGCAGATTAATGTCCATGTTAGAACCTGAATACGTTGCGCAGGAAGTTGTATCGGGAATATTGGTAAATCAAATAAACGTGGTGCTTCCAGGCTCGGTTAGATATCTGTTACCCCTCAAATGGTAAGTTTAATTTTGTAATCTTCCCCGCCGCGAAAAGGAAACGACTTGAACGTTTTTTCTTTCTTTTATAACAGTTTGTTGCCCGCAAAATTGTGCTGGGCTTTGATGTACCATGTCATACGCGGACCTCAGTGTATGATGAAGTTTAAAGGAAGAGGGGAAAAACAAGTGTTGAAAAGGTTCGACAACGTTTCAGTGATGTCCAATGAAACACCAATACATTAGCTCGTCCCTAAATTTGTTCTTAGACTCGATAGTTAGGTATGTGGTGGATCAGCTTTATATGGGAACGCGTATTTACGTTTTTATGGAACTAAAGTGGTTTCTATTGAGATTCTCAGCTTTAATTTAAGATGTTATTTATTTAAAAACTCTGCTCAGCGGTCGAGAAAATTGAACCTAGTAACTGGGGTCTCAAATTAAAGCCCACAGTCTAAAGAATCGTACGGTTTACGCGATTTGTCCGAAATATGGGAGTTAGACGTTTTCGAGTCTGTCGAAAAAAAGAAGAATTTGATGCATTTATGTTAAGACTGAACATTGATTTGTGCGTTTAAATCGTATTCAGAACGCTCTTTATTTTTCTTAATATTTAGTACTTTTTTGAATGCGTGTGAAAAGGTTCACAATAAATCGTAGAAATAATGTAAACCCTGACCAAGCTCCCATATAGATATACCTGTACCCAACTCTGCTGCAAGATCCAGTCGATGTAAAATAGAATATAGCGTGGGGTAGAAAATAATTCCGCTGCCCCCTGATGACCTGAAATATGTCCTCGCATTTCATCCTGCCCTAAAACAGTCTCGCCTAAACTATAAAATCCATCTTATGATCCTGAATCTTACTTTGCTTCGAGAAAGTGCTCTTTACTGGTATCGTCCCACTGAACTTTGCCTTTATGGGATTCAAGGATTTTCAAATAATCTGAACCTAAGATAGCACCCCCGCCTTCGGGGGTATAGTTGTAGCCATAGAAATTCAGACCCAATAAAATCTGAGCCCTTTTCGGACCTTCTTCAGGCACTAATAACTCTACGCATTCCCTTGCCCAATCGAGAGGACTATTGGGCCCAGGGCGTTGAACGTTTGAATAATCATAAGTCATTAAAGAGAATGCTTTTACGTACGGCGACAACTGATCAAAGTGATCTTTACTAAACAGTTGAACCTTTGGGCTGAAAGGTTGAAAAATAAGATAACGTATATATAAATATGCAGAAACACTTTCATGTCCTACCCTAGAACTGTTCCTTTCCCTTGGAAACTGTGAAAAAATAATGACAATTCAAATACAACGAAAGATTGTAGAACAAAACTCACCCCCTTGATGGCGGCACTGCTAATATCGTATCCAAATCGTTATTCTTTAATTGATCAGCGATAAACTGTATCAAGGACACAACGATCTGTGGATCCACACCAGTTAGGACAAACTGGTTCCATATTTCTAAAACGTATCCATCGAAATGAAAACTCTGAAACGTTTTATTATAACCATTACAATCGTGCTACGATCAATCGGTATATCCTATGCATTTTTTCACCTACCTTTGCTGTACCTATCAATGCATCGATCAGTGTACTTTGTTTATGCGTATCACTATACAATCCAATAATATCATTCATCGACCAATGCTCGAACAATACCCTTGGTACAACTGCAAGCAATAAGTATATACTTTTATAGTTTCAGCCATAAGAAATTATTCATGTTACATCCGAGCATAACATACTTTTAACGCGATGGCCCGCGTTATTTGTTGCTCCCATCTCTTTCAACCATTTCTTTTGCACATCATGCGTCGACAGTTTATACGTCGATGCGCTACCTTCTGGAAACGCCAACCAGACTGGCGAGACCATCGTGAATTTTCCATGAAATATTTTCGATATTTCCAGCCCATTGTTATTCCACTAAAAGCAAATTCAAAATCAATTTCATAAATCAGTATTCTCTTATGCTTTGAAAGGTATTTTTTTTTTTAATAGCTAATGATAAACATACCGGTGTTACGTATCCTAAAACTTCTCCAGGAAATCGTCGGCGAGTCGTATTAGAAAAATAGAACCCTGACTCTCGGATAATATCGTGAGCTTTAGCGTTTCTCACAACTAAAGCCCTCGCGAATACATCTTGCTCTACGGGTCCCTTCTGCAATTCCAATAAAGATAAGATCAAGATATAAATTTCCAATTTGCAAAGGTTCTCCCGATGTTACGATTTCTACCTTGATTTCAATTTTTCCTTTACCCTTTTTACTATTTTTTGGCGGCGACAGTGTGCATTCTGATAACTGAATGAATAATAAAAAAGCAATCGTTAATGATAATATATTCATACTAATCAATTGTTTCTAATACAAATTCATCGAACTTAAAAAAAAAATCATTCCACCTGACGTATGTGGCTTGAGTGGAGTTGTTGATAGAATGCGCCACTGTCATCTTTGCACGTACTATCATTTTTTTTATTTTAAGCGGAAAAAATTCTATTTAGCGAATTCACCTTTCATTATATCATAAGAGACCACAGAAGTTTTATTCAGAAGTTTTTTTTTTATTACAGAAATAGGGGGGAAAAAAGCAAAATTATTAAGGGCTTTCAGAATTTTTACCACGTGATCAGGTCACATGACATATGTTTTGATGTAACATGGCACCTTTAGTTGTCACAAAGTGCATAAAATTTCTAAAAGAATTTGAAATTGCTGCAAATGCTTGAATTTCAAAACATAACGCAGAATGCCAGTAGACATAAATCGATTAACTGAAGGTTGGCTAGAACTGGAAAGTGACCCAGGTATGTTGTAATCGACAAAAGAGCGTTCCATTTTCGTGACGATTGGCACAAAAATGCTTGTATAGGTTGCAAAGCACGGTAGTACGCCAACAGGGTTTCGTTTCAGAAAATTGGAATATACAATTTGAAGTAAACGAGAGTGGAAACATCTTGTGCAATGTTTCAATCTTATTTAAATGTATTCTTATGCTAAAAAATGATGATTGTATATAATTTGTGTTGTTAGGTTTGTTTACGCTATTGCTAGAGGATTTCGGAGTAAAGGGCGTGCAAGTGGAAGAAATATACGATCTTCAAAAATCATTGGAGGGTCCGGTGTACGGTTTTATATTTTTGTTTCGCTGGATAGAGGAGAGAAGGTCCAGGCGCAAAGTCGTGGAACAAGATGAAAGCTTCGTGAAGGATGAGGAGATCGTCAACAATATATTTTTTGCGCAGCAGGTGCATTAGCTGTTACAGAAATTCATTCTTCGTACGCAAAACTTTGCGTTTTAACCAGGCAATTATTTTCTAGGTCGTGCCCAACAGTTGCGCGACCCATGCGCTCCTCTCTGTGTTACTTAATTGCCCAAACATACATTTGGGTACAACTTTATCCAGACTGAAGATGCACACATCTGGAATGTGTCCAGAGAATAAAGGATGGGCGATAGGTAACACTCCGGAATTGGCTTGTGCTCATAATTCGCATGCAATGCCACAAGCCAAGAGACGGCAGGATAAAAATACAGGGGTTTCCACCGGTAGATTTACCGGCGAAGCATTCCACTTTGTTAGCTATGTACCGATTAACGGTAGACTATTCGAATTGGACGGTTTGAAACCGTATCCCATGGATCATGGTCCGTGGAAGGAACACGAAGAATGGACCGAACAATTTAGAAGAGTAATTACGGATCGTTTGGGAATGGCAACTGGGGAGCAGTTGCAAGATATAAGATTTAATTTGATGGCGGTTGTTCCCGATCGACGGCTCGCCATATCGCATAAATTAACGATGCTGAAAACTAACAGGCAGATAGTTTTAGAGGCATTGCAGCAGCTTGTTAAATTGAGCCACCAAGATGGAACGGAGAAAAGTTCGAACGATTGCGACAAATCCGATAAAGTGTATGATAAAAAAATTAAATGTGACGATGAGAATACCTTGCCTAGTAAGGCAGAAATGGATGAAACTTCTTCAGTATCGGCTATTGCGATTGAAAGAAGCAACGATGGTGCAGTGGATACGGAAGAGTCCGCTTCAAATATAACTTCTGGGAAAACTGAATCAAAGTACATCCACACTTTTCAATATTTTATTTTCTTATTTCTAGCAAGCATGATTAATGAAGATTGTTTAATTTCAGTGGAATGGAAAAGGTAGTAATGTGCGCACTGGACTATGCTACGCCTCTCAGAATTCAAACATCGCCAGCACACAGTTCATCCAGCACAGATACTTCGTCCGAGATCGGTTCGGCGTTTAATTCTCCAACGCAAGGTAAGTAGCACGATCTGCCTTTTTTACGTTACATTGCACAGACGTCTCGTCGTGCAAACCTTTTTCCTCTGACAAAATATTAAGCCATTCGGACACGTCAGTCGTATGGATTTAATAGCTTGCAAATTATCTGAGGCGGCATAACAAATATAGTACCGCGACTCAGACGTAGGATCCTTCGTTTTTCCGTGCTCTGTACATACGTTTTTATTCGCTGCGCCCATCTGCGCCATATTATCCGTATCCAAATGATTTACATCTCCCTTGCCATTTTTATTTTCCATACATTTGTTATAGGTTTCTCCGTCGCATGTTCTTGCGTATTTGTTGAATGCAGTAAACAGTGGGCACGAATATTCCATTACGGAAGCCGTTTCCGGTTCGCACACGTAATATTTCACGCACTCGGTCGTATTTGGCAACCGAACGTTCTTTATGCATGGAATAACGTGAACGAATGCTGGGTCCAAACGATAATCCAATGATTTGTACCTTTCGATGGTCATGTACTGCTTATTTCCCATGTTATTGGCGATTACGATTATGCTATTCGCATTCTCAAAATTATCCAGTAACATTTGCGTTGTGGTACTTGAATATTTTACATCCGACATTGCACTCGTTAGCGTTGCACCCTCCGTGGTGCCTGTTATAATGGTATTCTGCAGATTATTGTTTTGCTGAATGTAATTCTGTACAAGATAATTGGACAATGGTACGCTTGACGTGTGATATCTCGATGGTGCGGATACCAACGACGATGCTAGGAATTCCAGAGGAATAGTTATCTCTTTATAAATCAGCAGATGACGTATCAATTGAGTCAACATCGAGTACTGTTTCTTATTATCGTTCTGCGTTTGCAAATGGCCATCCTGTACATTACTAATTTCGGAACTGTTATCGTTCGGCCCGTACGCATTTTTGTCATCCGGAATTTCGATCAAGGGGTACGGTGTCGGAGCCGCGTCTTGATCAGACGTATCAGGAATACTGTCAGTCGTGTACGATGAATCAATGGGCTCGGCGAAAGTTGGCGGATCCTCCGTCGATCCGACGTAGCTGGTCTCGGTTGGATCGAGTAGCTCCGGAATGTCGTACCTGTTTGATATAACAGACGGCTCCGTCGACAGGGTGTCGCATGTCCAGGAATCACCGGGTAGGACGCACATTCGTAAATACGGTTCAAATATCTAAAGGTGAAAATATTTGTCCCTCAATTGAAGTGTTGCTTAATGCTATTAAGCAATGTCTATTGTGTTTTTACAACAACGTTTAAGTAAACTGATTCGAAAATTCATTGAATTGAAAGGAAGAAACATTTGCCAAGGTTTATTAAAAAGAAGGTCGGTAATCTTACCAAACCGTGAGTGCATTTGCTCGGCACCCAAACGTATCCACCGCCTGGTAAATTCACGCAGTTAAAAAATATCGTACAGCTGGTGGAATACGGTTTCCTTGTTTCTGGGCATCTGGACGGTTCCGTAGCTGCCAGAGTGGAACACAGGACAAGCACCGTCAGTAGTCTCATTTCCTAGCACCGTCGCCTGCGCCGTTCTATAGCGGACTAAAATTCCTGTGGGTCGTATGGGCACGTTATTTGTTTTTCACACGTCCCCCCCGTGTTGCACATCTCCCTTGGCACCTCCGAGGTACAGTTAGCCGACCTGTCCATCCTGAAGATTTTCGTACTCCTTCGTCGCGAAACGATCACGAACAACGCCAGCCCGTCTACCTGGCTCTAAGCTCTCGCCTTTCGGTTTGTAGCATGGGGATGGAATTCTGGCCAGTGTAGCCCGACGTCGACGAAAGATTTCAAGAAGTTCGTCGTGATTAGAGTCTCCGGAGATGAAAAGAACGAGGCCGGCTTGAGTACGTATACGACTTATCGTTTCCACCGTATCTCCTTTAGCCTGACGTTTCGCCCGCTGATTCGCAATAGAAAGTGGTACATGTGCTGTGTCCGTAAGTAGGTCGATCTCTGGGGAACATTAATATAAACGGAAAGAGGCTGGTCTCGGACAGCGGGCACTTGCATAAGAAGGTCTGCCTGTCCGGGGAAGTCAGGATGCCCCACGCGAGGGTGAAGACCAGCAACGGGGACACCGTTACCGAGGAGAAGAAGGTCGAGAAGATCGATCCGAAATTGTGCTCCAAATATCCGGAACTGTTCGAACCGCACACGTTCGCGCCTAAGGATCTCCTAGCGCTGTTAAAGAATTTAGAACACGAGATAAGCATCTGCGAGACCAGTCTGAAGGACGAGAATGACAAAAGGAACAAGTACAAGGTAAGCGTTCCTTTTATTCGACTCATTATGCTGTGATTAGAATTGAACAAAGCCGCGCTACGTTGTATCGTTCACTTCATCCAGATCGACGACTGCCGTAGAACCCATAATTACGACGAATTTATCTGCACTTTCCTCTCGATGCTCGCCCAGCAAGGCAAACTGGCGGAATTGGTTCAGCAACACTTAACTTTGAAGAAGCATACGTCCGTGTCAGTGAGCAGGGTTCATAGGTAAAATTTGTTTCGTTTGTTTGTTACGACTTCGATTGGTCGGGCGAACCGTTTAACGCGGACAATTGCAGATCCTCGAAGAAGACGGACACACGGCCGAATTCTTCCCGCAGACGCCGAGGTAGAACCAAATGCAAGAAACGAAAATAATACGAAGCTGGAGGTGCAAGAGGGATCTGTTATCACGCCTATCGAGCCCATCGATACTGTACGAACGTGGAATCGTGGCAAGAGTACAAGGGGATTGCACGATTGTTGAAGCAAAACGAACCGTGGTTTCTGCCGTTCCTCGCGACTCTTTTACAGAACGGACAACGCTAAACAATCGTTAGTTTTTGTTTCCTTCGTGTCGTAGATATTTTCTAGGTAATCGTGGATAGGCCAGCAGCGCTGAGCGCCGATCCTTTTTCCTTCGAAACTTAATCCCGTGTACGATTGAATAATTACATTTTACGATTCAACGAATTGACTTTACGATATATATATATATATATATTTTTATATATTTTCTTTTTATATTAACGCGTAGTATCCGTTATCCGCCGCTATATTTATAGGCGTTCGTGAACCTTCGCGTGCCCTTTTGGCCACGCCTCATCAACTCGATCACCTTTACACCTATTACGTTTCGTGTAAAATACATAATTTCTTTAGATACGAGCGCGCGTGAAGCTTCACCCATCATTTTCCACGTCCGTGGTCACGATCGCATTCTTTACTTCAACGGATAATGTGGGGCAGGGACGAGACGAAAGCACGTTGATAAGTATTGTCAAAAAACATTGAAAATATTTATTTCAGTATTTCATATACAAGTACACTACACGCTGCGGATATGTCCCTTAGATCTAGATACTTATACATCTCCGTGACAGCCGGAGAAAGGAGGACGTCGAGGTTTCGTCTTGGAATCGTTTCGTTTTCTTTTTCCGTCGTGGACAACGGGCCCGTCGAGCCTCCGAGTCGCTTCACCGCGTAATATACTGTTATAGGAACTGTGTGCATTCGAAACATCCTCAAACTATTTCAACGGAGAGCAAGCGTTTCTAAGAAAAGAGAGACACGATGGTTCCAAAAGCGGTGCGATAATCGTTCAATGCTTCCTCTCCTCCGGCCGATGCTCGTGTAAAAACGCTTTCGCTGCCCGTGTCAGCAACGGGGGTAGCGTCCGCTTTTTTTTTTTTGGCAAAAAAGAATTAAAAAGGAAGGTGCGATTATGTACAATGTATCGTCCGGCTTGGTCGGAGGCGACGCTTTACTCCGCGCGGGCAAGCGAATCGTGCGACGAAAGATTCAACCGGAATTCTCGCGAGCAAGAAGCTTCGCCGCGACGATCGGCACACGCCCGGTTCATGCGGCGTCCCCTCTTCGGTCACAAACGTTGTGACCTATCACGTTCAGTTAATGCAAACGTTATTTACAAAGTGTACGCAGGTTTCCCCTTGTCCTTCCTCGAGAAGCTCGTCCCCTTTCCTCGGGGGGGTGTGGGATCTCGCTGTTAAGAAATCGGTAGCCTTACCGCGGACAATATAGGCACTCGTGGTGTGTTACAATAGAATAATCGCGGAACGGTGTACATATACGTGGTGACAAGAAATTCGCCCGAATGCCCTTCGAATCGCGTAAAAGGCAAACTACTCTGAGCGAGACGTTCGAGCGGCCGACGGTGAAGGATGGAGAGAAATGAAGTTCTTCGAAGCGTCGCAATCGGCCCATTTTTCGCAGAACACTAACGATAACGATTACAAGCGTAGCCGTATAAAATATAGAAAATTCACGCGAGGACAGAGTAACGTAAAAAGTACAAACCGGTGAAAATGGGGGGAAGGCGTGCGAAAAGGGGGGGAGATGATAAGCACGGGTACGAGATCCTTCCGCGAATAATGCCGATCAACGATTAAAAATACAGTCTTTGCGTTACGCCTTCAGACGCGCGAGCGCCGTGGATCTGCTCAGAGAGATTTGCGAGATACTAAGAAACGCCACAGTGAAGCAGGGCGATCGCCGCATCTAACACCGTCGGATAGTAATTTGGCGCAATCCTTAAAAAAAAAAAAAAAAAAAAAAAAAACAGCGCTGTCCGTAGAAGAATGAAGAAACGTGCGCCGTTCTTCCCTCGACGCGTTACCACGGGTTTCTCGTTGCTCTGGCACGGACGATCAACGATAATAAATAAACGTACGATTTACAAATGTAGTGACTTTAGATTAAACTTTGTGGCTTATCACACTTGGCGTGGTAGGGAGGCGTCGACCGCGAACGCAAGAAACCCGACACACAAAATTCGGACCAGACGCTTCCATTCGCTTTGTCGCTTAATAAATATCAACAGACGTCGCGGCGCAATCGTTCCACGATCGCGGCGCGCTCGGGCAGCCGCTTCCGGCGTTCGCCAGAAATTTCGAAAAAAAAGAAAAAGTAAAAGAAAAATCCCTTCAACATTGGCGCGCGCGTTCTCGGACAATTCCTTTCTCCCTTTCCCGGCAGATTCGATCACAGAAAGGACGCGTACACCCTTCCTTCGTGTATGACACAAAAGCGTTGCACGCGGCACACGCGTAGAGACCCCCGATCTCGTTCTGAACTCTCACCGATATCTCGAAAAATACGTTAACTTGAAAAATATATGTATATACTTATATATACGTATATATGTATATTTCTTGCATATGTGCACTATGTATATATTACACAAACACCTGTAGGCTCGCTTAATACTCTTTTGGACGCCGCGTGATTCCCGTTACCCGACAAAGTCCCCGCGCGGCCCGCCTGTGCATCCCGACGAACAGAGAGACGAAGGAGAATTTCGTCCCCGGCGCCTCTCGGTTCAAAAATCTTGGCCCCTCGCTCCCCTCGGACCGCGCGCGAAGCACCCAGAGCGAACAAATCCGAAATGTCCTATCCAGCGTTTCTTTCGGAGCACGTAATAACATATGTACACACGCGGTCACGTTAATCGTTAATAGTAAAAGTACAAAAAGAAACAAAAAAAGAAAGGGAACAAGAGGAGGAAACGGATAGTATGGTTTTGCGGATGCGAGAAGAGCATCGATGAGATCAACGCGATTGATGCCTCATGGTGGAGTCCGCAATAAGTTCGTGGCTCGATATGAATTTCAAGAAGAAAATCGGTGCGGGACGCTCGAGTACGATTATCACGACGACGACGGATGGGCGATTGGACCGGGATAAAGAGCTGCGTACTCGAACGTTGATAAAACGCTTCTGTCTCTCTCATCGAAACGGATCCTTTTTTTTCTTCGTTTCAAGAAGAGATCTCGAAGGGATAGCAGAAGGAAGTTTATTGCTTTTGCAACGACGCGCGGATTAAATCGTTAAGGATAACTGGCGGTAGTGAGATAGCCGGTTGCGCGACCAATTATCAATCGGAAAATAAATTCGTGACTTCGCAAGGGAGATTATACGTATATTCTGTGCGGCTCGCCGATCGGAAGATCTTCGAAGTCACTCCCCCCTCCTTTTTGTCGCGAATTTTCGTTCCGCGTGATACACTATATCGTACAGTGCGCGCCTCAATCGAGCGCGGGATAAATAAAAACGAATCGTCCGAAGATCTTCCAATTAACGAGGCCGCAATCTTCTCTCGCCTGTGCTGTGTGCAATACGAATCGATCATCGAAAGTTTATAGCGCAGATATTCAAGTTCCAATCGCGGCGAACGAACTGAATGCTAGCGACGATAATGATAATAAAGTATTTACGAAAATAGCCTAAGGAAGTCTTACAGCATAAGTTACTTATACCCCTACGATATCGCATGTTTCTTATCATCTTAACTCGCCCCGTTACGATACCGTGGACGGTATCGTAATCGGAAAGCCGAAAGAAAAGAAGCTGACTCTGTTGATTTTCATGATCGGCCAAAGCGTGCAGCCTTTCCTCGCTTCACGATAAAGTGTTAGACTTTAGCGTGGATCTCCACCCGATGTCTTGACCGATAAGAGAACCCTGCGCGATTCGTGTCACGCGGCATTGGCCGACGGCGAAGTGCAAGGTGGATTCAATACTGCAAAGCCGGGGGTGCGGTAGTCCTTCTACAAATGTACACACATTCTTCCTCCGTCGCCCGTGAATTCTACCACCAACCGCGATAATAACATCATCACACTCGCGTTGGAAGGAATTCGCGCGCGATCAGCGTGGCGAAAGTCTTTCTCCCGTGGCGGACGTAACTGCCGTGAGCCATCGTCGCGGCGAGCGTCGTGGTACAGCCGGCGGATCCCCGTGGATACCCTGGCTTCCGTTCGTCTCACGGGCCGCTGACGGTGGCGTTCACGGGTAACGGATGGCCCGTGAGCAGACCGCCGTCCGCGGGTTTCCCAAGGCGTAGTATCGACTGAAGCGAGGCCACCTCGGAGGCGAGACGGTCCAGTCTGGACTTGACCTCCCTCTCGCTCTCGGGCACGCTGGGCACGCTCGGGCCGGTCCACTCGGCGCCCAAGGAAATGCCGGAGTCGCGCTCGTCGCTCGAACCCTCGTTGTCCCAAGGCGGCGACGCCCTTGGTCCTGGCTCCTGTTTGATACCCTGGAGCGCCAGCAGAGCGCTAGCCGCGTCCTTGTCGCCGATGCGCGACTTGTGCCTCAGCTTGTGGGGCAGACTGTTGTTCGCCGCCAGGTTCTGCGAGCTGACCACCAACTGCGGTCCCTCGTCCCCGCTGCCGGAGGACAGCTCGAAGGGCGACTGAGCGCGCCGACCGCGTGACAGATTCAGCGCGCTCGTCGTGTCCAGATGCATCGCCGGATGGTGAGGATAGGGATACTGAAAGCTCTCCGCCGTCTCCGGGTACGCGGTGGTCTCCGGCACGTACAACTGCGCCGGCGACCTGGGCGATCTCGCCCCGCTGACCGGCTGATGGATCACCGACGTGTGCACGGGACTCGGCGTTCTGGCGTAGAGAAGCGTCGCGGACGCTGGCAGTTTCGCCCTCTTCACGCTTATCGGTGGCTCGGTCGGCAGCGCCGCGAGCACGTGTTCCGTGCTGATCACGGACTCGCCGCAGATACCGAACTTGTCTCTGATCGCCTCGAGCTGCGCCTTCAGGATGTGATTCTCCTTGCTCAGCTCCATCACTCGTTGCTCGAGCACCATGTCGTTGAAACGCCTCTTCTCGCGCGACCGCTTGGCAGCCTCGTTGTTGCGCCTCCTGCGGTCCCAGTAGCTGTCGTCCTTCTTGTTGTCCGGTATGAACTCCCTTTGCTTGCGCTGAGAAAATAGCTCTTTTCTGATGTCGAAGTTTGGGGGGAAATTTTCGGGATGCGTCACCTGTTGGGCATCATGGTGATTGTGCGGCGACTGTTGCTGCTGCTGCTGCTGTTGTTGTTGTTGTTGCTGCTGCTGCTGCTGCAGCTGCGCCTGTTGCTGCTGCTGTTGGTGGTGGTGATGGTGCTGCGGCGGCGGCGGTTGGTGCTGGTGCTGTTGCATGGACAGCGGGGCACCGTGGTGTCCCGGATGCGTCAGCGGGGGCAACGGTCCATGGGCGTCGTGGCCACCGTGGCCAGCGTGTGCCATTGTGTGGGTGGCCGGCATGTTGCTGTTCAGACACGCGGTCTCACCATTGATGGGCGATCCACTCTGGCGGGCGACAATTTCTGCCACCATAATTTGTCTTCTTAGTACATCTGCGGGGAACAAAAAAAAGAAGATAAACCTTATTAGAGGAACGTTGTTTAGTTAAATTAATAAAGGGAACGAGAACGATTCTGGAGTCGACTCACGGGGACGAGTTCGTGTCCGTGTTCGTAAAGGGGAATCGGCGTTCCGCTCCGGAAATGGAAAATACGAGAGCGCGCGGTCTACTCGGAACGCGGCGCGCGCTTTATTTGGGACGCAAGGTCCTCCTTCCGTCCAGCTTTTCAGCGCAGAACATTTATTAACCCGACGTGACGCAAAGCTCGCGCGGCTCGGGTATACGCGCGTTCGCGATCCTAGCCACGTACGAAATGTAGGTCCTTGTACGGCGGTGTCACGCGAGACCCGAGTGACGGGCCATTACGGAGGAAGGTCGAGCGACGCGGAATCAGGAAGGAATAATAACCGAGTCCGGAGATTTCCACCGATACCCGACCTCCCCCGGTCTCTACCGTGAAACGTCGATTACGCACGGTGTCTCGAATACGCGATCCATGCCTGATTCCAGAGGCCCCGGCTTCCCCGTCCCCCGACCGGAGGACTCTGACTCGATCGGCCGTGATTCGTGACTCAACAACGCGATCATTCCTTCCGCGTGACACACAGCGCGTAACAACTGTAACAATGACCACGTTAGAAATGCAATCGAGCCGTGCTGGCTGATCCGATGACGCACACGCTTGTGAAAACCGATAGTCATAATTGATACAACCGTCGAACAGCTCTTTCGATAACGACCGGACGTTTCCCGGAACGATTCTTCATTCACCGATCTCTCGTGATCGCTCGCATCGCACGCGGATCAACGTAGTGGCAACGTGACGCGACGCGTTATCGTGATCGCGGTTCAATTCGCTCGAGCGGAGCACGCGGGATGTTCTAGGAACTACGAGCTGGTGACGAAGTCGAACGACTAATCCGACCCTATCTCTATTATCTCCTTATACGTATATTTAGATATCTTATCCGCTCGAGCGAATATTTCGAACAAAATACATGTATTATATATATGTATATTATATAAAAAGCGAGGATCGGCAAGTAGCATGGTCACGCGCCGTTAAATGTACGTTCACGGGTGCGCGATCCGCATACATCGAGTGGCCATTTACATTCGCGGAGCGTGCAGCGTGGATCGTCGCCTTAACGCCGGGGTGTTTGCACAGCGAGCGTGCTAAATCGTTTGTACAGGCGATTTCCGATGCCAGCCGCGTGCCGTTGATAGGCTGCACATTTCGGAACCCCGAGGACGATCTTGGCGGCTGCTGCGCGGACGTTGGCGCGAGCGGAGATCGTATCCGACGGGAAGAGCGTGTATCTCGCGTTGGTAATGTTTCGCGACCGTTATACACACTCGAGAGCGGCAGCGACGGTGAGCAAAGGTGAAGAATTCCGAGGGATCGACAGACGTGCCCGCACTGCCAACGATACCGGTCCCGGCAACGCTCAAGTCGCAAAATAGCCTTGGGTAAGGTCGGGGCGCTGGCCAAGGCCGACGGTGTCGGTGAACCTGGCGCCAAATGTTAGCAAAGCCATTCGCTACCAATTTGCTAGATTCGTGTTAAATTTAGCACGGGCGGAATGAAATACGAGAACGAGCCGAGGATGATCGCTATTCGAGTTTCAGTAGGAACGTCGCGGGCGTTATCGCTACAGTCACGATATTAAAATGCTTGTAACGTAAAAATGATACACGCGTGAGCTTCGACCCTCAGGCGCGCGGCACAGTTATGTAAGCGAGCCGTGCCATCGTTTCCGTAAATCGGTCGTACTGCGTGACCGATCGTAACGCGTTAATTGGTCACGATAAACGTCGGGAACGATAAGGCTCGAATTTAGTAGCTTCGTCGTAATCTGCCGAGAGGGAAAAGAGCCGGCGATAATCCACGACCTACGAATAGGAATCGTGTGAATTCAATGGTCGATCTCCGGCCCGCCTTTTAATGAAACAGCAGGCGAGAAATTACAAGTAACTCGCGTTGGATCCTTAAAATTCGTTCGAATGCTTTTACATCGTTGGTGAACGTTCGAACGTTAATCCTGGTACTGGATGACAATTATATAAGCACGCGTGTCTCCGTGAATCGTGCCACGTGCTCCGGCATCGGTCGTTCATCGTGGAAAGACTTATTTACCCAGCCTTCGGTATTTATAATGCGAAAACGACGATCGACAATTTCGAAATCACGTGTACGCTCGGCAATTCGACGTAAATACAAGTTACGTTTCATTTCTGAAACGTTTTGCGTTAGATACGAAAGGAAGGTTAAATTTAATTCTCCGTATCGATTGCGCTTTTATATTCGCGTAAATTATCACTGAAATTAACAAGGTATTTTATCTTTTCGATTCGAACGTGCGCGTACATTCGCGCGCGTTGCGCACGTTGCGTGCGCAGCTCTCGACTATCGAACTTCGAGGATCACGAGCGCGACAATCGAACTTCGCGCCATTTTTCGCGGCAGAATTTTAGCGGGAAGTGCTGTGCGGATTTCTGTTCCAAAAAGTAGGGAAAAAAAGTTGTTTCGCCTTGAAATATCCGCTGAAGTGTGTGGTATTTGTTAATGGGAAGGGGTTGTGCGAAAATTTTGTCGTCGCGGTAAGTGTTTGTTGCTGAAAAGTGGAATTGAGAATCCCCCGTACGCCCACCATCCTCGATGGCGGTGCCCGCCAAGCACTCCAACAGATACGTACGTATAACCTTGCCTTGCCGAATAATTTATCCCGTATTCTCTTCTCCCTGCATTCTTTTCAATCTGTCCTGCGATCGAAGTATAACAATAAAGATTATAAAGAATCAAGGAAGATGTGATACCGCGCGCAAATTACGATTTTCCCGTTTCGCATAAGAGTACCACTTTCCATTGATTCCCGCTAGATGGCAGTCGGATGAACTTAACACGATCTTTAGGGCTCGATATGTAAATTGATTTTTGCTTCGCGGCGCCACGAGGTGCACAGCTGATATTACACGAAGCCCGCGCGAAATTGAGCAATCCACCCGGAATTTCACGCGCGACGCTAGGTATACCCAGAGCTGGCGTGACTCATATCGTCATAGCCTATCGATTTTCGTTAACGCGGAAAGCATCGCCCACATCAAATGATTCCTGTCGTGTGGCGAAATGCGCGTTCGCCACGGACTGCACGCCATTCTTCCTGCATATACACGTAACCTCCGCGAAACGTAGTCGTTATCGAATCATCGAATTTTCCGTCTGCGTAATAATTATTCAGGGAAACACGTCACTTTTTGAAATCGAGCCCACATTCGTTTCCCACTGATCCGCAGATGCATGTATATCTCTTTCAAGCATCTCTCACGATAGAAAATTCCCTGTTACAGATGCCGAAAGAAATTGCATCGTCATTTCCGGTTTGGATAATTGAACATCCTTTGTTGCTCTATGGCGAATACTTCGAGGAACCGAAACGCGCTCGGCTTGGATTCGCGACACTACGGTTCTCGGTGAGTCATCTTTAGCTATCGCATGTTTCTTTGCATATTACGCATGCGAACGCGGAGAGCCTAGCGCACGCGGCTCTTATACGTGTGGTTAGAAACGTAGCGAAAGGGTGTCGTCGCTCCCCTTCCCGCGAAACTGTAAAATTCATTGAAACGATCGCTCGTGGATGTTTGAAAGGGTGTTTAACGGAAGTTCGTTAATAAAATTATTCCGCCACGATCGAGTTAATCTCGCGAGTGTGGCGACATACGCAATTTACTTATAAGCGAAGATCGTATCGATACCCTATTCGTTCTATCGTTCGGGCCAATACTTCTCCATGGTGATAATAATAGCGAACGCGCTTGGCGCGCGTCACGCGCACGCGAAATAATTACGTAGCATTGGGCAAACGTTGGAATCGATCCGACCGGCGTGTAGTTAGTCGTTAAACGTTAGTCCCCCCACCCTGTTGCGTGCATAAAAGAAAATCTCCCCGCCGACTTAACAGCACGCCTTCCGTTACCGAAACGTGGGCACCAAGAGACACGTGATCGATCGCACGTGTGCATATGCAGATACTGCACGTTACCTCTGTAGTTTCGAAGAATTCGATACGGTCCGCGCGCGAGTCAAATTTGAAGGCTCGCGCGACCGGAGGAATCGCGTTTGCCCGTTGCAAAACAGAGCAGCGCCTCGTGACGCAACGCGATGCACACGTGTCGCGAGAGACGCGGGAATCACGTTTCTCGCCTTCGAGAAGCATCGCGACACGGGTCCGCCGTTCACATGCCGCGGCGGGAAATAAACGTAAAGCGCTGAACTCGCGGCTCGATTCGCGAATTGCAATTGTATCGAACCACGCTTGTGTCACGTGCACCGGCCGCAGACTCGTGTCACACGATTGCGCAACTTGACACTGGTCTCCCGGAGCGTGACGCAATTTAAATGACACCACACCGATGTACGCGCGCATGGGCTCGCGTGTATTCACGCGAGTGCGCGAGATCCTTTACTTTTTTTTTCCTTTCCCACCACGGGCGAGGCGTTAACGAACGATCAGCAGGCTGGATCTATGGCCGCGGATTCGTTTCAGAGCACGGTCGCGCGCACGCTATTATCGTCGCGATTCCGATTCGACGGAAAATCCATAAATACGTGCCGCGTTGCTTGCCGCGGCGCTATTAATACGCGCGCGATGACTTTGTCGGAACGAGCGCGATGAATGATTCCCTGCGACGTAGTTGCATAATTTTCCCTCTTTCTTTTTTATTCCCATTCCCCTGGTCTTTGTACTCTGTTTTCGATCCGTGTGCCGCGGCGCCCGAAACCGGGGGCTCTCTAACCGATAAGCTGGTGAAGCAATTATCATCGATTAGCGCGCGTACCTATACACACGAATGCCATAGGAAATTAACGACTTCGGTCTAGATTAGCGTTTTCTGGGAACGGAAATCTCTGACCGTCCCTCGCAGTCAGCCTTATCGGCGAGAGGGAGAGGAGACGGTTTCGTCGAGGCGTTATTAGCGACGAGTGGCTGACTAATTCTCCGTCGAAATGGAGGGAAAAAATTATGCGCGCCGTGGACACGGGTTTCGTTGTCACGCGTTGCACGTGTAGGCAACGTCGGGGCGATTGCGCAATCACTGCCTCCCAGGCACGTGGCGCTTCGGACATCGGGTCTCGTTCCCCCAGGCTTTTTCCCTGGGAGGAACGTCAGGCGAGGGAAAGTTTCTTCCCCCGTTGCCCCGCTCTCCCGTTATTACTTCGGCCTCTTCGAATTTCTTTCCTCCCGAAATTATCGGACTCTTTCGCCCAACTGCGTACAAATCGGGAGACAGTTCTCCCTCTGCTTTTCATTTTCTTTTCGGCGGAAGGTCAGGATCTCGTCGAACAATCCGCGTGCTTCATCCGGCGGCGATCCGTTTAACCCGAAGCGAACATTTGTTTTCTCTTTCCTGTGACGCCCGGGCTTTTCGGGGAACACCGCGGGCGAATGCAACGAGCAGGTCGCGTTGCCTCTTCGCAGAAATTCATTCCCGCGATGTATTTCAGGGTACTAGCCTGGCTAGTTGGTGCTTCGTCGAAGCCGAATCTAACAGGAAATCACGGTTTCATATTGATCCGGCGTTTGCGATTCAGCTGATGGTCGATACGGTCTGGAATCGTTTACGTACGAGCAGTTCAATTCTTTGTTAATGTAAAATCAACGGAGTAACAGGGCGATCTCTAGCAGATTCGAATATTAATCGTCTGGCACTACTTGTTCATTTAAGGGCGCATTTTTTTAGGCCTCCTTTTGGAATTCAGTTTTTTAAACTGGGAGACCTTTATTAGTCGTTTGCCGATATATCTGCCAATATGTTAACTACACTAAATATACTTTTAAAGTAAAAATACATGAAACTGTAGAAGGTAGGCATAATTGAAGAAGGGGCAGTCTTTTAAGAACATGTGATGGCTGACACAGGTTCCGCTTGTTATAGTGGACGGAATATAAAAATGTGTCGCATATTTCTCGAGTATGCATGCGGTTGTAGCTCCTATCGGAAGCAACGCTTTCAAGTTCACGTTGACTTCCCAGGCTTATTCTCCGGGCTTTAACATAGTGAAAGAATTAGAAAAAATGAAAATTTCTTAAGAATTTTGGTAGCCGCTATAGCGGCGATTTTGAGACGTCGTGTCAGCCACGCGAGAAAACGCGATTTCGAGGGAAACGCGTTTAAAGTTCTTGTACCGTTCACTTTACGCGTTAAATACTTGCAGTTAATCAGCAACTCCGGTTCCCATAATTTCGTCATTTCTACCAATTCCGACGTATCCTTCGGCAAAGACATTTTCAAAGGCATGTGCTTTAAGAAAGCGGGAAAAAAGTCGACTTTTTAAAAGTCCGAGATACAAATAGCCCTTTAATCGTGACCGATATTTGCACTGCAAGTTTCGCGACCGAACTCGTCTGTTTATGACGAACATTCGAATAGTTGCTAAACGGCCCTTGGTGCCGTAATGAGTCGGTAGGAAAGTTTAAAGGTCGACTCGTCGGCGAATCTCCCGTGACCGCCGCCTCCTTTTCTCCCTGCCTCGAATCGTATCAACTCGGCCGCGTGACGCATATGTATAGTTACGTAACGCGACAGAGAAGCTCGCTGTTCTCCGTAGAACGTTCATGCTAATGGGGGGGGGGGGTGTACCCGCGAACGCCAATACTCTCTTCTATTTCTTCTAGCCGGGGCTTATTACCCCTCCCCACCCCCACCCCTTCTGTTATCAACGTTTTAAGAACGGGCGACCGTTATCCGTCGTCCCATTATCCTGGAACCGGACACACGAGTTTACCGAATTCCTCGTGCTCGACGAGCCGTTCGTCGCCGAGCTACGTAGAACAGAGTCGCGTCTAATCCACACCACGAGGGGGGAGATCGTTTTACAGTTGGTTGCACCTAGACGCTAGGCGCTCTCCCTTCCAAAGCACACCTACGTTACGTAACACGGAGCGGAGGTGTGTTCGAATTCTATTCATTCAGTCGGCGCGCGTTTATCGCTCGGCGATATCTCGTTGAGAGAGAGAGACCGGAGCGGATCGCTTTTTCCCGAAAGGCGGAAACCTGCGGGGCACGGGAGGGTTGCTCGAAACAACAAACAGCCACGCGCGAAGGTGCCGCGGCGTTCCGAAAATGCGCGGATAGAGAGACGCGCGCGGGCCTGAAATAGTTCTCGGGTACGTCGAACTTTAAGTACAGTGCGTAAAGGCACGTGCACAATGCCAGGCGGCCGATACCGCTTCGGTGCCGTGCGTGTTACGATTGCGGTCAGAGCCGCTCGCGTAACAGCCCGGCCGCTGATACCGTTATCGGCCCGGCACAGGCATCCCGAACCGGTCTCCGATTTCGTTTCCCGCTCATTATGCAATTGGCCCGCGATAACGCGACCGCCGCACCGAAAAACAAAACGGAGAACAGACAGCGGAGATCTTCCTCCTCCTTCTTTCTCTTTCCCTCTCTATGTCTCTCCCGCTGTCTCTATCCGCTTTCCTCGTTGGTATCACAGTCGGGAAAATTTCAGTCTGAATGACGAATAAAGAATAACGATTGAAATTTGGAAACGTTGAAAACGCCACATTCACCCGTAAATAACGAGCAACGATTTCACTCGGCCGAGAACTTGTTCGTTAGTCACGAGTAAATGACGACTGCCATTCGAACCCAGTTTATTCGATCTTTCGTTCGACCAAACGACGAATAAATGCGACGCCCGCAAGAGCGGATCTAATAACCCTTTTCTTTACCCCTTGCATGCACGTGCATTGAAAGAAATTGTTCGAATGAAAACTCTTACTCGTTATTGTCGACCGATTTCCCTTTACTCGAACGTTCTTACACGCAGATTATTCGAATAAGAATTTATTCGTCGGAATTCGTCGGGGAAGCGTATTCGAATGAAAATCCCTTCGAATAATGCCGAACTCTGGCAGAAATGATGCCGCGCGGCGCGCATCCCTGCTTCATTGTTTTTGGATTACCCCGATATGCTCCACGCGACACAGTCAATAGAAGAAGGATTAAAAGGATCTAGAGATTAATTGCACGCGGGTAGCTCCGAGCAATTACACAACAGTCGGATGAATCAGTCGTCCAATAACTACCACCAAATACAATCTTGCCCTAAGCTTGCGCAACGAATCGATCAGAGTCACGATCTCGCGCTCTGCCTTTGTTCGCCAGGTGAAATCGCCGTATCGTGATTAACTTCTGCGAGCTGGAATTCTAATAATCTGGAAACGCTTCCAGATTATTCTCTAGGCCTAGAATCTCGATGATACCGTTGCCGTCAACCTTGGAATCGCTCCGTTCGACTATTTTCGTCCGCGATAATGCCCGGTTCTCGAGGAAGGCACGCGTGGCGATAGTTTTCTCTCCCGTTATCTGTCCGGGCGCGAACAATAGACGGACAATCGCGTAACGCCGCCGATAAAAATAACTTCTCGGTGAGGGGAACAAAAAAGAGGGAAAAAAAAAGGGCAAAGTACAGAGGGCAGCTAACGGGCCGCAGATAACGAGCGCGTAATTGTCGCGTTATCTTCGCGCGTTCTCCACGTGAGGCCTCGCCGTCCACGTGACCTGAGGTAACGTGTCCGCGGATACGTCTCCCCTGGTCGGTTATGTAAGCGAACACGTGGAACGAGAGACGCACCCGACCGTCGCGCGCCTCCTTCGATCCCCGGCGCTTCCCCGACGAATCTCCGAGAGGGCCGAGACACGGAGCGGGCGGTTTCAGAGCTGATAAGAGCAACGCGGGGCAAGGCTCGAGGAGTAACGAGAGCCCTCGCGTGATGCAACTGCGCCCGGTTGCATAGCGTAGAAACGCTCGCGCAATTCGCGCTCAACCAATTCTAGGCTGACGCGCGCCTTCTCCGACGCTTGCCCGAGCGCCACGTGACTCCTACACGTGCACGCCGCGCTCTTACGCCAGACCGTTCACCTTCGTTGCATAATGGAAACGGCGAAAGGTCACCGGCAACAACGAGACCTGATATTTCTTAATATGATTGATAAATCGCGAGCCTCGATCACGATCGCCGGCTATACATATAGGCGCGAGACTCGTTCACGAACGCTGCGCACGACTCTTATTAACCCTTTGCGGCCCGCTATTGTCTTCGTAGAGTGCGCCCCGCCAGGTACGCGCTTCAATCATTTTTTCTTTTTTTTTTTACCTAAAAATAAGGAAGAAATCTTTCTCGGAGTAGACATCTTTGTTGACAAAGTTGCGCGTCGCGACTTGAATATTTTTCAGTCGTATAGAATAGCAAAGGGTTAACACCGATACCATTAGTACGCTTGGGCATTGTCTTGATGATTTTTCTTCCCCTGTGGTATGCCAGTCCCCGAGTTAATAAGAGACACTGGGATCAGCGTTACCGTTACCCGACTATATCGGCTCGGTAATCAGTGTATCTTCTTCTTCGAATGCCGCGCGATCGATGAACGGCCGGTGTGACGCAATGCACGATTCGCAATACATTTGAGACGGCTGGCACAGGTACGTATCGTATTCTCTGTATATGCACCGCGGGGGACAGAGGAAACCGTATCGTAATACCGCTTGGCGATTCGCATCCGGCTAATGCGCACGCTGATACCGCGCGCGCGCGCGCGCGGCGCGGTGCACGCGAATATAACACCCGGCCGCGTCATGCATTTCCCCGCGAACCGTGCGGATACCGCTAATCCCGGATTGATGCGACACCAAACAGGCCAGATCGACCGGTCGCGATAACGAGCGCGCGCAACGCGCGGATCCGCCGAGTCCTGGGCTGACCGCAACCGATATCGTTCGACGCATCCATCCATCCTTGCAGCGAGCATATATTTTTATGCGCTCGCGATCTCCGGCTTATCGGGGAGAATCCTTCGATCGCCAAGCTCGGCTCTCGCGTTTCGGACCGCCACCCCCTTTCGTTCGCGGCCGCGTTTAAAGTGCTCGCGCTCGAGAAGCCAGCCAGCCAGAGCGCGTGCCTCGGTGTACACGCGCGTGCCCTTCGCTCCGAGTCCGTGAAGCTTATTGCACGCGCGCGCACACACGCTTCACGCTACCGCGAGGCTGAAGAGTTCTGCAAATTAGGCCGTGGCCCACTTCGGCCGCGATAGAGCGAAGGCGGCAGCGGCGAGAGTAGTGGGATCGATGCCGAACGTGGGGGATACACGCGGGGATCGCGAAACTAGAAGGGAGCTACCAAACGGGGCGAACGATAGTTCCCGTTTCGAACGGCGATCGAGTAATTGCGCGCTGCCGTCCACGTGGAAGGAGTTACTCCAACATCGTTGCTGCATGCACCTGGCAAACGGGACAAAACCAAACACCAAATAGATATCTAACTGAATTTCACCCCGACACTAATCATTATCCCACCGTTACTTCACTTTTATCCTTGTCGTCTCCGAACGTCATGCAGTCGGGCAAAACGTATATTTTCATAAGGAACACGTACGTAAGAAGAGAAAAAAAACAAAATGGTTTTGGGCAACGAGCGCACATTGTCCGGCTTCGTATCCGTCCCGGCGACAGATAAGGATCAGGAGTCCTCCTCGCTTCGTCACGAATGACGCAACGATCGTTGCCGTGCGTCCCTCGCGCGTTGCACGAGACTTTTGTAAAACTCGGCCTTTCCTCGCCCCGCGCGTTCGTTCCGATCGAAAGGAAGCGTCAAAGTGCGTCACACACGATCACGATAATACGATCCCTCGTTTCTTTCTTTTCTTTTTTTTTTTTGCTCCGTCTCGTATAATCTCCTGCGCTTTTGCTTCACGATGTCCGACGGACGTGCGAGTGATGCAGGCGTCGATAAAACGGCGATAAGATAGCGGGGGACGGATCCAGAACGAAAACAATGAATGCACGACGGGTTTATTGCGCTCGCGATCAGACGTTGCGTCACTGGAAGCGCTCTCGAAGGTCAGAGTCTTCGCGTATTCAGGGTCGTTTCGGAAATATCCGTCATCGGAGGATCGTTTCGAAGATCACTGTTCTGAAAAAGTATCGCCGCCTCGTTCATTTCTCTCCTTACCAAGGATGGCACTTTTTCGTCGAGATAGAAAACGGTCCCGAACACGTACGAGTATTTATAGTTCAAAGTCCTTAGCGCGTGACGAGTTGCTAGCAGATAAGTTTTTGATAAAAAAAAAAAAAAAAAAAAAATAGGAGCGATCCCGATCGATCGCAACTTGTACACCCAAACTGTGCGAATACTCGCAGAATCGTTCTCGAAGCGAGGTCGAAACACGGTCGGGAAGAAAATTGACTTACCAATTTTGAACGATTCGGTCGTGCACGATCGAACGACGGAACGGCGATCCACTTTGCCTCGTCTGGGACTTAATAAAGGCAGACGGCGCTTCGCACTCGACGATTGGCAGGAGTCGAAAAACAGCGTATAGTTTATATCCGCGGAGTTGAATAGTCACTGGCTGAAGTGTCCCGTTCGTCGAACCGACGTAACGAGACTCACCGTCATAATAACGCTCGCTATCGTGGCTCGCGATCGAAACCGTTCACCCTCCTCCGCACGGGTAAATCCAGCAGGGAGTCGGTGCGTACCGCACTAGATAGAAGCGGAGTGTCAGTGACAGTATATCCCGTGAAATGGTAGTTTCCTGTCCGCCGGGTGAAACGAAGGCACACGAAGAAAGAAACAATTAACGAGAGAGCACTTTCGTCGAAGCGTGTCGCCGGTGGATCCAAACGGACTCCGTCCGCTACGAGCACGCTGAACTTGAACTGGCAGGTGATCCGTGTGCGTCGGTCCCTTATAGATCGACCGATTGAACGAGAAACGTGTTTCGTCGCGCGGGAGACGCACGTCCTCTCGCTACGGTGTCGGCCTGTAAACTGACTGCACGCTGCGTGAAACTCGCGACTGCCGTCTTGGCCCCAATGTCGTCTGGCTTCGGAGTTTGATGCGGGAAGGCTGCCACGGTCACGTGTGTCGGTGTGTACGTGATCGTGTCCGTCGGTCGATCGTGCGTGGTAGTGACGAGGTTCCTCGGTGGTGTGGGCAGCCCTGGTCCACCCGCCGGGGGAACTTTATTCCTCGGTTTATGTGCCCTCCCCACCATAAACGCCGCGCTCTGCACAGGCCGTTCTGCGTCAGACCGTGTCCCCTCCACTCCACATTTCCCTCGTGCGCGACCCCACTCTGGAAAGTGCTCCGCGGCGGCGGATCGGATCCGCCAGGGAGTCCCTGCCGTTCCCGTCGCACAATTAGATTGCGTCGCGCAGCGGCAGCGAGCGCGTCGATTACGACGCCGCGCTCCGTAACAAGTTGCGCTTCCACTTGCGCTTTTTTTTGCATCGCTCTAAAGCTGCTTTCCTTACTACGGATCCTATCTAAAATAGAAGGCAATAACCGGCCTCTCCTTTTTCTTCTTCGCCCGGTGCAACAAGTTCGGCACCATCGCGACGTTCATCTCGGTTTCTCCGCTGCGAACAAAACAAAGAGCCCGGTCAGAGGCTCCGACCCGACCGAGTCGATGGCAAGGATCCTCCACCTCCCGCTCCGCCGCCGTCCTCTATAAACCGAATGCCAGACGACGGAGGGCATCAGCCCCCCCATGAATCACCCGACGGTCACCTTCACTTTTTATGCAAGTTCTCACCCGACCCTCGCTCGGTCGAACGAATCCTCGCGGCTCCAAGGATCGATACGGACAATTTTTCGCTGCGACGCGATTCCACGGGCAACGGATCTCGTCCCATTCTCCTCTATTCTCGTTCGATCCATCATTTCGAACGCTGTAACCAAATAATCGCGTGCATCGTCATTCTATTTTTCCTTATTATTCGCCGGCGAAGCAAATTAGGGGAGGCGTGGAATATATTATTCCGATACGAAAACACGGGCGTAGCCGCAGGTGGTTGTAAATCACGTGAACGTATGTTGATCGCGTCCGCGTTTCAGCTGCAATTCGACAGGCGGGATTTGCATAGATCGCTTATTATGCATAATGATCGCGGCGGCGCGCTTATGGCCGGCGAATTCGGAATTTCAAGGACTCGACGTGAACGACGTGCACCGCCTCGATATCTGGCGCACGCGTTCTCCGTGTGTTGCACACGCCTGCCGCAGTTTCCTCTGCACCGTGCGCGTTTTTATTTCACCTCTATCGCGTGGCGCCGGTAAAAATAAAGGAAAAGCCGCCCCTCGATCGATTGGGTCGATGCCAGCCTCGGACGCGGGCAACGGATTGCGTTGGTAGAAATTGCGGTTGCATAGTGGAAATCCATCTTTTTTACCCTACGCTCGCGATTTCTACGATCACGCGTCTGTCCGCGCACGAGTCGTTCTCTAAATATGTTATTTATTTTTATTGTGCGACGGCGTAATACGCTTATGGCTGCGCAATAACTATTTCGATATCTTCTTCGTCTTTGCGAGCATCGGGCGACACGTGTACCTGTCTGTTGTGCAGGGTTGTTGCAGCAGCGAGAAACTTTGGGTCGGTCGATCCTCAAAATAATCGATGAACAAAACGCGTCCATTCTTTCTCCGCAATGAAAATCGGTACTTCCGGTGAAGACAAATTTTGGAGAATTTTACTCTCCAGTTGTCCCTTGCGCTATTAGGTTGTGTAATAAAGTCCGCGTTTTTTGGAAAAAAAAAGAATGAAACATTGCCAATTTTTTGAGGGAATTTCCCTAATTAATGATATATTTGCCATTCTCTTCAATGACCCTTTGCCATCTTTCAGGCAGCTTATTTAAGGTTACAATAAGGTTTAAACCTTCTGATCCATTTTATTGAGCGGACCGTTCATTAATAGCAGTATAATTATAAACGCTAGAATTGTCTTTCTTATCTCTTCCGCACTTTTTTGCTTTCAAAGGTAAGAAAAAAAAAAGAGTCAAGCGGCGAAAATGAATACTTTGTTTGCTCATTTGAAAGACGCACTTTACTCGATTGCAGCTAAAGCGCGCAACAGCTCGGCGCAATACTTCTCGAAACGCTTATCACCGTCGATGCGAACGGATACGTTACGCAACCTAATATTTACGCCTCTTTATATTATTCAGGGTAAGCTTTTTGCAAACCCGTCGCAACTTTCAGAAGTGGTGAAGTTCCTTTGTCGCGGTCTAAATATACCTCGGAGTGTACGAGAGGGATGCACCCATGAAGGGGTGAAGCCCACCTAAAAATAAACTGGGAAGCGTCTCGCACCTTTGCCCCATTGATACCTTCGAGGGCATACGCGTGATACGGCGAAGCTACGGATCAAACGTTACGCACGACTCGATGCCGTTTCTCTTTAACGACACGAAAGGCGGTTAATTAAGCGGTATCGCGAGACAATCCCCCGGTCTCTGTATCGAGCGCGTTTCCCTCGACTTTCATCCGCCACGGTGTGATCAGCGACCGTTTATTTTGCACCAGCGCGGAAAGAAGCCTGTTATAATTGATCGCGCGCCTTTCTCCGCTCCCCTTTCCCCTCGATTAGAACGGCCGATTGTCCGCTCGGGACAATGGGAGGGCAGCTCCGCGATAAAGAATCGGTGGAGGGAATTTTCGTGATCTCGCCGCGATCGCAACACCGTTTTAGAGACTCGTTAAACAGATCGCCAACGAGGCTTTTTGTTTCTGCTTTTGAAAAGAAAGTGCACGGGAGCCCGGCCAGTCACCTCGTTCGAGCGTGGCCTGTAATGTGCAAGGCCACGGAGGGACCTCGATATCCCGATTAAACCGGGCTTTCTTCGTCGTTTCGAAATCCTGGTGCACGACCGGTTTGCCGCCGCGCCACGGTCAGACACCGGAGCCACTCGATCGGCTCCCCAATTAAGCCGCGTCTCTGGGAGAACCGCAGCCCCGGTGATCGCTCGTGGTCTAACGTTCAAGGTGCACACGGAGGCGTAAACGCGGTCGTTCGGTACCTCTTTCGCCCGCCTAACAAGCGTCGGAAATCGACGAGCAACCGAGCAGAAACAAAGATTTTTATTTACGAAACGCGAGCCGATTCGTAATTACGCGTAACAACGTCTCGTTCGCCGGAGTTGCGTGGAATGAAAGAAAGCGGTTAATGCATTATGCATTAGGCTTTCGCGCGTCATCGCGCCAAAGCGAGCGTGTATCCAGTCGTTTTATCGCCGCAGATAGCGGTAACAGCGTAGCAATAAATTGCGCGCTGCGCGAGTACTTTGTTTCCACGATCCGAGATAAGTGGTATTAGATTCGTTTCAATTATCCCGATACAATTTTAATCGGGACCCGATTTTACTCTCCACCGCCTCTTCGTATTGCGTAGGGAAAATAATACGCGTGAAACGTGTAACGCGTTAAATCGGTACCAATGACGTTTGATACTTTATTCAAATATGAAGATAAACAAGTCGGAAGATCGTTCAATATCGACACAGATCAAATGCAATTCGCTCCGCTTCGAGCGATTAATTAAAACGATAATCGGACCGAACGTGTCTGTCCTCGGTCGTTTTCGCACTGTACATGCAATATCCACGATCCTCCGTATTATGGAGATGCGCCAACAAAACAGCACGTATTATCTAAGAATATTTCCATCCGGCTGCACGCTGAATCGCGTGTCGACCCGTTGTTGAATGCAACAACCGGGAGAGAGTAGAGATATCTCGAACGGGCAACGGTAAGAGCGAGTTCGTTTAACAATAATTTCCCCGTGCTCTTTCTCTCTGCTAAAGAGAAAGTGTAACTGTTCAAGTAATAGCGATGATGATGCAGGTGTAATCCGGATTGCGCGTGTATCACGTGTATCAGATAGCGTGGCTGCTGCGTTTCAATTCTGATCGCATTTTAATGCCTCCTGTGCGTACATATCTGCGGCAATTAATTAAATCATCGCGCCCTCGGTTAGAAACACTTTTCAACTGCGCGCGTTTTCTTTTTCCATCCGCGTAACGCACGCTCTCGCGAATTCATTTCAATTAGAGATGAACTCATCGATAACGCGTGCACGTTCAACGAATGATTTAAAGTTCGGCTACTATCCAGGAAGGGGGGGGGGGGGGAAGCCGTGCCGAGTAGATAATCTTCCAAATTGTCCGCGGGGTAAAGGGGGGGGGGGGGGGACACACGCCTCCGCGAACCGGTCGTAAGTTAATAGGCCGACGATTGCCGCAGCGAATGATTAGCGACACTTGCGTCATCCCGTGAATCAGCCGCGGCGAATTATTAATAGCGAACAACGCTCGCCCGGTGCTCTATTCGCGTCGACGCGGCACTACTGGATCGCAGATAACGCGACACTCTTGCATCGTCGCGGATTAAACGCGCTATCATTGATAATGCGCCACTCGCGCATAATTCGCTGTAGCAACGGCTGCGAACCGTTCGACGAGTTGACGCGACGCGACGCCTGGGCGCGACGCGATTTACATTTCGCCCGGATTCGACTCGTCACGAAGGAGTGCATCCTGGCGGACCGACGGCGCGAGGAGCCGCGCGAAAGTCGAACTCGACCGCTGAACGCGAAAACCAATTAACCGGTACATCCGTCCTCGGCTGGATATTTAATACGGTATGCAGCCAGGCGGGCCTCAGCGGCCGCCCGATACGATTACCGTTAATTAATTGCTTTCGCGCGAGACGGGCGAATCGAACGACACCGACGAAACGCATCGCGTACAATTAAATATCGTAATTAAGACTAGATTTTCGGAACCCGCCGGTTCGACGGGTTTCAGATTTTATGTTCAAACTCGCAAAAGTCATAAATATTACTTTTAAACAGCTTATAATTAATCTTCGATTGACGTAATAACATCTACACATGTCCTAGTTCATTTCCCCCCAGGACATTGTAATTTGAAAAACTTGCGCATGATGTACCTGGTTTAAAACAAAAAAAATTTATGAACACGTACACGATCAAGGTCCGTAAATCTAGTGTTAAAAATAATCGCTGCCTGACGATTCGATTCTTCTCCCTCGCTGTCATCGCGCGTTTCATTTTGCACGCCTTGTATAAAGGACGGGGAGCCTACTTGGCTCGCGGTCCGTACTTTCATCGACCAAGTGAAAGCAATATGAAAGTGCTTGATTGCAAAGTAGAAAGGTGAAATGTACGATAAAAAGACGAAGTCGTTACGCGCGCGTGTGCGTTCGGCCGATTCGTTTGAAGAGCGCTGCGCGGAGGGAGAATGAGAAGGAGCAGGATGGGAAGGCCTGATAGAGGGAAAAAGAAAAAAAAAGGGCGGACGACTATGCCAATGGTGCGCGGAAAGCGGCGGTGGGAGGGTGACGGTCGTTTAATTTTAGGGGCTAAGGTCAACGATCTTTTTTTCACATTGTAACAACTGGTTCCCTTATGTAACTTTCGACACGTAATCCCTCGCTTCCGTTTTCGACACTGTTTCGATCCCAAAGTTTCTCCTCGCCGTCCATTAACACCTAGCCTGCGCTCCGTTACCCTTTCCACCGTTGAACGAAGAAACCATTTCGGGATAGTTCTAAAAAGAAAAAAAAGATACGTCGAAAATCGATATGCAAAGTCTAAGAAATCAAATTCTCCACACCGCTTGGCGTTCCTAAAATTTATATCGTTCTGTTTTTATGATATACGCACACTCTAGCCACGTTTATATTACACTTTGATGCGGCAACGAATTGGACGGGGATATTCCTGTTCAATAAATAAGCAATACTGGAATATCCGTGCACTGCGCCAACGCGTTGCACTCTCGTGTGTAATTGCTAAACATGCTGCGATAAGGGATTATCGAGCCTGGACACCGAATTATCGTAACGGGGAAAGGAGAGTTTTCCCATTTGGCGCGGGTCAGTGCGGTGATAACTCTTTTGCAGTTTAGCCGAGATATGGTTGCGAGCGACGCGTTCGAATCGAACAGTATGCAATCGAAGCGTCATCAGTCCCGCGAATCTTGTCCGTCTGCTCCGTTCAAGAGGGGCTCGTTACGCTCGTGACCCTTTCCATCGATCCGCCGCGATTATCTTTCAAACCGCGATAGAGATGCGCGTGCATAGGCACAGATGTTCTGATAAATCGCCACCCCTCGCCGACCGATTTTTTGTTTGGTTTCTTACCGTTGAACGAGTTCCGATAACGAGGCCTTGCACCGATGCAACAATAAAGCGTGCGTGTGTGCGTGTGTTACGAGTTAAGTGACGCGTAACTGGCAGTGGCATTGCGCGCTCTTTGTTTTCGTTGCTGCGCGACTCTTATTGTTTTCTCAAACGCCGGTGATAATCAGGCTGCAATCCGCGATACCCGTTCGATCGCACTGCGATCAATACGATCGCAGGGCCCATCAATTAGATCGTCGACGTTTCGTTATCGATAGCGCGTGGACAGGAGGGACGTCGACACCGGACGCTCGGCGTTGTGTGTATTGGGTCAACAGACGCTCGCTCATCGCTGTTTACCAATCTCTCATTAATTCCGCAGGTGGCTGCGCGAATGCTCGGATCGGTCGCGCGACCGCGGCTCTCTCGTTATTAATAGACCGGCCAATCGTCGATTAATTAACAGCAACGATAGCGACGTTGTTACTATTAATACCCGCTTGACAGTTTTTTTTTTACCCCGCGCTATTCGCCGCCGCGGCGCTTTTCCTCCACCCGAAGGGAGCGTGTGGGCTGGGGTGGGGGTAGGGCTAATTTTATCCAGAGGATTTTAACCCTTTGCCCGCGGGCCCGGTAAACTCGCGCGATTCAGCGAGCGCGCAGCGGAAAAATTGATCGGCGAAGAAAGTGCCGCGACCCGCTGAGGCTACACGGTGAAAGTTACATTTTTTTTCTTCTTATTCGCCTCTCGCTGCCCCCTTTGCCGTTTCTCTTTCCCGCCTTTTGCGATCGCTCACGCGTTCTTGCCGATTTCATCGGGATTATTATGCAATTTCTCCCATGGCTCGTTCCTCTGTTGCGGTTCGACATTCGTTCTTCCTTCCGGATGGCAGAAACAAGCTGGCGTGTCTAAACGGCGATAAGAAGGGAGCTCGGACTACTTTTTCGGACCGTCCGAATCTGCAGGATGTTTCGCTGCCTCATGCAAATATTACTGAGGCGATTCCGAGCAACTTTTCCCTTTGCAAGAATGCCGGTTAAAGCTTCGCTCTTGAATTATTCACGAAAAGCGCTGACCAATCAGAGCGCGCGTTCTGTCGAGAGAACGCGCTTAGGAGAGGGCGCTAGGCGCGCCCTGATTGGCCAGCGTTTTTCGTTAATAATTCAAAAACGAAGTCTTGACCAACATTTTGGCAAAGGGAAAAGTTGTTCGAAACTTCATCGGCAATCGCTCCTCGAAACCTTTGCATAAGCTAGCGAAACACCCTGTTTAAGAATCCTTTCATCGACTCCATATTTAAAACCAAAAGGACATCAGGAAGCTCGCGGTTCGAATCGGATTTCGGCGTTCATTCACATTTAGCCGCTAGGAGGGAGAGTGGGGGAGAGACGATTGATAGCGTCGCGTAAAGTCAAGTTAGCCGGCGTCCACGTAACGCCGCTCGTAACCGCAGGGAGCGCACACGACTACCAAGATCACGTTCAGTCGGTGGCAGGAAATCCTAGGCGAACACCTCGGAGAAAGCAGCGTGGCTCTTCTCGCCGTTCACGCAGCACAGCGAGACGAATGTGTGCAGGCACGCTTCAGGTTCTTTTCTCCTCTCTGCGCCGGCACTCGCCGATGGAACACGAACGACTTTCTTTCCACGCCGCGCACACGCGAAGTTACAGAAACGCGCTCCATATGATCGTGTCTTATGCGTTTGGTAATGTTACAGCTATTATGAGCGTTGTCGTTAATAGTTAGCTTGGAGGTAGTAGCTTTATGCGATCCGAGGAAATATTTTCGGCTTGTGGTAAATGGCTTCCCCGTGATGTTATCGCCGTGATCGTAAGACAGTACTTACACGGACGTAAGTCCGTTGAGTAACGTACACGGTGCTCGGCTACTGCATGCCGTCATTTTAAGGGGTGATCGCTGAAGCGATTCTGAACTACGTTTTCCTGTACGAAAATGCTGTTTGAGGCTTCGTTTCTGAATGATCAGTGCGCACGTGGAAAGCATAGATGCTACAGGGAGAAACGGACGCCATCTTGTCTGTTGTATTATGGGGCATGCGCTCCAGTATTTCCCGGACACGATTTCGAGGGAGCGTCGCTACTGCTTGTTCCTACACTGTGATTTGCACTTCTACACGTCATAAATTCGCGCCTTGATCCACAAGCAAGTCGAGCTTTTTTCGTTATTGCACTCAAGATTGGGCAGATATAAATGCAACACTCATTTTGCATTTATACCACTTCCGGCTGGAGGGTATTGACATTTCTTGCGATTCTCTGGGCACAATATCACCCTGCTGATGGTCAACCAACCTGATAGTTTTCACCTCAAGATTGCTTGTGGGCCAAGACGTGAATTTATGATGCACGATTCGTCTGGCGCGCAGAAGTCCAAAATTTCTTCTACAGCCCCCGATACCTGATCAACACAGCATGACAAAGAAGCATACGTTTATTGGTCTATTACAATTCTGTGTCATAAGCGATTTACCATTGTAAATAGAATCGTTCTTTCACGCGTATTTACAGTCCCATCAACACTGGGTTTACGGAACGCGTCAGCTTGACGCATTTTAGATTTTATGTGTAAAGCTGTAGCAGTCATAAACATTATTTTTAATGTAATAATGCGTTTTAATAATAAATGCACGAAACGGTCCGTAAACCAAGTGTTAACTGAGCGTGATTTCCAAATGAAAAATTATTTGGGAATATCTCAAAAACTGTTAATTTTATACACCACTTGTTATAATACCTTTTTCCCTTGGAATATTGGACACTTTCGAAATCCGGCGAGGAAGATTGGATATTCGATTAAAAACATTGAAGGTGTCCTACAGACCTTAAAAATATGGAGAAGTGAAAAATGAACTAGTTTTTTTTTGTAATATTTTCCCTTTGACACTGTGCAACTTTGGTTTGAGACATATTTTTACAGAGTTCGTAATTTGAAATCGTCGAGTTAGGTGGCCCACCCTGTATAACATTGCAATCCGTTACGATCACACAGAAAGTAGTTTTCCTCTGAATAAAACGGCTGGGTCGATACGCGAGACCGTGAGGGCCGTGTTCGCCGACCTTCGGGGTCATTTTTGACACAGGACATTGCGAAGCATTGCTCGCGAGTTCTTACGAGGCAGTGGCCGTTGTCCCTCGATGAATCAGCCTCTAAACGCCCGCGGCTGATACAAGCGGGAAGCCTCGCTATGATGAGGACGATAATTTAAAAGAAAAAGGAAAAAGCGATGACCAAACAAGGCGCGTGCCGCGATTATATTCTCACGGGGCTGGATAAATAATGCGGACAGTCCCGTCAGGGGGCACGGTTCAGGGTAATTACGATAGAGCTACTTTCGAGATTCTTCTTCTGGCGATTCGTCACGTTCGTCAGCGATGCGCTGATCAGCTGAGCAATGATTCTCTAAGCTTGAATCACGTCATATTGCGTTGGATTAAAGGAGCAACGTAGAATAGTGAATACGAGCTCCGAAAAGGACGGAGAACTTTAGGATCTTTGCTGATAGCTAATTTTACCAAATCTACAAAGTAAGATACCAGCTTTTCTCCGCTGTGCCCACGCATCGACGTGCTTTTCTGAAATCTGCCAGCTCCGGAATTAGAGGCCGCACGGTGAACGATTTCGGCAATCTAGCTTTGCTTTATTAAAAAATAAGCTGTCCCAAAATGTATTAAAGTTTAGGTCATTGAACGATCTATAAGTTCCGCGAGTAGTATCTCATCTTTTTTCTTTGTTGCGAATATTCCTTACATTTATTTTGCAAAATTGAGTTCAACTTCGTATTACGATTCCGCGGCTAATTTTTTCAACGTGAATAACTGTAAATAGATATTTCATAATTTCGTCTTGTAGCAGCTTTCAAGAAAGTAAATATTATTAATAAGTCTTACCAAAGTGTGTTTGTGTTAAGTATCAACATTGCGCGATACAATTAAAGATTCTCAATGTTTAAGTAGAATTTTCAGATTATCTGCAGCTCTCAACAATGAAGTTCAGGCAGAATATCAATTTAGGACTCGGGAGGATTACATTATTAAACAATTAACTCGTTTAGAGCCCCGGGCGAAACGCGTTCCCCATTCATGCGTCGTAAAAAGCGGTACGCATTTTGCATACACTGTTTCAATTAGTGATAGATATAAGTAAATCCTAAACGATACTTCTGGTAAGTGTACTACTGTGCGGGAATTGTTTATGAAAAACTTTAGGCGCATCTTTAAAACACGTTCCGCGCAGACAAACTACTACACAAAAATGTTTTCGCTTAATTTTACTTTAAAATAGGTGCAAATACGGTGGCTAATGTTCAAGTGATTGATGATGAAATCTACAAAATACAATATTATTTATATCCAAAAACTACGACAATATTTAATACAATATTAGATGCTTGTTTTCATCCGATCCAAAGATATCAAGTAACAGAGTTTCTTCATTCAAGTCGTCCCAAAAGCATAGATGTTAATTATTTATTAAAAAGTCCAGATGTGGATCCGCCATAAGATTGCAATGATTCGGAAGATTCGTTTGCCGACAGCGATAAGAATGTTATCTTCGTCGTGTGCTCCGAAGAGAACGAAAGAAAATTAAGTAAAATCCGGGCAAAGAACTTAATCCAGTTAAGAAGAAAACGATTAATTTAGTAACGCCAGATCGACAGAATCGCACATCGTAGGCCGGCTCTCGGTTCAGTCGCCCGTTCGTTTTTATTTTTTTTTAATCCACTTTTCACACTATCTCGTGGTCCACCACCTTTCGCCTAGGAGCTTCTTCGGTCGACGCGGGCTTATTAATAGAAGCGTCGAGCGTAGAAAGGGCATCGATGCAGCAAGCGGAAAGCAGAGACGAGATTTCAGGCTTGGGAATGTAGGGCAATAGAGCACGTGGACGGAGTACGCTCGACCGAATTCGAGGTCGGTCCATTACGTAACATGGATATTAGCTATTATTTAGCGGCGCGGTGGTTCTGGTAGCGGGCCAACCTTCAACGTTTGCCGGACCTCGAAATATCGCCGCCGCATCGTCGAACCCGACGCGCGCGAAAACCGTAGCCGCATCGTGCTCGCAGAACGTTCACCAGAGCATTCACGAGCAGCGTCGTATTGAGCGTGCACGCGAGCGCGAGCACACGGTTCGTCAGCCTTTTCTTCGCGGTTGTTGACCGTTCCTTTCGGTCGGTCGCGCGACTTCGCGATTAGAATCGCGTTGGCGTGACCGTTTTCGATTTCGGTTAACACAGCCTATCGGGCGTGTTCTCGTCCCGAGGTTCGTCATCCGCGGGTACTTCATGCCGGTCATTACGAACGCTCGGTCGACGACTTAATGAAACTTTCGACGAAAACGAGATTAGCGGGCGAGCGAGAATAGTCGTCGACGGATAGGGTTATGCAGCTGTGGGATTACACGGCCTTATCTGGACGCTAATAAGCGCGAAATCCGCTAACGTCGCGGACATTAATTATTCCTGCATTTGCAGCTGGACGAAAATAGTTTCTATCCTTTTCCTCGTTCATTCCCCTACACTATTTCTACGGGGATAAAAAGGGAAACGAGGTACATACCATGGACGGGATGCGTACGGCCGTCTCGAATAGGGAAACGCGCGCGGTGGGCGGGATAAAGGGATCGCGTAGGACGATTCGAGCGGAATGGAAGAATCGAGGTCACGGGGTAAAAGTGCCCTTCCCATTCGAACAATTCACGGCCCTCGCCTGAACGGTTGAATACCGACGGGCGCGGGAGGATCTAGCGGTGCTCTTCCGATCGATTTCCTGTGCCCTCGATCTTGCATCCCCTTCTCCCCCCACCCTGGCTTTTTTTTGTGCAACGCCCTTCGTACAATGCGAGTCGCGAAATAATGTTGCGGGTGTGCTTTACAATCTCCCGTTACGCTTTCAAAGCTGCTAT
Source organism: Holcopasites calliopsidis (assembly GCA_023838395.1). Taxonomy (NCBI): domain Eukaryota; kingdom Metazoa; phylum Arthropoda; class Insecta; order Hymenoptera; family Apidae; genus Holcopasites; species Holcopasites calliopsidis. The sequence continues at coordinate 339,224 of JALHAQ010000025.1, forward strand.
GCATCCTTTACCTTTGTTTGATCCGTACAATCGATTTGGTATCGGGATTTCTCAGGCGCTTCCTGTATTTTTTTTTTTAAACGGCGGCGATCTGGGGCATAGGAACGATTTGTAGGTCGCGATTCTAGTTAACGACAGATTTCCGTGGAAAAGGGGGAGAATTGAAATGCAAATAATACAATACAGATACGATACAAATAATCATTTACATTGCATTTCGCTCGATGCTCGCTATCGATCCCTTTCTGAAGCATCCACTTGAGAGTATAGCCCCAGCGAGACGCTCTCGAGAGCGTTCTCGCGAATGGGCACTTGTGTCGTGATCTGCACTCAAGCGGATACAGTATAACGTTACTCTCCGGGGGCCAATCTCAGGTATTCGAGCCAGTTTCGAATTGGGAGAGCAGCTGTCGGAGAGTGGCGCGTTCCAGAATGCGGTAAAACGAAAAGGTCGAAGGGTGAAACGCTCAGCTCTAATGCGAGGGAATATAGATCGATGTTGTGGAATGCAAAGGACATTTAATACACGAGGGAACGTACGAAATCTCGCAGCAATAAACTATTTTACTTCCTTCCGCGTACCTCTCGTGCACTGCCATAAAACGGTTGGGCGCTAGATTTTCAAGCAGGCCTCCCAGGTACGTCGAGAAGACGATCTGCTGTATACGAATCGCAAAGACGGAAAGCTGGCCAGGCAAAAGAAAACTGCGCAACAAAGGGCCTACGTTGGCCGGCTGATAACTGATGTTAAAAGTAATTTAGACATCATACGAAAGAGTCTATTAGCTGGTAATTTATAGGGGAATAATTACATATTTTTTTTTTTACTTCATCTATTTTATTAAGACGTTCAGTGCACGGTCGATACACGTATCGGATAGGGCGCGTTTCAGCCTTGGATTTACCACTTTGCATTTGGCAAGCACGCGACGCGGTTCCGAGAGTTCTACGGGACAGTAAATTTTCGGCAAGTCTACCAGCGTCTAGAGAGAGTGGAAGGAAGTTGCTGTCAAATAGACGCATGTCCGTAAGTAACTTGTAGTTGGCGCGAGATTCTCTCAAGCGGGCACTTAGCTCGAGAGTTCGGAGCGCCCGAACTCCAATTGGCAATTCGACAGAACGGTTAAATAGTGGAAGGGCTGCGCAGTGTCGTCAACGCGTTATTCCACGGCCGGATGACAAATCGATTGCTTTATCGGTTCCGCCAAATTATTCATCTCCCGTTGCGCAACGAACGCAGGCGTGCACCGCGGCGATAAGCGCAGACACGTTCCCGGCTAACGAAACGTTTCGCATCGCCGCGATCCCACGTGCGACGAAATGCACACGCCGTTACGGTACCTCGTACCACATTCGACGGTTCCTCTTCGGCCCGATTGTCCCGGCCGTGGCTGCGTTTAAAAATGACACAATAGTCGTCAATCTTCCTTTTACGTTGCGGTTTATCCTCGCCGCGGATGCGTTTTTACACCGGCTCCCCCGGCCGCGCTACGCTCTCTCCACCTTGATCCCGCTTTGCATTTTGGGCGGTGCGCGTCGGCGAAACGGGACGGTTTCGTTTCGTAGCGCGACCGCAAAGAAAAAAAAGAAAAAAAGAACGGGAGCGCATCCGTGTGATTCTCGTTCGTCGAACATCGCCGCGATCGTTTTGGTACTTCAAGTTATACGGACACGGCACTTCCGGTTATTAAATGGTCACGATGAGAGCTGGTCAGAGCTTGAAAAGGACTGGTCTTTCGTGCATTCACCCTTTTTTCGCAGATTACATGGTCGCCGTTGTTTGCTATCCTCTGGTTAACTCCTTTACGCCGACGACTTCGAAGAGTTTCCCTTTTCGGCGTGATTATTTACGCAGTATCAGGACTGGTCGTATTCTCTTTTATAAGCCACATGCTTGTTGATCATCAAATTTTATTCTACCAAATATACAGCAGTAACGAAGATTAATTTTTCCTCCTTGCATGCCTCACGCAACGTTTCCTCCGATTAAATTGAATGATCGAATTAATCGTACGCTTCTTTCCTCCTACCGATGCAGTTTTATCCTTCGCATTTCCGACGATCATCGCTTTATGTAACTTCATTCCTACGGCTAAGAAATTGTGCAGGAGTTAACACAGAGACGTCATAGTAATAAGGTAGGCAAAACAAAAAAATCCTCCGTTCCCAGAGAATTGCAAAATTTCTCGCTATCGGGTTCACCTTGAATCGATCATATCGTCGTGGTTGGAATCGATCGCAGGAAAAAAAAAACGAAAGAAAGAAGAACGAAGTGTTGCATCGACGTTTCAGAATGTTTTCCTTTCCCGTTTGCGCAACAGGTCTTGAATCATCGAGGCCAGAAATTTATAGGAGGTCCATGGATTTCGCTTGCGACATTTCCGCGGCTCGGCTAGATACGGGACGACGACCGTTGATAACAATCGATAATTAAACAGTTCGATCGCATCGAATTGCTAATAGGGGCTTCGTTGCGACAATTTGCGTACAATGCGAAGATTACTGAAACTCGAGCATTCTAAGGGAATTATCGTCGTTGAGATTGCTTAAAACGGATCCAGGTTGCATTTGCTATTTGCGTACAATTAATTATAATTTTGTATTTCTTAACGAACAGGATAGCCTTTCTTCGACCAAACCACAGGATCACCTTGGATTCCTTCAATCCGACTCCATGGAACTTTTCATTTGAATTTTATAGGGGGTCTCGTTAAAATAAATTTAATCGCCGTGAAACGCGTATTACGATAAATGTCGCGCGTATAAAAACTTAACGATCCACGGAACTGTAATCGAACTTTCGATGCTCGTTAATTCAGCGCTAATCGCCGATATCACAAAGATACAACAGACCTTTAGGACTCGTTTATTATTCGTCAAATGAGTAAAGTATCGCCCGGTACCGATCGTGCCACGACTAGGCTTAATCGCAGCTACCGCGACGCGTCTAAATTGATCGCCTCCGTAATCCGACCGGTTAAAGTTCGTAAAGGATCTCCCAAATTGCTGGCCCGCCTTCGCAAGCGTCCGGCTTCCGTGGCGAAAAAGGGATTCCGTACGAGCGAGTTACGCGTGCACGGAAAGTGATGATAACGCCTGCGGAGGAAGTCTCCTCTGACGGAACGGGCAGAGAGGATTCACCGGAATAAGGTGGAGAAGTAAGACGAGACGGGGCGGCGTAAGTGTGTCGCGGTGAAGCGGTACACGCGACGGATCCTCTGTCATAATATGTAGTTTCACAATGGCGGCTATCGGGGGCAGAACACCGTTAGGTTCCTTCGTCGCTGGTACCGTGTTTACCCAGAGCCGCGGCTTGGCCTGTCTCCGGCGTTACCTGCAAGAGATCGTCCCGTCTCCCTCTTTCGTTTCCCTCTGGTCCGCCCGCTCCCGCTCCTGGCCCTTTCTTTTGCTCTTCGCCACGGCAGCGCGGCACGTTCGGCGGGGTAACGTTACCGATGCGCCTGCACCGCGACCATGAATGGACTCAATCTTTTCCGTTCCGGCGAAGATTTACTTGCTTACGGCGCATCAGTTTCGGGACGTCTCAAGGGATTGGACTACTGTGACGGCCCGAAAAGGCAACCAGTTCTCAAAATGCGGATCGTTAAAAGCCTAAACGGGTTCGATCAATTAGCGGTTTTACACTTTATTTAAACATATCACGGCCTCTAAGAAAGAGGTTTTTCAAGATTAAGAAAAACGATGATAAGAATGTCGTGAGCGGGCTTCCAGCTGACGGTCCCCTCTCGCAGTAGACCAAACGGTGTACATCGAACGTTCCGTTTTGGACTATCTACAACCGGAAAACGATATTGCTTCATCAAACACGCTTCGATAGTCATTAATCCATTCTTTACTTTTCCAAAAATTCCTTGAATAGCACAACTTTGAAGGAAAGATGCCCATTTTTTGTTAAAAACTAGTTACTAATTTCTTTGTAAATTCTATAAAAAAGAAAAGAATTTTCACAAAATCGTCCGTTAATGCCTAGGTCACAGTATAAGAATAACCAGTAGCATTTCGTGTTGGTCCCGTCGAACTTGATATCCGAGGTCACGTTACAGACGGCCATGTTGTTGGTGTAGTAGCGCTCGATGTTCTGATTGGTCGTTGCTGTGCTATAAAATGACGCTGCATATGAGGAAAACATATTATTTGTACCAAACGAGACGCTGTCCAATCGAACAACGGGCCCCACTCGCAGTAACACCTTTTGTCACCACCCAAGACTGCCGGCGTGACGTAGCAGTGAAACGGAAAAATCGAGATAGAAAGAGATGAAACCTATGTATCATATGTACTTTATTGATATACAAAAGCCCTACTCTCTTGCCCCTGTGTCGTTCAGTTTGCGGAGGCTCGAATGGAGCTCGGCATCTCGGATGGTACAAATAATAGATGCTGTGGAGGGAAACGGACGCCATCTTGTCTGTAGTACTAGAGTAAGTCAAAAATTATCTACACTTTTTTATTCTACAATTTATTTACACGAAACTAGGGTTTTATTATGCATATCATTTTTCTACGTAATCTCCCTCCTTCTCGATGCACTTTGCCCAACGGTCAACAAGCTTGCGTATTCCTTGAAAATAAAAGGTTTTCGGTTGGTCGTGGAGCCACTTTTGCACCGCATTTTGCACGTCTAAGTCGCCCTGCTCCCTCTTTCCGTCACACTTGTTCGGCCACTTTGAAACTTCTCGATCCACGAAAACACAGTTTTCCGTGATAATGCACTTCCCCCATATTGCGATGATAGTCCACGTATGAATTTCTGAACCTTCGACACCCTCCGAACAGAGGAATCGGATCACTGCTCGTTGTTCCCCTTTGGTGCAAACTATTAATGGAGCGGCCATGATCTATCTGCACCAGAAGGAAGGGAAATGGCGAACTTAGGATCAAACTTTCATAGCATTACCGCAACGGTGTAACAATAAAATAAGCGAGGACAGAAGTCAGTGTGCACAACGTAAGAAGAGTTATGTCAAAAGTGTAGATAATTTTTGACTTACCCTCGTACTATGAGGCACGCGCTGTAGCATTTCTTGGACACGATTTTGAGGGAGCGTCGCTACCGGTTATTCCTACACCGTGCCTAAATATTGAAACATATTTAACGAACAATTTTATTTGTTTTTTTTTTCATGGTTTTAGATCATTCAAAATGCGAGTTTCGAGGTGCACCGTTTGGTCTCCTGTAAAAAAGCTCCAAGCTCGTTCACGACAGTTTTATGTTTCTTATAGCTCGTAATACGTTTAAATGAAGTATAAAGTATAATTGATTAAACGTTCAGCTTTTTTTCTAACAATCCACATTTGAAAATTAGTTGCTTTAAAAAAAGAAAGAAGGGAAACTGTGTACGGTAGGTGATTTATTAACGTTTTGTATATTTTGAAAAAAAAAAAGCTTGTAGCACATATTCTTGAGTTTAAACGATAAATCGGAGGTAAAGTGCACTCGTACGGCCAGCATTGAACGATTCGATTTGCCGCGTTCCATTGTCCCCGCCCTCAACCGCTCATTATCGATAACAAGCATCGGAACGGGACGTTCGAGGCACAGCGCAGCCCGTCGAGTACCGTTTCGATCCGGCTCCCTTCCTTCCGGTTCTATTCGCGATACAACGGGCCTTCGAAACGGTCTCCGCGGAGAGATGAATTATTTCGATATCGCCGCCTCTCTTTCCCTTTCAACGATTTCCGCAACGGGAGATGGAAGCGAGGAGGCCAAAGTGGGCCAGCTTCCAAAGGATATCTCTCGACCGAAGTGCGCCCCGCCGCCGGTTCCACGCTGGCCGTCATCGATCATCGTTTAATAGCGGTGTATTATATTCTAGGTTAATGGTAAACGCGATTCCCGGTTAGGCCAGTTACGCGTTCAAAGCGCAGCCTGCCCGTATTTATCGAGGCAATCGGCGGTCCATCGATCGTCCCCGAAGCAAAGGAGTACTTTTCGACCGATGCGCATCGGGTCAAGTGGGTTCTACTTGAGGAATTCTTTCCTCCCCCATGCTGTTCCACGAATTAAAGCATTCGCAAAGGAAATCGTGTCGAGTGCTGCTCCTCGATATTCCGTTCCTTTTTTTTTTTTTTGCATTGCTTCTTCCGGTCGATCCCGGCAGTGGAGATAAATGCCAATAGAATACAGCGGTTAAGCAAATTAATAAGAAGCAGGCGCTCACTCCGAGACTCCTGCAGCACTCGAAATGCGATTCTCCTCTTTCGCTTGGACGTCCTTTTTTTTTTTTAACTGTTACGCCCGCGGCATCGGAGCCGTGGCAACGAACGGACGAAAGGCGACGCGCGACTATCAACTCTTCCAACCCGTAGGCCGCGGAGCTAAGGTTAACGACATCCAGCGCCAAGGGGAGGCTGTTCTGTACACGCATCCAGGATGTCCGCAACGCGATAGACGCGTCGCTGGCGTATCCTGGGTCCGGCCGCGCGCCGTTGGATCCGTATCAGCGTGGCGTTTCTTTCTCCGGCAGCGTTGGCCGTATGCGATAAACGGATATCGTCCCGCGCGATATTCGGCGTTCTAAACGGCTCGGTCACGTGGCGCGCGCGCGTTTATCCGCTCCGTTTCTGCGCCACCCGTTCTCGGCTACGGGCAGCGTGAATGAATCCGTCGCGCCTCGCGTACATTCGGATTACGTGGGCGGCCGCGACGGAAATAACGCGCAAACGAAAGTGCGCTGGACCGCGCTGTTACGAGACTGCTCTTCTTCCTTTCTTTCGGTTTCATGTGCACGCTCCACATGCAATTTATTATTAACGCGACGCAGCCGACGCGTTCGCGTCGTCGCGACGCGTTGTCTCGTTCGCAGAGCTGCGGCGATAAAAAAAAAAAGAAAGCATAACGATTCTGTATCAACTTTCAAGTCGCTGTTCGAGAAACGATCTTCCTAACAGCTTAATAGAAAGGATCTCCACGATGCTCGGCGCTGTTTCGTTATTGGCAATTACGACGTTCCATCCGACGATCGCACGGCTAATGTTGTAAAGGCTCCCCAAGAGCGCGCGTAGTAACGACTCGAGTAACAACGGCTCCGGCATGGTCGCGTTGCGACATTCGCGTTGCAAAACCGTTCGCGATAAACCGCGTCATTGTCCCGCGTTGAAAAGCGCACGGGCACGAAATCGTAACGACGATGACTCAAGGGGGTAAGTCGCACGTGGCGCGTTTCAGTTTATTGCAGCCTCTGTCCCCTCCGCCGGCCTTTTCTTGTTCTTTCTTTAGCACCCATTCGCACCGCCGTCGGTCTCGCGCGACCTCTGGCCGCGAGGAGACCGCAGAAAAACGAGTTTGGTAAAATTCGATCGAGCTGGAAGAGGATCGGGGCCAGAGAAAGTGGTCGATGAACCCGGTCCTTCGATGACCGGCCCAGTCATACGTTACGCTACTTACGTTTCCGTTTAAACGGGCGCCTGTTTCGGACGCGCTTTACACACGCATCGTCCGCGACTACTTTTGTTTGTTTGTTTTTCCTTGGAACGCAAAATCGTTGCGAGGGAACGGCACTGGAGAAATCGTAGCGTAAGAACGGACATCGGTGCAAGTGCGATTGATGCGCGCGGGGCAGTTCGTTGATGGCGATTCTTCATTGATGATTGTTGCGAATTTCGTTCGCAGGATGGTTCGTGAATGAACTGAAATCGAAGGAGTTTAATTTGTTCAAGAAGCTGTCGGTTTTACTCAATAGGCAAACTCTGGAGCTTGTACGCTGTTTTCTTCGTTTCCCAATTTCGGGCATTCATCGTTTCGAATAATATCGAATAATATAAAATAGAAGCCCATCTAGGCTTCTACTTGGGTTGACTGTTTCCGCACAAAGGTCCACGGGTCTTATTTTGGGGACAAAGTGACGTTTGCGACGTGATCTTTCTAATATTTATAAAATATTTCGCATTTCCTTGTATTGTTGAAATGTACAATTGTCACATGCTAGAACTAGGACTGTGCGAGATCCCGAGATTACGGGATCGGGCCGGGTCGGGAAAAGTCGGGCGAGATCGGTCGAAAGGGTTCGAGGTCCCGAAACATTTCGTGGTGAAGTATGTGACTGCACACGTGCGTTTCTATTTACATACGGAACTATAATACTCGTTGTTCTTTCTTGAAAGAAACAGATCTGTGACCAAGTTGTGACCGAGCTGTGACCACGCTGTAACCGAACTGTGACCGCACTGTGACAACGCTGTGACCGAGTTGTCACCCTGTAGTAACCGGTCCGGTCACAACCCAACCTCAGCCGGTTGCAACCAGGTCACAGCTGGTCACAGCTGGTCGCGGCCCGGTCACAGCCCGATCTCAGCCGGTTGCAGTCCATCCCGAAACGTGTCGGGACCCGAACACTTCCGGGATCCCGACCGCTCTCGCCCGACTTGTCTCCAACCCGACCCGAAGTTCGGGATTCTCGAAATTTCGGGATCTCGCGCAGGTCTAATTGAAACTCAACTGACTAGAAAAGAAACTGGAAGTATTCTCTCGTGCCGAATTATGGCGAAGTCCACGCTGAACAACAGTTTCTAAACGTTTCGTAAACATCGGTATTTAGATATTCAGAGCCCCTTGGTGCTTCTACGTGGAAACGACGCGGGATCCTTAAAAATGGGCAAACCAGATACAGGTCCACAGGCCTCTTTACGGACAAAAAAAAAAGAAACCCCGGTACAATTGATTGCACGGTTGTAGCTAAAAGTGGAAACTGAGAAAGTCATTGCGGTTCACGTGCATCCATGGTCTTACATATCGCGTTTTCGAAGGTTGAACCTCACGAGGCCTCTACACGAGCGTGCTTGTCTATTTCTGTTCCGACACCCTCTTTCCTGTGCCCGAGGGTCTCCCACCGCAATGCTCCCCTTCGATATCGCCGCATTCATCCTACGGGGCGCTGTCTCCGTTCTTCCGTTATGCCTGGTTATGCTTTGCCCCGTTGTTTGCGTCATCCTCGCCGCAACCTTCCTCAATGCCGTTCCGCCGGGAAGGCTGCTAACTTTCGAACAGTACCTAAACCTTTTTTTCTTATCTAGAACGCATCTGGTATAGTTTTAGCTATGCTTATCTTTCCAAGCTTCGTCTTGGGCTCGTTCCGTGTCAAATCGATCACTTTTTTTTATCTCGACGTCGGGGATTTTATTCGAAACAAAATGTATTTAGGTTCATACGAAATTATGGACGGGCTTAAGTCGCCGTTTAGCTCTTTTCGAAATTGTTTAAAGAACACGGACCTCTGAACTTTCCGCCACCTTTGGGAAAACAGGCTGTGCCTTTGAATTTTTATCTCGGAAACTACTGAATCGATTGAGATCTTTTTTTTTTCATCTTAATCTAGACGTTTGGGCCTATCGCAACACATATTTTTGTTTTTTGAAAAAGCAATTTTCCATCATGAAGATTGTAAACGAAATCTTTTTTTTGTGATAGTCCCAGTGTTAAATATCGCTTGCTACTCCACCCTGTGCTTGGTAGCATCTTTCGCTGCGCCAGACAAACGGCGCAAAACACCACTTTCTTCTCTCCTCCTTCGCGGAGCGCGCCGGTTCGTTATCTTTAAGCGTTCCTTCTTAATTGGTCTTCTTTTTCCTCGCATCCGCGTCGAGGAAGTTTCATCGTTCCACAATTGACAGCAATGAGGAAGCGGTCGGCGTTTCTTTTGTAACTTTCTCGGCCGATATCTTACTCACTGGAACGTCGAATTGTGTAATGCCACACGTAATCGTGGACCATTCATTGGATTCTCACCGTTGGAGCTACATTTTCTTTCGGGAAATCAGGGAATAGCCAACACCTCTCTGTCCGCGTAACGATCTTCGAACGTCGAAAGATTTACCGTCGTTTCTATTCGGAGACAAGCTTGTCCATCTTCCGAATGCTTGGAATTACTCCCGGAATCATTTCGAGCGGCATCGTATCGTATCGCACACCGAATCGGAACTCCTATCGATGCGGATGCAAGTTTAATGCATCGTGACCGTGCCACGGCCACGACTTTCACGAAAGTGGAGCAGCCGTGTCACGACGCCGATTCAGGGTCTCTCCAGGAGCCAAAGAAAAAATGCCTCGGTTGAAAAGGAAGAGGGCTCGTGATGAACGATAGCGCGGCCGAGGCCTAAGCGAGACGAGATAGGAAACATTCCTCGGGAAACCGTTAAAAGGTGTTCAGGGTTCGTTGCATTTGTGTATTGCACTGGCCCGTGGGATCGCTTTCTTTTCTCTTAACCGTTGTCGAATGACTCTTCTGGAAACTTCCACCTTCGATCCAATGACTATTTCGTGAAGCAATTATTTCAATTAACTTTCTTATTTTTCTTTCTATTTGTTTAATATCTATCTATCTGCCCGTTTCTCCAGGCTGAATTGTTTACCCAGTACAATCCCGTTCGATTGCGCGGGAGCCGCGCGACTATCGCTCGCCAGTGGTAATAATAACGGGGCAATTATTTAACGCCTCGATAAAGCCGGCGCGAGATATTGAAATCGGCGCGCGGCCGTTGCCGCGGCCAGATCAGACAATTCATTTTACTCTTCGACTAATTATTGCGTCGAGCGCGCACGTGCGGTTTACGGGGCACCGTAGCTCGTTCACCGTGCACGCGTTTTACGAGCGATCATAAATTCGTCTACGGATCGCGCGCCGCGAGCGATTCTCGCGTGTCGTTGCCACGTCGCAGCGAGCTAGCGATCCCCGCCCGCGTGTTTGCTCCGCAATTGCCGTTCATCGATCGCGGCGACGGCGCGCGAGAAGCGTCCGCTAAAACGAATTATGTGTCCCATCGCTGATGATGTAACGACGACCACGCGAGGGGTTGGCCACTTCAGCTGATGCGATTCGAGGTCGTTCAACTTTTTCTTTCCTTTTTCGTCCCGATTCTATCCAGACGCTTCGAACGGCCGGTACGAGATCTATGTACATTTACTCGGAGACAGAGGAGGGAGCGACGGATCGTCGGGGTTGAAGTGTCGAGCAATTCTAGCGCGCAACGCTTCGACGCGTCGCGTTGGATTCGAGCAACGATGGGATCGACTCGCCGATGTTAGTTTTCAGAGAACTCTCGGCCCTAGCGACGTTTAGCAGCTTTCCATCCGAGCCTGTCCACGGTCCTTGTTATTGCACGTTGATCTTTTAGTGCCCCAACGTCGAGCACTGTCGCAATTCATGGCCGGCCGTTGCGTCACTGTGTCTTCTCTTTCGGCGCGTTATATTGGTGTCCCTTGACCGTTACCGCGTAGGGGTGGTAATGCACTTTCTCCTTTATCGTTTGCACCACGCGAATATTCATTGATGTGCTAATTTTGAAATTGGTCCAATTGTTAGGTGTATGCGAAAGTTTTACCCTTCTTTTTCTTAAAACGTTCATGCGGAGTTACTTTTAATTGATAGAATTCCCCGCCCTTTTGTGCGATTGAAGCAATAAAAAATAACGAAATAACGAAAATAAGGAACAATAACGTCGCGAAACAACGATTAGCACGATGAGCGACGGAAATGTGTATTCGACACTGTAAAACGTTGCTTAGACATGTTGGATTCGACGCCGACGGATTATCATCTATCCAGGTCGATGCGGCACTCTTTATCCAGACGACGCTTTCGAAATGCTCGAGAAACACGAAAATAGCTCGGCGACTTCGTTGTCTCCGAACTAGCGTCATTTTTTTCTCGCGACGGAATCCGAAGCTTGCCAAACTAATTTTTAACCCTTTGCGCTCCGTTGTCGAGTGTGACCCGACATTCTTAAATTGCCAATTTAAATATGCATTATAGTTTATAATACATTCAGATGTTCCGCAAGATGTAAATTGCATCAAAGCTTGAGAGCTGTATTTAATATAATTAGCAGGAAGAATTGTGTTAAAACGAGGACCAGTCAAGGAGCTGTCCTCTGAAGTAAAGTTCGAATGAAACACTTAAAATATTAAGGAGTCATCGGCAATGAAAATGAAAAATAATTCCGCGTGCAAAGGGTTAATGCGTCCGTTATGCGGAAATAGAAGAAAATTGAGAAAATGAAGCTAAAACTTTTGCATACACCTATATTAATATGATAATATTTTATTATTAAATATACAGGATGGAACTGGGACAAGTTGCTGCTCCTTTTTAAGTAAGAATAGAAAGGAATGATAGAGGGGAAAATCATTAGTCGCAATGCGTCTTAACTTCCTATGACCTTATTTTTCATGCGGTTGCACCGATGCACCCAGCAGCTGCGATCGCACTTTATTCTTTGATTCAACCCACTTCGTTTTATTAAACCGATCGATCCCTTTTATTATCCTGCGTAGAGAAGTACTAACCGAAGATCATCGAAGTGTCAATACTTCACGAGATATTCATTTTACAATAAGCGTTCGAATGTTCCATTCTAAACATTTTGCAACGCCTTCTTTCGTTTTACACTTTTCATTACACGTTTCAACGATAACATCGCAAGTGGTGCGCAGTATCGGCATTTCTTACAGTACACATCGCTCGCTCTTCTTAATGATGTTGCGGCAAAGATTAATATAAAAGTATTGTCAGCAAAATGGTGCGCCAGCTCGTAACGCCCGAATCGCCGCAAGATATCCGCACAAATATCTATTCAATGAGAATGATTTGGTACTCATAGCCCCACGCTTTGGCCACCCGCCTCTCACCGGCTTCCAATCCATCGGACTCCTTTCTTCGGGGTTGTCTAAAATGTACAGTGAACTCACGTCCTTTTGTATCGGTTCATGGTGTAAAGGGGCGTGTCAAAATCCGTTGTTCGAATGCCAATGCAAATCGACTAGAACGTGTAATGAAAAATCTAAAAAAAGAAGAACGCGTTGCAAAATGGAGTGCAACGGTGGAATATTCGAACGCTTGCCGTAATAGAGTACGCTTCTAACACAAAATGTTGGATATCTCGTGAAGCACTGACATTTGGATGACCTTGGGTTAGTACTTTTATACGTAGTCAAACGTAATCGAGCAAAGCGGGTTGAATTAAAGAATAAAGCGCGATCGCACCAGATGGGTGCATCGGTGCATTCAAATAAAAAATAAGGACGCACACCGAATGATATTTTCCTTTATCACGTTTCCTTTCTATTTTTCACTTAAAAAAAAAGAGCAGTTGCCTGCCCCAGTTCACGGATTCACCCTGTGCATAACATTTCGCAATGGCATATCCCGACGTGTAATAGCATTTAATGGGATATCGCAGCGAGCGGCGGATAAGAGAATCCAGCCGGAAAAAGAGAGTTCATCGGCCATAGAAATCGATAATTGGTATCGGCTCGTTGTCGTTGATTCTGCCTCTTCTTCTCCGCGTCCATTCATCGGGAGGCGTATCCGCCGCAAGAACGCGCGCCGCCGTTCTCTCATTGTTGCCGATCTTTCTTTCTCCGTTAATATCCATAAACCGCATCTCGAGGAACAACTACCTATTTACGGCTGCGATAAAAGCCAGAGATTTCTCCGGTGTTTCTTAGACTTCTTATCAAGCTGCCTTTCCTTCATTTTTACCGGCGCGACCCGGCGAACGAAATTCGTGGCCGATTTGTTGTGGAACTTACTCGGAAATGTGGGGGCATTATTAATTATTATTATTATCGCGAATCGATTTTGTATCTATCGGGGAACGCCACGGTAGGCGGCAAACGAGCAGCAGCGATAATTCGGTGACAAGAGACACGAGGTCGTGGTGGAAAGTTGACCAGGGTCCTCGAACGGGAACGATATCGAGCAGCACCGACGCTCCGACCGTGTCTTTGCCCCGTTGCTCGTTATCGCCGCGCAGCTAATGGCCGCGATCTTTCGACCACAAGCGGAGCTTATTTTGCTCGGCGGATCGCGCGTCCGTGGAATTTTTTTACATCCACCGATCGACCGTACGTATGAGGTCCGCCGTGAAATTTCGAGGACGCGGCGCTTCTCGCCCCCCCCCCCCCCCCCGGAAAGAGAAAAATAGTTACTCGTGCCTCGGCGGATGGGGAAAAATGCCGGACCCGTCGCTCCGTCCCATTAATTATTCCCGTCGACATCGTTCGTCCCTGTTTCGCCCTGAAATAATGGTCGATGGTCCACCGTTTCCCCTCCACGGGATCTCGTGGATGCCCTCTTCACGCCTCGCGGCTTGAACCCGAATGATTTTTTTCTTTTTGTGAAATGCCCTGAAGGGTCGACACATTTTTCGTTCACCTTAGCCTGCGATAGATCCAAAGGATCTGCCGAGAATTTTCAACTAGAACTCGATAACCTTTTCGTACTGCAGGGTGTCTCAGTAGAGGGGGTGAACCGGGGCAAGGTGAAGATAAGCACGGTTCTCATACGCGGCGATTTCCAGGCGTGCGGCTAATGAATTGGGACGAGAAAAGCGTGCAGCGCGACAATGCGCGGCAATTGAAAAGATTCGCTGAGAGAAGGCCCGTCCCCCGATGGGGAGCGACGCTGTTTTCGACACGGTTCATCGGCCACGATGCTTTTACGATCGAACGGACCGCGAGGCGTGAAAGCGAGGCCGTTGCGTCTCGCGCAATTATCCGGCGCGCGTTTCGCGCGCAGCCGTTATCGAACCAGCCAGAAACTGCACGATCCTTCCATTTCCAGTTGCGACGGCCGGCTCGTTCTCGTTTCCGCTCGCGCGCAGCGGATCCGCGTTGGGAAAAGGAAAAGTGCTCCGGGGAGAAACTCTTCCTCCTCGTTGGAGAAACGCGGCACCCTCGATTATTACGTTACGATATTAAGTAATCGCGCTTGCCTTCTACGCTTGAGACAATTATATCGGACAAACTGATTTCGAATCAATATTTTCTGGGAATACTCATTTTGTCGGATGTATCTGACTTGCCCGCTTCCGATTTCGAGGACGGATAGTACTCCGTTCGAAACGATTAGCCCTGGTAGGATTCCATGTTCGGTGGGGAAAGAATTTTTAATGGCGAACGGAAATCCTCCGGAATTGAGTAATACGGCTATATTTGTTTATTCTTCGCTCCCGGCGATGTCTCCGCGATAATAGTTTCCACGGAATTTCCCGTGTCGAAGCGATTTTCGAATTAAATCGTTCCCTAGGCTTCTCCTGCCGGGAATTTCCCGTCAGCGTGATTTTCGTCCTTTTCGTAATAGTTACGAAAGCAGCGAACGATCGGACTCTGCGTGGAAAACAGCCATTTCAAGTTTCTCGAGCCACGTTCAAGTTTCAAGTACACGCGCGCACGCGTGCCACTCGCCGTTCCGCTTTCTTACCCTTCCGGGCCATGCCCACCTTCGGCGGCAGCTGCAATTTCTAGAGCAACGCGACTCCCGCGGGGGAAATGCAAATTCGTTCAGCTGTCACTGTTAATTTAAGCGTCTCCGTGCTATCGAGACTTCTCGGATTTCATTCCAATCGTTTTATTATTATTTCATAGTCACGTGTGGAGACAATTATTCCAGACTCGTTCCAGTAGAATTACTTGGAGCATCGCAGAAACACAGCAATCCACACTATTCGAATCATTTCATCATCCACAATTTCCTAACGTCACGACGGATGATACAAATCACTTTGCTCGGCAAATGGATTGTCCAATTTAAGATATCTCGCAACAATGGTTTCCTAATGTATGTATATATAACAGTACAATTTAAAAGAATTCCAAAGATCGGAGTCGATTACTTGGGCCTGTAAACTGTTTAACATGTACAAATATATACAGATAGTAAAATGGTAAACAAAATTTGTAGTACAGCTACTTTGTAATTTAGGCCAAAAATTATTGATGAATTATTGGCAGCCAACGAAATGCCAATAACGAAAATAAAGCGTAACAAAGATAAATAGTTCTCTTATGTGTATAAAGATGTACATAAATCTGTTAATTACAGTAATCAGCTTCTTAATTACTATGACGTGGCAATAATTCATGTGCCACTGCTGGTTCAGCCCGTTGTGAATGTGTTAAACAGTTGGGGCGCTCATTTACCAAATTAACTCCACCAAACAAGGCACAAAACCGAAAAGTTTAAATGTAAAAGGTTAAGCATCGATCGATCGTTTTGGCAGTAAACTTTTAAAAAGTTCAAGAGATCGGAGTCGATTACTTGGGCCTGTGAACTGTTTAATTTGTACATATAAAATGTAAAAAAATATCTTTTATAGACCTAAGCAAGATACATGGAAAATTTATAATATAATATAAAACAACGTCGACCGATTTGGATGAAATTTTTAGGGTGCATATATCTTGCTTAGATATAGAAAAGGCATTCTTCAAATTCTTATTGTAAAATGCTCAGATAAAAAAGTTTAAACAGATGACTTTCACTATTTGTTTTACAATTGGAAAAAGTCCTATTGTTTCAAGATACCCAGCAAACTAGTCCTTCTATATTTTCGCAACAGGTCAAGCGATTTGGTCCAATTACAAAAAAGTTATTCCCTTTTCAAGAGTGTGCGAATATTTTCACGGGCCGCTCTATATACAAATCGACCATAAATTGAACGGTTCACAGGCCCAAGCGACTTGACTCCGCCTTTTCATATCATTACAAATCTTATTGCCAAAGCAATTGATTAACGCTTAACCCGGCGCATGTACAATACTCTGTTTCTTCAGCGGCGTTAACAGATTCGGCAAATGACCGTCCCAACTGTTTAGAAATCCCCCGTCGACGCGAAGAGCGCACTTTCTTCCCCGGTCCCGACGCGTTTCCCCTCGCCGAGTTTCCCTCTCTACGTAGCCCCGGTGCAGTTTCCCGCCGTTCCCCGCTGGAAATCGCGAATCGGCAGGTAAGTCCCAGTGACAGTGTCACGCGCAGGTAATCGGAGAAAGTCGTCGACCCCGTTAGAGTGTAACCCGACGAGCGCGCGTCTCGGTTCGCTGCGCTTGCGTTACAGAAACGGGGGACCATGAATCGGCGAAATTCCTGCCAGCTCGACGACACCCGGCGATGTCGAAAGCGGCCCCGGTGTCGTCGTTTAACGACCCCCGCGATCCACGCACCGGAATACCGTGACACTACGATCGGCACCGCCGTTTCGTAACCGTGGCTCGCGCGTCGGTAACCGTAAACGATCGATCGATCGTTGGCCAAGGTTTCGGTTGCTCCGCGGCTACGCCTTCGGGCGTGAACGAGTGACCGTTCATCTTACGGGAAACGCGCCGCTGAAGCTGTTCTCGTTGGCCCAGGTCGGACTTTCAACCCGCTCGAGCGAATTGTAATTAGTTGAAATGTTGAATTAGTAAAGCAGGACAATTCTCGATTGCAATCTCCACGGATGAAGTTCCGTTTACTTTTGGAAGAGCTTGGAGAACTTTAACACTAGGTTTACTTTTTAAAAGCAGCTGCACCATATACAAGTGTTTGAAATTATAAAGTCCTAGGGAGAAATGAACTAGGATGTGTGCAGATATTACTACATCAATTAAAGTTAACATAAGCTGCTTGAAGATAATGTTTATGGCTTCTGTAACTTTAAACATGAAATCCAAAACGTGTCAATTTGGCGCGTTCCGTAAACCCAGTGTTAAAGCGTAAGGGGCCAAAGGGGTTCAGATTTGTTGCGCTTCAAAGTTCCATGTCGATTTTTACAAAATCCGCAGCATATATTCCTGTTCGTGTTAGAGGAATTCTGTTGACTGCCTGCTCAAGGAGAGATCCTTGATACTTAATTACCGAAAGATTGGTCGAGCCCTGGGCGGCGTCGTGGCCCTCGCCCTAAATCGCGGAAACGCTAAAGAAAATAATACAATTGAATTCGGCGTGGAATTTCCACAATTCTTACGCGGAAAACTTTCTTCAGCCGCGCGGGGCCGATCGATCCGCTGAACGATCCGCGCGAGTGCTGCGCCCGCGTATTCCAAATACGTCGGTTAGTTACGGGCATCTGTTATGCTCGCCGCTAGCAAATTATCGCAGATATGACGCGGTGAAACGCGGCGTTGTTTAGTGTTATTTAGTCAACGCCGATTATCCTATCGCGTTACGGCACGTCGGCCGGTTATGAAATGCGGCTTCGGCTCGGAGCGGATCGCTTTCACGAGCTCCTGTTCCGTCCGTGGAAGAAAGTTTCCGCCGGCAAGTGCGGTCTCGAACGTTCGAAAGTTTCGCGCGCCTTCTCCGCGCCGCGTTTCGACGCTCTCGAATCGCCTTTTCGAATAGCCGTCTCCCTAGGGTATAGCGCAGACACGCGGCAGAATACCTGCTCTCTTCTCGACGTCGGGCGGAGAAGTAGTTTCCCTGGGGGAAGAGTGCGAATTTTCATGGCCATTATGGTTTTCGTCTTTTTTTTCGTAACGCTACTTTGAGCGAGAGAGGAACGATCATGGTCGCGCGTGGTCGCATTCGGAAAAGAATTTCCGGCGCTCCGTTATGTAATACTGGATGAAGGTGTCTTCGGAGCTTTCGGGAAGGCGAGAGGAAGTATTCCTGTGATAGATTACGACCGGAAGGCGCGTGCGGACATGTGGGGTGCTGCACAGTTAACGAGCAGAGTAGTAATTCCACTTACAGAAAGAACGGTGGATGCCGTGCCAGGTGTTGCTCCCCTTTCGGTAGCTTTAAATTTAGCATTCGAATAATCACCGGGGGATTTCCTCTTCCATCTAACGCAAGAGATGGTTCTCGAGGAAACGAAACGGAGGAATTGTCGCCCCGAATGTTTTTACTAAAAGTGTAAAGTGGAAAGGAAAATGTACCGAATGCTTTTTGTTCGTCCTGGACCGAAACTATTTTTGTTAACTGTTCAGGATTCATTAGCCAATTAGATCGATCACGCGCAAATAAGAAGGAAGGCGCGAGTGTAACGAGCGGAGATCGAAGGCAGAGGTAACCGATTGCGGAGAAACAACTTCCTCCTATCGTCGGGCGGTTGTCTTTCACCGAGCCTCTTCCCTACCCGCTGAAAACTCGCCCACGATTCGCGTACTTTTGCCAACCCGTTTTCCGGTAGAAAGCGTGCCAGTATCTACGAGGACTTTCTATCGATTAAAAACTTTAGAAAGAAAATTTATCGATCGCCAGCGATGGAAGCTGATAGAACTCGTTTCTCGTCAAATTGTTAACATGGAAAGGGCCAGGGAAACGACGCATCTATGCATTTCGGAGCAGCGCGTATCTATCTTGTGCGTCTGGTCGAAGTTTGAGTAAAGCAACTCTTTCTTCCACGGTGAACGAATTTACGGGAAACTCGAAGAAGCTAAAT
The DNA here is from genome assembly GCA_023838395.1 of Holcopasites calliopsidis. Classification (NCBI taxonomy): domain Eukaryota; kingdom Metazoa; phylum Arthropoda; class Insecta; order Hymenoptera; family Apidae; genus Holcopasites; species Holcopasites calliopsidis. The sequence continues at coordinate 358,382 of JALHAQ010000025.1, forward strand.
TGCACAAAATGCACGTAATATAAAGAAAAAAATATACAAAATATCATAGTGCTTTTTATAATACCAGATGGGTGAAATAATTTTCTATCAAAGTGCTACTGCTTCTACTATAATCTGAAAAATATGAATTCGCATAAATGTCCGCAGACTAACTTACGAGTTATGATTTTCCATCGACTACCGGAGATTTTGACAAAGAAAATTCATCGGTTGCCAGCGATAGGAACTAATAGAACTTCTCTTTTCACCAAATTGTTCAAATAGAAAGGGCCAGGGAAACGATGCATCCCATCTAATCGAAGTTCGAGTAAAGCAACTCTTTCTCCAATAGTGGTTTTCTTTCCGCGACGGACAGGCGCGCTCCCCTTTCTTTCTATCGATAGAGAGGATATCGAGGGGAAACTGCTCGACTCGGGGCCCCCTTTCTTCATTACGAGAGCGAGCCGGTCAGGACATTGGCCTTCCAGCACCGATGCGAGTTCCTACTTGACGTTTATGTAACTCGTTCCATCAGTCGGGCCCGCGGGCGTGCAAGCGAGCGCATAGCGCGCCACCAGTCACGCTCGCGCGCACGCTGATCGAATCGCGTCAGCCCCGCGCATGCACTTTCCCGTGATGTCGATACAATTTCGGCAAAGGAAAATCCCGAGAGTCTGGGAAAGAGGGGATGAGAGCTGTATCGGGACACTCTCGACGGAACCGATCGTCGGGAAAAGCGATTTTCCACGCGCGAGCCCCCCTTGTTTCACTTCGCGGATCGTCGGGCGAATCGCATACTAATAGCCGAGGACGAGTGCGTGGTCGTGTCGACCGCAGGCTCGCGCGTGGAAACACGCGGTCGGCCACGCGCGAGATCGAGTATCGCGCGCGATTGTCTTAACTAGCACGTGCGCGCACGCGTGCCCGCGACACGTTGCTCCTCGCAGAAGCAATGTATAGGAATGCGCTGACACGCGTCCAAACGCTTCTTCTTCCTCCTCGACGAGGATGTCTATTCGGGGGACACGGTTTTCTTCCTATCTGTTTGATATCAGCTTTGGCTGTGCGAAGCTTCTGGGTGAAAGGGAGTATTGCTTTGGAAGGGCGATAATCTCTATCGTTCAGGGTCTCGGAGTTTTCGGTTAGGCCGTCTAATAGCTGTTAGATTAGTAATGGTAGCAACATCGGGCAAAATCGGACCAAGTTTGGCGGACGTCGACATGCAGCGCCACAGGAAAACCTAAATGGCGAGCAACTTTTCGCTGCGTTTTGTTGGGAACCGCAACAATCTTTAACCGTTTGGATCAAGGGGTATCGAACTGGCGGCTTTTTCTCAGAGCCGTAGCACAACGGTTTCTTTTCTTCATACCCACTTTACTCGAATGAATTTCTCTTTGCACGAACCCCAGAATTCACGAGCCGTCAGTTCAGTACGACGTACGCTGCGAACAGTTGATCGCCATTTAGGTTTCACTGTGGCGCTGCATGTCGACGGCCAAACTTGGCTCAACTTTGATCGGTACAACCTGTTGACCTGCCTCACTTGCCTTGTCAGCCAAGCTGTTCGGACAAGACTTCGCAAAAGCTTGCTACTAAGTCTTGTTGACAAAGTGGCTACAAATTCGATACCGTACTTGACATACTCGATGATGGTAACAAGTCGACAACAAAACTATAGTGGAGTCTGTTGGAACAAGTTTCGAGCAAATTGGCGGTTAGGTTATATTACTCGGACAGCCAGGTCGAATGAGTTGCGTTCCAATCGACAGCCATCTCACAGCAACAGTTGACGTATAATATAAACTAACCGCCAATTATCTCGCTTATTTCAACAGACTCCGCTGTATTTTTGTTGTCAATTTATTAACATCATCGTGTACGTGAAATACTGCATCGAATTTGCAGCCACCTTGTCGACAAAACTTTGCAACAATCTCCGGCAAAATCTTGTCTGAACAGCTTGGCTATCACGGTTACAACTGTTGCTGTCGATTGACACGCAACTGGTTCGGCCTGCCTATCCGGATGGCTATCGGGGCTTGGATGATAATTATGTAAGGTGTGAGCGAGGTGAATATTCGATAAAAATTCAATAGAAAGACGAAGATTCGTAACTTTCATCCTTGCCTATCTCTTGAGTCTTGACTAAAGAGCAGAAACATATCTTCCCAGGTAGCCAGGTCGAGCCAGTTGCGTGCCAAACGGCAGCCATTTGAGAGCAACAACTGTAGCCCTGCTAGCAAAGCTGTTCAGACAAGCTCACGCCTAAGCTTGCTGCAAAGCTTTGTCGACAAAGTGGCTACAAATTCGATACTGTAGTTGATGTATTCGCTGATGTCGATAAATTGATGATAAAAGTACAGCGGAGTCTGTCGAAATAAGTCGCGAGCAAATTGGCTGCTAGGTTACATTACAACTGTTGCTGTCAGATGGCTGTCGATTGGCACGAAACTGGTTCGACCTGGCTACCCGGGAAGATAAGTTTCCGCTCTATAGTCAAGTGTGAAAGAATCAAAGTTACGAATCTTCGTCTCTTTGTTGAACGTTTATCGTATATTTACGAAATTATCATCCACGCCCCGATAGCCATCCAGATAGCCAGATCGGACCAGTTGCGTGCCGATCGACAGCTATTCTACAGCAACAGTTATATGTATAATACAACCTAACCGCTAATTTGCTCGCAAACTTATTTCAACAGACCCCGCTGCATTTTTGTTGTCAATTTGTTAGCATCATCGAGTACAGCAAATACCGTCTCGAATTTGCAGCCACCTTGTCAACAGAACTTCGCAACAAGCTCTGACAAAATCGTGTCTGAACGGGTTGGCCGTCTGGCTCCTACTTTTAGCTCTTGCTTATCGTCAAGGTTGGAGCAACAGTTGCACAATTTCTATACGTACCGATCCCGTCGGAACGATCGCAGTCCGCCGATTACGATTATTGTTACGAGCGCAGAATGAGCAAACGGTTTCTTCTTCTGATCGACAGGGGGAAAGATGGAAGGGACAAGAATCGTTGAGCGTGTCAGAAAGCTTTCTGCGCGGGGTCGTCGACACCCGTCGGCAAGAGGGTCGGTGACGAAGGCGACGCCGATCATTAGAAAACGCGTCAACGTGGCATTCCGTTAGCATTTTCTGCGCGAGGCTATCGCAACCTATGTCGTAATCCGTCGTAAAGCTTGTACGCCTTGGACAATTGTGTGTATGCAATCGACCGACGGCGGGGCTATTTGCATCGGAGTTATCGATTAACGACCGATTTAATCCGCCATGAAATTCTAATTCCGCAGCTCTCTCGCGAATCTATCTAGGCCAATGTCTATGCGCACGGCGAGGTCTGTTGATCGATAATAGAATTAGCTATGAACTGCATTGCAGAGCGTTCCATAAAGGAATAGCGGATGATCATTTGTTTATTGATAGATCCCACCAATATTTTAACCACCGCAATTGCTTCGGCACTTGACTTGAATGAATACTCTATTTCTGAATTAGATTTTCTATGGAATTAACTTCTTCCCATTTGTATTCGTCCTTTTACTTGTAATTTGTCATAATTGTCGCGTACAAACAGTATCAGAGTAATCACCTTTAGTGCTCTTGGTTTTACTATAAGTGGTCAACTACTAACATACGGCCCAATTACTAGGCTTCCCGATTTCAAGGACGGTCAACTGTTGACGCAATTGTTGCATTTTTAAAAATGCCTAAAAAATTTGGATGATATAGCTACTTCGAAGAAAGTAGCTTTCTTACATAATGCAAGAAGTTCAAGCAGCATTTCCACGCATGGAGTCTCTCTATTTAATAAAGGAGCAAGCGTCGACTATTATTTACGCGGAAAACTGATCAACTACCGGTGCTTTTACCTTGGTCCGTGGGCCAATTAAAACCTGGCCGTCCGAAGCATGATTCTTTAAAAGCTATAATGTTATACCTTAATTAAGTAACAGATTGGTCAGGTTCAGATATATTTCTATTCTCCTAAAGGGTTAAATTCCAGCCCAAAAAACAAAAATTAAACAGATTTCTACGGTTTTCCGGGATGGAAGGTGTTGATCGCGCTTAGAGTCGCGCTCGTGAAAGTGGGTCGCAGAAAGCAAGGCCACTGACACTGGCCGCAGCCGTGAGAGAGTCCCTGTTGTCCCCCTAAACAGTGGAAGCCCGCTGCCCCCGAACCGCCGCCACTCCTTTCACCGACACCTCTCTCGTCGTGCGTCGCGAATTACTCTCGTAATATTTCGCCGGCGAAAACGCTTGGACGCGCTTCTGCGCCCGTTCGGCCGCGATGAGGCGGTTATGTCACCGACAGGTAAAGCCTCCCAGCGACTCTTCTAGATCCCGTGACGATCAATGTCACGGTTTTGTTCCACGGAAACGCTTCGCTGACGAGGCTGGAACCGTTCGGCTCTGTCCGGCGTCGGAGAGCTATCGGGCTGTGGGCATTCGGGTGACGTCGATTCGCTAGGAAATTGATCGGCGTCATTGTCACGTTTTCGGAAGGCGGCGTTCAGTTTGAAATATTTGTATTAATGACAGACGCGGAAGAGTATCGTTTGCGATCCACCGAATTTTCATTCCGGCGGAAGTTGGTCGATGGGAATCAATGATCTACTGATATTTGGTTAAACCTCCCGCGCGGGACGGATCAGTTTCCTCCGCCGCTATCGTACCTCGAATTTGGGTCCGTCGATTCAATGGGACCCGGCCCCGGTACTTTTCCCCGATCCGATATCGAGGTTAACGCTGCTTTCGGAGGTCGATCACCCCGTTTCGCCACGAAATCCTCGTAAGCGGGCAACGACGGAACTCTCACTCGAGAGTTCCCTGAACCGGCCCCGTCATACACCGGTGTTTGCGCCTTTACAGCGTTGCCCGTTCCGCCTTTCCCCGTCGTCGTCGCTTCCACACGCCGCGGATCCGCGCACTGCCAATGCCGAATTCCTGCCGGTCAACGTACCACTTCCGACTTTCATGCCCGAAACGAAACTATGCGACTCGTAACGTTGCATCAGCGTTTGTAACACCAGCGAGCCGCTGCGCCCACTCTTCTAACAAGCTGCACGGTTTCGCTGAACCCTCGCTATTCGGGACAGAGTGATTATTGCGCGGATGTAGTCGGAATTGTCGATCAGTTGAATTTCTAGAAATTGCGACGTCAAGTCAGTAAATATCGTTCATCTTTTTATTCGTCCGCGAAATGTGTTACATAATATTTGCCTTCAGCTTAGAATGTACAGGGTGTCTCGTAATTGGTGGTACAACCGGGAAAGGGATAATTCTGCGTGAAAAAGAAAACAAGTCGGAACGTAGAATGAAATTTTGCCATTTGACGCCTCGTTTTCAAGAAAAAGTGATTTTATACACTCGCACGATCCGTATGCGCTAAAACAGGAAATTGTTCCGCCGTTCAATGAAGCAAGGCATCAGAATATCATAATGTTGATATTTGATAGATCTTTTCAACAATTTCTGAAAGAATAAAGTTTATCATACACGAACCTTCTTCTTCAGCTTTATGCAACGTGTATATTGAAGAAAATGTTGTTAACTATAAGTTGAATGATATTATCGTGGTTGTCGACAATCGTGGAATCGAACGAAGAAAACAAGATATCTAGTAAACCATTCCTTCTATCTTTTCGCAAAAGGTCAAGCCCTTTGGCCCAATTACAAAAAAAAAAGAAGTTATCCTGTTCTGAAGAGTGTCCGAACATTTTCAGGGGCCACTGTGTTTTAGCCAATATTCACGCGGGCTAGGCAAGCGTTTGAAGTCGGTTTTCTTGAAGACGAATCGTCGAATGCAAAAATATTGTTCTACGTCTTCGACATACTCTTTCGCGTAGAAGCATCCACCGTTCGCCGATCGCCGGTTACGGGGGCGCCCTGCAATCATTGCTTTTTCACGGAACTGTCCGAAGCCGAGTAAAACTCTGCTCATCGTTTTCCAGTCACGCGCGTCTTTCGCGCGAGCATTTCCGTGCCAGAATCCGTAGCTTGTCAATGACCCACCCCGGAGAAACTCTCACTTTGCCGCCGCCGCCGCCGCCCCCTCCTGCCCGGGTCGCCTTTCTCCGTCCTCCACCGTTTCCCCGAGTGACCCGGTGGCCTCGCGTTCGTGCTTGACGCCACGTCACCTGTCCCGCGAAATTTATTGTTCGCATCACGCTTGTATCGCGATGGAAATCTCTGAGCGCCGATTTTCTGATCATTGGGAATAACGGCGCGCCGCACGAATAGTCCGAACAGACGTTCCGCTGCGCTCAATGATTTCGAGTTAACATGCAATGTCAATGGTTCCTACGATCGACAGGTCTCGGATACCTTGGGGGAAGAACAGGGTCGATCGGCGTCTCGCCCCGATGAGGCCTTCGTCGATCGGCGCGCCGTATAATCGTGAGATCAGCGAATCGCTCGCGTATTGTCCCGCGCTCGGGATGGGACGAAGCAGCGGTTAGGCAACGGGAGGGTTGCGTTAGGTTTATTCCGATCCCGGCCCTCATTGTCCTTCGAAACCCGTGCGGGGGCCACGTGAGTGCTCAGCCGTTTCGACCACGTGAGCCTTCCGTAGCTAAAACGGTACTTTTACGGCTACGGAATTTTGTCGCTCGTCCGCCCCTTCGCGAATTTTCTTTCCACTTCAGAGAAAGCCGTCACACTGCCCTTCCCTGTTCATTAGATTTCGCGACAGGCGTCAGTTGAGCAACGCAGGCTCACATCATCGATTATTTATGATAATGAAGAAAAAAGACATAGGAATGGTCTTTATTGTTCGAATTTTATCGCACTTTCCGTATATTCCATCCAGCTACAGTTTAACGCAAAACTCTAAACGCGCCGTTGAATCGTTTATCCTTCTAAGCCTTACCGTTTCTCTATTCCCTCTGTTCTAGTTAGGCTAATCATGATGAAGAGGTTCATGATAAATCCGCCACGTCTGGGGCCATCGCGAATCAGTCCCCCGTTCGATTTTCAGCACGCCAAGTTCGCTCGAACTTCGCATCGCTGTGCAACAGTTGTCCGCGCCTCGATAACGTTAAATTACGTGCCACGTTCGCGCGACATTGCTCGCATTAACAATAATTACATCTACTCGATTCTCTCGATACGTCGACCAGTTTCCCGTTTAGCGCCGATTAGTTTCCACCCTGTGCTTCGTGATTTATTAAAGTGCTCTTCGACAATATCACACCTACCTTTCTTCTCTTGTCGACTGCTAGATAAGAATTGGAGTACGGTTAAACGCTTCAGGAATGCGAAATGATACTTTTCCAATGCGGGCCCAAAGGGCGTCCTGGAAATCGGAATTCCCCTTCTTTCTATCCTTCGCGTCCAGCGGGAAAGTGGAGGATCGATTTTGGCCGGCAGCGCGACGCGATTTGAAAATATAGAAATGATTCACGGTGTTTTGCAGGCGTTCGGTGAAATGGAAAACACGCGAAGAACGTTCGACCTTTGCTTCTGTCAATATACATCCGTCTTTCGCGGGAGCAATATTGTTTTAATTTCGCGTACGGGTCTTGAAAACACGCCGCGAGGAAGACGCAGCTAGGGCCCTGTTATCTTCTCCCACCCCCCCTCCCGCCCGCCGCACCATTTTCGCCGCTCTTGCTCGCTCACGAGCAACCCGTTTGCAAAACCGTCTCTCGCTTGATCGATGGCCGAGCAACAGAGCTGTCGAAAAGTTTCCGGCGCCGCCTATTCTTACCGTCGCGCGACGAATAAAGCAGAGAGATGCGAAGGGACGAGCTGGGCGGACAGCGGGCAATTAGATGAGAGGAGAAATCTGTCGCTCCGATTGAATAGCACGAACTCTCGATGCCTGGATTCGATCAGCCGTATTGTGTCAGGCTCGAAACATTTTTTTCCTCGAGCGGGCGGGGGAACAGTGATTACGATACCGGCGATAATGCAACCGGGACGATATCAAAAAGCCAATATGCATTATGCAGCTTTATCTAGCGTGCCGTTTCTCGGAAATCGAAGGAAGAAACTTCGGCGGCCCGCAAACGCTCGACAGCACCGTCTCGTTACCATGCCGTTTCTCTGCAAATATTGGAATCGCGTTAACCAGAGGTCCGCCAAAAGAAACAGAAGAAGGAGATCGTTACAGTTTCCGTGCGAAGCTGTCCGCTGTCTTGACCCAACGATTTATCGCGAGACGTTTCTTTAAGCAATTGATAAAACGCGACGTTAAAAGTGCAGCTCGCTTCGAACGCGCACGCCGATTGTCGCGGGTTAAATGAGAAAAAGAGAAGAAAAAAGACGAGCATGATCCCGCCGTGTTATTCCACGCTGCGAAGTCCGTCGCGACGCAGAAATTTCGGCAAACATGCGAGTTCCGTTTCATAATCCGGCCGTTTTGTTTCGCGAAAACAGACGGCCGAGGAATGACATTTAACGAAATAGAATCGTCCACTATTTACTTTGGATAACGTTCCGTCCTCTTGGATCCGCGGACCGCATGTACAGCAAGTCCGTGGTCCTTTCTAGACTATCCGAGCGAAAGCGGTTCGATGGTCGGCGAGACTATTTTTGAATCGGGACAAGACGCGGAGTTGTGGCTCCTTTCTTTCGCCAACCCCTTTCCGCTGATCGCTTCCTGGAACCGCGGGTGCTCTCCGGCGATCGGAGAAAAACAGCTGTCCAATAAACTTCCTGCGGAAAATCGATGACTCGAGCGTGCGCGTCCGCGACGACGTGTTTGCCTTCGCGCGATTAATTGTCAAAGGAGAAACGTTTCGCAGGGAATCGCGTGCGACCGGTTAGTACGGGATCGATCCTTTCGTTTCGCCGAGCCCCTCTAAATTATTCACCGTCGAAATTCACGAAGCCGAGATCGAAGTCAAAGGTGGCCGCCCTCGAGGGAGTCTAAAGTCTTGTTCACGTCTCGAAAGAATCACTCCCGTTCCCTCCCATTGGGCGATTTCACGTTAAACAGATTTCGTGGAAATTGGGCATCGATCACGCAGAATCCCCTCGTTTCCCCCCTGTGCCGCTTTTATTGCCACTCGAGGCATCGAACGGAAGTGTGCAATGGTTAAAGAGTTATTCGCGGCGGTATTTTCGTTTCGCTTCAAAGACACGCGTCACTTGTCACCGCATCGGCGCGACAGTGTCAAGTTCACGATCAGCTTCGCGTTACGCGCGATGCCTAAAGGCGACGCGTCGGTACGTGGCAGAAAAGCAGATGGCTAGCATCCGTTGGCGCGTAGCGGCCGACGTGGCCAGCAACCCGCAGTCATCGCCTAGGACAGGTCAGTGACAAAAGCAAGGTCGCGTGTTGAGCGGTGAGCGGCGCGCGGGTTCGCCAACGTCGGTCTCTTCGTCGGATAGAGGAGGGAAAAATGAAAAACAAAAAATAAAAGAGAGAGAAGCGCAGACAGGATTTCGGGCCTCTCCAATGTATTCCTCTCCCACCTGCGGTCGGTGGAAACGTTCAATTTTACCTGCTCGTCGAGGAAAAGAACTGGTCGAATCGTTTTATTTGCCCGCCGCCCCAAGTTAACGTCGCGAAAATCGAATGCCGTTCGCGGATGGTAACAGGGTATACAAATTCGTGTGCATTAAGCTACGCCCAGACCGCGGTCGCGTCACGTGTCGACGCATGGATTCCACGTTTAGGCAGGATCGCGCGTGACACACGTGGCATGAGTACGCGTGAAATGGGGAAGGAGACCATTTGGAATTGCAACCGGTGGCAATGCCGGTGTTCGTTGCCTTCAAGGGCATCCGAAGGTCATGGCGTACTAGGTCGTTGAATTCGTCTTGATACGGACTGTAATACTATCGAGTCAAAACTACAAGGTGCCGTTAAAAAAAGATGAGGGTGGCCTTGACAATAATACAAAATTGTTCGAACTCTTTCATTTCAATGTACAGCCAATGGAAAACTGATCCGCTTTTGTTTGAAATACTTTTTCGTCGGATTATCGCAAGTACTTGAAAAATCGTGAAAAGTGTCACGTGCGACACCTTGTATGCATAAATACAAACCCATACTTTTTATGAGCAAGCGAACGTACTGAAGGGATGAACGTCGTTCTTAAGGGTACGAGCCGTATTCATTTAAATATCTCGAAAAGTACTAAACGTATATAAAATAATTGTAGAAAGTTCCATTTGTTTGCACAACGTATTAAATAACATGATGTCATTATTCATTTCTCGTGTTAGCGGTTCATTAATATTTAAACAATTTCTGTTACACACAGCGTGATATTAAAATGATTACACCTCAATGAGTGATATACTTTGCATTCGAAGGAGACTTCATTCCAAGAATGTATTCCAAATATTATCGGGATGAAATTTCATTCCAACAATTTATCCCAAATGTTGCACGCATCAATTGTCGTTACGATAATGCCGAACTCTGCAACCAATGCATGATTTCGACCGCGACACAGTACACATTGTCCAAGTGGATGGATTTGCCTGCGTCACACGCGTACCATCGGGGAACTATGGTAGGCCGTGACATCCGACAGACGGCATCGACACGTGGCAGTGCGTGATATCCGTGAATGTGTCACATGACGGTGCTGTGTCGCCACAGATTTAAAGCAATGGAAACATGCCGGCTCGCGCTTTCGGAATGTCACGTGAAGTAACGTTACAGCTCGTAACACGGACAACAGTCTGAACAGCGTTTGTCACGCTCTTATTCTAAACACTCGAACAGCGTAAAGGGATATTCCACTGGCCTCGGTGAAAAGCAGATGCGGCTGGGAGAGACGACGGGCCTGGTCCTTGACATAACAGCGGCGAATACGGCGATACGTCCTGTGCACGTGACACTAGAAATGTGGCACACCGTGAAACCGTGACGTGTCAGCAGTGTGTCGTCAACGGATTTAAGCCAATAATTGCCGGCACACGCTTCTACGACGACACGTGAAAACGCGTAAGAACACGTCACGTGACACGGAGGTCTGAACTTAGCTTTGTACGTGGAGCAGATGCGCGCCTACCTGTTCCCAGAGGCAGGTCCGGGAGGATTCTGTGCACGGCCGGAACGGGAGAGGGGGCAAAGAGATGATCGTTATCGCAAATTGTTACGCAACGAGTCGGATCGGTTTTAATCGGCTGACATCACGATCGGAATGCCCTGTCGATATGAACGTTTCGAATGGGGTCGTTGCACGTTCAGGAACGCATCGTCGGATCGCCGGGACGGAAATAACTCGAGGAACACGGCTCATAAACTCTGTTGTGCAGCAGCGCAATATTATTCTGCCCTCCGCGTCGACGAGATCGAAGCCGCCGAGGGTTTAGAATTGATTCGCGACGGGCAAACGCGTTCGTGCCATCGTCCTTTACCCGTTCTTTCGTTCATCGATCGAAGAACGAGAGCGCGTCAAGCTCGTTGACGAGCCTGGTAGCAGCCAGCTCGCCGACCTACGTCTCCGCGATGAATCGGTCGATTCACGTCCCTGTCCGCGAAACGGAATTCGAAGCGTTCGCGGAACGGCGATCGCGCGGTTACTTGTTTCGTCAATTGCCCCGGACTTAATGTATTTTTATACATTCCGCCGCTGTTCTTCAATATTTATGCGTCCTGTTTACGCGCCTTTAGTTCCAAATTAGTTCAGCCCCTTTCGAGGCCCGTTTCGCTCTCGCGGAACGATCCGCAGAAATCACCGTTTTCGCAAACGTTTCTCGCAAATATTTGCCGCTGATCATGTGACTCGCGCATAATACTACTGCAATATAAACAGAAAAAATGTGACGCTGATAATGAGCCGACGCGATACGCCCAGTCTCGGGACTGATTAAATCGCGATCGCAATAATCAGCGAGCGCGTCGATGTTGTCTGAACGTTATCGTGTACCACCTTTCGAGGAAGGATTTGTAATAATTATTACCATGGATTAGCAGCTAATCGTTGCCACCCTTTTCGCGACGATCCCATCGGCAATTTGACGCGACTGCGATCGCGGGGCAGTTTCTCCAAGGCGTAGCTGCGCTTCGAAACGCGACACGAAATTCATCGACGAAGTAACGCGTTGCATCGACGCGACCGGGGAAAAAAAAAAAAATAATCGGATGCAAATGCGCCGCGCGTGGTACGTACACGCGTCGATGGCGTCTTGTTTTTTTGGCTGGCCAGGCGAAAGTGGACGGCGCGGTTTTCGAGAAACGTGGTCGGAACGAGACGTAATTTCGGTAGTTATCTTTTTTTTTCGCGAATATTTCTGGCGTGTCTCTGCGCTTCGAACGGGGATCGTCCTGTCCCGCCGGCTTTTGTTCGCTCCCTGGCGGTCCGCGCGTTTCTCTCGAATCGCTACGAGATTCTTCATTCACTCCTTCGTGGTCTCCGATCGGAGACGCGCGAGTCTTCGCGGATACCAATATGCGGAGCGCGATCGTAACGATCCTTGTTTGTTCGAATGCACCGTCGTCTGTGCGAGTTGTTGTTGTAAGCAACAGGATCGCATCGCTCGGCAGTTAAGAGTCTCTCGTGTAACAGCGCACGCGTTTCGAGAGCTGCCGATCGGGGATTAGTCCTTTACGTAAGTGCGTGCGAGAGGAATTATGCATGCGCCGCGTTGGAAATTATATAAAACTACTTTGCATACGCACCCACCGTGGCCGTTCTACCGTGGCCGGTGAAATCGCGCGTGTACACGTGACGACCCAGCAGCAGATCGCAAGTCCCCGCGGCGCTTGTATGCAACGTGATTTTTATTCATTCCCCCAAGTTCACCCTGCTCCATTTACCGTCACGTACCGCGCGTATATATCTCTTACGAAATAATAGCTGACCGTTCTATTTATAATGCTTGCCGTTTCGTCCAACCCTGCCGCGAGTGGAGGAATATAAGAATGGCCGAGTTGCGAATACTTGCCATAGCAACGATCGGCCCGCGGACTTTTATGGAAATTCATACTTTTGAGAGTATAGTAAACAATGAAAAGCAGAATGTTTCACCTACTAGGTATCATGAAAATCACTGCAATTTGGATATTTTCTATACTGTTTCGCATGTTACCTGCATTCCGCGCGATTTCGCATGTTTGAACATTCTCCAAACCCATAAACAACCGCAGTCCAGTAATGCTAGTTTCTTTTCTGCTTCCCATTGTGTTGCATCTTTAAATACTTGATCGTGTTCCAAATGAACTTCAATTCGCGGAACGGAGCTGCCGACGGTAGACTCTTCTCCGCAGACGCGCGAATGGATGATCAGTGGACGGTTAATTAGCGTCGATTCGCGGGCAGGTAGACGCGACTGATTCACGGCTGACTCGACTACGCGGCGGATCATCCTCGCCGCGATTTTCTCCCTGGCCCGCGAAAACTGCGTCTCGCTTTATTCGAGGAACGGCACAAGACCGAGGGCAATGATATTGCAAAAAGACCGGATAACTGGGCACGGGCCAAAGCTGATATTCCGTTGGGAAACGAGACCGGTCGGGATTTACGCGTCCCATTGCTCATTGTTCTAAGGATCGCTCGCGATTGCGTGCAATTTCGGTAATGGTAGGAACAATGATTGCTTTTCGATCGGAATCGATTCTTTGAATCGCGTTTGGCGGTCCCGGTTTTATTTTCGGAAACTCGGCGGCACGGTAACGCTGCAGTCGAAGTTGAAATAATTGCCGAACGAGCGTCGATCGACGGGCTGCAGCGTGCGAGAGAGAGAGAGAGAGAGAGGGAGAGGGATTCAGTGTCAAAGTCAATGGCAGCACCGGGAGAGTCGAGCCCCGTGGATGCATGATCGCGCTCGTTTCCCGTGCCCCGATAATCACACGGCTGGTGCACCCGCAATTTTTATTATTCCTCCGGCGGCGGGCGGTTTCATTGGAGACACGCTTGACTCTCAGCGTCATCCGGTTTCGTCAGCGGACGGATGCGCCGTGGACAGAATATTCCACGAAACGACGGCCGATAGCGCGTTTCGCCGTTGCCAAAATAAGTGCACACCGCGCCTTCGAATCCATAGCGTTTTCGCCGCTGATTCAAGGGATCGACATTCAGACATCCGGCGCAGACTCTAAACTCCCGTCCGACTTGACTCACTCCGAAAGATCTCCATGTCCGAACCATTCAAGAGACACGACCCCGTTATTAATAATCAAATCCGAACTGTCGACGGATTAGTTAACAGAAAAAGGAAAAGGAAACGGCTCGGGCTCCGGAGCCGTACAATAGAATTCCTCGAAGGAAACGGCGAACAGCCGTCCAATGCGAGCCGGCGTTAATCGGTTGCCGAATAAGTTCCTAGAATCTTGGCAACGGATCGTCGCGCCGCGCCGGGTCATCCGCGACGCGATCTTGCGTAACTGGCTTCTTCTGGCCAAACACGTCCAAGGCTCCTGACGCCGGCATTCTTTTCCTCCGTTCAAGACTCCCTCTAAATTCGTTCGGATAAATGAAATAACCCCCCCCCCCCCCCACTCGGCGTCGTTGCTTCGCACGGTCAGTTATTGTGAATATTAAATTGCTAATGGTCCTGCGGTGGCGGGAGCAGACGCAGTAAATGATATCGTAATAGTGGGCGTGCTTCCATTATCACGACTTTCGAGCAACTCGGTAATCAAATACGAAAAAGAACAAACAAAAGATTCAGGATGTGGATGAAGTTATTTCTTATTGAAATTTTGTAGCGGGACCAAACAGTGTTCTCAAGTGGATACCAAAGATTTCTACTTGGTACCGGTTGCATTAAAGTATTTTGCAACAAAAAAAAAGTCCCTATTTAATCGAGAGTAGTATTTTCTTGTTGTCTCTGACCAGCAGCGTGCAGTTTCCAGTCTTCGTCTCGTAGAGAAAGTACTTGTTATTGAAGTTTCGCATCGGTACCAAACAGTGTTCTCAAATGGATACCAAAGATTTCTACTTGGTACCAGTTGCATTAAAGTACTTTGCAACAGAAAGTCTCTATTCAATCGGGAGTAGTGCTTTCTTTCCATTTCCGGTGAGTAGCGTGCAATTTCCAGTCTTCGTCTCGTAGAGAAAGTACTTGTTATTGAAGTTTTGCATCGGTACCAAACAGTGTTCTCAAATGGATACCAAAGATATCCACTTGGTAGTAGTTGTATTAAAGTACTTTTCAACAAAAAGTCCCTATTTAATCGAGAGGAGTATTTTCTTGCCATTTCCGGCGCAGCAGCGTGCGATCTCCAGCCTTCGTCTCGTAGGGAAAGTACTTGTTATTGAAGTTTTGCATCGGTACCAAACAGTGTTCTCAAATGGATACCAAAGATATCCACTTGGTAGTAGTTGTATTAAAGTACCTTTCAACAAAAAGTCCCTATTTAATCGAGAGGAGTATTTTCTTGCCATTTCCGGCGCAGCAGCGTGCGGTCTCCAGCCTTCGTCTCGTCATTATTCCCGACGGGACGTTGCATAACACGGCCGTTTCTGTGAACTCGACTGGCCAGGGTGATGCTCGTCGCCGCATCGCGTGGCTCACGGTCTAATCGCTTCCCTTTCTCTTCTGTCTCTCCCTCGCGGCATTCGCGTTCGCCGCCGCCTCCGCCTCTCGGGCCGAACCAGCTCGTCAGCGCGTCGCTTTCGGTGGAGCGGCTGAATTTGTCCTGCATAGGGGGCATCGGGACATTACCCGGGTGACCTTGGCTGGTGCGGACTACGACGGCCGACGCTGTTTGTGCAGCGCCGCGCGAGCATTGCACCTTGCTCTATCGCGCCAGACCTTTGCCTCTCCCCTGGCCTCCCCTTCTCACCCTTTTGTCGCGCGTCTCTCTTCCTTCCCTCTCTTTCGCAACGCGGTTACATCCGTTCTCTCGCTTTCTGCCGCCTCGCGGCTGTGTGGGTGTCTTTGTCGCTCGTCGGATCAGCTGCCAGGCATTTCGCTCTTTCGCCGTACCGGCTCGACCGTCTCCTCCCACGGTCGCCCCCCCTCTTTATCGAGCGGACCGGGCGTGGGCAGCTCCGCTCGCGTCGCTCTCCTGATTAAGGCCCGCGGATGCTCCCTCGGCCATTTGGGACAGCAAGTTTCGGTTGGCATCGGGACCCCAAGCTTCGGACTCTACACTTGGGACCCCAAAGTTAACTCCGAGCGTCCTCGGCTTAGGGATTTCCCCGGATTCTGTAACCGAACACTTGCGATAGTCTTTAGCTGGTCCGATGCAATCGGGTCGATTAATTGCGAAATGATCCCGTAATCCGTCCGGCGGATCGGGTCTATTGCGACAAGATCACGGATGTGGCGGTAGTTAACGCAACGCCGTCGACGATCGACCACCTTTTCGCCATCGCCGTTATCGATCGCCGCGGTTTGCCTCATACGAGGAAAGTGCACGCGTCTAATCGGCGGAGCATGTCGCGTTGTTTTCGCGAGCCTCTTTCTTTCGTAAAGCCGCATCTAAATATGGAAACGGAATCTTACATCACTCATCCGCGGGCGAGCAAATATTTTGCCCGGAAAGCGTCACTGTATGCGTCACGATACCGATCGCGATCGGCGATCGCCGTCAAAGTGCGTCTTATTTATTCGCTACGACAATTAACATTCCCCTTCACACCCTGAAGCACCGTCTACCGAAGTGCTGTTCACGTCTAAAGTGAAGTCCCCTGGACGGAATCTGATTGCTCAGATTCTATTAGAACCGAATTCGATCCAATTAGATATCTGTATCACTCGCGTACGTCGATGTGATCGTGAGACCGCGGAGTACCCGTCTTACCCCTGTCCTGTCTCAGAACACTCCATTCTAGATGCGAATAGTACCGGGTTTTTCCGTAAACCGAGCGCACCCGAATGGAAGCCCAATTGGGCCTCTATTCGGGGTCGTTGTCTCCCAATAAAGACGCATGGGCCTTATAGACCTTTATTAAAACGTCTATACACAAATGAGCTTCTATTCTAAAAATGTAAAAACCGAATACAAGCCTACGGGCCTCTTCACGGAGAATCCCGGTACCCGCGAACGTGCTCGCGAACCTTCGACTCCCTCGCGTCGACGGCTCACCGGAAAGCGACGGGAACGCCGTAGAAAAAGTCGGCTCGATAACTCTCCGCGGATGAAATTATTTGCGCGCCCCGGCCCGCCGTTTGTTTTTCGAGAGATACGAGAGAGGTCGATATCGTTGTCGCGACAACGAACGATGCACTTGGGCGAAACGTCCGGACGGCATTCCCCGAAAGTGAGATCAGCGGGATCCGAAGGTCGGCCCCGCCGATGCCGACGATTCGCGCGGTTCCGTCTAGCCACCCCGTCCCGCGATCGCAATCGTTACGAACAATCTGTGGGAGCAGCGAAAGAAATGCCTCGAATCTTGTGCGTCGTTCGTCTCGAGGAGCGGACACGTCATTCGTCCTGCAAATATTTTCATCCCGCCGCATTTACTTTGCAGAGGGGACTCTCGCGGAGGTTCAATAGCGAGGCCCATCTTGAACGAGTTAACGGTCCGTTTACGCGGAATGGGGCTAATTATATTCGTTCGATCGGCGAACGGCGCAATTTATATAGCGGACGCGTCGTCCGTCGGTCGCGCTTCCGTCTGCGAACGGTTTCCCTGAAAGAGCGGTCGAGCGCTCGGATTCTCTGTGGCCGATTAATCGGTCCCGAGGATCCGTGTGGTCTCCCCCCCCCCCCCCCCCTTCCGTGAGTATGAAAGAAACTTCGTTGCGAGCGAAACGCAACGAAAAAGAAAAAAAAAGGCGAGTCCGTAATCATCGAACGGAGCGTAGCATATGTTTCCCAATCGGCGGTGAAAAATATTTGCCGCGGCTGGTGCGCGTTTCACGTCCTTGTCGCGGCGTGCACATTATATTTATCCGTCGGTGTTACGTATAGCTCGGGAGGCCTCTCCGTCTCGGTCGAATAAAAGAACATTCCTTGGACTCCGTTAATCGGCGTTAAATAAGCGGCGTGCAAACACCGTATCGCCGACACATGCGCTGTTTACGCGCGGCCGTACTCTTTTTATCCGGGACGATGAACCTGTCCCCGCGACTTGCTACATATTTCGCGGGATCCGTCTTGCCTCGGGTAAGCGACGACGCAATTTCTTGTGTTTTTTTTTTTTTAACCAAAGAGCCCACCGGCTTACGGCGTATCGTTGGTACGCAGCTCGATCAATGTAACACGAATAATCGGGCTCTCGATAACGTTTCGGAGCATCCTGCTTTCCGATAACGGCGCGCGGATTTCTCGGTATCGTTATCGCGCCACGCAACGGCCCGCCGTTTTTCAGGGAAAAACGGCCCCCGCCGCATTAGCACTGGTTGGCAATCTGCGACGCTTGATAAATGCCGCGACGCGACTCCTTTTATCGGTACGGCTTAAACGATCTCTGCGCGGGCGGCTCGCGGCACGTCGTCCGCGTGAAAAAGAATCGTCGAGCGGACGATTGAGGAACGAGCAAAAAGTTGCGTGATCGTTCAGCTATAAGAGAATGATCAAACGTTTCGAGCTCTTCTTCGTTAGTTTCATTAACGCCATCCATATTCCCCACCCTGGTGAATCGTTGAACTTCCACGGGATCGTCCAGGTACCAGAACTCTTTTATTCCCCCGATCGTTTTGTTCGAGCAAACGCAACGGGTGGAGCGAATAAAACGGGCGGCGCACGCGTGGGACCGGAATATTTAAATCAGCGGCGCGGGCATTCCCTGCGTCGATTTTTCTCTTTTTTCGCGGCCCGGCCCGAACGGGGAGGAAGGAAACGGTCGGCCCGCGTCGAGCCACCACCGGCGCGGCCGGGGAGGCTTTTACCACGAACCGAGAGGAGCGATCCTTCTCGGCGAGCTTTGAACCAGGCTCGTAACCTCGCGGTCGTTCGACTCTGGTCGCGCCTTTCGGTCCCCCGCGCCCCTCCCAACCCCTCGAACGGGCGCTTCTGATCTGGCTGGCAGCGTCGCGGCCGCCCGGAGGGATCCCTCTCGTAACGTCTCTCTCCCGGCGAACAAAGATACCACGACGCGATGCGAGAAACGAAGGGAAAGAGGATTTATAAATATGCCGCTCGCGGTTCATGCCCCGTCGACGGGGGACCCGCCGAAAGGACGGTCGGCGGGGCTAAACGGGGAACGGGGAGCGGATCCCGCGTGTTCCTTTTCTCGCGGTCTCCTCGCCGATGATATTTTTGGTAAACGAACGTTAACAAAAGTTTACCATCCTCCTCGCTGTGATGCTGGCCGACCGAGCAACGAGCGAGAAGGACGGCTGGCGCATCTCGCCGGTCCAGACTTATCCCAGCCTCGCGAGCACAAGGTCAGCCGGCCACCGCTTCGGTGCAGTGGTACTAACCTCGCTCGCCTTCCTCTCCGTGTCCCCTTCTTCGTCAACAGAAATGGCATTCTGCTTGGTCGCTCGCCGTTCGCGGCCCACCACGAACGAACACGCGCTCGTTCCTTCGCCTCTGCGCTGCGCCTCGATGTGCGCGCAGTCATCAACCTTTTTACCGTCGGCCAGCAGCCATCTTCTTTTTTATTGGCCTTCCTGTTTAGCGGCGACCCTCCGACAGATATGCACCCGCAGCCCGATTATGCAACCGGGCCGCTCTAGTATGCCGCTGGATAGGTGCTAGACCGCGTATCGAAACGCTTGGTCGCCTCGGTGAATTGTGGAGATCAATTTGCTGAAAGATTTTTGAATTTTTCCTTCAGCCTTCCTAAAGGCTGATTGTCCAACCACGGTCAGGAATACAGTGCTGATCCGTAATACACAGCTGGCTGTTGGCTCGAAATAAGCAACCCGCTATCCCCACCTCTTTGTTCGAAGGGCATTCCATTCCGCAAATAATGACATTGCTCCTCGGTCAGACACTTTATGGCGTGCCTTTGGGAGCCTCGCTCGCTCACCGAATATCACACCTGATCCGTAGCGAGCAACTGGCCGAGCGAGTTGCTTATTTCGGACGCAGACGCAGTTTCTGTACGTTTATTAAACATTGAACGCCGACTCTCTGATGTTAACGATTGTCAAGAGATGAGAGCGCGCGTGACACGGGATTGGCGAACAGGAGCGCGCTTCGTTCGTAGAATATCCTATTCTTCTCTAGGGAATAACATTTCGCCTCGACGGAACCGTTCCCGGTTTGCCGCTATCCCGAGGCCGTCGCTCGTTGCCGAATAGTATACCTGCACCGCAGTGAGCAGTTGGCCGGCCCCGAGCGACTTGCTTGCTTCGGTACACTACTGTATCAGGCCGCCGCACGCGGGGCCTCGTTCGCCCCTGGCGCATATTTGCAAGGCCAGCCGGTCACCGATCCAACGCTACTAACTCGTATCCCTCTACTTCTGTTTCGTTTGGCTCTCGCTCCCCCGTGATCCCGAGACACCGGCCTTCCTCTTCGACCCTTGTCCTCCTCTTCGCGCCACCCGATCGGCTCCTGGCTGCTCTGACCGCCTACGTACGTAGGTGCACTCCACCACTGGCCGAGTGTATCGAGCATCGAGAATTCGATTACGCAACCAGCTGCGCCGCCCGCAGTCTTGCCTCCTCTTACGCGTACCGGGTGAAGCTGTCGGCATTCTAGGCTACTGGCAACGCTCTTGAAGCTGGCTTTACATTATAAGCTGGGCTTACATTAGCCCAGTCGCTGGATCGAGTGACTGCGATTCTAGCGGTTCGACTGGAAATCGGTAAACGTCTGTATTATCCCAGTCTTCGTCGGTCTTCTTCTTTTTCACTGGATCGAGAGGTTTGGACGATTCCAATAACGTTTGAGCGCCGTATTTTCGACGGCGCGGGTAAACGTTGGAATGAAAAAGCGGGCTCCCGATCCAGTCGCTGGGGTGGATCGGTTGCTGGATTAGCGGCTCTGTACTGGAATGAAAACTATTGGAAATCGGGTGAAAGACGTATCGAATACTGTTAATTCTTTGAAAACTTTGTTCTATTCCGCGGCGCGGGACGTCTTAACGTCTTGAAGATCGTACTGGAAGTAAGACAAAAAAAACTGTAAGGGCACGACAGAGTGTCTGTTGTCCACTTAAGATGAAAGGGAGACCATGACAACAGCACAGGCCTATAGGCCTGATGTCGTCTGCTCTGTTATATTATTCTAACTAAAATAGTGTTCCTCACAAATAAATGAATCCATTTTTGTATTACTAACTAACTCATTATTAATAGCAACAGTCCAACAAAAAGCAACGTCTGCATTATTCCAGTTAAAATCCAGTACTGGACTGCATCACTGGACTGGAGTGCTACTGGGCTAATGTAAACACAGCTCTAGTCGATCCTCGAACGCATCTTTTATTTTCCGTGTGATTCGACGAGGCCCAGAGTTGGGATGATTGATCGGAGGATAGTTGCGAGGCACGTGTGATTCTTTCGTGAAACAACGACCACGATCTTGTTATTCCTGAAGAAAAATTTAGGATGACAAGTGTTTTTTTTTAACGTGTCGGCCTTTTTGGAGGATGGATCCGTAAATTGCGAAACAGCAAATTCCGTTTCTTTAATCTTTCTTTTCTCTTATCACCGCGGTCGGGCTATTTCTGAGGGAAATGTCATCGGTCGAAACTGTTTTGGCTGTGAATGGAGAACGATGTCAAGGTCACTGTATCTCGGCGAATTTCGAAGCAATCGCCGCCGTGAAGCATTCAACGACCCGCAATCGTGTGATCTTTGACTGGCGATTAAGTTCGCGGCGCAGTGATGCAACGAGGTTTGCAATAAACAATCCTCGTCGGCGATTCGTTATATAACGGTCGTTGAACGTTGGCTCTGGCGATCACGGAAAAACGGCGGGTCGCTACCTTCGGTTCCGCTCCGTTCTCGCATAATTTGCCGCATCGAGTATACGGAATCTCTTCGCGCGCCGCGTCCCTTTACAAACGTCCCGCGAGAGCGGGTCTAAGAAGGGCGACGAGAAACGCCGACATTCCCCGAGAGACGGGAGAAACGGTTTTTTTTTTTTTTGATAAACGATATCTGCGGGCCCGCTAATTTCGGATACGGGTATCGCTCGCCGCGCTCGTCCAGACGTACCGAAATAAACCCCCTGACGCGTGCATGCACGCCCGCGAGTCTTTCGGACGTCGCACCAGTTCGTTCACCAGGTCGCTCTTCGGTGTACGCGTTTAACCGGCGATAATTCAGCGCTATCGGTCGGCCGGTGTCGAAGCGGAGATTCTGCTTGTTTTCCAAAGAGTATCGCCACTGCATTACGTAAGATACCGGGATTCACGGTCACTTGCGCGAAATTTGTCCGAGTACCAAGGTCTTGCGTGCGTTGCTCCGACGATTGCGGGTATCGGCGATTCCGAGGAAAATACTTGAACACCTCCGAATGAATTATTGACGAACGATACGTATCACGCATCGATTATCGTTGGCAGATTGCTTGTCATTATATTTCTCCTATCCGTTGGACTGATTTTAGCGGAGAAATCATTGGATGAAACAATTTCTCGGCGCATCGATGATTGACTGGCATCTAGAGA
Source organism: Holcopasites calliopsidis (assembly GCA_023838395.1). Taxonomy (NCBI): domain Eukaryota; kingdom Metazoa; phylum Arthropoda; class Insecta; order Hymenoptera; family Apidae; genus Holcopasites; species Holcopasites calliopsidis. The sequence continues at coordinate 380,736 of JALHAQ010000025.1, forward strand.
GGGTATCCGTGCATTCTCTTTTCGTCTACTGCTACTTCGACGAATATGACCAATCGCGAGGTGTCGGCGTTGATCGGCGTTCGCGGCGATACACGTCGGAACGAAGCGTTTTACCAAATCGATGCTAAGGGTTCCGGTGTCTCCCCAGTCCATGTTTCATCCCCGCGTTACGCAAGATGTCGGCATTGATCGCGGGCCAGCGCAGAAATTCGTCGAAGCATCGGCGGACGCCTAATGGCCGTGGCTCATCGACCTAGACGCGTACGCAAGGTCACGCGGCCACTGCTCCAATGGTATTATAACCTCCACCTTCTCCTCCCCTCCCTCGACGGCGAGCCACCCCTCCGACCCTTCTTCTTCCCCTCGTTCCCTGAATCGCGCTCGCATGTGTACGATCGCGCCCTAAGCGCCTACGTGTCGCGTCCGTCTCTGCCCTTTCCCCGTCCCCTACCTCCTCGTCAGCCTTCGCTCCCTTCGGTCCCTGCCCTTCTCCGCCATTCGCTTCTGCTCCCCCCTTCTGCCGCCCGCGCGATCGCGTCGCCACCGTGGCCGCGTGCTCGCGAACCCTCAACGAGTACCCGGGGAATGCAGTCGATTATGCAACTAGCCCCGGCTGCTATAGCTTCTTCTTGTGTCATAGGGACGCGACCGGCTTCACTCCCCTGCGTGCTCGACCCCTACCTGCCCGCCGACGACGCGGATTCACGCTCCGCGGGCCTCTTACCTTTCCAGCCGGGCTATGCCGGCCGCGCGGGGCTCTCCCTGGCTTTTGGCAAAGGTTAACGAAAGGGAGCGGGCGCATCTGTTGACTCATAGACGTCGGCGCGGTTCGATTGAAACTGGAGACCATTCTGAACGGAGTCACGAGAGCCGATCCTTGGTTTCGATTGGGCTGCCGCCGTGTTTCGTCGGAGGGGTGCTCTAAACGGTTGTATCGCGGCGGTATACGCAACGTTGCAAGCGATAGAATTGAATGTTTAGAGAAACGCCTGGCCGCTGTGCAGGAAATTGTACCGACTCGTCGCGGAAAGGCTATACCACGAACGTGTTTCCCTCCGCGGTGCCGAAGGGTGAGCGAAACGGACTGCTAGTGTAGTACGAAAGAATCGGAGTCCGAGCAATAATTCGCATCCTTCCGAGGTTCGTTCTTTTTCGTGTCCTTCCTTTTATTCTTTCGATGAAGTAAGGTACACCTTTTTTATTCATTATTTTATTTACAAAACAATGCCCAACATTGGCTGTACCGCCATTTACATTTCAACGCTTCGGACGAAAAATGGCGTCCACTGATCTAACTTAGACGTGATGTCGTAACTTTATTTAGAAGGCCTCTGTACTTCTCAGCAGCCTTTCCTTAGAGCACCAATTGCTCTGACTTCTAAGATAGATTCCAGGGAAGAGCTTTGCAGCGGAGCTCGATTATTCGCGGGTCTCGATCGTCGCTCGACATTCGCAAGCTACCGAAAAGTGAAGCTGCGCGGAATATTTCCTAGGTTACTGCAGCCCGCAATGATGCGACCAGTTTCTAGGCTTTCGCGTCACCGGTCGCCAGCTGTCATGGGAAACTACGACGACGCGCGGCCGGCCACGTAACCGGGCACCAAAGTGAATCACCCGGTTCCACGCGAACCCGTAATATCCGGCGGAGTCGTCTTTATCCTCGTCTCGTTTATCTACGCGTTCCACTCGCGCGCCGTCTCGACGATCGTCTCCCGTAACCATCGACGCTCGTCCTTGGCGTTTTTCGCTCGCTCCGCAATGGAATCGGTGCACCTGAGCGAACAGGCGTTCGCCAGCGCGGCCGCGATGCGACGGGGCCGGGCGTCCGTAGTTTGCCAAACCGCCCATTGACCGGCGAAGGACGTTCGGCGGAGGCCCTCGCTCAGGGATGTCATTAAAGAACATGATCACCTTTCGCTGGAATGCGTTGATTCATCCGTTTTACACCGCGACTCGTGGGACGGGACAAAGATGTACTCGCGTGTAAGAGGATGCGCGAAGGGTATCGTTACTCCATTCCTCTATCTTTCTTTTCGCCTTTCACGAGAAATATATCGTTCAAGGTGTTACGGGATTTTTCGTCCACCCGCTGTGATCCAATGTTAATTTTCTTTTTTTGTCTTTTTTGAGAAATTTTGGGAGATACATCGGACGAGCGTTCAATTCGATGGTAATTGTTTTTTAACCTCGATGTCGCAGCTACGGTTATTATACACGGAACAACGCGTTGTTACTTACTGTCGGTCGTTCGCAAAAAGGGGTGGCTCGGAGAACAACCGTTGACTCTTACGCAACCGGGGCCGAGCTTGCGCGAGCAATGAAGCCTCCGCTCTCGCCGTCGAACACTGGAATTCCCTTTGTCCTCGTCCACTTGCATGCGATCTCACACCGCCGCCCCCCTTTACCCCCGCGGCGGGGGAAGGCTGGTCCGAGTTCCGCCGCGACCTTGATAGCGAAAAGTCGTCGCGCTTGTCCCCGTCATCGTGGTACGGTGTCCGGTGCACGGTCGGGACCCGGCGTCCCGGCCCCGTGCTCGGCTGTCCTCGTAACCCTGGCACCGGGGATTACGTCCGCCCACGCGGGGATCGCTGCTCTTTGTCTCTGGGAAATTGGTCGGGCCGGTTCTCACCGATACGGGGAATCGTTCGGGATCCGAAAGAGATCGCGATAGGACGATGCGAGATAGTCGAGGGGGGGGGGGGGGTGAATGCGCTCGTAAAACGAGACTATTCGCGGTTGGGAATGGCCGACCCCTCGGGGGGGCACCTCCGCTCTCAATCGGTTGCTCTTAACTTTTGCAAACTCGTGTACCTTCCTGCCAAATCTTTAGAATCTCCTCGCAACCTGTTTTTTCTTCTACTTCTTTTAGACATATTTCCAATCTGATAACAGGGAGAAAAGGGGGCGCACACGTCTTTCCAGGGGTAAATACCTTCCCCTTCTTGCGCCGGTGTGCAACATTACAAGCACCGCGGGTATCGCATCGACGGAGGCGGTGACTGCCGGTGCAGCGATCGAGCGCGCCGTCGGCGGCAGTGGGGTGCGAGTGGTGGGGCGTCGTGACGGCGGGACGCTCGGGGGGGCAGGACGGCGGACGCCCTTGAGCGACGGGCAATGCACCGGGCGAGGTTCAAGGCAGAGCAGCGGTTGCCGTCGCGCCGTCGCCTCCTCCGCCTCCCTTCTTGCCCCCGGTGCACGTTACGCTCCTCCATCCTCGCGAGCCTCGCCCCCACTTCTCGCCACCTTCCTGCTCCGCTGCATCCCGCCGCGAATTCGCTTTCTCCCTGTCCGTTCTCCGATCTTTTCGCCTTTAGCTTGCTTCCACGTACAAAGCTCTGCTCGCACCGTCTCCACCGGCAGGATTCTTTCCCGCCCCTCCCCCGGCCCCGACGCGGGCGCCTGTCATCGACGCGACACCTCGGGGCGCTTGACCTATTTTTCCGGAGAAGCTCGGGATCACGATGGACCTCGGATTTCGGGGGAATGAAAGGTAGTCCGGCCGGATGACGTTTCCATTGACGACAAAACGCACGCGATTATTCCGTGCGTATTAAACTTCCGAAGTGGCAGACGGTGGAGCGGCGGGATGGCAGGCGGAGGCGGTACCCCGTCCGTCCATACATTAAACATCCGAGTAGCGCAATCGTTATACATAGGAGTAAATAACCGAACGCAACGGCGCATTAAAATGCGGTCGCATCGAGTAGGCATAATACGTGCAACGAGTAGTATGCGGTTGCGCTCACGTGGCTAACCTTCCCCGTTCCTTGCCGCGCACGACCGATGCCCCCGACGAAAAAGAAGTAAGCGTATTCTTGTGGCTGAAGGTTGCGTATCGCCGGGGAAACGGGTTGTACCGGCAGAAGCCACGACCCTCCCACCGCGGAATCGTTTCGCTCTTCCTCTCGTTTCGTCACACGGATCTTGCGAAGAGTTTCTGTTCCCCGCGGAAAACGAATCGGCCGATCATTGTTGCCGCGACGCCGATTCGCTATTCAACTGGACGGGAAATTCGTTCTCGCCGAGGGGCAGCGCGTTTATTCGGTCGGCGATCAGGCGAACGCCGTCGCCAGTGGGTCGACGACGCGGGAGAAGGCCCCGAAATCGAGATTCTGTCACGTTGCGGCAATGTGACCGGCAGCGGAGGCTCTTCACCGGGTCACCGACTCACGTTTCCAGCGCAGGGCCTCGAAATAGAATTCGAGCGGCTTCTGCCGCTCGGCGCAGACCTTGCTCTTGCTACGTAGCTCGTGATCGCTGTGTCTGCGCCTCTTCGACTCTTCATTCTTGGTCGTTCCGAAATTATTAGCGCGCGCGCGTGTGTGTTAAGAAAAAGGACAGAAATACATGTTAAAAGAAGGGTACTTAGGCTTAGAACCGGTCTAACAACAAACTCCCTGACAATATTACAAACCCCTCCACACATCTAACCCTTTATCATTCACAATGGCATTAAAATATCCCTTTCGCAATGGAGCCGCGCTTAATCGAGGCAGCCCCGCCACTGTCACCACCAGGAACCACCGATCCGAACCGGACCCGACGTATTAAGCCCAAAGTTAAATCCATAACGCCCGTTGACGGCAAAGGCGCGATATATGCATTTGGAACGGGGAGGCGGTCGAAGGAAGGCCGAAATCGTAATTACCGGTGGGCCGGTTTCAAGTTCACGGCTGCCAGCGCGGAGGGACACGCGGAGGAGCGGTCTCGTCGCCGACCGGGGAATTCGTCATCGAAATTTCTGGAAGACGCGGCGGGAAGAAGAGGGCCCCGGCGTTTCCCGAGACCCGGGCGCAGGCCGCGAGGAGCGCGTTGGCCCTGCCCGTCCGGTCTATGACTCAGGAATGACCCTCGTTGAACCGGCGTGGAACGGAGAGCAGCCGAAACGCGGCGCCGCGCCGCGGCTCGAGCGAATGCTCGCTCGCGTGCTAGGGTTTTTAGTCACGGCCGGCCCGAAAATACCGCGACACTTCGCGCCACCCTCTTTCTCCCCCGCGATCACCCTCCCTCCCCCTACTGCTCGGCCGCGAAGTCGAAGTCTTACCGACGCCTCTGTGCTCCGGTGCTTTGGATTAGGAACACGGAATGGAGGATGTCAAAGGAAAAATGGCAATTTTTTGACCTCTTTGCGAACGAAAAGTTCTGGTTGGTCCATTAACCTTGCGCCATTTATCCGAAATGTGATGGGAAAGCTGAGAAGGAATGAGTGCAAAGATGAAAGAGTGGCTGCGGTCGAACTTATCAGTGCGTTACGTTTAATGTTCATTTTCTTCAAATTCTGATCCAGCTACGGAATAATTATTCACCCCCATCGACATAATAATTAGTCGGAGAATCCTACTGACAAGTCGATTGAAGTTTGAAATCGTATAACATTAGCTTGAAGACGTAAAGAGGGAAGAGCCTTCTCCGTTGCAACTGTCAGCTCCGATGTTTGTTATAATTAGATGCATTCCCCTTACGCGGGATCGGTTTGGCTCCCTTCGGACTGGTCCGATGACAAGAATCTATTTCTTTTCGAATGACGCCTAATCGAGATGGAGAAGTATGTGTCGGGAATCAGTTCGACCACAGCCGCTTTTTCATCTTAACGGTGCTGACATTTTCTTGCCTCTCAGAAGACGCTCTTAAATGTCTAACAAGAATTCTTTTTCTTCGCAAAGAGAACCAAGAATTGCCATTTTCTTAACATCCCCCTTTGAAACGGAGCTTGTCAAGGTTTTTCACTTTCGCCGATGGTGGAGCGGTGCTTTATCGGTCGTCCTCGGAATCGGAAGTTTCAAGTCCGTCGCCCTGCCTGAACTGAACTCTTTGCCGGCTGCATCGCTTCCGGTCGTTCCGACATTTTTCCTGAAATTTCGCGGAACGCGTTGCACGTGTACGCAGTTCCGGCCGCGGACGAAAAATGAACGAAGATCATCTTTAGATTTGCCTTCGGTTACGAATGTTTCTCGGCAATGTCAGTGAATGTGCCAATCACGTGTTAACAATAACGATGGTGCAGAGAGATAAATGATTATCGTTCAAAGCGTACTTGGGCTTGACGCAACAGAGAGGGTATTTCGACTCGCACTGCGCCGTTTCGCAACCCCTAAAGCAGGGGTTCCCAAAGTTTCACCTAGGTGGGCCAAATTGTAAATTCCAAAATATTTGGTGGGCCAAGAAAAAGTGTTATGGAGAAATACGTTCAAATCGATCAAAAGTTAGACGTAAGGGAAAGATTTATACTAATTTTATAACATAATCGTTCTTCGTTTATGATAATTGCTTTTTATTCAAAACTGTTTATTAACCCATTTCGAAATTAATGAAACAGGAGTAACTAAATAATTTCAAGTAAAAGAAGGGGAAAATAATAAATTCATCAATTTGAAGCTTGTGCAGTTGTTGTTTTCTTCTAATAATATCATTGGGCCTATTCTTAAGACCGCAAATGTTCACCAGTTAATTTTCATCTCGATTTGGTGACTTATTAATACTCACGATTAAGAAAGTTTCTTCGCATACACATATACGTGCTTCCAAATAATGGAAACGTTTGTTGAGCATGTTTGCGCAATTTTCGAAAACACTGTGAAGATAATTCCTTCTAAAAATCAATGAAGGATTCGTTGCGATGAGAATTCTTGGCTTCGACATATTCTTGTAATTCGACCAGTTCAAATTGCATATCTTCGGAAACGTTTCGTGGATCGAAAAAAAAATGGATCGGAAAATAAAGTATGAGGTTGGTGCATATGAAATATCGTTTTTTAGAGTTCAGTGCTCATCCGAAAAAAGCATTTACCATCAATTTCTGCCGCCCAACTATGCAGTTACTCTAGGGATATCTATTCAATAAATAGAACATATGTATGCGAAATGAATGAAAGAAGAATTTGCGTTGGTAAATAGATCGAGGCCAATCTTTCTGCGGGATGATGCAAGACCTCAGGTATCGAAAATAACGACTAAAAAGCTTCAGAAATTATAATACGAGACTTTGCTCCGTGCTCCCTACTCCATCTATCTTATCCCTACAGATTTCCATTTTTTTTTTAAACATACCACTACATTTTTGACGAGCAAATTATAATATTTTGTAATGAAGAAAGTACAAATGCAACATTTGAAGAGTTATGATATTCTGGAAGTGATTATTATTATCTAAATGTATATTATGTACAAAATTGTTAATCTTGGGAGAAAGATGTGTAAAATCGTGTAATCGGAGATCACTTTGATCAAGTATATGACGATTCGACGATAAGATGTGCGGGGGTTTCATTTTTGGAAACGACATTTCAAATGCATCAACCTAATAAATCCTTCCTCGTGATTCTGAAAATCATTAACCCATTCGCTGCCACGCAAATTTAGCGCGCCTTGCCCTGGGCGCCACGGTTTTATTTGAAAGGAAACATGAAGTTTTACAAAATATAATAATATTAAGTTACTGATATAATATTGCAATGGCATTTGCAGTATTTTTGATTGAAAAAAGCAATACGAGATAACTCGTAGCTGGCAGTTTTGGTACAGACGCTTACCACGAGATATGTATATCGTAGTTGGCAGTCAATGGGTTAAAACGTTTATCGAATTCCTCTCACAAGCTCTGTACAATTTATGAATGTTTTAAAGTTTCCAATTAGAAGTTGTTCTTGTGACAATCGAAATTTCCGTTCCGCGGCTTTCTTCCATGGTAACCTGACAAAATTTGTTCATTTTGTTTTTCGTAAAGATGCAAATTATCTCCAGAAATTCGAGATCACGGACGATCCGACATCGCGGGCCGCATTTCTAGGATTTGTGCGGGCCGCACTATGGGAACCGCTGGCCCTGAAGAAAAGGTTAGCTAAATGTCTGCGGAGATCATTGCAACGGATTAGATTGTTCCTTGCACAACGCTCTATCGGTGTAATAAACGAATTTTTCCTCGCGGTTATTACAGCGGCCAGCGTTCTGCGTCAGCCTCCCCGACAGTCAAAGATACGGGCAGCCGGGTGTCGTAACGTATCCGCCGTAATACCGGATCTCGCCGCGCGGGATTAAGGCCTCCGCACACTGTACGAAGACGCGGCCTCTGACGAGCCGAATGACTCGCCGATAAACGCGGGAACCTGTACTTCACTATTTAAATAATACGCCGCTCGCAACTTCTACGTTCCGATCGAGAAAAAGTTAGTCGTAAGGGAAAGATTCCTACTAATTTTATGACGCAATCGTTCTTCATTTGTGACAGCAATTACTTTTTATTACAAACTGTTCATTAACACAAATAGAAGAAGAATACGGTAAACATATCCGGGCAATACTGTACGTACAATCTATATAGCAACAAGATATATTACATATAAAATTTCGTATTTTTCCAACTGAACAATTTTTAATTATAAAGTGTATAATTATCTCTATAAGTTCAAGATCCCGGATGATCTGACATCGCGGGCCGCGCTTTGGGAACCGCCGGACTTAGGGGGACAACCCGTCCCGTTTCGCAACGGAAAATTTGCCGTTGAAAGCTTCCTTTTCCCTTATCACGAGATCGTCGCGTGATTCGCGAAGGGCTACTATGTGTGGTCGATCGCGCGTTGACGCTGCTCCAGGGTTAGAGATCTGGGATGGCGCGCGATGTGCGTGGGCCTTTAAAGCCGTGAACGACGAAGGTGTATCCCGTATCCGAGGGTGCAGGGAAGCCGTTAATTCTTGTGCTTTGACATTAGCGACGTGCTTGCCCGCCTCGCCGGTGTACTTTATTTCGCAGTCGGTAAATCGTAAAACGTTAAGGCGACCCGGCCGGCCTGAGACATCGGTTCCACGGCTACCAACGCCTATGCATCACGTTATTTCCCCGCGCTCGTGCAGCGCGACGCCGCTTCTCTGCCCGTGAAATTAATGGCTTTATCTCTGGAACGCATCGGGATCGTTCGCGATGGGACGGAACCGTGCGACGTTTAAAAATTCACGGCCAGCAGCTTCGGACGCGTCGACTCGTTCCATTGGCGGATTAGCCTGGCAGAATATTTTTCCAGCTGTTAGGTATTCTTAGGGGTCTTTGGGGTGAATCGTTATCAGTCATTAGCGCGCGATTAGTAGATCGCAATATTGTTCCAGTGCTAATTACTAGCGTCGCGAAGAAAAATGATTTATTTAAAGGTTAAACTGTGGATTGGTCTGGCGGAATGTTTTTCTAGCCCTTAGGAATCTTGGAGGTCTTGTGGGTGAATCGCGATCAGTGATTAGCGCGCGTTTAGTAGATGGCAATATTGTTCCAGTGCTAATTACTAGCATCGTGAAGAAAAATGATTTACTTAAAGGTTAAACTGTGGATTGGTCTGGCGGAATGTTTTTCCAGTCCCTAGGAATCTTAAGGGTCTTGTGGGTGAATCGCGATCAGTGATTAGCGCGCGATTAGTAGATCGCAATATTGTTCCAGTGCTAATTACTAGCATCGCGAAGAAAAATGATTTATTTAAAGGTTAAACTGTGGATTGGTCTGGCGGAATGTTTTTCCAGTCCCTAGGAATCTTAAGGGTCTTGTGGGTGAATCGCGATCAGTGATTAGCGCGCGATTAGTAGATCGCAATATTGTTCCAGTGCTAATTACTAGCATCGCGAAGAAAAATGATTTATTTAAAGGTTAAACTGTGGATTGGTCTGGCGGAATGTTTTTCTAGCCCTTAGGAATCTTAGAGGTCTTGTGGGTGAATCGCGATCAGTGATTAGCGCGCGATTAGTAGATCGCAATATTGTTCCAGTGCTAATTACTAGCGTCGCGAAGAAAAATGATTTATTTAAAGGTTAAACTGTGGATTGGTCTGGCGGAATGTTTTTCTAGCCCTTAGGAATCTTGGAGGTCTTGTGGGTGAATCGCGATCAGTGATTAGCGCGCGTTTAGTAGATGGCAATATTGTTCCAGTGCTAATTACTAGCATCGCGAAGAGAAATGATTTATTCAAAGGTTAAGCGGAGAAGTGATAATTAATTCCCTGCCTCCACACCCTCCTCGCATGTCCCGCCTTTTGTTTACAACATTCTTAACACCGGAAGTCGTTCGATCGTCGTTACCTTAAAATAAATCGCGCGAACGAAATTCCAGATGTCATTAAAATGTATGCACCTTTGATAACCGAGACCTTATTCAACGTCGATCGCATTTTAATCCCGGCAGCGTTGTTGGAAATTCAAATGACCGCTCGTGAGTCAGGCACGAAATTGGCCGGTTTACGACGGCGCGCGAATTAAATTCGGCCACCCCATCACGGGGGAGAAAGGGGGCGGGATTGGTAAAATAGTATTACCATAATCGCACGCTCCTCTCCGCGGATGCGCATCGGCGTTTCAAGCGCAATTAAATTAATTAACGCTACGTATATAATAAACGCTTTTCCTGTTTTTTTTTTCTTGTCCGCTTTGCATTTCGTATACGATCGTCGTTATTTAAATGTGCGAATGCAAATCTCTCTTACGACCTTCTCTTTTGTTATTCCGTCTTATTCCTTAATCGCTTCATCGTGCTCCCCCATGATTCTTCGTTCTCGCGAATCACCAGAACTTAAAGTCAAAGCCATGTAGCCGTGTCTTTTTCAAAATGGCAAATTAAATCGATTTGGACTTACAAGTTGGGGAGACGGTGGCTAACAGTTCCGAGGGCACATTGTTCAGCTAGTCATATTTAATAGAAAAAGAAAGGGTAACGTTATGTTATTAAGTGTTCTCGATGCGTTGCTTCGACAACGGCATGCCGTCAGCCATTGTAATAGCGTCTGCGATAGTGAATTCTGTCATTACAAGCAAAGACCTAGTGGCAGAGTTGGGCATTACTCGAATGAATCTTCATTCGAATAAGTTTCCGAGTGAAGCCGCGAAAGTATGCTTTTTCACAAATTTCTGAAATTCGACGTCGTTTTCCGGCACTTATCTCTAACTTAAATTATTAGGAGTGGACTGCAGTTAACGAAAGGAAACCAGCTGCATTCCTCTTGTGCGAATTTATTGAAAAACTGCAATAATGCACAAATTACAAAAATAAGAACATTTGAGCTTAAACTACTACTTTTTATAGATTATTCTAATAAATTACAATACATCTTACAATTAAATATTCATGAAAATTACAATAATAATAATAACATAGATTTACATATGATACACTAATGTTTTAGAAACTAAGAACTATTACTTATTAACTATTCTTATAAATTCATTGATAATACATCTTACACATCACCGTGCCGTGTCCGGGGTTTCGTAGAGCGACGTACTACTATAACATGACAAAGAACTAAGAGATTTCTGTCGTGTTCGGAGCCATTTTAATTGCAAACATCTCAGGAGTTCGTTAAAATTAATCTCACAAAGATTAAGCAAAAACTAAAACAGTTGTATCCCTTGTGTACAGAAAATACCTTTTGTAACCCCTTTTCAAGAAGCTGTCCGTGCCCCGTCCGTGCCCCGTCCGTGCCATGGCCAAATATCGGAAGTTAAAAACTGTGGAAACCTAAAGTACAATGAATTGAACAACGCAGTAGCCAAATTACGCATCGCCGTGAGCAGGCAACAATTACGCGATCATCGCATTGTCTTCTCGCCTCCGGCCGTTTATTTACGTGACAGGACTTATCGCGCGCGCGCGCACGCGCGCGGCCAGCGGTAACAAAGAAAGCGCAAGCGGAAACGCAGCCGCGAGCGGTCAGTTTAATTCGCTTTCTATTTTTGTTTCTCTTTTTCTTCGCGAACTTCAGTTATCGTAATGTTCGATATAACGTTCAAGGTTCATTTGCAATTTAAACAGCATCGCTAATACGGACGTGACGCATCCAGAGCCTGTATGGTTCCGCCTATGTTTTTCCACGCGACTTCGTCCATATTTCTTCGAAAGCACTAAACGTGCCTCGACACGAGAAGATTGCAAGAGCCGCGTGCATAAATCTCTGCTGCAACGCATTATTTTCCTCCGTTCGATCGGTAAGAAAGAAAAAAAAAAGTAAGAAAATGCAGAAAGCATGGCCGCACGATGTGGAACAGCTGTTGAACGAGACCGATACACGTCTTTTTGCCTTTCGACGGGTCCACGTCTTCGGATGCGTTCCGCAAGATTATCAGAGTGTCGTGTCGGAATCATTCTAAAGAAGAAGAGATGCCTTTTTCCTTTGCATAGATAGAATTTTGGACAACCGTCCAAGTCGTGCCACAACGTTCTTTTGACCGGTCGACGAAGGGGGATCAGAAGAGCGATTAATCATCGAAGCACCAGAAAGACACTAGATCCACGAATCCTTGCTTGCGTCACGCTAATCTGAGGATAGGCGGCCAAGGTGCCAAGTAGCAAACAACAGTATTTACCAAGGTATCTAGTACCACGATTCCCATCGAAACGAATTATTCGGCGATCAGAAGGAAAATTCGTCGAACGCCCGTCGCGGGCCTACAGTCGGCCGGATTTAGTTTCGTCAGGGAGAGAAGGGGACGAAAGAAGCGGCCATACAGGAGGACGACGCTTCGAGGAACGACGCGCAGTGAACGATTTCGTCGATCTAGTTTTACTTTATTCGAAAATTAGCTGCCACAAATGATACTAAAGTTTAGGTCATTAAATAGCTTATAAGTTCCTCAAGTAGTGTATAATTTCTTTTTTTTTTGCGAATATTTCCCACATTTATTTGCAAAATTGAGCACAACTTCGTATTGCGATACCGCGGTTAATTTTTTCAACGTGAATAACTCCAGTGTAAATAGGTATTTCATAATTTCGTCTTGTAGTAGCTTTCAGGAAAGTAAATATTATTAATAAGCTTCATCGAAGTGTCTTTATTTTAAGTATCAACATTGCGCGATATAATTGAAGATTCTTAGTGTTTAAGCAGAATTCTAAGATTATCTACAGCTCTCAACGATGAAGTTCAGGCAGAATATCAATTTAGAACTCAATACAGAGAAAGACTGTTTAAACAACTGACTCGTTTCGGGTCCCGGGTGAAACGAGCCCTCCATTTATGCGTCGTAAAAAACGGTCCGCATTTTGAATGCACTAATAATTAGTGGTAGATATAAATAAATTGTAAACGGTACTTCTGGTAAGTGTACCACCTGTGCGGGAATTGTTTATGAAACATTTTAGGCGTGCCTTTAAAACACGTTCCGCGCGACCGAACTATTATTTCGACAAAAAAATGTTTTCGCTTAATTTTACTTTGAAATGGGTGCAAATGCGATAGCTGGCGTTCAAATGATCGATGATGAAATCTACAAAATACAGTATTATTAACATCCACGAACTGCGGCATATTTAATATAATGCAGATGCTTGTTTTCGTCCGATCCAAACTTATCAAGTAACAGTGCTTCTTCGTTCGAAGTTTCGTCCCGAAAGCATAGTACCAGCACAGATGTTAAATATTTATTAAGAAATCAGGACGAGGATCCACCGTCGGCCGATAATGTTTCAGTTCTTGCAAAAGGTTAGCTGAGTACAAATTTTACCTTTGTCATGTGCTCCGGAGATAATGTTATTTATTTATTACAATCCGCGCCGTCCGGCTTTGGATGACTTCCGATTTTACATCACTCTCTTATCAAACCTCCAACTTAATAACTAATCAACTCCTTCCCTATTTAATTAACGCAAACTAACCCAAAATATGCAATCTTTAGTCTTCAAACCTTAAACTTTAACTTAAATCAACAAATCGTAAACCGAACTTAAAATTTACACATTGCAATTCGTACCATAACCTTTCAACTTTAATTTGGCTTATACATGTGTAACTGTTAGATCCTTAAAAAAGAACCCTTGCTTGCAAATATGCATTTTTGACCTTCAATCGCTTTTTCTTCGCCTTTGTCACGTGCTCCGAAGCGATGAAAGAATATTAAGAAGAAGAAGAAATCCAGGCAAATAACTTAATCCAGTAAAAAGTGATTAACTTAGTGAAGGTGGATTGCCAGAATCGCTGACTGCGGCGACGAGGTGAAGACCCAGAGGGGTGGGGGGGGTGGGTGGGGGCCTGTGCACCGTGGAAGCAGATGCGAGTGAGCTTTATTGGGAGCGTCTGGCTCGGCCTGTGCAGTTTGGCCGTCCGTGACTACGAGACTCCGAAGGTCCCCGGAACGTTGACCATTCGGCTCTTAAAGGACTCCGGCCGTCAAGGTCACCTATTGAGTCCGTCCACTTCTTCCCTACCTCTACGCGCGCTCGGGAGACCGAACCGATCCTCGCGCGTTTCGGCCTCGGAACGGCCAATCCCTCGCGGTGTTTCTTGGAAAAAGAGCCACACGCGGAGGGAAAACACTGTCCCCGGTGATTTGTACGGTTAAGGAGGGGCTCTCGCGTTATTCGATTCCGCGCGAATTTGGCAAATTCCCTAATTTGCCTCGGCGATCTGTTGCTGTTCCAACTTCGAGGACTTGAGGGAAAAAAAGAAGAGAGAATCCGAACCGCGATGCTCCGACAGTGCAGGGATCGATGGGCGTTGCGAGCCGTTCGATGGTGAAATCCTCTACCAAGAACGCGCTCCGTTGCGCTACCTTTCAATCGTAGCGAACGCATCGGTGCTGCGGCGTTCGAGTGCGTCGCCGCACCGGTGCACTTATTGTTAGCATCTTCCCCGATTAAGGAGACCCTGCATTTTATTCGATTCGCGTGCATTTGGCAAATCCCTAATTTGCTCGGCAATCGTTGCTGTTCCAACGTCGAGGAGTGGATAAAACGAAAGAATCCGAATCGTAGCTCCGATCGTGCAGGGATTGATAGGTGTTGCGCGGCACTCGATCGTGGAATCTTCAACCAATTTTCTCTTGCGCTCTTATAATCGTAGCACTTATTGTTAGCATCCTCCCCGATGAGCGCGGTCAACGCGCAGCCCCGTCCTTGAGCGTTTCTTTTCGCGAATGCGCGAAGCTGATCGGAATCGAGCGGCCGTGCGTCGATTGTGTCCTCGAAAAAGGAGTTGCAACAAAGATATAATTATATTCCAACGCGGAGCCGGGCTGACGTCAGCATATCGTTTGCCGATTACACAGCCGCGTTGTAACGCAATTTCAATAATTCCCCCTCGCGCTCTTTGTCACCTCTTTTCTTCTACTTTCTTCTTCTTCTTTTTTTTTCCGCGCACTTCGCTCCCGGCTGCGAAAGATCCCCGGGTGAGCGGGACCAAGCGAATCGCGGGCACGATTGCCGGCTGATAGCGGACGGAAAAGTGCGTTGACATCGGCTCGCGATTCGAGTGAACGCGGGCAAATGTTTTCCTGATAGCCGAGGTTATCGCGCGAGTACGGTAATTAAAAGTACAATAGACTTATATCGTCGTAATATTGAAAAATAACAGGATCCGAACTTGGGGAGCGCTTTTCATTTCCCCCAACGATCGTATAAAGTCGCTCTTCGACATTTTAGTAGCGTCCACTGTTTCCTTTATATGTGTTTCGGTGATTGTGAGGAATTCTTGAGTATTTATCAAATTAGCCGGCGAGTTAAAAACTATCCTTCCGACCAGCAACTACTGGAAAAAACTGCGCTGTATTCTACTGGCTCGACCTGCCAAGATATTTATCACATTCTCCAATTACGAGTCGGCAATTACATAAAGGCTCCCCGGTTAATTTGATAAGCATTCAAGGATTCATCACATTCACCAAACTTAGCGGTGATTATATGTAACAACCGGCAATTATACATGCTCACCGGATTAATCTCATTTACCGTAACATACATATATTTCTTCCCTTCCTTTTGCCGCGGGAGACTATCATACTCGGGTATATTTAATCTTAGGAACATTCTAATCTCATTTATTTCGTCCCTAATCGATCCAACCTTCACTGCGCATTTCTTTTTGCGCTGTCAGCGATAGAACTATGACCTCGCATGGGGCAGGCCACTTCTGTTTGGCAGCGCAGAGAGGCTGCAGTTTGGCGAGCGCAGTTTGCAGTTCGCGTTGCTAATAACCGAAGGCCAAGTCGAACGGGAGTCGATGACTTCTTCCATTCTTTCTTTCTTTCGCGCCTCTCTCCCGCCCCCGGCCGCCTTGCCCGTGCCGCATCGGCCCGCGTCGATCCACGGCCGGGCGCGATACCATCCTTCGACTTCTCTCTGTCACGACCTCGCGGATCACGCGCCGCCGCGGGTTCACGGTCGTGGACGTCGGCTTGGCGAAATGTGTACCCGCCAAGCGCGGCGGCCGATCAAGGAAAACCGCGCGCATTTTTCCACCGGCAAAGTGTCACCCTCGAACACTCGTCGGAAGTGCAATCGCCGTCTTAAATAATCGGATTTTATTGTTCGACGGCGTTTAAAGGCTTCGTATTTACCTTTCGACCGTCCTCTTTTTTTTTTTATTATTTAACTTACGATCGACACCATTTCTGGTGTGCAAAGGTGTAAATAATGACCGGCCACTTTCGTTACTGCACACTCTACTTTTAAGGCAACGAAGGGTTGCGGGGGCAACAACTTTCTTCAGGGTAAAAATAGAATACAAAGAAAATCACAGGGGCTTAATTAATTAGAAGGGAAGTAAGGCTAATTGTTGTGGAAAAAACTCTGGTTCCGAGAGAATCGTTGTATCAACCATTACAGATGATAACCATAGTTCTATTCTTTCACATACACAAAGGGGTCTCACCGTAAAATCACCGCACCGAAGATTCTTTACCTGAAAATATGTAATAACCGCGATTGAGGGGTAAGAAACGCCGAGCGGCTCGGTCACCTCCACCACCCCCGTGACACCGACCTGGCGTCCTCCACACAGCGTCAAACCCAAAGAACCCCCACATTGCTATTGGCTAAAATGAAAAATGCGAAAAGCCAACAGAAAACTAGAAATTCCATAACCACACCCACGCAACTTAGCTTTTAGATACGAACACTCCAACAGAAGACTTTCACACGAACCAGGAAAGCGAACGCTTGTAAGACTCATCGGCCAGTCAGCATGTATCACTTAAACTCATATTAAACTCTTTTTCGAAAACCACGCATTTCGAATTCAAAGCGCTCCGCTGGGCGTAAGACTCTAAACGAGCATCGGCAAACCTTTGCTCTCCGTCACATATCAGCGATAGCGAAGAAAGCCGAAAGGCTAATAATAATAATAATCAGTTCTGTCAACTAATTATATCAACGGTATTATACATACCGTAGCTACGTTACTCGGTGCATCGTTTCACCTCTGACTCTATCACTAGCGAATCGCTGATCCCGTAGAATCAGCAAGCATGCACGTGACGCTGCACGTAACAGCGACTGCACTTGCCCCTGCGCTTGTACTGCACTTGCAAGTGTCGCGCGGAACGGTAGCCGATCGTGCGACAAGCATTTCGACACCTGTGCACGGTCATCCGAGGCGATCAACGGCTTCCTCTTCGGTCAACGTTTGGAAAATAAACGGGGAGTCGTGCGGAGTTCAAGATTCGAGCCGTCGAAACCGAACGCCTCGTTATAGGAAATTCGCGGAAGTGCTTTGCCAGTGTCCTATTGGCAGTTCCCTCCTCAGATATGTCGGTGAGGATTCAGGAACAGTAGACGGAAATATTGGTGGCGAGCGACAATAAAATCCAGCCCGTTTCGTACTCGTATTAAATCGTTACACAAGCACCGCTTAAATATAATGCCGTTGTGCGCGAAACTGGAACTGAATGGATCTGGTTTAATAATTCTCCAAGCAGAATTGACACATCCGCGGACCCCCGAAACGTGTTTCTGTAGCGAATTATATCTGACGGGAAGCGGGACTGGCGTCTCCACAATTAGACCGCAAGGATGGCAGTCATTAGCGGGCGTTCGATGTAATCCCCAGGTCGATTCGAAACCGCCTGCTCGGCGATAGTTCATTACCCCTACTCGACCTTCGTATCAAAGAATGAATACCCTTCCGCCGTGACAAGGGCCATACGAAAGTGGCACTCACCGATTTAGATGAAATCGAGGTGGAATGTAGTTCTCATACAAATATTTCACACGTGTCTTTTTTCTTCTCGGCAATCGCGCGCGTTAAAGGGATGAAAACCGCCCTCGAAATCGAATTCGACGAATATCTCGGAGAATACTAGAGACCGAGCGATTGCGTAAACGAGAGAAATTAGTATCTTTTTTAACGACGAATTGAACGGTGTAAACTATTTTGTTGGAAATCCGTTTGTTTAAATAGCACGTCGAAAATCGACATTATTTTGATAGTTTTCTCTCCAGTTAAGTGTGAATAAATTTGCTTGAGTATTTGCTTATAGAAGCTACGCATCCAGACATGGGCTACGGATAAATTGGAATTTTAATTTTACCATTACGAAACAGTTACTACGTTTGATATTTTTCTCGCTTTATGCGCGCAATAGACGACCCGAGTTGTTCCTCGTTTCTTAAGTACGTCGTAACTTTGGAAAGGACTGACGATTAATTTGAACTAATGTGCGCGGAATGATATTATACAAATTACAGTCCTTGATTCGCAATCGTTTCGATGCGGCTGCGTAGATGCGAGACCACGAAAGTTCGAGAAACCTGCGAAGTTCCGCTTGGCGGACTTACATTTTCGCATGACAAATCGTTTCGGGTGCGACGATGTCGTCGCCTTGAAACGTTCGAGAAGCATTTGTGTTTTAATCACTCCTACAAGGAGTATCACTTATGTGACAATCACATTGAATAGTTTACGTAAATTGGCCTTTTCTCTTTAAACGCTGCAGCGAGTGTCTGACAATAAAATAGCGCTTTCTCGGAGCTACCACGATTTTAAGAAACGGGGAACAACTCGGGTCACTCTACTGCGAACATCAAGCAAGAGAATTTCAAATACAATAACTGTTTTGTAACGGAAAACTCGTCATTCTAATTTATCCCTAGTTTGCGCCTCGTCTTTCACTCTTATAATAAAACAAATTCATGAATTAATGAGGTTTAAATTACTTATATATGTGAATACTACATCTTTTGATCATCAGTTAATTAGTCAGCGCTGGTCTGTTTTATTCGTGGCCCGAAGCAACTTTGTCTCCTTCCAACGTGGCCAAGGGATACCAAATGATTGGACACTCCCGCCCTAGAGCAAGGTGTTCCGCGATTGCAAGAAAAGGGGATGGCAAGGGATAGAGCAGTCTAGTCGAGTTTACGTTATCGGACGGTTTCTCACAATGGGAGCCGGGTTCGTGCAGAAAGGGGTTCGCGGTTTTTGCGGCGGGGCCGGAGGGACTGAATAACCAGCGGAGCTGGTGGGAGCAAAAAAAGAGAAAAGAAAAGGGGGAACGAAGAGAGTGGGGTGGCAGAGTGCAGCAGCGGCAGCAACGATGCAATTAGGCGAGTTATGCAGAATGACGTCACACTTCGAGCCGGGGTAACTGTGCTGAGTCAAGGACAGTCTGCCCAAGGACCTCCCGCCCAACCCCCTCCGCACCCCTAGCTCGCCGATACACCAAGCCGCCGCTCCCAGGCCGGTCGAAGATTCGTAGGAAGACCTAGAATTTCCTTTCGGACCCTCGTCTTCTTATCGGAACTCGGATACATTAATCAGTGTCTCCATTGTTAATGTTATTAACGCCCCACCGATTGGGTGCCGGAGGATCGAAACGTTTCACGCCCCATTGACGAGCATCGTCGAGGATTCTCGTTGCATCGCGCTACGGAGATCGAGTCGTCGCCGACGGTCTCTGGAGTTTGTTCATTCCGTACGACACGCGGCCGATACCATTCCGGGAACGTGACTGGCCGGAGGTTCAACGAACGAGACCTGTCCATTTTATTTTTTTTTTTTCAAAGGACTACGCGCATCAAGGCGCGACAACGAAACAAAAGAAATGTTCGCGTGTCGATCTCGAACACGAAGCCCAGCCGTTTGACGAATCGTTCCGCGTTAAATCCATTTCCACCGGCCCGATGCCCCGTGATCGATATAATCTTCTGAGAAGATCGTCGACTAAAGATTTCCCAGACGCTCGATTCTATTAGACACTCATTGGTTCTATGTCGGTCCCGGGGATTCTGTGATCACTGTAATCGCGCCTGCTCGTTACGTCACCCCGAGCGATCGGGCCAAGGAATCGGTGCCGCTTTACACCGTTTTGTTATCCCGGACAACGGCGCCCCGTTTCGATCGCTTAGAAATTATTATCCGTCTATAAATAATGTTCTTAGAACGGAGCGGCGAATAGTTCCACATGCAGATTCTTCAGTTTATCTCTTAACAAAGTGTGTATAGGCTTCGCGACAGGGTGAACACACCGCTGAGCCACCCCAAGAATTGCATTGATTTCCGTTAAAGCCGTTATTATCGTACATGTTTTCATTATTGGCCGATTATCGTTCGCGCGGCTCGATCTCACAATAACGGCGTTACAATCGGCCAATACGGCGCATCGGTGTACGCGCTGAAATTCTATGTCATGGACCCAGCCTTGGATCAAGCCTACGATACGCAGCCAACCCAATTATATATTTATTTGCTACGTAATATCGCGCTGGCCCTGATCCGACCGCAGCGTGTAACTCTTGTATAATCGACATTATGTAAGGCGAGAAAGAGGCGAGCGCGACAATCGGCGTTCTAAGCCAACCTTAACCCTTCTAAGCCCGATCATTACAATCCAACGAGTCGTGGTAAGATCGAACTGTACGGGATAAACGTGCGCGGCGGTTTGCGCTGCAAGATTCCCTAAAACTGTTATATTCACAGTATTATCATTCATTCTTTTCCAGACTATTGATTCAATAGTCCAAAGGAATAGCGGCAGATTATTGTCTAACTTATTAAATATCGGCTCGGCGAAGCTTCGAATAGCGAAAACGAATAATCGCAAGATATTCCGCGATAATCGAAATGCAACCCCTATGGGATAAATGTTGCGCTGCAAGATTCCCTAAAACTGTTATATTCACAGTATTATCATTCATTCTTTTGCAGACTATTGATTCAATAGTCCAAAGGAATAGCGGCAGATTATTGTCTAACTTATTAAATATCGGCTCGGCGAAGCTTCGAATAGCGCAAATGAATAATCGCAAGATGTTCCGCGAGAATCGAAATGCAACCCCTGTGGGATAAATGTTGCGCTGCAAGATTCCCTAAAACTGTTACATTCACAGTATTATCATTCATTCTTTTGCAGACTATTGATTCAATAGTCCAAAGGAATAGCGGCAGATCATTGTCTAACTTATTAAATATCGGCTCGGCGAAGCTTCACCCCCACCCTCACCCATAGCGAAAATGAAAAATCGCAAGATATTCCGCGGTAATCGAAATGCAACCCCTGCCTCGGAATAGATAACCCGTGCATTCCTGACATAGATCAAGCCATGCGCGCCTTGTCCGGAAGGTGAGCGGAGATCGATAAGATCGCGGGTGACATTTCTACCACCGATCCCGCCGTCGCCTTCCATCGTTATTATTATTATTAATTATCGGCGATAAACGCAAACGATCGCCCCGATGGAAAGAAAGGAAAGAGAACGAACGCGAGCCCGGCTCGCCTGCTGCAAGAAAATGTTCGCGCGCCACGCGGTCGACTCGTGGCTCCGCGAACCGCGGAGAACCTCGGCAAAAGGAGTCGCCGCAAGGCTGGCGATGTGCGCGAGGTCAGTACCGCGAGTGTGACAATCGCTCGGCATTGCTCGCGTTCGCGTGCTATCCGCTCGGAATTCGCGCTCCTCGATTATCTGGCCGGCGAGCTGCGGGGGCGATCGTGCAGCAACGTTTTGAACATCGGGACAAGAGATAGAAGTTCAAACTGAAGAATTTCGAGTACGCTTTCACGAGACAGTGAACCTTTCACTATCATGTTCTGCAGTATTCTCGCGTTTTGCAGCGTTATTTGTCCCGTGGTATCCAATATTAGATACCTCGGTAAAAATTTGTTTTTGTTTTTCTCTTTATTTTGCACGCTGGTGTGGCCTTTATTTTGAGACTTTACCTGAAGCACGTGTGCAATGCGTAATGGGCCAGTCCTAGTACTTTCAAAATGAGCAGAAAAGAATGTTAAATGGACACCGGCAATTTGTTACGGTTCATAATAAATATTATGAATGATAATTTTTGTTCAATTACAAAAATTCCCAGGGTTGCCGGTAAAAAGCTTTTCAACATTTATTTCTTTAAGGTGTATAAATTATGCCCAGCGCGAGCATATTTGCGCTTAGTTTCGCTTTCGCTAAGAAGTATAATTTAATTGTCATGATTGTTCCCGATTTAGAGACTTTAAGCAGACTAGACAGGGTATTTATTATATATATTTTTTTAATAACAATGGTATTAACTTGTTTAATATTGATCACTGGAGGGGTGTGCGGTAAAAATAGAAAAAGCAAACAACAAAAAAAGTTTAAGAATTACATAAACATAAAATTATACTAAAGCCTGTAATTTTTTAACTTTCTTCTATGTATTTTTATATTCGTGCTATACCTCTCTCCAGTAATCGATATCGAACAAGTAAAAGACAAGTAAAAGACGAAGAAAAAACAACAGCGAACAAAAGAAGGTAGAACATTACACAAACATAAAATAATAATAAAATTCTAGAAACTGCAATTTTTTAACTTTGCTTTATTTGTTTTTACATTTCTGCTACACTTCCCTCCAGGAATCGATATCGAATAAATAATAGAAAAAAACAAACAACAACGAGAAGTTAAAAAATTACATTACCATAAAATAATAGTAAATTTATAATAAAACCTGCAATTCTTTAACTTTGTTTTCTTTGTGTTTATATTTGCGCTATACCTCTCTCCAGTAATCGATATCGGACAAGTAATAGAAAAAACAAACAACAACAAGATGTTAAAAAATTACATCAATATAAAATAATAGTAAAATTGTAATAAAACCTGTAATTTTTTAACTTTTTTTTATTTGTTTCAGTGATATCGATATCGTTTTCATATTTGTGCTATACCTCTCCCCAGTGATCGATATCGGACAAGTGAATACCATTGTTGTTTAAAGAAACGTAACAAACACCCTGTCCAGCGTTTTATCGAATTACAAGAGTTGTCCAGGATTGCCAGTAAAAAGCTTCTCATCATTTGTTCTTAAAAGGTGTATAGATTGTGGGCATTAATGTACTTTGTGCTTTTTGTTGCTTTTTCGCCAGGAAGTTAATTTTATTGTCGTGACTGTCCTAAATATAGAGACTCGAATCGAGCTGAACAGGATATTTGTTGCATATGTTTAAACACCAATGGTATTAATTTATTCGACACCGACTACCGGATGGAGGTTGCAGTAAAAATAGAAAAAGCAAGCAACAAAAGAAATTTAATAACTTACATCAACATAAAACTGTTGTAAGATTTTACTAAAACCTGTAATCGTTTAACTTTTCCATTCGTTTTTATATTTGTTAACCTGTATTCGGCTGCAGGAAAAGCGCATTGTTTGAACCTCGAGCCTTTTGTTGGGCGAATTATCGGTTCCGGTTCGGAGACCATTGACGAATCGAATGCTGAGACGCGGAGGGATCGAATTGGGAAGAATAATTGAGTTCCGCTCAGAAAAAGTGGGGCATTCAAATCTCCGAAGCGGATATTCCGAAGTTCCATGTTTCCGCGATGAACTCTCAACTACAAGTTTCCTCTCGCGTGCAAGTCGCGCGATCGCGTTCGCACTGCGACGCGATCGTTTCCCGACAGGAAGAGAATTCCGCGTCCCATTGAATCGCTACCATTTTCTACGATCGCCCCTGCGGGAACGTTCTTGAAAATCTGACGCATCGCGCTGGCCTTTTGCGGCGAAGGGGGGGGGGCAGGAACGTATTGCATCGCGTCGATAGCGCGAGATTGAAATATCGCGCAGGTGGTGTCTATTACGGCAACCGTGAACAAAGGTGACGTGGATCGAAGAAAATTCTATCGTGCTCACGGACGAGTACGAAGGCCGTCGATCTGGCGAGGGGGAAAAAAAAAAACGAGGAAAAGTCAGCAGTAAGGAAGAGCTGTGGACGATTACAAGTACTGATAATTTTACTATACCCGTGATCCACAAATATCATAATTTATTCGGTACAAATCTAGTCTATTATAAAAAAACAAAGAAACAAACGTTTCGCTGCAGAATCTAATTCTGCCATTCTGCAATCTGCCCATTAATAAATCTGTCATTCGACTGCAACACGTATGATAGCATACATATCCCCCGGCAAGTGCACGTAAGTTGAAGTGGTGTTCGCGCAACAAAGAACCGTTCGCCGTCGCGGAGGGACGAATTATCTGGGGGACCGTTCTCCTTGGCTCGGATAGATGTTTACGCGTTATATCACCGAGCGTTGGGGGAGGGGGAGGGGGCGATAACGAGCATTACGTATTAATAACCGGTATTATTGTTGCGAGCGATGCGCAGGCCGCATCTCGTGGTGCCGCGATAAACGATAATTGCGAATGGCTAGTAATCGCCGCCGTAACTTCTTACGTCACCGATAGAACAGTTCCAACCCCGCGTTCTCTAAACTCGCACAACTTAAGCTACGCTCAGACCGCGGTCACGTCACGTGACGACGCGTGATTCCACGTTTAGGCAGCATTACGCGTGACATAGCGGGCGGTGTTCACATTCGAATCACGCTCCGCAACAGCAGTACGTACAAGACTCTTCTCTGTCATCGTCTGACATTAGCCGGGCCACGCTAACTTAGCCCACGAGTGGTGGGTGGTGGTGTGTGTGTGTGTGAGGGGGAGGTATTCATATAGATACGTCTCGATCCCTTTAATCAATAAGAGTTTGTATCGAACGGGAAGACACAGGTTATTAACAATTTTAGGGAAAGATAGTTTGGAAGGGATGGAAATCACTCTCGAAGTTAAGGGTACAAGCCGTATTTGTTTAAATATCTCGGAAGGTATTGGACATATATAAAATTATTGTGGAAGGTTTCATTTATTTAAACAACGTATTAAATAACATGATGTTATTATTAATTTCTCGTGCTAACAGTTCATTAACATTCAAACAATTTCTATTGCACGGAATGTAATATTAAAACGATTATACCTCAATGAGTGATATACTTTGCATTCGAAGAAAACTTAATTCCAAGAATGTATTCTAAATATTATAGGAATAAAATTGATTACAACAATTTTAAACTCTGCAGTCAATTCATTATTTCGACCGTAGCATAAGGCAAATTCCCCAAGTGGACAGGTTTGCCTGCGTGACACGCGTACCATTGGGAAACTGTGACAGGCTGTGAAATCGTGAAACGGCTTTGACGCTTTCTGACTGCACTGTGTCGCCAACAGATTTAAAGCAATGGAAACATGCCGGTTCACGCTTCTGGAATGTCATGTGAAATAACGTTATACAAGCTCGTAACACGGACAACAGTCTGAACAGTGTTTGTCACGCTTTTATTCTAAACATCTCTAACAGTATAAAGAGTGCTGTCTTGGCGAAAACCAGATGCACCTGGGAAAGACGCCTGGCCATTGAGATAACAGCAGAGAATACGGCGATACGTCCTGTGCACGTGACACTAGAAATGTAGCATACCGTGAAATCGAGGACGGCCCGTACACGTGTCAATGGGTTGAACCGCCGTGAATGCGTGACGTGTCAGCAGTGCGTCGCCAACGGATTTAAGCCAATAGAAATACGTCGGCTTACACTTCTACGATGACACGTGAAAACGCGTAACGCCGTGACACGTGACGCAGGTCTGACCTTACATACGCCGATGTCATTAGCGCTGCACCGGAAACGGTTATTCGCGCCACGAAACTGACCCGTTCCGTTTCCAACGTGACGGAGAACACGTAAGCCGATTACTCGATACGACTCCGGTTATCGGCTGGGGCAGTGAGTCAACCGGAAGAGTCGGTAGTCGTGCCACGATCTACACCAGAGTTAGGCATTATTCGGATAAGTTTCCGAGTGAATTCCGAATGAATTCCGACGAATAAATTGTTATTCGAATAAAGAAGTAGTCGACTGAACAGACGAATAAAAGTATCACGTGATATCTACGGTGTACGTATATGTAAGGGTCCATGGGTAAAGAAAAAGGTTATGTTCCGGTTTTGCAGCCGTCGATAGGTGGCGGGTGTCACATTTGTTCGTCGTTTAGTCGAGCAAAAGATCGAGTAAAATCGTATTCGAATAACAGTAGATATTTATTCGCGACAAACGAATAAGTTCTCCCCGAAGAAAATCATTATTCATTATTTACGAATAAACGTGCCGCTTTCATTCGTTATTCTTTATTCGTCGTTCAGAATAAAATTTGCCTAACTCTGATCTACACGTCCACCACTCCGTTCACCTTTTGTCCCTATCCTCCTCGAATCTCGTCGCTAATAACGCACTGAACAGGCGAACCAGGAAAGTCTCGTCGTGTTTTTCCATCTCGGTGATTCCGATCTCTTCCCGCACTCTGTGCGTCAGACGACTGTTCACCTTTCCATGAAATCTTTTTCCTGATCGAAATGTGCACCGATAGGGTGGATTTTGGAGCCGTTCAATTAGAGCTCTGGCGAATGAAATCGCTTTATAGTTTAAGAGGGGGCTGATCGTATTCGACTGGCACTACCAGCGCACTCTCAACCGTTCAGATTCCTGTTTTTCAAAAGAAGAGAACTTCTGACACCCAATTTCTTCCAGCATCGCGGTTGGCATTTCTATGCAGTGTTATCGTAGCTCTGAATTAAAGAGTCGCCCGTTCGCGGCGTCTAGTGGCTCCGTTAGCAATTCAACGCTGGCTGTGATCAAGGCCTCGGGCGTCCATTAAAATTCCGCAGACTTCGACGCGTTCTCCGCGACTCTTAAACGTAACTGATAGACGACAACGGAGCTCTGTTTATCTGGAAGGCCGGTTCGGAAATTGGATCGCCGTTCGATCGTTCCCATCGACGAGCTTATTTCGGGCGATCGACTCCTTCTCGTCTATTTTACATTCCCTTCGATTCCATGTCCCACTGGTCTACTCGCTGGCTAATTCTATGGTTACATAAATACATACGATGCCCGCGGCGGCGACGTAAAAGGAAGTTGCGGGCCACGCTGGACGGCGACTATTTCCGGCCCGCGATTTTTAGCCCCGGTAATTGGGCCGAGCCCCTCTCTCTCTCTCTCTCTCTCCCTGCTCGATTCCCTCGCGTCGGAATCACCTTGTCCCTCTGCTCCTTTTCTCGTTCCGTTCTTACCCCTTGCCCGAGCTTCGTCACCGGTTAGACGCGATGACGATTCGGCCGGGTGGAAGAAAAAGTAGGCGAAAACGGTTCCTTTTCTTTATCCAAGACGGCTTCGGATCGCGGAGATCGCGCGCATGGAATTCCTTTGCGCTAATGGCGTTGCCTCACGATTCTTGGCCCGGTGTAATCTACTATCCAGTTCGTCCCTAGCGGTCTAGTAAAATAAGTAACTTAACAATTCATCGGTATAGCAAGTGGAAAGTAATTCGCATTGGCAATGAGGGAACGCGGGCGTTTGCGCAACTGGGAATTGCCGAGGCGATATCGCGGAGATCGATAAGCAAAGGTCGTTGCGCAATTAACGAGAGGGGACGCCAGACACGGACTAATGTCACCTCAGACAGCTTTATCACCGGCGATGATGATCGTCTGATACGCGATTACCCGCACCAGCCTGCAATTATTTTATCAGTCTACAATCCGACGCTTTGCAATGTTTACGAAAGTACCAAGCATGCACCCTTCTCGGCCGCCTTCACGACCCCCGTTCGTCCAAGACGATCCGCTCGCGAGCATCGAACCAAGTCGATTCTTCCTTCCTCGCGCTCTTAAATAATGTGTAATAAATAATTACAAAAAATGCAGCAGCCTCGCGTCAGTTGTGAGCGAAATCGTACCCTCTGCCAGAGTTGATAAATCTTCATACGAATAATTTCTTATTCGAATAAATAAGTAGTCGACTGAACAGGCGAATAAAAGTATCACGTGACTTGTACAATGTATGTATACATACGTATAGTGTATACATATACAGGGTGTTCTGCTACTGCATGTCAATATTTTAAGGGATGATTGTTGAGGCAATTCTGAACAACTTTTTCCTTTGCCAAAACGCTGGATAATGGTTCGTTATTGAATGATTAACGAAAAAGGCTGCAGTTGAGCGTATCGCGGTCTTCTCTCGGCTAAGCGCGCGCTCTACACGCGCCCTGATTGGTCAGCGTTTTTCATTAATCATTCGAAAACGAAGCTTTAACCACTGTTTTGGCAAAGGAAAGAGTTGTTCAAAATTGCCTCAGCAATCGCTCCTTAAAATATTGACATGCAGTAACAGAACACCCTGTAGTGTGTACGGTGATGCCGGAAAATTTAGGTTAAATAATGCTTGTTGCAATTAGTAAGTCGATAGTGTTCGCGATTCATAAAAAACCTATTTCTATATACTTTACATGGAAATCGTAGATGTCAATTAATGTAAAATAGTAAAAAAGTACGCCAATTATGTTTGAATGTTTTTCAACGCATAGAAATCCTTGTTATAGAGGTAAAAGTCATTCATCACATATCATAAGATGTCACAAATGACATCTTATCGTTCAAATGTGATTTTGCTATGAAATTGTTTATAAAAATTTGATTACACAAAGTATTACAAAATGGCTCGTTAGACTATGCATACAAGGACTCTGGAATATTAAAAAAAAAAAATTCTTGGACTATAATGCAAATCAGTTTGTTGTCATGCACAGGGGAAAAATAGTAGATCCAATTTTCCATTAAAAAATACATTTCAAGTTGTATACGGCAATGATTCGAATACGGATAATCGTTTCAATAAATCGGCTGTAAAATTATATATACATATTTGAAGTTTATCATTCACACTGGCGGACCATCATTTTCGTGACTGTAAACAATTATTCGAACATTCCTCGTTCTTTCAATGTTAAAGGAAAAAAGTTGCGTCTTGGGCATCCGGGGCAATAGAAAATTATTTAAAGGGGGCCTGTGTTGGGCATTATTCGAATAAATTTCCGAGTGAATTCCGAATGAATTCCGACGAACAAATTTTTATTCGTATGAAGAAGTAGTCGACTGAACAGGACGAATAAAAGTGTCACGTGACATCAACCGTGTACGTATACACAGGGGTCTGTATGTAGGGGTCCGTGGTAAAGAAATAGGTTATGATCCGCTCTTGCAGCCGTCGGTAGGCGGCGGGCGCCATATTTATTCGTCGTTTAGTCGAACAAAAGATCGAATAAAATCGTATTCGAGTAAATTGGGTTCGAATAACAGTCGATATTTATTCGTGACTGACGAATAAGTTTTCGCCGAGTAAAATCGTTATTCGTTATTTACGAATAAATGTGGCGTTTTCATCCGTTATTCTTTGTACGTCATTCAGGATAAAATTCGCTCAACTCTGCCCCCTGCTAAAGATTCTACCGTACGAAAGAGATCTTACTTCGTTACCGGAGCGGAGTTACTGAATTGCCACTTCGCGTCACGATAGATCGAAGGCTGACGAAATTCCTCGGCTATTCAAATGGTCCATTACGAAACCTGCAACAGATCGGAACGCGGTTTATCGCCGCGGCTGTTTGCCCTGGCGAGTGCGCGATTAAATCGCGCGTACGGACAAGCGCGCACGCACTATCGGTGACGCAACGAGATCGAACGTTACGTCTTTCGGTTGAATTTTCTGACGGGCGCACGATCGTTTTTATAATACGGCCGGCGTTAAATGAATAGGAGGAAGGCTCCGGCTACTTAAATAAAACGTAAAAAAAAGCATATGATTCATCAAATTTTAATCAAATTTCTTTTTCAGGAAATAAACATGAGAACTACCCGAGTCATTATAACTACAAAGAAAACAAATTTCTTATATAACTGTATAAAAAAATATCAATAAATTGTAGCCTATGTTTTCATGCAATCAAAAAAATGGCGGGTAGCACAGGAGATAATTTTTTATCACCATTTACTTAGGTATGTTCGCTTTACATGCATCACAATAGTAATATAAACTTGATGTATCAACATCTGCACATTGTTCATGTGCCCAATTTTTGCGTTTGTTGCATAGCATTCGATCTTCTTCGAAGATTTCTCCGCAGAACACACACTAAGTGTCTTGATGTTCTCGACTAAAAAGATTTCTTTTTTACTTTGTCTTGCATTAACATTTTTTTACCTTAAGTGGCTATACTTTTCGCAACTAGTTTAATCGTATGCTAAAGATACTAGTTGATTTGAATACCTTAAAGTAACATCTTAATGTACTATAAACTGATAAGGAATCACAATGATAAAATATATCGTTTTCAAAACCTGACGTTCACAAAATTGTCCCTAGATACCCGCCATACCAGTGTCCGGGGGTACACCCGATTGACGTCATCAATTATTTGTTCCATTCATTGGTTCGATACGAAAATAATTTAGTAAAATGATGAAGGATACTTAAAATATATCGAGCGATTAACGATAAAATCGATGAAACATGTGACAGGGCTTACATTTATTAGACAAAAGGCGTCGATGAAATTTAATCGCCCCGATAATATCACTCGCAGCGAGAAGAAAACTGGCAATAATATCCAAGTCGCTTGGCGGTGCGCGCATCTACCGATTTCCAATCGCTTCTGGGCGCAGACAGCTCTGTTACCCTCTGCCACTTATTTTCTACAGGGTGTTCTGCTACTGCATGTGAATATTTTACGGTGCGATTGCTGGGGCAATTTTGAACAACTTTTTCCTTTACCAAAATCGTGGTTAAAGCTTCGTTTTTGAATGATTAACGAAAAACGCTGACCAATCAGAGTGCGTGCAGAGGGCGCGCTTAGCTGAGAGAAGCTCGCGATACGCTCAACCGCATCCATGAACGCCTTCTCGGCTAAGCGCGCGCTCTACACGCGTTCTGATTGGTCACCGTTTTTCGTTAATCGTTCAAAAACGAAACTTCAACCACCGTTTTGATAAAGAAAAAAGTTGTTCAGGACTGTCTCAGCAATCACCCTTTCAAATATCGACATGCAGCAGCCGAACACCCTGTATATGACGTAGCAGCAAAGATACGAGAATGCCCGTGGCTACCCGCCTTTCCGCCTACGCGTTGGCTCGCCCGTTCCTTGACAAACGATTCGTCGCCGAAGGCGGAGGTGTTCGCGGGGCATTATTCGTAGGTCGGCCACACGATGATCGAACGGGCCAGCGGTTTCGATAACAGAAAGCAGCCGTAACGGTGTTCGCGACAGCGCGTCGTTACGCGAACGATCGACCGGTTATTATCAATTCGATGCCGTTGATTCATTCGCCGCGATAGAATTAAAGAGCACGACCGGCCTCGTGGCCTTATTGCGATTTAGACGCGTCGGCCTTGGTGCCTGGACGTAACCCGTCCCTCGGCGATTTCGGCTGCGCCTCCTCCGCTCGGATAAGCTTGTTTTTCGAACACCTGATCGCCGGTTTTACGATCTTACGATTCGCCGACGAGCGGCGGGTTTCCTGAAATTAATCGCGGATACCGGGACGGTATTGCACTTGGAGAGTTTTATTGTCGCTCTCCTTATCGTTTTATTATCGTTTCACTTTCATGGCCACGGTCGTCGTGTGTACTTATTTAACTGCTCTCCGTCGGTTGATGTCTTCTGTCAAAAGACAAAGCACCTTCTTTTATCCGGCATCTAATAAATTTCTACTTCCACGCATAAGGGTCGGGCTGATTGAAACGCGAAATTGCATTACTCTTCCTTGATAATCTTTGCCGGGACAATTTTTCGTAAATCCTCCGCCTTAACCTTTCGGTCGAGAGATCATTGATTTATTGATCTCTTACCATAAACGCCGTCCTTCCTGGCGGACATTTTTATAGACTCGTTAATGAGTTTACTGCCCATTGTCTCGGCTCGTAATGTCCGCCCCCCCCCCTCCCAATGAACAGCGCGAGGAAAGAAATTGTGATCTTTAAATACTCGTCGCGGTGAAAGCCGGTCGGGCTCCGAAATGTATTATAATCACCGTTTTATCGCGGACAGCAAACGGATTTGACGCATCCTCCCGTCGGTCGTGCGAGCCGTCGTTAACGCTTGCGTCACGGTAACAGAGCTCCTTGGACTTTGCGCCGGGACACATTTGAGCCGCATTTTGCGCCTCATTCGTTTTATAGCGTTGCACGGAAATTCGCAAGCCGGGATGGCTTTCGATGTCTTCTACATTCGCTCGAGTCTCAAGACGGAAGCAGGGGAAAGTTCCCTAACCTGGACCGGCGCTTAAATTGGTCCACCATCTTTATTCGCGTGTTGATTAACGAAGGCTGCATTTCTCTGCAGGGGATTATAGTTGACACGTTGCTGACGGAAACGAAACACTGTGGAATGAGCAACAACTGCAGCGCGATGAATGTTTCATTTTAATACCGGCTGATAGAATTTTCCCTCCAAATTACGTAAACTGTAACTTTTCACTGGTAGGAACATGTTGAGATCCAATGGATGTAATTCTTTAAGAACAGACATATCTTTAATGTTATCGTAGCATTCATGTGTTATTTACACTAGTTTTTGTTTATTATACCCAAATGTTAAAATTATATTACTTTCTAGCCTGATATAATTTTGCCTTCAAGTTACATATGCTCAAAGTTTTGACTGGTAGGAACATGTTGAGATCCAATGGGTGTAATTCTTTAAGAACAGACACATGTCTTTAATGTTAGCGTAGCATTTATGTGATATTTACACTAGCTTTTGTTTATCGTACCTAAATGTTAAAATTAGATTAGTTCCTAGCCCGATATAATTTTGGTTAGTTAGGTTAGTTTCTAGCCTGACATAGCTTTGCCTCGAAGTTACATATGCTCCAAGTTTTGACTCGTAGGAAAATGTTGAGATCCAATGGGTCTAATTTTTTAAGAACCTATCTTTAATGTTACCGTAGCATTTATGTGATATTTACACTAGTTTTTGTTTATTACACCTAAATATTAAAATTAGATTACTTTCTAGCCCGATATAATTTTGGTTAGTTAAGTTAGTTTCTAACCCGACACAATTTTGAATTCCATTTTTTAAGAACAGACGTATCCTCAATGTTATCCTAGCATTTCTATGATATTCGCACTAACGCAATTCTGTTAATCTTTGTTTAATCCTTATGAAATTAATCTCAATGTTCTCCTGAGATCTTTGCGATTAAAATGACTAGCTCGTTCTTCAGTTATAATAGAACGTCGCTCTGAAAAAAAAGCCCGCACACGGCACGGTGATGTATAAATCTTACTCGTCTGCGTAGCCGGCTGTTTCTTCATTCGAATACAAAAATATTCGTTACTGTCGACTGATTGCCTCTTATTCGAACCTCTTATTCGCTAATCACTCGTATTAACAGTCGAAATTCATTCGGAAACTTGTCCGAACGAAAATTCGTTCAGAATAATGCCCAATCTCTGCCGTGCGCCATTTATATGGAACAATCGTCGACCCCGATTGATCCACGGGAGATCGTACGTTGCGGCACGCGGTGGTGCAGGCCTTGCGATCTATCCCGTTCCGTCGCATAATTACGGGATCACGGCGAAACGTATCGGTTTACAACGCGACGACCGTGATTCTCGCCTCGCCTCGCCGCGGCACTCTATCGGGCGTAATTGTTATCTTCGCTCTATCGGCTGGCCTATTTTCCCGAAGGCCGTGTCGATTTGAAAACTTGCACGCCGCGAATCAACGGATCTTTCGTCGTAGCGGACCGTTACGCAACCCCCCCCCCCCCCCCCCCCAACCTTATCAAGCACGCGACGGGTCTCGTAGATCCACGATTGCGAGCGTGCCGCGGAGATCGTGAATGAATTGTCCTAAAAAAAAAAATATATATATACGGAAGATGATTACTGCCGTTATAGACCGTAATTGGGTGAGTCAATTGCCTTTCGAAAATATCGCGAGTATCGTAAAGATTGTTTTCTAAAATCGAGTCGGCTTAATCCGTCAACCAGCAGTTTAACTTAAATCGACGAACGCTCGTGCCGATCTTCTACGATAAGGATTTCCCTGAAATAAGAACTATCATTCCGTTCGGCATGCGTGCTAAACATACGGGAAAGAGGTACTTGGAAATCGGTTGGACGGCGAAAGGCGCGAAAATTCTTGGCGGTTCTATTATCGCGCATCGTGAGGCGGTCAACTTTCTAGGCGAGGCGTATCTGCGATTTTTCCACGACCGGTAGCCTCGTTTCGTCGATTCGAAACCGTTACAAAGGGGTCACGGAGGGGGGCAGAGGGGGGTATGGGTTTAGCGAGAACCGATGCACGCCGGAACTTTCACGTGACACACTAAAACCGCGAGATGCAAAACCGCCGTGGGAGGTAATTGAATCCCGGCGCGAGCGATTCACGGGCAAAATAAGCCCGAGGGCCGCGTTCCGGTTACCACCATCGAGATCATCCAGACCAGATCGAACCCGAGAAATTGTTGTTTCGGGGATGGTCGATTGCTCGCGGGACAATTAAATGGTAATAGTTGCAGTGGATTGTAGAACGCGGGTGTCAGCTAACATCTTCGTTTGCATTTTTACTCCTATTTCTATGGATCGAGGTTGCACAACAGTTTTAATTATTCATGTTTGTTTGAACATTATAATATGTGGTACTCTGGAAGATCAACTAATCATTGGTCAGTGTCCCTAGAGAACGTCTTTATTAAATGAGAAGATAATTCTGTGGGCTGCTTGGCCTGAAGTAATAATTTAAACACAGAGTTATTTCTAAATATTATTTCATATTATATTTTTTACTAAATGTAGTAATTATTTCTTTCTCAACATTTCTTCGTTTTCGTTTTTGTTCCCATTTTCATGGATCGAGGTTGTACAACAGCTTTATAGATTCATACTTATTTAAATATTATAATATGTTGTACTCTGGAAAATTAAATAATTATTGGTCAGTGTCCCTAGAGAACGTCTTTATTCAATGAGAAGATAATTCCATGGGCTGTTCGGCCTGAAGAAATAATTTAAACACAGAGTTATTTCTAAATATTATTTCGTATTATATTTTTTACTAAATGTAGTAATTATTTCTTTCCCAACATTTCTTCGTTTTCATTTTTGTTCCCATTTTCTTGGATCGAAGTTGTACAACAGCTTTATAGATTCATACTTATTTCAATATTATGATATGTAGTACTCTGAAGGATCAAATAATCATTGGACAGTGTCCCTAGTGAGAATTTTTATTGAATAAAAAAATAGTTCCATGGGCTGCTCGACCTGAAGTAATAATTAAGTAATAAATATTTATACTTATTTAAAGAAAGATCAAACAGTTATTGGACAGTGTAGTAGTAGTGAGCATGTTTACCGAACAAAAACATAGCTCTATAGTTATTTCATATTATTTATCCATTACTTCGTATTACAATTTTTACCAAGTGCAGCAATTATTTCTTTCCCAAAATTAGTATTGCCGTCGTTTTTCCCCCGAAACCCTTTGTCGGCCCCTGACCGCCTTTGCTGAATCGAATCCCATCTCGCTGCCTGAATTTCATTGGCGAAGTAGGAATATGCATAACGCAGCAGGCTATGCGCGATGAATTACATAGACAGTAATGCGTTGTTGCGTAAAGCTCGTACGCATACTTTCCGTAGGCAGAGTGCCCCGTCATAAGGTTCTCGGTGGACGCGCGGCGGCGATTCAGGTCGGCCGAGAATCTTGAGGTAGGTTCTGGTCTCGCCGCGGTGCTTCCCTCCGGAGTAGCGAGTAACGAGCGAAGGAGGAAGGGGCACGGCAAGCAGGAGGACGCACGTGAAGGTACTCGAAAGAGTTGGAAGCGGCCGTGGCGTGCACGAGGTGGGAATCCGCTAGCGATGGGATCGATTCGAAGCACACAAGTCCGTATAATTGAAACTTCACATATCGACGATGTTCCATTTTCCAACGTACCTTTGTACAAAACAAAAAAAAAAGAAAGAACAGGTTTCGAATTGTCGTAAGACTTACGCGACTGATAGAAACCGCGATGTAATCGTTCATTATCGAATCCGACCGTTCGTTCGTTATGCGCGCAGGCCAACAGATATCGAAACGATTATTAAACGCAATTAACAACGATTGCAATCATGGTACTCACGTTTACGTGATATAATCTCGGTAATCGCGGCTTTAACCTTCGCAATCGCTGCCAGCGAATATTCATTCGCGCTTGCATTATGCAATTATTAATTACGACGCATGTTATCGATGCGATATATGTATTGTCCTCTTCATAAGGTGGATAAGTATTATCTACATTTCGAATACGAAATAAGGAAACGGTAGCGACTGCACGATTTCGACCTGAAATAAAATGAACGGTGGTCTAATCGTTTTCAACCGGCTGAGATTAGGCTGTGACCAGGCTGCGACCGTGCTGTGACCACGCTGTGACCGGGTTGCGACCAGACCGGTTTCCACGGGGTCACAGCCTGGTCGCAACCCAATCTCAGTCGATCGCAGCCCGGTCACAGCTAGGTCACAGCTCGGTCGCAGCCCTTTCTCTCTTCTAACATAATCGCTATCGTTTTGCGAGAGAATCGTTCCCGTCGCTGGTCAAACGAGGAGGGAGTACGCGTCATCGACGTTGCACTTTCTTCTCCAGAGGTGTGCATACCGGTGCAGTCTGCGCGCACTTCACCTTTCTCTTTCCGTTGACCATCGCGCGGTAGTCGCTTCCGACACACATACATAGGCTCGGCGGGTCCGTTCGAGAAATCGGTGGAAGGGATGCTGAGCAAACAGGGACGATTCTCTCGGATCGATTTCATTTCAATCAGATTCCCAGTTTGCTTTATACAATCTCTTATCAAATTAATGGAACAGAAGCGTCCATGCGTACTGTAATGGTTATGTTTATTAAAACTGATTTATTCATCGGAACCTACGGCTTCTCGGATACTTTCCTACCCCAGTCGCGATCCGTCAAAGATCTCCAATAACCAGTCAATCTCCAACCATTTCTACATTCCAATATCCACATAAAAGACGGACCACTAATTACAGCCACGTTTCTCCTCGAATCGTAATTATCCTTCGAACATCGTCGGTTCCATCGGCAAACGACTCTCTCTCTCTCTCTCTCTCTCTCTCTCTCTCTCTCTCTCCCCATTCACGTCCCATCGAGTCGCCCGGCCAGGCTCGTTAAATCCTCGTAATTGATATTTCAGCGAACGGGGAGAAACGCGCGATGGAGAGTCCGTAGGCAAGGTCGACGCAATTCAAACTCGCGTGCGAGAAGAAGGGGGCGAGTCAACTTTCCAGCTATTTTCCCTGGTCTTGTTCCCCGAAGGAACAATGAACGCGAGACCGTGGAACGATTAGGCGCGGCCTCGTTAAGGGGACGCGATAATTTCCAGTTGTCGCTCAGTGGCAGAGGGTGGACGACGTTTCGCGCGGCAGATACGGTTTCTTTTCCATTCCGCTCCTATCGCGGCCGATGGGAAGAAAGCTGAAAGTTTCACGAAAGTGTATCGCGTGCCGCTCGTTACCAGTTTCAAGGCGAAATCGCTGCGGGGGAACCGCGATCGCTTCTATCCTTCTACCTTCTCCGGTCGATGTGTGCATCTCTCGTTTTATTAACGAATACGTGGCTCTCTTTGGAAAAACTTTTACCTGTTCGATATGGCGCGTATCAGGTTTCAGAGATCGACGAATCTTTTATCGTTCTGTTTCCTTGAAAGTAAGGAAAAGAATGTGAAACCTTTGCGCTCGAAGTACTCGTCGCAGGCGCTGCCAAGGTTTCGGGTTGTGCTCGAAATGTGAAGAAGTTCGAGCGCAAAGGGTTAATTGGAAACCGTTTGCGTATCACGATAATGCCAGCTACGTTCGATATCCGATACGACTGCTGATCTCACATATTGGAAATCATACAAAATCATTTGATACGAATATTCTATGCAAGTACTTGCCTACTTGAACGATGCAAAGATCTGAAACGTAAGACCTTCGCAAAGGTATGCTTTCGTTATATAAAATCGGAGCATAAAAATATTCCAAAAGGACAGTATTGATTCTATCTGTCGAGTTTTTCGTCCGTTGCTGCATAGAATAACACCTTTCTCCGACCGGTGTTTCTTTACTCGCGATACAACAGCGTTTCTATTCGGCGTTTCGCTGGCGATCGGCCAAGGGATCGTGGTCTCGATTCGACGGACCACGTCGGACATCCGACGTCCACTCACCGTGGCTGTACTTCTCCTGCCGCGATCATCCAAGTGGTTATACGTACGTCCGCTGCACTTTCATCGCTCACCAGCCTCGGTTACTCGAAAATCCTCGCTAGTCACCGCGAGTCGCAGCCAGCTACCAAGCAACGTGCGATCCGAGAGCGGAGATCGATTAGCGAGAACCTCTTTTGTACTTGGAGAAATAGTAAATTAAATGTTGCATTTATTTAGGTTATTCAGGTGAACTATAAAGTCGTCAGTAGACTGCGGATGTTTATGCACGATAATTATGCAAGGAGCGTATGTCTATGTACGAAAAATATGCAAATATGCACGATATTAAGTATATACTATATTGGGTGTTAAGTAGACCTGTGCGAGATCCCGGAATCTCGGAAATCCCGTGCTTCCCAATAGATTTCGAGATCCC
Source organism: Holcopasites calliopsidis (assembly GCA_023838395.1). Taxonomy (NCBI): domain Eukaryota; kingdom Metazoa; phylum Arthropoda; class Insecta; order Hymenoptera; family Apidae; genus Holcopasites; species Holcopasites calliopsidis. The sequence goes on from JALHAQ010000025.1 coordinate 419,244, forward strand.
GAAAGAGTTCGGGAGCCCGAAACGTTCCAAGGTGGGTTCCAACCGGTGGAGATTTAGCTGTGACCAAGTTGTGACCCAGCTGTGACCAAGTTGTGACCCAGCTGTGACCCAGCTGTGACCGGGCTGTGTAATGAAAAATGTAAAAAGAGACACGCTTTACAAAATATTTAGAGTGCAATGGTGGAACACTCGAATACTTATTGTAATAAAGTACGTTTCTCACACAAACTGTCAAACATCTCGCGAAGTATTGACATTTCGATGATCTTGGTTTAGTGCTTTTATACGTGGGATAATAAAAGGGATCGGTTGGTTTAATAATAAAAAAAAATGGGTTGCATTAAAGAGTAAAGTGCAATTGCACCTGGCGTTTATATAGTGACTTTTTCCTCTACCATTCTTTCTTCTATTTTAACTTAAAAAAGGGCAGCAAACTGCCCCAATTCCCAGATTCACCCTGTACACTTGGACTCCGGATTATTAGGTGCGGAGGTAACGAATGTGGCATACGTGTAAACATACAGTGGCCCGTGAAAATAGTCCGACATTCTTGAAGACAGTATAACTTTTGTGTAAGTGGACCAACCGACTTGTGCCTCTGCAAAAAGATAGAAGTTCACTAGATATCTTGTTTTCGTCGTTCTGAATAGATAGGAATTTTCGTAGTCGCAACACGAACAGTGAAAGCCATCTTTTTAAACCTTTTCATCTGAGCTTATAATGAATCACATAATGAATCATGAATTAAATGTATCCGGAAAAATTCATCCAAATCAGTTGACGCTGGTTGGAGCTGATAAACATTTGGAAATCATAGAATGAGGCCAAAAGTCGCAGATCTCGGCCTATTTCTACGATTTTCGACCTTCCTCTGCGATGTTTAAATATTAACCGATTTGGATGAAACATTCGGAATGCATATATCCTGCTTGGATCTATAAAAGGCATCTTTTAAATATTCATCATAAGCTCAGGCAGCAAAGTTTAAGAGGATGACTTTCACTATTTGTTTCGTAACTGCGAAAAGTCTATCCTTTTGCGAAAGGTCAAGTCGTTTGGTCCAATTGCAACAAAGTTATTCCGTTTTGAAGGGTGTTCGAATATTTTCACGGACCCCTGTAGCAGCTTGCGTCCAATTTCTAATTGGTGGTTCGTTTAATTCGGCCGGGACACTGGACACAGGCGTAGCGCAAAAGGCATTTAGGATCCTTGTCGCGCGCGTATTTCGAATAGTTATTAAATATGTTTAGTACTGTGGGATCGGCTGAGTCATTAAGTTGTTGTAGCATTCTTTTTATTCAGTACTATCTACTTTCGATTTCCAAATATGTCAAATTCATTTCTATCCATCGTCTGATTTCGTTTTCGACTTTTCATCTGCGTGTGAACAATTCCTGTGAGAAAAATCCATCGAAACCTCCGCTTTAAAATATTCTCCAGACTTCTTTGTCGTATTCTTCAATGTCCTTCCACCATCAAAACAATCCCGATCCAACGGGAATCCAGCCTCGAGAATTGGTGCACCGGTAACAGCATGATTCCGGTGTGCAAGCGTCCACGGCAGATTAGAAATCTGCGCATGGAAACGAAACGACGAACCCGTTTCCCGTCACGAAAGTCAACCGATCCCTCTTTGCCCGTGGCGAACGCCCGGCGAGCATCGCGGAGTTCGAAAGCGCGGTTTTCCTTGGCCGTGGCAGAGCGAGCGCTCGATAATTTTCTCCTAAGCCAGCGGAGATTGTCTCACAGCGATTACCTAAATGATTATACGTATCCGCCGCGCACTTTCATCCCGCCGCTAATTCGCGTCGAGTATTACCGCGGTTATACCCGAGAGTTACCGGTCGCATCGCGGAGAAAGTCTTTCTTTCCGTTTCTCCGGTAACGATCTTCGAGCGCCGCGTCCTCGTTAGATCGGTCATTGCGGAACCATTTAAAATGCAGTTTCTCGTTTCTTTCGTTCTTTCTCTTTTTTCTTTCTCTGTTTTTCGATTGTAAATTGGAGAGAAAATCGGTGCAGAGAAATGCACGGGCATTAGGAAGTCACGATGAAGTTTCTGCTGAATTATCTCATGACAACGTTTCACCCGAGGGATAAATTCTCCTACTATATTCCACCGTCCCAATCGTTTTAGTTTATTAATAATTTTCTATTTGCAATTCATTTATCGGAGGAACGGCGAAGGCTGCGCGATAATCGATCAGCGAGAGAGACGTTTTCATTGCGACGACCCACTTCTATCGGCGCATGCAATGGCGCAGCGCTCCCCCCCCGGAGAGAAAGTTTTGATCTCGAACGTGAAACCGCCACGTGGGATTTTCACGTCATATCCGATCGAGCGCGCGCGCGCGCGCGTGCGTGCAAAAAGAATGTGAAAAGCGTCGCGTATTCCGCGGAGAAAGTGGAGTAAACCGGGCTCTCCTCTTCCGACGAGGAGAGAGCCAACCTTTCCTTGGTCCATCGTCGATGCAACTCGACACGCCAATTAATTTGATATCCTTCTAATTAAGGGGTCGCGTACTGCTCTCTCTCTCTCCCTCTCTCTTTCCACCTCTTGTAGCTATTGGATTTCTTCGAGATTTGATTAACTCTATAAGAAACAATTATATCGTTAATGGAGATTGATCGGGAGGACGATAAGTTTTTTCCCCCAGAGCTTGCTGAACTTTCTTTTAGCCATGCGTTCCCAGTGTTTCGTCGCGATTCCATTTTTAGACCGAGATTCAGTCGACCACGTATCGGCGTTTTTGTTTTTATCGATGAAACGTTTGAAACGGGGGAACCGGGTCACGACGTAGCGCGTTTCAGTGAGGCCATCGTCGACGATGCTGGATTTCGTTAAACGATTAACAGATATTGACAGAAGCGTCCCACTTTATGCCAGCGACGTTTAAACAAAAAAAGCGAAGGAAAAGAAAAACAGGTAGCAAAAGACCTGGGAATCGCTTGTGTCGTTCACTCATCGATCCCAATATCGTTTCCGATCAAAAAGTCTCCTACGATTCAGTGTCGACCTCCTTCCAAAGTCTCACGATGGAACTGCTCGAACTATCAATCGTTCGCAATTACTTCGATCCATCGAGAAATCGTATCAAAGCGTTGAAGATTATCGAACTGTTAAATCAGCCTTCCATCTCGATTTACAAACGGAACACCCAGCACTTTTCTCAGAGTTATCATGGGTCTCTTAAAACACGTACCTCTTGCGAATATTTTAACTCTTTGAGGCGAACGGCTTTAAAGAAAATAAAAACCTAAGCTGCAGAGAATTTTGTTTAATATAAAAAAGAAGTGGGAAATACGTTCATCTGAATTATTTAACATAAAATATTACTGAAAATGAGAAAGAGATAATAACGTTTCAATAAATCCTTTGTTACGTAGCGAGCCAGACATAATCCAACCATGCAACTAATGCAATATAATTTATTGTATTATTTTCAATAACTTGCATGATTGTGTACATACAGTCCCATCACTTATTCAGCTTCAAAATTGGTATAAAACAACAAACGAGATATGTCTTTTTTTTTATTATAAAACAATTTATTCGCTCGTAATAAATTTTTCAAGAAGAGGCAACATGTACCGTTACGAGGGACAGCAATTCGCTGCATCACACAAGTCGTCAACCTTAATCACAGCAGTGTCAACAAGTTGCTAATGCGTTTTGACTTGTATAAATTTCTGTTCTGATTTATTTACGCATTTATCGTTGGTTCATAGCATTGTCAACTAAATGAAAGACTTTAAATAAATTATTAACCCATTTGCATCACGACTATGCTACTGAGTTCAGCGGAATATTCCGCTCACGGATGCAAATGGGTTAAGCTTAAACTGTACGACCATGAGTAACTTCAGCTTTCCGAGGTAAATTCAAATATACGTATCCCGCCATGCATGAAAATCGAAGCAAAAGGTGTTACAGTTTTTAACCCATCTAACCTCAAAGAATTAATGGATGATTGCTGCGGCGATTCTGAACTGCTTTTCCCTTCGCCAAAATGGCGGCCAACGGTTCGTTTTTTAGTTATTGACGAAAAACACTGACCAATCAGAGCGCGCGCTTAGCCGCGAGAGTGCTCAAGGCCGCGGTTGAGCGTATCACGATCTCCTCTCGGCTGAGCGCGCCCTCTACACGCGCCCTGATTGGTCAGTGTTTTTCGTCAATAATTCAAAAACGAAGCCTTAACCAAGATTTTGGCAAAGGAAAAACTTGTTCAGCATTCCCTCAGCGATCGCTCTTTAAAACGTTTGCACGAGGCAGCGGAACACCCTGTACAGGCAACCACTCGGAACTCTCCTTTTCTCTCCGTTCCGATTTCGCGAGTGCTCAAGAAGTGTCATCCTTATTGGACAGCGGAGTAATTTATCACTATTAGCGGAGTAAGTTCCGGCCGGAACACGGATAGGGTGCAAATAGAGGGCCAAGATCGTGGACGCTGGCGGCAACGAACTCGGATTTCGAAATCGCGACCATCGATGCGTAATTCACGCACGTATCCACTAAGGTCCGATGATACACATCGGACGAGCCGTGGAATTTCGAGAGTGCCGGCCGTGGGACACACTCTCGAAAAACTTTCGAAGGCATTGAACTCGCGACGGTTTTTAGCCTACCTGCGCGGCGAATTCAAGTTCAGGGACGCGTTGTCTGTCGATCGCCGATTTCCTTCTTACTTCTTCACTGTCCGACGGACAATTTGTCGAATAAATATGAAATTAACTGACGGCGAGGTCAATTCATGTATAAACATATTCACTTTTCCTTTTATTAATATTACGATACATTTATCCTACCTTCTGTACTTTATCCGTTCACCGCTTGACGGTATCCGACAGTATTTCCCATGGAATTACATTCCGGTTACGCGGAAAACAAATACCATTGAAGTGGAAGCTTTGCCAGGATACGATATAAAGGACTGATATCAGGGAACACGAGCGTCGTTATATTAAACATACATTTATCTTCCCCATCGACGTATCCCGCCATAAACAGCATTGTACAGGACGCGCCAACTAAGGCTAACGAATCCACCTTCTAAATAGCTCTCCATCGGGCATTGTTTCCCGAATCGGTGTGTATCGTCGGTGCATCGAGTGCATAAACGGCGTGCACCGTTCTCAGGAACTATATCGTTGCGCTCCGGGCGAACAGCGCCCAATCCGCCTACGCGATTCCATTAAAGGTCCACATCCTGCACTGAATTCAATGCAAACAATTGAGGCGTTTGATGGGAAAAGGGCACGCACGTCTAAATGCCACCTCGAGAAAATGAACTGCAAAGTTTTCATTGCGGTGTCATTTAATAAAAATGATATCTGGTTGCTATAAACAACAGAGATTGAATATCTTCGTAGTGTATTATACGCATACGATAAACAGATGAGTCGATTTAAACGATTTACGGAAAAAGGGCACACAAGCCTATGCGTATCATTTCCATGAAAGCGCTTAAGTTCACAGCAACAGAAGCTGGAGGTATACAGTAAGCCCCGCGAGGAAAGAACTGGCTCGGGACCCGTCGGTTCCTTGTAACGAAGGAGTCGACTATTCTGCGCGTGACTTTGATCTCGAAGGGGCCGCGAGCAGAACACGGTTCACGAGCGAGGGTCTCGAGATAGCGGCCAACCATAAGGGCTTCCGTCGAGGTGAAATGTTATACTTTAGAGGATACAATATGGCGTGCCCTCTCATTTGAACACTAAGCGATTGCGGAGCAGGTAGATTCGTATGAATGAAGCACGCACCTGTTCACTAATTCCGTGTCACACACGCCCTTATTCTTTGACAATTACTTTAATAATTAGGGAAATCGAGTTATCAGATGCGAGGAGACACCCGCGATATTACAGTTCTCATGTACATAACACGGTAGGGAGTGAGCAAGCGTTACATTTTCTATCCTATTAAAAAACGTCGCTGTTCAATCGACCGTAAAGATTTACTTCATTCCTCTCTCTCTCTCTCTCTCTCTCTCTCTCTCTCTCTCTCTCTCTCTCTCTCTCTCTCTCTCCCTCCCTCCCTCTCTCTCTCTCTCTCTCTATCGCGGGGGTTACTGTAATATTTTTATTATGTAACTTGTGTTACAATCTTTTATTCAAATAACTGGAAGGCACGTTAGGTATCCATCCGCCATTAATGTGGTCAATATTATCGAAGTAAAAGGATCAATGAAAACCATGTGGAAATACAGGGTGTCCCGTAACTGGTGGTACGACTGAAGAGGGGATGATTCAACGTGAAAAAGTGAGTGGACAATGTAGAATAACATTTTTTTTTTTCATTTGTCGCATCGTTTGCAAAGGAAATCGACTTTAAACATTTGCTTGCCCCGCTCACGTGTTGGCTAATACAGTGGCCCCTGAAAATATTCGGACACTCTTCAAAACGGAATAACTTTTTTTTGTAATTGGACCCAACTGCTTGACCCTTTGCAGGAAGATAGGAGGACCAGTTTACTAGATATCTCGTTTTCGTCGCCCTGACAAAAATCGGGATTTTCGTAGTTACAAAACAAACTAGCACAGGAATTAATTAAACTTAATTAAACTTACTTATGTTGCGTGATGTTCTGTAGTAATGAACGAAATTTTGAAGAGCGTCGCTGGTCCTGCAGCAAATTACGTAAACCGCAGCCCAAATTTCACGAAAAAAAATTCAGTATAATAGCATCAATAATATGTAGTTAAACATAAAAAACATGAATCTAGTACCTTGACTTCTTCAATCACAAACTAGCATTTGTCATCACTTTTTTGCGTTTTTATTTTATTTTTCACAGCTTGATTTTTCAATTTAAAAGTCTGAAAAAATTCTATAATGTGTGCCTGGTTGATCAAAGGGTCTCCGATTTTTCTCAAAACTTTTCACACACACAGATGAGAGAAATTGAGCAAAAATATGATTTTCTATTTTTGCCAATTACTACCCCCTCAAGTCGAGATACTGAGCTGAAACTTGGCACGCCTTGTTCCTTTTTTATAAGCTATCGAATGACCCATGGCGAATCGATTCTGGTTTAGGGGTACTTTCGACCCCCTTATCTGCCTATACCCTTCGATTCTGCATTATCGGCTTGTTTTTTTTTCCACGTAGGATTACTTCTTTCCCGGTTGCACCGCCAGCTACGGGAAACACCCTGTACCGCTGGAAAACGTAATATTAATTTCATGGGAATATTCGATGGAAGATTATGAACGTTTCCTCCCGAGATATCAGATCTTGACGGTGTTAGACGGACGAGGGGGGGAAGGAAAGGACGAAGGATGCCGGTGAAAGAGAAGTGGCACGGCGACTGTATCGGGGTCAAGTGGCACGACGGTAGGCTGCGAGACGAGGCCTACTTCGCTGAAACTAGACTGCCATGGCCGCGCGGAAACACCGTCGAACCGGGCCACAATGCTCCGCGCGGCCCAGCGTCAATCGGGCCTTTCTAATCGTGGCCTGTATTTCGTGCCTCGCCTCGCCGGAATTATCCTCGTTACCTGGCTGAGCGTTACGTGACGCCGTAACACCGTTGCTTCACGAATATTTATCATCCGAATGATTCGTCCGCCGCTCTACTACCGTTTGCATTACGCGCGCACGTAACGCGACCCGTACGCGAGCGTATCGCTCCGTTCGGCTTACGTTCGGCTCGGCCGAGGGAAAGCCGGGGACGATTGACCTTTCCCTCTGCCAGCGAAATTCTGGGAAACGGGAGATCGTGGGCCTGGCGAAAATGCGTTCGCCCGGTGAAGCACTTGCTCCGATTAGTCGGGTCGTTTCGATGAGCGTTTTTCCGCTATGCTTTCTAAAATTGCTCGCAGCCACGTGCCGGTCTGAATCCTCGATCGATGCCGCGCTGATAATCCGGATGGTCGGACCGATGATTATTAGTTACGCGTACCGTTGAAAACTGAACTCGCTTTAGACACAAAGGCAATGACTGCTGAACATGCTTCTAATAGCGGTCTTCTAAGAATTCCGAGGACAGCCACCGTGAAACGGATAGCTGTCACTGATATTCATAATTATTCCAAGCGTTTCATAATTACTCTCCGAATGTGGAAACAATTGCGCAACGGAAGCGTCTGTTTCTAATTTCAAAAGGTACACTATTTCGGGCCTTCCTGATTTCGAACAACCGCTTCCCAGTTACGAGGGTGCTCGAAACAATGATCTTAGAATTCGCGCACGCTTGGGGAGCCCCCTCCTGGTATCGGACACTTAAACGGTTCTTCCTAAACAAATGAAACAGCTAGTGAATTATTTTTATTTCTTTTGCATTATTTACAAGTTGACACTAGTAGGAATCGAAATGTAGTGACGAAACAAATGAACATTTTCTTTTTATTAGATGTTTAGAGTTACATCTATTGGATTATGGTATTAAAAGAAATAATTAATACTGTTCTTTTAACTAACTATCTTTTATTAATCGGCTCTGAAGGATGTCTTTATGCTTTGAAAACCGTACACAGAGTGAACAGAAAGAATGTAAGGGTACGACGGAGAGTCGGTTGTATATTTAAGATACGAAGGAGATCGTGACTTCATCCAGCCCTCCACCCAAGCCCCTTTTGTATAAACTATCTCAGGCTTATGGGTCTGAGATTTTAGTCTGTTACCATATTCTAACTGTACTAGTATTTCTGATCTATAACTAAATTCATTTTTGTATCACAAACCAATGCTGCTATCAATAGCAACAATCCAACAACATCAACCCATTTGGGACATCAGCAACTACAATAGTTTAACTACAATACCTTAACTGCAAGATATACATTAAATGTTTAGTAATAATCGAGTACAAGGTGTTTACAATTAGCTTCAATTAAACGAAAAGTATTTACATCTTTGAAGAATTTGATTCTAAACACGTGCCAGTACAGTGGAAATTCTCTGCACAATTCGTATTTATTTGGTGCAATCCTCCTTCGCTATGATATTTTGGGCAAACTGTAATAACATGCTCAAATGCATTTATCGCATTACAATTGTTACATATTGGTTGGTTTCCTTCTTTAAGTAAATGTGCATGTGAAAAATTTGAATGTCCAATCCTCAATCTGGCTAACACTACTTGGTTGATCTACTGTTATAACAGTGAAACGAAATTAACATGGATTTGGGATGCGGATTTTAAAGAAACGAGGAATGGCGCCTAATATCGAACATTGGAGACATGTTTAAATTATCGCGCGATGATTTTAAAAGAATTTACAGCGATCACATATGTGTGATCATCGGTACATTCAGGTATAACGGCACAAGCTTCGTGAGGCAATTCTTCGCACATTGAACATTGTATCCAGTCTTCGCCATTGGTCCCCAAACTACGCAAGGTGTTTCTTCGTTTATGTCTTCTGCTTTCACTGCTATGGCTTCCTTTATTTTCTTTGGTCGATTCGTCTGGTTAAAGATACTTTTCAAATCTTCCTTTCGTTCTTTCATTAAAACAGAACGTACAGGACATACAGTAATGATATTACTTACTGTCCTATAATAGAGGACAACGTTCTGTCCGATATTAGGGGACAGTGGGACCATTATAAAATAATAGTACTCTAAAAAGCAATCCACTGTAAAAGGAAAAGAAAAGAAACGAAAAGTAAATGAAACAATCGTTTACCAGAATTCACAATAACATTGCTCAGATGTTTGTAACTCGTGAAAGTTTGATAAATATTATACTCTTTACTTTACACGATGCACTGATTCGTATTCGAACGCCGATCGATCGATTGATCTTACTGCCTACTGAACTCGCGATAGAAACGAACGAATGCCGATCGCGCCGTTTGTTTTATCCTCCCCTTTGTATTGACGGTCGAAACAACTTCGTCGCGTTTCGGTCCTTTGAAATATAACTGCTGTCCGATACTAAGCGTCGTCCGTTATTAGGGGAATTCCCCTTAATCGGTCGCACAATTATTTATCCGTACAAAAATTGAAAATCGTCAATGATCCCGTACTTCGAACTCATTATCGATCGCGCGAGCAATGCTTGGATCGGCAAATAACGGAGCAGGTGTGGAAAAATGGAATGCTTTAAAAAGATCCACTCGAAATCTCCCCATTATCCTTTCCTCCATTTTACCACTTCATCGTGACTCGACCCAAATACCTGCCGCATTCCAACCCGCCTATTATCTAATCTCTTTAATACCGCTCCCAGTTGCGCGATGGGCATCTCGTAACCAGCGAGCGACACGCGAAAATTCATTGCAGAGCGACGCCCGACGCGAACCGGAATCGTGCACGAGGCAAGATCAAGGGTGATTAGCCGGAGACGCGAATGGAAAATCGGCAAGACGAGTGAGCTTGTACAGTTGAGAGCAATCGAAACACCAAGGGGTAGTTACGGTATAGAGTCACATTAATTAATCTCAATTGCACAGTTTTCCAGCTAAGGATTTAGTACGATGACGATATTTGTTCAACCCTTTGCGCTCCTGTGTCGAGCGTGACTCGACATTTTTTAATTGCCAATTTAAATATGCATTATGTGTTTTAATACATTTCAAACTGTCACAAATATAGATTGCAGCAAAGTTTGAAAGCTGTGTTTAATATAAGTAATAAAAAAAAGAATTGTTTAAAATAACTGCCAGTCGAGGAACTGTCATTTGAAGTAAATTTCAAGTAAAACACTTGAAATACTAGGGAGTTATTGGCAACAAAATTGGAAAATAATTTTGAGTGCAGAGGGTTAACGCTGGATTTACAAAATTTGTTGTATATCTATTGATGGGTTCTTTTTTAACACTAGAACCACCGCACCAGTCGAAATGGCTGGTTTTACAATTTCATTTTAAAACATCTACTTCGTGTTACACCCTTTTTTCTTCAATGATATAATGACTTTTGCAGCGACAACTAAATGAATACTATAATGAATGTTACTGTTATCTTTTTATTTCTAAGAAAGTTTTTGTATTGAGTTCGAAACATAAATCCGACAAAATTGAAAGGAGTAAAAACTACGTTTGTTAGAAATGTGACAAATTATAACTTTTTCTACCTAATAATTTACTTTACACTATAAGGATAACTTAACCTTCAAATGGTAATTTATTTTAATATTTTTTTTACCAAGGTATGCATTCTATACTATACCTATTCTTTTTATTGATGTGTAACAGATAAGGTGTGCGAACTCTCTTTTAGGGATCATGGTCCCAGATGGGTTAATTATACCAAAAATATACAACATAACATGAAACTTCTTTCGTGAGAGAGTAATAAATCAATAAATCTAAAGATATCCTGTTATTACATATATTTTAAAGACCAGTCATTTTCACTGGTTTTGGTAGAAATTCTTCTTAACTGTCGGTAGTTCTAATGTTAAAGAAGCAGGTATGTCATATACAAGTGTTTGGAGTTACAAAGTTCCGGGGGAAATGAACTGGAATGTCTGTAGACATTATTACATCCATCAAAGTTAGTAATAAATTGCTTATTGGAACAATGTTTATTTATTTTGTAACTTTAAACGTGAAATCTGAAGTGACAAGCCCTGCTGCCGCCTTGCAAGTCGGTTTACAAAATTCCTACCAATAAAGAAGAGAATTTTCAGCTCGTGATTCCTCGGAAATAGAACAAGGAGATATACATACAGGGTGTCCCAGAACTACCTCAACAGCCGACAAGTGGTGATAGCTGAGGTGATCCTGAACACCTTTTTCCTTTGCGAAAATGTTGTTTGAGGCTTCGTTTTTAAATGGTTAACGAAAAACATTAAGCAATCAAAGCGCGCGTAGAGCCCGTGCTCAGGGACGGCCTATGGCGCACCGCGCTAGGTAGCGACGTTCAACCGTCGCCCTGAACAAAACGCGTCGGTATAGCACGGAGCAAAAGTTAACATCGAATTCTTTATTATTCATGATTGGAAACGAACTAAAATACATTACCCGATCGTAACATAAGCTGTTGTGCACACGTGTTCCGTTTTCGAATCATCTGGATCGGTAGAATGATTTAGTGACGGTTATCGTTCAAGTGGTAAGCTGTGTCAAGTGCAGTGAGTTAGTTCGTTGACCCTATAGTAACATCAGTTGTTGTGCACACGTGTTCCGTTTTCAAATGATCCAGATCGGTAGAACGATCCAGTGACGGTTATCGTTCAAGTGGTAAGATGTGTCAAGTGCAGTTAGTTCGTCGACCCTATAGTAACATCAGTTGTTGTGCACCACGTGTTCCGTTTTCAAATGATCCAGATCGGTAGAACGATCCAGTGACGGTTATCGTTCAAGTGGTAAGCTGTGTCAAGTGCAGTGAGTTCGTCGACCCTATAGTAACATCAGTTGTTGTGCACCACGTGTTCCGTTTCAGAATGATCTGGATCAGTAGAATGATCCATTATTGGTTATCGTTCAAGTGGTAAGCTGTGTTAAGTGCAGTGAGTTAATTCGTTGACCATATCGTAACATAAGTTGTTGTACACCACGTGCTCCGTTTTCGAATGATCCAGATCGGTAGAACGATCCAGTGACGATTATCGTTCAAGTGGTAAGCTGTGTCAAGTGCAGTGAGTTAATTCGTTGAGCAGATCGTAACATAAGTTGTTGTACACCACGTGCTCCGTTTTCGAATGATCTGGATCGGTAGAATGATTTAGTGACGGTTATCCTTCAAGTTGTAAGCTGTATCAAGTGTAGTGAGTTAGTTCGTTGACCCGATCGTAACATCAACTGTTGTGCACCACATGTGCCGTTTTCGAATGATCCGGATCGGTAGAATGATCCATTATTGGTTATCGTTCAAGTGGTAAGCTGTGTCAAGTGTAGTGAGTTAATTCGTTGACCAGATCGTAACATAAGTTGTTGTACACCACGTGCTCCGTTTTCGAATGATCTGTATCGGTAGAATGATCCATTATTGGTTATCGTTCAAGTGGTAAGCTGTGTTAAGTGCAGTGAGTTAATTCGTTGACCAGATCGTAACATAAGTTGTTGTACACCACGTGCTCCGTTTTCGAATGATCTGGATCGGTAGAACGATCCACTGACGGTTATCGTTCAAGTGGTAAGCTGTGTCAAGTGCAGTGAGTTAATTCGTTGAGCAGATCGTAACATAAGTTGTTGTACACCACGTGCTCCGTTTTCGAATGATCCAGATCGGTAGAATGATTTAGTAACGGTTATCCTTCAAGTTGTAAGCTGTATCAAGTGTAGTGAGTTAGTTCGTTGACCCGATCGTAACATCAACTGTTGTGCACCACATGTGCCGTTTTCGAATGATCCGGATCGGTAGAATGATCCACTGACGATTATCGTTTAAGTGGTAAGCTGTGTCAAGTGCAGTGAGTTAGTTCGTTGACCAGATCGCAACATAAGTTGTTGTACACCACGTGCTCCGTTTTCGAATGACCCGGTTCGGTAGAACGATCCAGTGACGGTTATCGTTCAAGTGGTAAGCTGTGTCAAGTGCAGTGAGTTAGTTCGTTGACCCTATCGTAACATCAGCTGTTGTGTATCACGTGTTACGTTTTCGAATAACCGGTAGGATGACAGTGACCCATTTTCGTCGAAGCAGGTTCATTTCTAGAGAAACAGATAAGACTAATTCCAATTGTTGGTGAATTGTTTAAAATGTAACACACATTGTACTTGATAGACCCGTTAGTCAGTCGATTCTAATTCCTTTTTGTTCAACTGATTGCAAAAAATTGATTTCGATTGTATTTTGGTTCATTCCCATTCTTAAATAATGAATAATTCGATGTTAACTTTTGCTCCGTGCTATACCGACGCGTTTTGCTAGCACGGTGCGCCGTGGGCCGTCCCTGAGCGCGAGCTCTACGCGCGCTGTGATTGCTCAGTGTTTTTCGTTAACCATTTAAAGAGGAAGCCTCAAACAACATTTTCGCAAAGGAAAAAGGTGTTCAGAATCAGCTCAGCTATCACCACTTTTCGGCTCTTGAGGTAGTTCTGGGACACCCTGTATATGTATACGCGTATTCCTAAACTCTTGTACGCGTTCAATTGTTTGTCCGTTTGTCACCCGAACTGCTTCCACCTCCTTTGTCCTAAACTTTATTTTCGGAGTTCATCTTGGGGTTTACCGATGGTCAGGCGTTCCCGTTTCTGAAATATCGAACAACATCGAACGCGGAGAATTTAGACCGCGGTGTGGTGCATACGCATGCAGGTCCATGAATCGACCGGAGGTGTCATGCTCGCACAGGTTGTACAGTACTTTGCTGAAAATAAAGATTAGCTAACACAGCGCCGTGTTCTCTATTTATAACTCATGCTGGCCTCGATTTCGATGGTGCTTTACACGTTCCTCCCTTTCATTTATACTCGACACGGAGATCTGGATCGTTTCCGCCTTTTTGAATATCTCGAAAGGGAACTCGGAGTAGTCTCCACGCGAGTATAATCTCCATCTCTGCAGTAAAATTGAATTACTCGATTTCGATCGATCTCGGAGAGCCACGGATCGCGAAAACGAGGGGAAAGCGCATACGGTCACCGCGGGAAAAAAGGCGGACGTCGCCGACCGGGTTTTCTTGCGCCGCCCCTGCAGCTTTCACCCGCGTCGCGTGCCTTTGTATCCCGGTGATCCGCGAGAGGATCCATGGATCCGTTCGTTCGCAACTACGGCCACGCTACGCGCACTCTTATCGCGCTGTTCGAGATTATTCAATCTGGGTCACGGTAGTTCGCTTCGTGTCTCACGTTGCTTTTATCTTTTCGCGTAGCCGGCATAATCGTGGCCGCGGTTGAACAGGTCAATGGGAAGCGATAAGGCCGCGACGTGTAATTGATAAGAATAGACACAGGTCGGGAAATAATTGTTTGATGTGGAAGAAACATTGACGTTGGATCACAATTTTTTGTTTTGCACGGAGAATAACTTATAGTTCCTCACAGAATTATCTGCGGGTTTCGCCGATTAAATCGTGGAACCTGTTCGCAGGAGCAATTCGTGCGGTAGCCTTAAAATGAATTGCAAAACGATACGTAACGAGCTCCGAAGTGTAAAATAAAATCCGTGATAGCAGCTCGACTAGCGCGCTCTCGATTGGTCGAGTTAAACGGCATCGAGGGAGGAACAAAAGAGTTGTTCGGTGCGAAAATGAAATGGGGATGGAATAGGGATGACAGGCGGCAGGGGAAGGGTGGGGAATCGATAGAGGTGTTCCGCGTTCGCTGCAAGAGAAAGTGCTTAGCGATTCGACGGCGACGCGGCAGGGAGAGTAGCCAAGAACTTCTAAGTTTACCCGTGGTCTACTCTCCTTCCCGACCTCGAAACGCGATGGTTCAATGTCCCTGCGCCAGGGAAGATCGACGGTCATGCACGCAGAATCGTTTATGAAGAAACGGTGCTGCTTCCAATTCCGATTGTGGTTAATCCCAGGCAGGGATTTTCTTGAAAGTTATCGCCACAATCATCGGCGCCTCGATACCTCTCTCTCTCTGACACGTGAGAAACGAAAAGGGAGGAAAGAAAGAGTAGCACAGGGATGGTCGCGTGGAGTCGCGCGGTCAATTAATCGCCGATGCATCGATCGGCGAGTACGTATTAGAAAGCGGCTGGATGAAAACCGAAAAGACTTCTCTCACCCGTGTCGACCTAATAAAGTGTCCTTTGCGACGGTAGCCACCGCGGGCGACCGGTCTGTTAAGCTAAAGGGTTAAATCGTCCCATTTCACGCCGCTAGGCCTCTAGCTCTTCTTTTTCTCTCCCCCTCGATCGTGTACGCTCGAAAGAGCGTTAAAGGAGTTATTTGCATCGAAAATGTATATGTATATATAAAAAGAAGGAAAAGACCCGTGTAGACGGACGGATCGAAAGAGTGCATGCAGCGGCTCCGACAGTAGAGGGGCCGAGAAAGTGTGTCGTATCCGGTGCAACGGGTGTCGAGATACGAAGAAGAAAGAAAAAAGTGGTCAAGGGCGAATGCAGGACCGTTACATCATCGAGGACGCCGCTGCACGATAATCGAAAGGTGGCTTCCTAGCGAGGGGAAAAGTACGCGGGGACAAAAGAGCGGAGCGCGTTGTGTCGCTAGGGTCTGACCTCCGACCTTTCGGTTTAGATCGGTGCCGGTCGCGCGACGGAGCTGCTGGAGAACCATAAGTATTCCTCTCTCGCTTTTAATAGACAGCAGTATCGTATGCGCTGTGAAAATAATGGATATTACCGCGGAATTTTTCAATTAGCTAACGAAAAGTGTTAATCGTAGAAGCATCTGCTGCTCCAGATGGACAATCTCCTTCGATATTAAATAAAATATAAATAGTGTGTAAACTTTACTCGAATGACCGCAATATTATTAAAATGATACTCTTGCTAATCACAGAGAAAAATATTATATGCAACACACTTTCTGCTTTTCTATGGATTGTATCAATCCTTCCACTGAGAATATCTTACATTCATTTTAACAAATAGTAATCATATGCACGGTTAAAAATATGAATATTGCTGGGGAATTTTTCAATTAGCTATCGGAAAATGTTAATAAAAAAGGCAGCTGCTGCACCAGATGGACAATCCCCTTCGATATTAAATAAAATGTAAATAGGGAGTAAACTTTACTCGAATGATCGCAATATTATTAAAATGATACTCTTGTTAATCACAGAGAAAAATATTATATGCAACACACTTTCTGCTTTTTTATGGATTGTTTCAATCCTTCCACTGAGAATATCTTACATTCATTTTAACAAATAGTAATCATATGCACTGTTAAAAATATGAATATTTCTGGGGAATTTTTCAATTAGCTATCGGAAAATGTTAATAGAAGAGGCATCTGCTGCTCCAGATGGACAATCTCCTTCGATATTAAATAGAATATAAATGGTGAATAAACTTTACTCGAATTACCGGAATATTGTTAAAATGATACTCTTGCTAATCAGAAAAAAAATATTACCTGCAACATACTTTCTCCCTTTTTGTGGATTGTTTTAATTCTTTCACTGAGAACATATTATATACATTTTAACCAGTAGTATATGCATATGCACTGTTAAGAATATAAATACATATAAATAAGGAACTTCTCAATTAGCTAACGGAAGGTGTTAATCGAAGAGGCATCTGCTGGTCCAGATGGACAATCTCCTTCGATGTTAAATACAATATAAATAGGTAAATAAACTTCATTGGAACAATTGCGGTCGCCTAGTGAAGAATCACGATCGACGACGCTCTCGGCAAATGCCGTAAGGAGAGTTCGTATTTCGATCGCTGGTTCTAATCCGCCGTTCAGTCGATACCGCGCGACGACGCGGTTTCATAACTCGATTAAGTAACGCGCCTACCGCGAAGCGAGAAAATAATGCCAAGGCTCTCGCTTCTATTGGTGCAGCGATACAGAAGCGGATAACGGTACGCTAATGCGCGGTGGTTATTAAAATGACTGCTCCCCGCGCTAAGGGGAGAGAAAACTGGGATACTTTCATGCCGCACTAACAATTTTTCACATTGCTTAGACTGCTCGGTCAATGGTGATTAAGTTCGAAGAAAGGGGCGAGTCTTCGATTCTCTAATCATCCCCAAAAGCCATTCATCTGAACGAAATCTAAGAATCGCCACTGCGTGATTCTACACCTTCGTACCGGTGGACATTTGTAAAAGGAAAGCCCGCGCAAAATTGTCCTTGACCTCGAAAATTAAGGTCAACATTTTTGTTCGCCCTGTCGCATTCTACTCGTCGCGAGGGTAAAAAGTGTGAAAGGAACCATGGATCGCCACTCAACCGTTTTCTTGAAAAATAGTGTTAGAGATACCGTTAGATAACACAGGTTAGAGCGAGAAACTAACCCGTACTAATTGATGGTGCCTTTAACGTTATTTATCAAGAAAACGGTTAAGTTGCGGCCCATGGTTCGTTTTACACTTTCACCCTCATGACGAGTAGAATCCGATAGGACAAGAAAAAAGTTTGACCTTAATTTTCAAGGTCAAGGACAACTTTGCACGGGCTTCTTTTTCACAAACGTCCACGTATCCGAAGGTTCGTGGAGTCACGCTGCGGTGGGCCTTCACATATAATTTCTGTACACCCTGTACAAGAGTTTAGCTTAGGCACCGCACGGCTGCGTTTCCCAAAATCCGATCCCAAACCTCTCACAATAATTCCAGCGTTCCCCGGACCTCTCGTCGATTCGTCACGAACCCGCTAGCCAAGCGGCGGGTCCATGACGACGCTCGAACGTACCGCGGTCGCGTGACATAATTACGGGCCGAAAGACAGCCGGTTGAAGAAACGACGAGAGGGGTACGTGGCGCGGCGCGGGTCGACATTTTGTGGGTCACGGCGATGACGTGTACACGGGGCCGGTGTGTATAACGGGACAATTTGTGCGCTGGCGGGGCACGCGCTCGCGGGCGGGTGTCGTTCGAGGAGGGGGCGAGAGACCAGGGTAATGTAGGTCAGTAAATGTACGGCCACACCACTTTCTCCGGACCGTTCGAAAACTGGCTCCGCGTAGCCCCCCTTTTTTTCCTCGCCGCCAAATTGTTCCACCTCTTTTCGCCCGTCCTCCGCGGGGGCCGTGCCCCCTTGGAGGCGCCTTCGCGTCGTAACGGGACCACCTCGAAACGGGTTCGTTTCGCCGATACGGAACGGAAGACACGGCAAGGACGCCGGTGATCATGTTCCTGTCTCTCGGGTTTGCTCGGACTTGGGCGAAAGCGGGAGTTGCCTAGGTATTCTTGTTTCGGCGCTCGATATGAGTCTTTCGACGGGACAAGCCCCCGACCGAACTTCCCCTCGGGCGCGTGGAACTTAAATTATATAACACGGCTGAAGATTCGCCTTAGGACGTAAATCTAATTCAGAGGTATACATATGCATGCTCGAGGAAGCCTGCGACTTTGAGGTCACAGCTGTTTTCTCTCTGCCGGCCCCTGTATAAATTATGCTTCAATCTATCGGACGTCGCCGTCTATTTAAGTGTCCACGCAAACGTGCGTATTAATTAACTCTGCGCCGGGGCGATGAACTTAGAAAGCTTCTCGTAGCTAAATGCAACTTCGGGGTGTAACTTAAAATTGTCCAGCGTTTGCTTATCACGAAAGAATCGAATCTCCGTCGCATGGATTCCCCTCCTAGCGTTACGC
Organism: Holcopasites calliopsidis; assembly: GCA_023838395.1. Lineage (NCBI taxonomy): Eukaryota > Metazoa > Arthropoda > Insecta > Hymenoptera > Apidae > Holcopasites > Holcopasites calliopsidis. Next base: position 438,332 of record JALHAQ010000025.1, read on the forward strand.
TGTGAATACTTAGGAAGACGCCGAGCAGTGTACCTCTTTGGAGCCCGCACGTCCGCGCGGTGGCCCACTTGATTTCGTTCGGCCGTCATCACGCCGGTCGGTTGTTACGTGAGAGACCCGGTCGGTTCCTCGTAACGGGACAGGGCCGAAACGGGTTCCGGTACGGTTCCTCGCGACGTAACGTTACGAGATCACGGGGCAAGGCTGCAGCTACCTTGTCCGCGTTGCACCTGAACTCCGAAACGAGACGCGCCGCGTTCGTTTCGTCACGCTCGGCCCTACCCTTGTCCCCACCCGGGGGGTTGGTTAACAGGGCGAGGAATAGAATCGGGATATTCTCCCGAATGGGACTTGTCGCCGATCGGCATGAAATTTGGCGGGGAGAGAAACGAAAATCTAAAATTTTAGGTGCGGGTATTTAATTGTTTCCGAGATACCAATTAAAAGCTTTCGGTACGGTACATTGAATTCTTCGTGTAGAGCCACAATTAACACAACCGTTTTCGCTGGAGCAGCCGTTGTTGTCCAGTGTTAAGTGGCCGATGGTACACCGATTCTCGCCGCAGTGGCCGTCATCCTCAAGCGTTCAGTAGCTGTTGACACAATACCTCCCTCAGAATCTATAGGGTGGCCCACGCAAAGTCGGTTACTGTATCTTCTGACGCGCGAGGGATATTTTCTACCTGCAATACGGCTTTAGGCATACTGGCCTCAGTATTAATAGTTTGCGGTAAACAATTTCGACGAGGCGACCACTGGCCAAGCGTTGCCGGCCGCCTGCCGGCGGCCGCGAAAATTGTATACCCAAAACTAATACCCTCTTTTCCGTGTAAATAGTACGCCCATAGCTCAAAATTCATGTCGTACAGTGAATAATTTAAATTCTACGGTCAATCGGAATTGTTTATCCGAGGATCGGAAGCTGGCGTGATGCTATTATACAAAATTACAGTAAACACGGTGCACTGCAATTGAATATTTTCCATCCGAGATTAAAACGGAACGTATTTCGGAAAAAGCTATACGTATCGCAAATAAGAAACATTCCTTGGGCGACTGAAGTTACAGTAATCGATTTTGCGTGGGACACCCTATACATTCTGAGGGCAGTACCCTTATTGTGTCGTCAGCTACTGAACACTTGACGACGACGGCTGCCACAGCGAAGACGGTTGTGTTAGTTGTGTCTGCATATGAAGAATTCAATGCACTGTACCGAAAGTTTTTAATTCATATCTCGGAAACTATTAAATACTCGCACTTAAAATTTTAGATTTGGGTTTATTTGGGCCTTCCCACCTCCCCGCCAAATTTCATGTCGATCGACAACAGGTGCCCATTCGATGGTACAGCCCAGAATCGTACCGCAGGTGCAACGACCTCCAGTTACTTCTCGCGTTCGATCCGCCGAGATCGATGAAAGTCTCGAGAGGCGACGATGAGATGTATTCACAGGTCGATCGCTTTGGTATTCGGGCGTGATTCAACGTGACATTTGGAAAAAAAAAAGGGAGGGAAAAACGTTAGCCCCGAGGTCGTTCAGGCGTCTGGACGGCTAACGGTGCTCCTCTCCTTATCCCCGCGAGGTGCCGAATTAGATGGTTATACGGGTACAGTTATGTTTGCCCACGATCGTTAGATACCGCGGAGCACCGGTTTCGGCGCGGCGCGTCCCGCTCCAAGGAATTCGTGCTAATCAATTTCACTAGCCGAGAAAGGGGACCTGCCGATGAGGCCTCGACAATCGGACGCGATCGTTGATCCCAGCCGTGTCACGTCTTTCGCCTTGAATCCCATCGAAAACGATTCCAACTAATTGTGAAAATAATTCTAAACATTTGCGAAAATAATTCCAAACGATTGCGGAGATAGTTCTCCGTTCGCGTCTTAATTTTATGAAAAACGAAACCGTGGAAAAACTTGCGTTACCCGGTCCCCTATCGTCGTACCATCGTTCCTCGAATAATGGACAACCGGCAGAGAAATCTCTGCGCAACGTTTCGTCGCAGTGAAACTTCCCCGGAATGGCCAGCGTAGCGTATTAAGCGACGCGTATAACATTTCTAAAGAGTCGCCCGCAACAACGTTGCAAAGAAAAGTGTGTTCGTGCAACGAGGAACCGGACTGCAATAAATCGATCGTGTACAGGTTGATTTAAAACGAATCAATTTTTGTATCCTATTCCTCCTCCTCCTCCCCCCTCCAGAGGAACAATATCAAGTCTATTTTACAAATAAGCAACTACGATTCATGTTTCAATATCGCCTCCCGTGCAGCATTTCTTGCATTCCGATATCGTTGATCTGCGTCGTTGTGAATGTTTAAAAGCGGCCGTCGAGTTTTGAACGATCCTGTAGCTAGTTTCTCGGCAGAAAAAGCAACGAGGGGATTTTAACCCCGTCACGGTCAGGCTTCCGCGAAGAAATTCAGTCGGCGTGGCGGTTAGAAAGGTAATAAGTAAGCGACACGAAGGAAAGTCAGCTAGAAACGACGGAGTGAGGTAAGAGGCCGAGTCGATGCATTACATTTAACGCGTTCCGCTATTACTGTATAAGTACGTGAAAGTCGCCTCCCCATTGCGGCTGTCGCGTTTACCTGGGGATGTAACGCTTTACTAGGTAGCCTCGACCTAGAGCTGCTCCGATACTTTCTACCACGGTGACGAGGTTCTTGTCAACGTGAGAAACAATAGGGGGATAATACATTAGCGATTCTTCGTTTTATTGAAAAATCAATTATCTTAATCTTTGCATGCTGCCGGTTGGATGATAGTATTATTAGAATTATACTCTTGTTAATCAAAGAGAAAATATTGTGTGCGACATATTTTCTGTTTTGGTATGGATTGTTTTAATCCACTGAGAAGATTTTCATTTTGAAGAACAGTGAAAGGGTTAAAATGAAGAATGCAATTTACATCAGTAGAATAGAATTTAATTTAGCAACTTTTGTTTCATTTAAAAGCCAAACATCTTGATCGTTGCATGCTGTCATTTTAATGATAGTATTATTAGAATTATACTCTTGTTAATCAAAGAGAAAATATTGTGTGCGACATATTTTCTCCTTTGGTATGGAGTGTTTTAATCCACTGAGAAGATTTTCGTTTTGAAGAGCAGTGAAAGGGTTAAAATGAAGAATGCAATTTACATCAGTAGAATAGAATTTACTTTAGCAATTTGTGTTTTATTTAAAAGCCAAACATCTTGATCGTTGCATGGTGTTATTTTAATGATAGTATTATTGAAATTATATTCTTGTTAATCAAAGAGAAAATATTGTGTGCGACATATTTTCTGTTTTGGTATGGATTGTTTTAATCCACTGAGAAGATTTTCATTTTGAAGAACAGTGAAAGGGTTAAAATGAAGAATGCAATTTACATCAGTAGAATAGAATTTAATTTAGCAACTTTTGTTTCATTTAAAAGCCAAACATCTTGATCGTTGCATGCTGTCATTTTAATGATAGTATTATTAGAATTATACTCTTGTTAATCAAAGAGAAAATATTCCATGCAACATACTTTCCGCTGTGATATGGATTATTTTAATTCCTGCACCGTGAACGTCTTCATTTTGAAGAATATTAAAATTGAAAGTCAAAGGATAAAATTTAAATCAATGGAATAATAGAATTAAAATCTCGAATTATTTCACGACAGTGAAAATAGCGTGAGAGGGTTGAAAATTGTCCAAAGCCTTCAGAAGACACGCAAAAGTTACTCAAGAACCGTATTGCAAATTCCTACAAAGTTTGAGTACGAATGTTCAGTTTCTAAAATAGTTCAAGAAATGATTGGTTTCTGCGTGGGCGCTCTCTTGCAGGTCATTGTCCTTTGCTCGACATCTGGATCGTCACTAGATCGATGAATCGTTCGTCACATTTCTAACCGCCGTTCACGGCGGCGCCGATGAAAAATTCATGGATTGGAACCTGTTTTCGAGGCCTAACCGTGTGAAGTTTTCTTCGAGCTCCTCTCTATCGGACAACGTATGTAATTTGGTGTTATCGTGAAATTTACTGGTTCTATGACCTCTGTGGACGTTTACCAAAAACTCCAAGTATGCAGCTCCCCCTTGGATCAATCACTTTTCCTTCTCAATATTCATTCTTTCAATTGGGCCTCCATAAGAAAAATAACAACAACTTAAACCTTCATGATAATAATAGAAGAAACAGTTTGCCCATATCAAATGGCTAATTCAATTGTACACACTCTTCAGAATTCTTGCAATCCAACGTGCATTTATATTAAACACGCGTTTCCTGCTGTCAAAATGTAAATCGACCTTCGCCTCCGCACCGTTGAGGAATCTAAAATGTCCCATCACGGAATCACGACGATATTCGATGCTCCGCTTGGCCCGTTCGTGGACCGATCGCCAAGCCTATCAACGCGGGGAGCTACGCGCGCAAAGGGTTAACGGGTGTAGCCGTTCGAGAAGTGTGACAACGATCGCGGAGAAAATCTAACGGTACGATGGAGAGCTGTTGCTCGCCTACATCCCGCCGCGATATTATACGTACACGTTCTCTCGTTTCGTAATCCCTGTATACCTGTGGTTTCGTAACTACACGCGATGAAACGATCGGCGCTTCGCGGCGTTCAACGATTAACAGTGCCGTCGGCTCGCCCACGGGCACGCACGGTAAAACAAGAAGAAAAAAGGAACAAGAAAATTTCGTGGCTCGTTGCCACTATTACGGTCCTCGGTTCAATTATCCAACAGAGCAAGAGCGCGGGGGAAGGGGGGGGGGGGGGGAGAGGAGGAGAAAGTATCACGTTGAACGTAACAGTTTCAAAGAACAGTTCACCGACACCGCTGTGAAACCGTGTTTTGGTGGTTCCTCCTCCGCATTCTGGGTCAGGATCCGCGAGAGGCGCAAGTTCGACGCGAGGAGGAAGTGGTGCCGGTAGTAAGGTGACTGTTACCTGGATCCGCTCGAGGAACCGACCGCCGTCGTGTTTCCGCTCGAAACGCAACTTTCACGGGACCGCTCCTCGTCCTTCCCCGCGTTACATCCCCTGTACGTCCCTCTCTCACTCGTTGCGAGGAAAGTGCACATGTAACACTTGCGTGGCGGGAGAGCGTATCGACGTAACTAGCCCGTGTGCGCGTTATACATATGTACGGACAGTTCTGAAAGGTTCGCCGTGTCTCGACGATTTCGTCAATGCCAATGCCAATGGGCCTGGGCTACCGTGATCTTGAAGCACTCCACTCGAGGTCACGTTCACTCACCTTTAGCTGGTTCCACCGTTTAGCGAGGAGGTTCCTCGCTGCTTGCCTGCATATCAACCGGACACAGTTTAATTGTACCGCGTCCGATAAGATAGTGTTACCGAAAATGTGCACACTCGATTCCGCTGGATTACAACACGCGGCGCGATAAGGCGTAGATTGATTAGCTAAAATTGTAGGTTTACTTAGGCAGGTACTGTTAAGCGAGGGATATAGACGCACTAAATATTTCTACATTACCATGTATCTTTATTTCTTGCTCGCAAATGTTAGGAATAAACACCTTTAAAGAGGAGAGAGAGAGAGCTTCCTTTATCTCTCAATGGGAAGTGGAATTAGGAACCGGTACTTCTTGGGCGATTCGATGATGTACCACTTAGGATGGATTACTTCCGTTCGTATTCCATTTGTTGATTTCCCAGATTTTCCATTGATATTGTTCCTAAGCTTTTCTTTAATTAGTTATGACGATTTCTTATAATCTTTACGATTTCGCTTTTACAGATTTGTACAGCATTCTCCCATTCTTTCCTCCGTTATTATTTCTCATGTCCTTCCATCACGCCTTGGATGTACTTCTTCCTGGAGCGATATTATAACCATTTTATTCGATAATGTAGCATTCAGATGACGTCCGTTGGTATTTGATTTGTCGATGAGGCTGATTTTCCAGATAGGAATGGGATTTCCAATTGCAATTTTTCCTAGGCTTTTCCTTTATTACTCGCGGTGATTTCTTATTACAATCCTTAGGATTTCTGTCTTGAAGACTTTCGTAGCATTCTCCCATCCTTTTCCTCGTCGTTATTTTTCGTGTGCTTCCTTTACCGCCTTGCACGTGCTTCCTCTTCGAGGAATATTAATTATTCCATTCTTTCTCCATCGAAAACGGATCCCCAATATTTGAGTCGTTCCAGGAAAGTCAAACAGTCTAATGGGCTACGGCAAATTTCCAGGTTGCACTTTGGAATCAGACGCTGCCCCACGCGCCTTATATAATCATAAGCAACATTCTAGCGCGAATTCCTTGCCAGTCGCCTTTGAGATCATAAACCTTGGTATTAACCAGGTCCTCCTTTGCTTTCTTGTCCCAATTGAAACGAAGCTTCAACGGCACTCAGCCACTCCGGCTCCATTTGAAATAGAGCCGCGATGGCGGTTCTCCGTACGTGCTCGTGCGAATTTGCACTTTTTCTGTTTGGAATGGAGGTAGAAAAGTCGCCTCGAGGACATCATCCGGGTGGACGTGACTGTTTTCCGGAAGTTTTCCTCAATGCCAATGGCGGCTCTGAAGTTTCGAATGGCAACGCGGCGACGAAGGACAACGAGCCGCCGATCAGACAAATAAACTGTACGCTAACGGAAGAATAAATTGCGCAGAAGCTATGCTTCTCTCATGAACACTGTGCTACGGAATGTTTGCAGGCGCCGTTCGTATTTTTGTCACGCTAATGGATCCCAAATAGACATTTCGGGTATGCAAATGCGAACATTTAATAGTCGCAAAATGCCTACTGTCACACTTTTGGCGATCGTTGCCAATTTTGCTTTTATAACGGATAAATAATGTGCCTGGTACCAAAGAATCCCATAGCTTTTGTTGAAAATGGCGAGGATGTCAAGGAGTGATAATCGTACTTCGATACCGCATAATAATAAGTTAATGTATTCTTATTGAGGGGTTATTTGTGTGCTTAATGTCATTTCTTAGACCTTCTTTTGGAATTCAATTTTTTAAACCGAAACACTGCTTTGTATTAATCGTTTGCAGATATATTTGCTAATATGTTAACTACATTACATATAAATGTTATTTTTAAGTAAAAATACATGAAAATGTTGGAGGTACGCATCATTGAAGAACGCAGTCTTCTAAGAACATGTCATGATGGCTGACATGGTTTCGGTTGTTGTAATGGACGGAAACAAAAAAAAAAACTAGCTGCCATTTTCTCGAGTATGCACGCGGTTATAACGCCTACCCAAAGGTATGAAGGATCTCATTGTTTAAAAAAATGGCGACACTTTAAAGTGTAAGTTGACTTTTAAGGCTTACTTTTGGGCTTTTAACATGATAAAAGAATGAGAAAAAAAATTAAGCTTCCTTACAAATTTTAGTAGCCCCTATAGTGGCAAGTCTGCTGAAGAACATCTTCAATTTTCAGGTCAGTCAGGCAATTAGATTTTGAGATACCTTGTGAGCCATGCCAGAAAACATGATTTCGAGAAAAACGCGTTTAAAGTTTTCGTGTCGTTCATGTGTGTGAGATACTTGCAGTTAATCAGCAATTCTGGGCCCTATCAACTTCGCAATCTTTACCAACTTCGACATGCCCTTTGACGAAGATATTTTCAAAGCTATGCACTTTAAGGAAGGTAAAAAAAAAATCGGCTTTTTTAAAGTCTCGAAATACAAATACTCCCTTAATCAAAGAAAGATATTCCTAAATGAACTGTGTCAGTAAAATGCATCGTCCCCCTTTTCAAAAAACTGTTCACTCAAGTTCTAGTCCTCTGGCCTAGGAAAGCTCCCCCCCCCCCCCCCCCCATCACCCTTCGTAAAAGCAAGTCAAACAGTCCCCGTTCGAGATTCCCAAAGAATGACGTGTGGTGCAGTGGCGTAGCCACGCGGCCTCTCCTTCGTTAATCGATTCCAGGAGCGTAGCGGGGTGCTCCACTTTGGTATTTTTAAAAGGTACCTCTCCTCTCCCGCCTTTCCGGTTCGTACCTCTAGCCTCCCCACTTCCATCGCGTCGACTCCTTTCGGTCTACTTTTCACTTCGTACACTCGAGCTCTGCCTCACCGCCGTCGCGGTCGACAGGGGCCCGCTCCCGTAAATATTTACAGTTAACATCGTTACGTAATAAACGCGTACCAGCGTACACGTGGCCGATAAATGGACCGCCATCTGTCGGGCCCGGATCGGCCGCATAGAGATGGTTGGCTGCGACGATTTGGGCCCCCCCCCCCCCCTCCCACCGTACGATTACCTAGTCATCAAATAAAAGGGAGGAGGTGCATCGAAGATGAATAATCGCTGGTCGTAGATCGGACGCCCGCGCCTTTGGCTTTTTGGGAAAGATCGATGCATCGGGATACTGACCGAGAGATTTGTTGCACTATGATTTATAGAATTTTCGTCGTGACTGTTGTGTAACGGGGCTTCGTAATTATTGGGATTCTTTCGTCCTTGAAATCCCTCGGAATTCGGAATTCCAAAGCAACTGTGAAGCACTGCCCTAAGTAAATATTACTTCCACTTATCGTTTCACCGAATGCACACACGTACGCGAAGCGTTGGGAATGCAATTGCAAGTGCGTCGTGTTTTCTAAACATCACAATTAAACATTTGCCGTACGCGGAGTCGTATCTTCTAGTTAAACAAAGAACTAGGAAATGACCGTGTACGTGTACGCAAGTGAAGGCAAGTTGCAGCGTTACGTTGCGTGAATTCAAATTAGAGCCTACGATAGGTATAGTGGAAGGTATTTGTTATGCGGACGTCTAAAAAAAAAGAACAGCGTCTACGTATTCTCGAGTTCCCCAAAATAATAATTTTCTTTCGTTCCATTTTTAACTTAACGATTACGCTCTTTCCCAACGAAACGTAATACAATTTGGATGCAACAGAGTTGGGCATATTCTGAATGATGAATAAAGAATAACGAATGTGAAACGCCACATGCATTCGTAAATAACGAATGACGATTTTATTCGGCGAGAAATTACTCGTCGATTACGAATAAATATCGACTGTTACTCGATTACGATATTATTCGATCTTTTGTTCGACTAAAACGACGAATAATTGTGACGCCCGCCACCTACCGACGGCTTCAAGAGCGGATCGTAACTTTTCCCTTTACTACGAAAGTCCTTTTCCTCTACATACATTGTAGAAGTTACGTGCTACTTTTGTTCGACTGTTCAGTCGACTACTCCTTTATTCGAACAAGAAATTATTCGAAGTGAAAATGTATTCGAATACAAAAGTATTCGTTGTTGTCGACTAATTTCTTTTTATTCGAAGATTATTCGAATAAGAATTTATTCGTTCAAATTCAATCGGAAACTTATTCGAATAGTGGCCATCTCTGGAATGCAACGCCTGAATCACAAAGTATCACTTCATCGCCTACAATGTAGGTACCATTGCGACTCGCGATCGCTCTTCTTCCTGCATTCTACTTTTTTTCCCCTGCAATTCGGTTCCCGGAAGTCGACGAACGTCTCGCAATAACTTCCTTATTGTCAGTTTTACGTAATCCAAGGACCAGCGCGAGAGCCAAGAACACCGAGAGAAACATCTCTCTCGTTCGTGTCGTTCAACGCGAGAACACGAACGACTTCTATACGGCCACGCAATGCGTTACGTGGTACACCTTCCACGGTCCCGGCCTTGCGTACCTGAATTTATCGCGTCAAGTAAATCCTCGGCCTGCACCGTTGCTTTTTTTTCCACTCTCCCGCCTCTTTGTCCTGTTGGCTCGACTGTCAAGGATACAGAGCACGGCCAATTACGGTCGAGATTGGTTCTTTTTTGGTCCTCCTTGGGAAATTCGCAGAGTCGAACCAAGGGTTCCCCCCCCCATTTGTAATAGTTACTCTTATTTCTTTGGGTATCTTGAATCGGTGCGCAATCGCTAGATAGCGGGGATCGATTCGATTGGAAGAAAGACACGGTGGTCGGACTTAAAACGACGGAACACCGGTTTGCATAATGACGAGTACAATTCTAACGGTCCTCTGCTCCACATAGGATCGATCGCGGGGCCACGCGATGTATCATCTACTATTCGCGTCCAGAATGAAGTCTCCTGTATGGAATGCGGGTCTGATTTGGGTGGATTCCATCAGAGACGAATTCGAACCAACTGCATATCCGTATCGTTCACGTACCTTGACAAAGATAGTGCACCTAACCTATCAGGCTCGAGCTTCTGGCGTTACACGACGGGAGCGCTGCGAACCCCCATTACCCCAGTGCAGTCTCAGGAGACTTCATTCTGGACGCGAATAGTACGCGCTCCGTGCATCACCTAAATTGTTCAACAACATTTTCCCCGTTATCATAAAAACATATTGAAACGCAGCTCTCCGAATCCTACCGTAAGAAGAATCCACATTTCTAAACTCGTCTACGGAATTACGCAATCAAGATGCAGCTGGAATTAATTTTCCCCGTTCCAAAAATATTTCCCCCCGAACCAGTATTTATCTCGCTCCGTCCAGACGAGTTTAAGTAAATTACGCGCACCTTTGTTATCTTTGTATCCAAATACAAAGTATATTTCCCGCCGCCTGTCCCCCTTATAGCTCTTCGTTTACTTCGTGGATAGAATTCCCGGGAAACGATGAACGTCTCTCGAAGAGAATTCAGTCTCGGGGCGCGGAGGAGCGGAGCGGACTCGAGACACGTAATCCCTTTTTCCACGCCGGCAATCGACGACCGGATCGTTACGCAATCCCGGAAAAGTGTCGACCCCGCGCGCGCGCGCGATAACCCTGGTTTCTCTATGGAAATTTCGACCATGAAACGCGTGTTGCATCTGTAACGAGACTCTATCCGCTCGATCTAACGCGGCGGTCAGAGGTGAGCAAATATCAGGGACAATACGCTCTCCTCTCCGACATTGCTCCCGTTCGAACGCTTCGATCTTTACCCGCCGAGTTTTGCGGACGACGTTCATTTTCATTTATTTTGTCGTCGACGCGATTATCCGATTAAATGATTCTAATTCATTGAGGAGACGTTGCCGGGCTGATTCTCGGGCGAACGCTGTATACTTCCTGGCTTGTCAGTGCATCGTAGGGTACGTTTCCAATTTGTACAACGTGAAGATTCGATTTTTCGAGCAAATCAATCGCAATAGTACGGAGAGCAATATTAAGACTCGAATTCTTTGTCCTCGAGGTTCTTGTTTAAAAGAAAAACCCCGTCGATGACGTCAGCGTTGTACCCATTCCGGTTCGACAAAGATCCCAACCATAATAGGGGCTCTACCTGTAACACTCCAGTTCGTGTGGAATAGGTAAGCCGCCGCTGCTTTCGCTATCTGGGCCATTGGGTCACAAAGTTTCCCGCGTGACCTGCCGCGCTTGCGTTCGAACGCACCTCCGCATTTCCAAGGAGCACGGATACAACGGGTGGCGACACTCTGAGAGAGACGGATTGCGCTACCGGTTCGAACACCCTTTTCGGCAAATTCCGATCCGTGTGCGACCGTTACTATTGTTTCTGAAGCGGAACTTCTTGGGGCACGGTCGAGCGAGTTCATCAATTGATAATCGATATGAAGCGAAAAGTGAAACGCGGAGGGGGGGAGGCCATATGGCGGACAAGGAAAGAGTATAAATACAATGAGCGGAAAGGAACCAGAGACACTTTAAAGTAGGCTTGTCCAACCCCGCGGCCCAACAAAAAATGATAAACATACAAAGATAGTCTTTATGAAGATTACGGGAACTGTAAGTACCTCGATTGAACCAAATGTCGAAGCATTAGTGTCTCAATGTCAAACATTTCGCTAATTTTCATGTTGCCCTCTTGTCGTTTACTTTTATAACAAAAAACTAATGAAGCTTGAATTACTTAACATGCTAACTGTATATTCTGCGCCCTTTTGCTCATCAGCAATCGTTAGTGTTAGTGTATTTTATGCGTGGCCCAAAGCGACTCGTCTTCTTCCAACGTGGCCCAGGGAAGCTGAAAGGTTGGACACCCCTGCTTTGAAGAGACGCCACAAGCGTAAAAACTAATCGTGCGGTACAGAAGATGTCAAGTTCTGTCATTTTCGTTCCACCTTTCGAAATGCAATACCAATTTCATTTCGATTGAAATGAGTCCGCACACGACGGAAATCGGATTAGTTTGCCGATTCGATGTGAGCGCATGCAATAATTAATACTATGCACGATATTGCTTCAAATGAAAATGTTATCGCGATCAGTTATCGTGCAAATGCGCGCAAAAGTTTGAAAAAACTTTAACTAGGTCTTTGCTTATAACGACACGATTCGCCATCGCGGACGCTATTCACAATGGCCGACAGATCGTCGTCGTCGAACCACGCATGGGAAACAATGAATAACACGACGTCACCCTTTTTTATTTGTTATATGTAACTGTCGAAGCAAGCTAAAAATTAAACTGATTTCACAAGTGTCGCCGCCAACGCGCGTGGCGACCACGCATCCAATTTTTCTTTTTGTTGAGTTATGTCACAAAGTGAAAACTGAGAGCATCCAACATTATTATATTGTAATTAATCGTTACAGTAATTACTCTTCCCGACCGAGGGCTTCTTAATATTCACCCTGCTCGTTTCCGCGTCCTCCGCGATCGGTGCATAACTGTTACACAAGCAACAGGAAGCGGTGCATCGACGGCAGTAACGATTCCTCCGTAAAGTATACGCACTGAGAATAACATTCGGCATTGAGAATATAAATGCATCGGGCAGATACGTTCGCTTCGTTTCCTGGTTCGAACGGCTAAGATCCGTCGGCTCGAAATCCTCCGTGCCGAGACGGGACCGAGATTTTTCGCCACGGTTCCAGGGGCACGGAGGTGCGCGAAAAAGGGAGAGCAACGGAAAACCTTGATCGAGAGTTCCGAACCGCGGGACGTACGTTCCCGCTGCAAGGACTCGCCGCTCCTCCAATTATTCGAAACTTTTCAAGAACGCGACAGCGCTTGCTTCGCTCGGCGGATGTTAATCGAATCGTGGTAAATAATCGCGGCGGCAAAGGAAAAGGAAAAGATGGCTGACGTTCATCGACCGCGGTGTTACTTTGGATTATTCTTTGGACCGAATTTAAGCCACACAATTTGTACAGGGTGTCGAAAAAGGTTGGGATCAAACTCATACTACGTATTACTGGGGTCAAACAGATGAAAAGAAGTTCGTACAAACTTCTGTCCGACAATGTTCTATTGAAGAGATATACGCATTTAAAAATGTTTATGATTGTATTGTGGCAGTTAGGTTAGGTTAGGTTCGAAAATTCCTCCCTGCGCAAGAATGGAGGCTTCCGCTCGTCGAATTAGCGATTGCCGAACGCTATCAAATAATTGAACTGCATCGGAAATAATAGTAGATGCACTTTGAATACATCCCCAACGTTCATCTTCCGTTTCTATCGTATTATTATAAAGCAACTCTTTTGCGTGGCTCTATAAATAGAAGTCCAGAGGCGTTAGGTCGGGTGATCTAGGAGGCCAACTGAGTGATCCACCGCGTCCGATCCAACGTAAAATAAAAAAATAATAATATCGTAATATCTTTAAAAGCATATATCTTCCCAATAAGGCGTTTTCGGACATAAGTTTATACGAACTTATTTCGTCTATTCGCCGTCGGTAATACATATCATAAGTTTGGCCTGAATCTTTTTGGACACGCTGCATATTTATTTATCGCTACTATTCTACTGCTCACCTATAATACTGTCCGCGCAAATTCGTTTGCGACACGTGCAAACGTTTAAACGGCTCCGTGCTATTTTTATTATTAAATGCCGTAGAAGATAAGTAACACGTTTAAATATTCCCGTAGGAATAATAGTCAAAGATTCGTGCCCGACACGTGTAACCCCCGAAAAGGCACCGAGATGGAGGATTTAGGATTCCGGTCTCCTGCACCTTGTGTACATAGGTGCACCAGGGCGATGCACCGAATCAGGCAGAGGGAAGGGAACCGGAATTGCCCAATTGCTAGCTGGTTCCGTTAGACGGTTGCCTCATCGTCGACGGTTACCCTATCAACCTCCACCAGAGGACCCTCGATCGCTCGTCCTCTTAGCTAGTCGTGTCAGTCTCCCATCGATGTTACATGATCGTCATCGTCTCGTTCGTTGCGCAACCGAACGAGAACGGTCGAAGACCGCTCCGAGTCCAGGCCGATCGCTTTCTGCCGTTCTGCATGTTACAACTCGTAGTCCGGAATTATATTAAAAAGTATTGGGAACACGGCATTGCGAGAGAAAAATAATGCTTACGATTTATCGTGAACAAGACATTCTTCTAAGAAACGTATCACAGGATATTTTCTGGAGGAAGAGTAATTCTGCGCTTTCTGCTCTTCATTGATGTTTTTCTCTCAGATATTCCGCGAAGGGTCTCTTTTTCGTGATCGTTCTGGCCCGGATATGGTCGCTGCCGAGGCCCACATTTCCGCGCACGACGCGCACCGCGATGTGGAGCAAAGGTGAGACCCCTTTTTAGAGAGCAGTCCCGATGCAGGAGACTGGCCGAGACCGGGACGGTTCTCCTGTACAGGCATTACCGTTAAGACAGGCATCGATAAGTCTCTCGAAGCCCCGACATTCATTCAGAATATCGCCGGCCCGTGCACCGGCTATTTTTGGAGCGCAAATTTTTCTTTCTCCTCGCGCGACACGGAAGCCTTCAGGATCGGTCCCGCCGCGTTCCACTTTCGCACTTCTTGCCGACGGAGTGGGTGCACGACTGACGAGTTTGTGCGGCCTTGATAGTTTTCTTCAGGAATCACCGTTAAAAATATCTTATTTCTTCGAATAGTACAATATTTTATGCAGGGTGTACCATAACTGGCGGTACAACCGAACAGGGGACGATTCTATGTGAAAAAGTAAATCGAAAATGTAGAATAACATTTTTTCATTTGACGCTTCGTTCGCAAGAGGAGCGACGTTAAACATTTGCTTGGCCCGCACGCATGTTGGCTAGTATGTATTTTTACTGACGCTCGCGTTGAATGATTGCCAATTCCACGATCGCCGATAACCACGATGATATCGTTCAACCTATAGTTAATAACCGTGGACAATTTTAATTTCTTTATTGTACACGTTCTACAAAGCTGAAGAAGAAAGTTCGTGCATGATAAACTTCATTATTTCAGCAATTGTTGAAAATGGCTCTTTTGTATTGAGTCTTTAACTCAACATGTTTAACTTAAGTTAAGAGTGTTTAACTTAACGGTCACATGCACCGTTCAAGGTTATTAGTGATCACGGTTGAGCTACTGAGGGGGGGGGGGCAGATCATGTTTATATACTTGGTGGTACAAGTTAATATCCTTCGTAAAGCTCGGAACCTTTTTGCGGGAGTCTATTTCTTGTAGCATGTCTAATGAATTCTGTAAGCCGTGTTGTGTCCTTTTTATATTATACTTGAGGCAGGTGATCAACATGTGTTCGATAGAGTCTCGTGTATCGCAAGAATCGCAGATATTTAGGTTAGTTTTCGTGATGAGACATGAGTGTGTCCAATGTGTATGCCCTGTTCTTCTTTGTATTATCTTTACCCGATCTTTTCTATTTAGTAGCAAGGCCCGATTGATATCGTTAATATCATTTCGGACTTTGTGTAGTTTGGTGGGTCTAGCATTCTTCCATTCTTCGTTCCATGATCCTACAATCGCTTTAATGAAGTAATTTTGGAGGTCTCTGTGGTACATCAGACTATGATCTACCGTATTATCGATGTACCATAGTTGGCCAGTTTTGCTGTTGCGTCGGCCTTTTCGTTGCCTTCAATACCAACACGTGAGGGGGGCCAGGAGTACAGAACTTCTTTTTTGGAATACTTGAGGGTTTCACTCAATTCTATTATGTTACGGATTATTGTGTTATTGGTTTCTAGATCTTTTAAAGCTAATAAGACACTTTTGGGGTCGCGTAGGCTAATAAATTTGTTGTGTGTTGATTTTGTTTTATATGTGTAGAGCTTGTAACATGATGGATGCTTCACTAGTGAAGATTATAAATTCTTCTAAAATTCTGAACAGCAGTTCACGTTGAAAATGTCGTCGTGTTAAGAACATGATTCTGCTGCATCTTCTGTTCTATGCTGGTGTCTTGTTTGTACGTAATGGAAGTCATAGTTTCTTAAAGAATTTGGCCCATAACTGTATGAATCCAATAGGTTTGCATTAGTTTGCGTTATTGCATAATTGAATGTACGCATGCTTAATAAATGAGTTGTTCGATACTGCTAACGAATGAACCTATTTCATCGTAAATCTCACGATAAAATCTATTCAAAGCTCTCGCCACTTAAATTCAGTTCACTACAATGTATGTATATAAAATTTATGTACTTATTTATATTAGAATCTATATTATAAATGCAGTTCGATGGTACAAATACCAACGACTGAAATAGTCTTTACTATTTGATTGAATTTGATCGACTTCTTGAAGCGACTGCCCAGTCAACTGAATTTAGTCAATAGTTCAAGCGGCTGATTCAGTCAACTGAATTTAGTCAACAGTTCAAGCGACTGATTCAGCCAACTGAATATATTCCTAGGGACTATATCAAACAACTAATTTTAGTCGCTAGTTCTGGAAAGTAGTCAACTGAAAATAGTATTGGGCTAGTATCGATTTGGTCGATAGTTTCCAGCCAATAGCGCCCAACGTTAAGTTGGACTCGGGGGAACCTCTTCGTTGACTGACTGGCGCGAATCGGACACGGTGATCGTGAAGGTCGATTACGATATCGCGATTAAGCGACAGGGTGTTACGAGACAATTTGTGTAACGTAACCCTACAGATGTTAAGAGCGGTGTACACCGTTAGACGAGAGATATCGTAGGCCGTTTAACGGGCCGTACTCTGAAACGCTGGAGACAGCGTTAGATTCGTGTGGGTGACTTATCGATCGGTACCGGAATCGGTAATGGATCAGAACGAGTCATGATCGCTAACGGTAAAATATATGCCCCGTTACTTCGGTCCGCGACAATAGCACCAAGAGATCGATCCGTAATTGCTCCTCCCTTCGGATCAATCCTCCCGGCTATCGATGACGAATCCTCCATTGCTCACGACTGGTGCAACTCGCGGAGTCGAGTCGTACGATTACTGTTCACAGAATAAAATGCCGCAATCCAACATAATCCTATCGTCGCCCATTTAACAGTTGAAACACAATTAATAATTCCATTTTCGCATTTTCGACTGCAATTCATTTAGCTGAAGTCCACAGACTGTGCATACACAGTGTATTAAGAGTATAACATATCAAACATACAGGATCCGACGAAGAATAAGTATCGTCGTTCGGATCGGCAAGCACAGCAGTAAGTTTGCGCGGTTTTACGTAATACGCGATGGTACGCGGCAACGTCAATTAATACCGTATTACGAAATCGTTGGCTATTTGCATCACACGGACGATGCCCATCTGTGTCTAGGCCTCCGAGCCTTCTGCAGTTCCCTCAAAGACATTCGTTATTCTTGCTACGCTGATTACGCTCGCGTTGCACAATTTACACTTGCACTTCTCTGCAGCCAGAAGGATACCTCTTTTCGGATACGCTTTAGATCCCTTCGATTGCTCCAGCACATAAAATAGAGGCTACACAACATAGAGGGTGCATAAAATCGATATGCATCAAACGTAAAATGATATATCAAAGTAAAAATCAAATTTCTTCAAGTAAAATATTTTAATTGCTCCGACAATGCAAATATTCTAAGTTTGCATTTTACAAGACGACTCCTGCTAATCTTTGGGCGTCTCCGCAAGCAGACGATTCCTCTTTTCGGACTCGAAATTAACTTCTTAGACTCCTTCAATCGCTCCAGCACGATGCATCGATAGAGGCTGCATAAAGGCAATATGCATCAAATATAATACGATATATTACACTAAAAATCAAATTTCACCAAGTAGAATATTTCAATTACACCAATAATGAAAATATTCTAAGTTTGCATTTTGCAAAACGGCTTCTGCTAATCCTTGGGCGTTAATAACGGGATTTTTTGTTTGCCCGGCAGCGACTAAGCAGATAAACAGAATAATCACACGTATGCATAGGCTATTTTGCACGCGTCGTTACGAAAACCAGCTTGTAATCGCGGCCGATGGGAAGCCGTTGCGTAACCGGTAACTGAATATGGATAATTTTGCATAAACAGAGGCGGCAGTTATTAGCCGGGCTTGCCTTTGCGCGTAGAAGGACGGTATTATTACGATAACGGTCTTGGAAAACGTTAATAACGCGATTGTCACGTATGCACTCGGTTTATTTCAAGCCTATGATATCTCGTAATGCGAACATTTTTTTCCCTAGTAGAACTGATCCTGCGATTTGCAAAGATTAATAGTATTGTGGGTACGCAACGAATAATCGAAGACTCGACTGATTTAAACAGGTAATCCTCTGGAAAATTTTATCCGAGGTGGCACACGTTTAAAGGCGGAGGATAGAGAGATGAATCGGAAAGCACTGAGACCTCCTGACAGGGCGTTCGCCCGTTGTACGTCATCGGAATCCAGCCTTTAATTTTGGAGTCTAAAAATTGCGTCCACCTGCGGCACCGTCTCCGTTTAATAAACATTCAAATTTAGCATCCGCAGTGATAAAGTCACGTACATTGAAAAATTAAAGGCGCACCGCGCAGAGCGTTCAGCGACGAAATCTTGCAAGCTTCTCAGACTCCATAACGCGCCCCGATCTCCTTTCCAACGCGATTTCCCCGTCGATTAATCACGCGACGCGGTCCCAGCTCGTTCGCGCACCCTCCGGGAACAAATTCGTCGCGCGAGACATAATTTCCAGGGCGTGTTCAAGAAGATGCGTCCGTCGTAAGAAACAAAAAAAAAAACAACGAGGGTTCAGGCATGGAATCCCTGTCGGGGGGCGGGGGGGGGGGGGGCGTTTCGACGAAGACGCGCGCGCCGTCCTTTTGGCGCGTCGTCGTCTGGTCGACGCCGCAATCGCTCGTTGTACATCATCGGGATCCCGGCTGGTTCGTCCCGCTTAACCATCGTGCACGGATCATTCGGGGTTTAAGAAGCGTAACCCGCGCCTGTATGATGCGGCGGAAAAAAGGCCGAGCACGGTAAAAATAATGCTTCGCGCACGTCGTTAACCGGCGACGAAAATAAGGATCGCACACAGGCGGAGGGACGGTTCGTCGTCTAAGAGACGCGACAGACGGGCGGATAAATCACGACGGAGGCTAAGTCGCTCGCAGCCATCGTCGCGGCCAGACAAAAATCGTAAAAGAAACCCTTCGGAGGGTCCATCGGACTTCTGACCGTTCCCAACGAAATGCTACTATTGCAAAATAAATGGAAAGAAATAACGATCGTTTAAAATTTTATCTTCGGATTAAAATTCACTGAGGATGCTTTATTTTGATGGGGTTTAGCGTAACTGGCAGTACAACCGAACAGGGGATGATTCTATGCGAAAAAGCAAGTCGAAAATGTAGAATAACATTTTTTCATTTGAGCCTTCGTTTGCGGGGAAATCGACCTTAAACGTTTCCTTGGCCCGCATGCATGTTGGCTAATATGCATTTTTACTGGTGCTTGCATTGGATAATCGTAAATAATTCCACGATCGTCGAATACCACGATAATATCGTTCAACCGAGAGATAATAACTTTGAAGAATTTTTATTTCTTTATTATACGCGCTGTGCGAAGCCGAAGACGAAAGTTCGTTTATGATAAACTTCATTATTTCAGAAATGGTCAAAATGTTTGTCATCCTGTTGGGAACATGATTCTGCTGCATTTTCTATTATATTCTGGAGCCTTCATTAAACTTCAGAACAATTTTCTGCTTCAATTGCTAACGCATGCGGACGACTATACAAATGTTTAAAGTCGCTTTTCTTGAAAACGATGCGCCGAATGACAAAATTTGCTTCTACATTTCCCACTTGTTTTTCCACGCAGAACTACCCCTTTTCCGGTTGTACCAGCAGTCACGGGACAACCTGTATTTCCGGTGCCTCAGATATCGGCGCAATTGCGAAATTCTGTTTTATACGTTTCCCCTGCAATCGCTGTGAATTACTAAGAATGTACGACGGCATAAAAGCTTCCTCGAACCGAATCATGCTAGTCCTAAGCAGTATGGCGAGCCGCCGCGAGTTCCGCGATTATCACGTCTGCATCGTGCCTCCACGTAGGATTCTTGGACGGGACAGGTGATGCAACGGTAGGAACTTGTCACGTTTATTGGAAAAGAAAAACGTCGAGCAATTGGAACGATCCACGATCACGCGGAGTGGGATCTCTGCAACTCTTTCTGCCGATTCACCACAGTCTGCGACTATTTTAGGCTATTTTATTCCTGTCAGGGAGCCGCCATTTCGCCTCGTTTCGTCGCTCGCTAAATGCTCATTTCGTCTGCGCTTTTTAGTCCCTGGTTCCAACACACCCAGTCACTCCGGTAGATTTTCATAATGTTGACGATTCTACAATTCATCGCACGATTTAATCGAAGCGCTAATACCGATATCATTTACGGTCTGCCTTTTCCCCCGTTTCTGGCATGGAGTCCACCTCCCAATCGATCGAAGCGCTGTTACGAAGAAACGGGCGTTAGTGAAAGCATAACACATTGTACATGAGGCATTTGACAATGTGACATGTAACGTTATCCTACTTGAATTACAAACGAGCAGTGCGAAGGCATAGGTGTCAAGTCGCATCACAGGAGAGTTCGTTAATCTCGTACAATGATTATCGGAGAATAATAATTGTATACTGCTCAGGGGACAAACCTTTCCATCGATAGCAATGTCAATCGCGGCAGAAATAAATTGGAGTATTTGTTATTTTCTACCGACGATTCACTGCGATTCCTTTAACAAACCGTGAGATGTCTCTTATTTTCCAAAACATTATTCGAATTCCGTTTCTGTTCAGTGAAAGGAAATTTTACAGTTTCAACTTCGCTTGTAGTTCTTTCTTCTTAAATTGAGAGTGCATTGTATAAATTGATCGGGATCGAAGGGACAAGGCTCTCCCGTGGAAAATAAAACGGACAAGGCTCTCTATCGAGAGTGCAAACGCAACAAGATGTCCTTCCGATCGAGAACCGTCAGGGTCGTCGACTTTTCTCGTCTGGACCAAACTTGATCATAATTTACGCCGGCCATCGTCGATAGTTCGCGTCCCTTGGATCCAGTCGTCGTTCACGACCGACATGTTCCCGTCGATTCACGAACCGATTGCTCGGTGCTCAATATCCTCAACCTACCTCCATGTTATACAACATCGTACGACAAATGGAGTGGTTGATGTAGTAAATTTAGAGCAGAATGAGTTTAACACGTTTTACGATGGGCTGAACCACTCGGTGGCGCATACACAATTGTCCCATCGGGTAGGCTGAGCCACTAGTGGTAAATGAATCATTACCGCGTCATAGCAATGAAAAAACTGATTACTGCAATTAACAATTCTATTTACATCTTTATACAGGACGCCCCACGTAACACTTTTGCACGATTTTCAATATACATTGCAATAGAAGAAGTTTGAAAATTGTTTTTTTATTATTGTTAAGGCCAGCCACAAAGCCGCAAAAATACGTTTGTTTGGTGTTTCGTTTGTTTTAGTACGAAAGACAAAGCCGCCCCACGGTGAGGACAGTAAATTCGGGCCCCGTCGCGAACGTGTTTTAAGAAGATTCGCAGACCCTTAGGAAAATCGTTCTCCAATAATTGTTCTTCTCTCTAAATAACATTTATAACGCAGGAGGAACGGAATGCCTCACATTCGGACTCGATCGCCGCTCAATGCCAAGCTCCATTCAAGGCTGCGGTCGCCATAAAATACTCCGCAGTTCCTTCAAAAACTATCATTACGCCGACTGCAGCAGGGGTAATGCCTTTTCTTTTTCTCGCTGCAGCCAGCTGCCTTACTCCTCAGCGTTTCAAGTACAAACTTCATCGCACGATTATCCATCTTTGCACCGTTCATCGTTTCCAATCCGTCATTCTTCTCGCCAATCTCGCGCAGGTTAAAAATAACCTTCCGTATATTTTGCAACCGTACAATTTTTACCTCCCCTCTTCTCCTCTACCCTGTCCTCTGTCTGACAGTCCTATGGTATTTATATTGCGAACCGGACCCGTCGCAAACACCGTACGCGTTGCCATTACCAAACGGATGGCATTAAACGGCGCGAGCAAACGGATCGTCGGCAAACAGGAAGCGAAGCGCGTCGCGAGCGAAGCCGAGCACGAGATCGCGGCCTTGCCGCCGCGGCGACTTGATCGCGCGTCACGTGAGGAATATGAGCGAACGGGTTGCCGTAGGTCGGCGACGCGGTGCGAGGCAGGCGGCCGTCATCGCCAGCGACGGAGATTTATTCGCTTGGCCGTCGAAGAACGCGGATGGCCAAGGGAACAGGGATCGCCGGAGGCGTAATAGGAAACTTCATTTGCGGACCCATTTGTACGCGAGAAACGGCCGTGTGACCACTGGCATAATATCGTCCGGCGTTTTATAACGTTCACATTTTCTGTCCCAAGCGAATTGTTCCGCGAAGATTATCAGACCATCGGGCTCGACTCGATCCGATTAAACGGCGGAATTTTATGTTTTAAGTAGAAACGCGTATACCGGGCGTAAGATGGTGTTGGCAAAAAATCAGATATCGCCAAGAGTTATCCAAGGCGAAATTTTGTGTGCCAAGACAAAAATTGTACAGGGTGTTTCGCTATCTCATGCAAATATTTGAAGTGACGATTGCCGTGGCGACTCTGAACAACTTTCTCCCTTCGCCGAAATGTTGGTTAAAGCTTCGTTCTTGAATTTATCACGAGAAACACCCTGGCCAATCACAGCGGGCGTGGAACGCGCGCTCAGCCGGTGGCAGATCCTGATACGCTCAACCGCGGCCTTGGACACACTCGCGGCTTAGCGCGCGCTCTGTGATTGGTCAGCGTTTTACGGTAATAACTCGAAAACGTCGCTTTAACCAGCATTTTGGTAAAAGAGAAAGTTGTTCAGGATCGCCTGAAGCTATCATCCTTTCGAATAATTGCATTAGTTAGCGAGACACCCTGTATATTTGCAGGAGAAAAAAAGCTATTTCACGATATTTTGATTTCTCATTACCGCCGATGAATCGAGTTTGCCAAACAATCGATAGTCATCAGCGCGATCGCGAGCGTTTGGAACGCGTCGTCTAGCGATAGTCGGACACCGATAAGGAATATCGGCCGCCAGCGATGCACTTCGATTGCGGACAGCACCTGTCGATAGGCCGGCACCTCTTGTAATCCTAGCGCGCGGCGTTGTGTAACCCTCACGTTTCACCGAGCTCACGTGCCGGCCAACCTGTAATTATCCTCGTGTCGCGCGCTGCACGTTTCTTGGCGACAAGGTGCACGGGACATTGCTGCAAAGTGAGGCATTGCCGCAAGGTAATTACAAATGGACTTTTCGCGGCATTCTATGCATTCAGATTTAACCTGCGGCGTCGGTGCTTTAAATAAATCCGGATCGTTCAAAGATCGATAGATGCGGGGCGCAGAGCGGTGCGATTTTCACAAAAGGCTAACACGATTTGAGAAAAAAAAAAAGAAATGATAGGATAGTTTCAAGTCGTAGGCAAATTGAAGTCGTATAGGACGAGTCGGACGGTCTGCGATTATGAATAGATGGCATTGAAGAGATAGTTATTTCGTACGAACCGATAAAGCTGAGGTATTATTTTTCATTTAGTTCCCTAGAACGAGTCCGAAGGTGTTTGCGATTAATTTATCGAGCTGATTGCGATGAGAACCGATTCACGGGAAGACTGACGAATCCGAGGAAGGTTCGTCATCGTGAATCAGTGGAACGTCTTCGTGACGCGTGCTCGTTGCCCTGTCTATCTATCTATGAGTCTCTCGGTGGCAGAAAAAAGAAACTTCAACATATTACGAGTCGGCGCGTTGCGTAAAGAGCTATGCGCTGCTCGCATAAGCAGCGTGTTGTCACGTTCCTGCCAGGAACAGAGCGTGATAACGAGACTTTGCCATTTGAATAAAAAGCACGTGACAGCGCTTAGTCGTTTCGGCGGAAAACTGCCGTGCTTCTTGTCCTCGTGACCAAGAACAACGTAATCACGTGTCGAACCGATTGAACGATCCCTAATCACGCGAACCCAACGCGTTGCGAAACGCGCCGCTTGCATTCCTCGTAATCCTAGACGGCTTCTGCGCGGAAAAAGCGTTGCGTCTTTGTATAGCTTAAGGCCCGTCTACCAGAGTTGGGCATTATTCGAATGAACTTTCATTCGAATACGTTTCCGAATGAATTTCGACGAATAAGTTCTTATTCGAATAATCTGCGAACAAAAGGAACTTAGTCGATAGTAACGAACAGCTTTGCATTCGAATAATTTCTTATTCGAATAAGAAAAGTAGCCGACTCAATAGCGAATAAAAGTATCACGTGACTTCTACCGTGTACGTGCATGCAGGGGTCCGTGGTAAAAAGAAAGGTTATGATCCGCTCTTGCAACCGTCGGTAGGTGGCGGTCGTCACATTTATTCATCGTTTAGTCGAATAAAAGATCGAATAAAATGGTCGATATTTATTCGTGACTAACGAATAAGTGCTTTCCGAATAAAATCGTTATTCGTCATTTACAAATAAATGTGGCGTTTTCAATCGTTATTCTTTATTCGTCATTTAGAATAAGATTTGCCCAGCTCTGCCGTCTACGCTGGGAAACCTTGTCCTGAGACCAGCGTCGATCGACTGTCGACGAACACGTGCGCCCCGGACAATTTGTTGTTTGTTTGTTGCTGCTGTTATGGCTTTTTTTTTGTTTAGGATAGCAGCGCTCGTTGACGAACGTTTTGTTTCGTGGGCGATTCCGCCATTTTTATTCGACACGTAGGCATTGTTTAACACGTCGCGGAAAGTTGGTTCGACGACCCAACCGGCGTGTACTCTCTTATCACAACATCGGCGGATATTTTCGCGTTGCCGCAGTCTAGACTTTTGTTAAACAAACGCGTCGACGCAACAACCGGCTGGCGTGAAACGAAAGAAGAATATTATATTCGAAGCGTGTCACTGTGAAATCTGGCGATTATTTATCCCGCCTTAATTTCATATATATATATTTGTATAAAGTACAATTAAATATCTTTATTCGCGATGATCTTTAAACTTCCAATCAGTTATTCATTTTCGAGCAGAGCGAAAGTCTCAATTGTGTCATTTCTAATTTATATCATCCGTGCTTTTTCTTCGCTTTTCCATTTTGCATTTTATTTGCATTCCATCATCTGTATTGCACCCCACTGCGCCCGTTGATTGTTCGCGAATGCCACCCACGCTCTCGGCGACAGTTTCGTCGACATCGTTTCCCATAGATCGGAGAGGCACTGGCCGTTCTCCGGCTCGAAGGACTCGCTCGCGTAATTAGGATGGCTTGCTTGGAATTACGCTCGGCCAATTAACTAGTTAGGAATAAATTACCGCTGTTACCTGCGCGCGGTTACGTAAGCGCGCTGTCGCAGCCGCTAACTGCACCTCTCGGCCAAGATATCATTACTGCACAGATAGCTCTCTTTGCTTTGCGTCATCGCCGCGATTGTGGGACCAAGTGTCACACGTTACCGCGTCTCCCCTTTTATTTGCGAAATCGAAATCGGCTGAAACGAAGCTGGGGGGGAAACATAAAAGGACTAATACGGAATGTAGCGAAAGGTTTACCTCCATTCGATTTGCTGATTGGCCGTTTAATGGAGGAACGCGTTTCATTGAATTCGGATGAAAATCATTTCACCTTATCTAAGAAATGAATTTCACAAGAGCCAGTACAGCCCGATTTCCACCAGTCACGATGCTGGGTCTTTTTTTTTCTTTGTTGAGGTTTATCGATGCACCGACAAGCCGAATGTTATTTTGGTGTATCGCGATTTGTACAATCACGATCGGTAAACATGCGATTTAAATGATTACCGCAGTCATATGGATGGTTGATTGATTTTACAGCTTCCATTAATAAGACTCGAGCGCGACGAGGATCGACGCAGGTGCGTGATTACGTAAAGCCGTGCAACGCGATCGCTTATATTGGCGCGCGATTTTCAATTTCGATCCGACGCGATGGAAATAGATAGCTACATAAGAGTGTAGCTGCGACATCGAGGCTTTTTTCCGCCGGTACTTTCAGGGTCGATCGGAAGATTCAGGCAATTAACTGAACGTCTCTCCTCCATGCTTCTCGGAAGTCAAACGTTCTCGAATTCCATGAGAACTTTTCGGCTCGTTACCGTGACTGGGAACAGAACTATAAATACATTGCGAAGACCCATTATTGCTAAAAGAATTGTTATTCCGCTCGGTCGAATCGCGATCGTTCGTATTCCGGTCACTGGCGGTGCGCAAAAGTGAAAACAATTCGATCTTTGTAGATAACGCGCGCGGTTCAACAAAACAGAGTCGGCGGTAAACAAATTTTGCGTCGCAAAATATTGATCCCGAAGTCGGCCGGCATCTTTGTCTAAAATTGCGATGCCGTTCTCCGTCATAGATCCGCGATGAAGGAAGGAAAAAAAAATAACAATTATACTTTAACCGTTCGTTCATTCGTCGCCGTCGATTAAAAATAAAGCGGGACGAACGAAACCGACAACGCGTATACTCGAGACCGATTCGACATAATTTATCCGCGCAACGAGGAAAATACTCTATTACAAGATATTGTATGAAATTATGAGGGTATTAAATCATAATTAAATCCCGCACGCTGTGCGGCAAGAAAATGAAGATTTATTCGCTACTCGGCATAGCTTATTAATATACAGCGCAATACTACGCGATTAATTGAACCGCAAATGAACGTCTCCGACCCCGGCAGCAATTGATCAACTCCTAATTGATCTGCATCCAAAATCGTCGCGAAGGTATTCAACTCCAGCGAGAATGATAAAACGTATATTCTCGAAGTTAAAAAAAAAAAGAGAGATACGCGTATGTGTTACAAGGAACATATTGCGAACAAGAAAACGAACGTTGCGTAAGGGCAAGATTTAGCCAAGGTTGCTTCACCGTCTACCCGCAAGTGTTCCTCGCGAAATTGGCAAAAAGTTATTAATCGCCGACGCGTTGAGACGGACGAAAACGGGCGGTCGGCCGCGATGGATCGGAGCGTACGTAGCCGCTTGATCGGCGCTCCTATTCGCCAACTATATTTAACTCCTATTATGCATACAGTTACATCACGGCGCACCGATTAAAATAGCGACAAATCCGCGAAGTTCACGCTCGCGGCTCGCAGCCGTGATAAGCACGGCAGCCGGCTGCACCGTAACACCGCTGATAAACGTTATCACGGCTCGGCCCGTGTCTGCAAATATGTTTGCGTTCTTCAACGCAGCCCGAGGTTGCATCGTGTTCTTGTTATTCCATCCGCTCGTCCTTCCCCCCTCGCCCCGCCGCTCGTTGCACCGTTCCGTTTTGGGAATTTGTTCATTGTTCAACGAAGGAATTGATTAATAGCGACTTAACCGAGGACCATTCGTTTTGCATCCGCGTCGATCGCATAGCTTCAAAATCACGCTTTCGTGATTTTTGTAATCCCGCACTTTGTCCCGCGGTGGGCGTCCGCGGCGGATAATGACAAACAAGAACAAGGGGGCACGCAGCGCGCTCGTTAATTACATTTCAAGGATGCATCTCATTAAGGCGCAGAGGCGACAGATTGCGGCAAGACATTTTCCAAAACACCACTCGCTTATCTTTCGTTTAACGCCGTTCACCACTAACCCCCCCCCCTCCCCCTTCTGCCCGCCCCGTCTAGCGTCGTTGACAATTAATCGCTTGCGTAATTAATTTATGTTTACGCGATGCGGCTGTCGGATAAAAGAGTTATTTGTTTACGGATTTATCTGGACGCGTTATTTTTACCTCTCATCGCTTTTTCTATTGTTTTTATGCACTGCGATCGAGAAAATTAACATTGTTAAATGTTCAGTTCCGTGAAGGAGCGAAGGGATGATTTTTGAAAACATTCTTTTACGCCGTTGGACCGATTTCTCCCTCGAATTAAGGACAGTTCTTTTCCTTCTGTTGTTTCTAAACAAACGTCGCATTAAACCTACGCTACGGTAAAACGATACTTCCGACGGAAGAGAGGCTAGTTTCGCGGTTGAAAAGTTGTTTACGCTCTCCGCGAGACCACGTGAGTCGTTATTCTCTTTTATGTGCATACGCAAATTCGATCGACGCCGATTGCGCAACGCGTTTATTGTTTGCAAAAACGCCAGTGACGCTGCCGCTTTTTCTTCGTTGCGATACTCGCAACGAGCCTCGGTGTAACTGACCTTGCCGTAGATATCAATTGCGCAACCTCGCTCGCTTCTTTTTTTTTTTTCTGTTATTTGCACCGCGCTTTTTCGTAGACGATCCCAATCGCGGAATAACAAATTACGAAGTCCCCGCCTGCATCAAGATCCGGCCAATTAGTCAGCCCGAAATGAAATTGCCATTAGCATAATCATTCGTGCCGTCGGTGTACGAAAAGAAAAAAAAATGAGCGCAGCTATTAGTGGAGAAAAAACGAGAGAAGTCTAACCCCGAATCAAACGAATCGGTCTGAATTAATTTTCCTTTGACGACGCGCTTTAGTAAACCTCACCAAAGGAAAATCTGCCCGTCCATCGATGGTACCGTGGCTACCGAAATGGCGTTCGCGAAGCGTGGGAACGAGAAAAATACGAAAGCGTGTACCCTAATGGTTGATTGGGCAGGCGGACGTAAACAGCCGCGAGGGGGACCCGACGAAAACATGAAACTTAGCCTCTTATCGTCCGTCGTTGCGCGGCGCGAAATTGCGACGCACTCCGGCCACCGAAACCGTGACTTCGTCCTTCGCGCGATCGGTTATCGTCGCAACCGGCGGGACGCCGCGCGCCGATCGAATGAAAAAAAGGCACGTCCGCGGACGCATCGTGCGCGCGTGCGCGGTAAAAGCGACAAAGAAGCCTTCGCGTTTCCGGTCGGTCGGTTCGTTACGCGATTCGCGGCCATTTATTTGAACGCCGCCGACTCGTTTTCGCTCCGGCGTATGCTCTTTAAATGCGATGCAATTTAGGCTTGTCTGGGCTCTCCAGAAACGGCTAATGAGTCGCTTAATTGTTGTTGTCGCGCTGTTACGTTGGCGAAAGATAGCGGTGGCGCTTGGGTGCAGGTTTTGGGTACGATCGAGGAAAAAACTCTTGCGTGGAGTTTTGTTCGTTTTTCTTTTTAACATTACGCGACGATTAATTTAATCGAATTGTTAGGATCGTCGTAATTGATTTTCAATATTCCGTTGAATGTATTTTATTTTCCGAGTTTACGTTACATTATTATCCTATCATTGTATATTTATATTAACTAGGATTGTACGCTCCCTTCGGGCAGAGAAAAATTGCCGATGGAAGCGAAGCATCGAGCAACTCCTTTTCGCTGGCACTGATGCAACGCGCTAAATCCGTAGACCTGACCTAGCTCAACGCCGCGCCGAGGTTACCCGCCCACCCACGTTCGAATCGGATCGCACTTTTTCTGTTTTTTTTTTTTTTTAACATCCCACCAGCAAAGATAGACACTGCGCGCGGCGGCGATACGAAAACAGAATCGAAGAAACCGATGCGTCAGACGGTGCAGACTTCCGTTCCTCTCGGCCGAATATTTTACACCGCATTACGACGCCGATTTTGTTTTCACGCAAAAGGCGTAAGCGTCAGTAGAAAAAGTAAACGTAAGGTCGAGATTGAAAATATTCAGATGGGCCAACCATTTCGGCTGACGATTCGAACGATTCGCGCGTGGGCGGGCTAGACGAGACCGCAAAGCAGAAGGCGTTCCCTCGTTTTGCTCTTCTCGTTCGTGGAAGGGAAAATTTTTGTTTTGTCCCGCGAACCATTAAGATGAATGTCAAGAGACCGTTCTGTCGGAGCGACGAAAAGCGAAGCCGCGATTGTTAGTCAGCGTGATTCATCAGACTTTTGCGCGCAATGCGTTTCGCGAAATCAAGAAACTCTATGTTTTCGGAATGAAGCACCGTTTTTCCCCCTCCTTTGTTATTATTATTATCTCTTGTCGTGTCCGTCTAAAACCGATCAGAAAGAATATTAATAACGGATTGCCATGGGCGAAATGAAAATAATAATTTTCCTTGCCAAATGGGAAAATAAGAAAAAGAAGAAGCTTCTCCTTTCTTCAATTAACAAAGGAATCTTTAAAGACGAATGCGTTTAACGCCAGTTGAAAGTGAATCAACCTTTCTAACGGTTGCAGCCATCGGGAACGACCGCATGCCGCCACAAAGGAACCGGAAGCTCCAGCGATCCGTCGTTAGCGTTCATTGAAACACTCTTCTACGCGACGTCCCGTGGAGAGGTCGATTCTGTTACCAGACAAGTCGTCTGCGGCGCAGGATGCGTCAATAATATTCTACGAAGTCTCGTAGGAGTTTCGACCGTGAAGTATGCAAGTTATGTACATATTTGAATTCCGCTCTGGTGAAATGAGATCGTCGCAAGCTGACATCACCTCGAAGAAATCGCACGATTTCGCGAAATCGCAGTCCGTAAACAGTCCAGCAAACTGTTTATACACTCTTGGCCCGTTAAACACGCGAAACTCCGTCTTGTTTTGACCGGGAGAGGACGAAACAATGTTAATAAGCTTTTTTTATGGCATCGTCGTGTTTTCGACTGTCGCGTGCTTAGGCCCCATGTTAGAGCTTGGCAAATGACGATGGAAGTCGCCGGCAATTTCTCTTCCTTTCATCGAGATGCGGTTTCCTTAGTTGCCCCGCGCGATCGAATGGTAAATGCTTGGCCGATATTTAAAATCTTATAATCAGTAAACGATTCAGTATTCCCAAGAATCGTTCCTTAACTATAGTTAGCAGACGTCTCATACTTATTGCGCCACCTTTTCTTTCAACGTGCAAATTATTCATTATTAACATCTTTCCCATTTCTTTTTTCGATCTGTTCTACAATTACACCATTTCCAATTCGAAGTCCGATTGCCCCGCGCTCTTCAATCGCAATTAGGCCGTTCATGTTTTAACAAAGACCTCGTGCCCAAAGATCCCTGAACAATTCCTTCCCCGATAACCACTAGGTTGCCACACCGGTAAAAATCGAGCCAGGTTTGGCCGTCGACATGCAGCGCCACATTAAAACCTAAATGGCGATCAACTGATCGCAGCGTTTCGATGGTTCCCAAAGCGTTAGTCGTTTGAATCAGGGCTATCGAACTGGCGGCCTTTTTCCAAAACCGTAGGAGGACATAGGAGAACGGTTTCTTTACGTACCCACTTTACTCGGATGAATTTCTCTTTGCACGAACCCCAAAATCGTGAGCTGCCAGTTCGATACAACGTACGCTACGAAGTGTTGATTGCCATTTAGATTCTAATGTGGCGCTGCGTGTCGATGGTAAACTTGGCTCAACTTTGACCGGTGCAACGTGTCGACCTGTCTGACATGGGTATTAAGGTTAATAAGCAGACCAAATTGTACATAAATCATCAAGATCAATACCCACTCTCGTCAGTTAAGATTCGTCGAGCGCATAGAAAAATGTACGACTACCTGAACATATTATCAAAGCGAATCAGACCTGGAATACCGCTAACCGTTAGAACAGGCGATAGTCACGGCCCTGGAACGCGCGCCGCTCGCTTGTTAACTCCTTTACGGGACGTGTTACGTAACAAGCTTGAGATCTGACATAATACGCGAGTGTCAGCTCGTGAACTTTTACCATTCGCCCGTCGCGAATGCGCTTAGGAAATCATAGAACGGCGTGTACAGCCTTCGTTAATCGGTCGCCGCTGGCGAACGAACGAGTTCTTGCAAAATATAAATCAGCCCGTATGGACGATTTTAATCGCTTATCATGCGGTCCTTAGGAAAGACGAATTACAAAAATGTCTTTGGAAAACGAATAACTGAAATGAATGCTTTTGTATTGAAGAATGATAGCA
Organism: Holcopasites calliopsidis; assembly: GCA_023838395.1. Classification (NCBI taxonomy): domain Eukaryota; kingdom Metazoa; phylum Arthropoda; class Insecta; order Hymenoptera; family Apidae; genus Holcopasites; species Holcopasites calliopsidis. Next base: position 470,327 of record JALHAQ010000025.1, read on the forward strand.
CTGCGAATTCGCATAAGTTCTATTTATTTCTTATCAATGCAATTTTACTTTATATTCTCAGCTTCCCTGATAGCCAAGCTGTTCAGACAAGATCTTGCCAAAGCTTGCTGCAAAGTTTTGTCGACAAAGAGGCTACAAATCCGGTACAGTATTTGGCGTATTTGATGATGTTAATAAATTGATAATAAAGATATAGCGGAGTCTGTTGAAATAAGTTGCGAGCAAATGGGCGGTTAGGTTATATTACAACTGTTGGTATTAAATGGCTGACGATCGGCGCGCAGCTGGTTCGACCTGGCTATCTGAGAAGATTAGTTTCTGCTCTTTAGTGAAGACTCAAAGATGGTCAACGATCAAAGTTACGAATCTTCCGTCTTTATTGCATTTTTATTGAATCTTTACCTCGATCACGCCTTACATAATTACCATCCAAGGCCTGCTAGCCACCCAGATAGCCAGGTCGAACCAGTTGTGTGCCAATCGAAAGCCATTCGACAGCAACAGTTGTAACCCTGATAGCCAAGCTGTTCAAAGAAGATCTTGCCAAAGCTTGCTACAAAGTTTTGTCGGCAAAGTGGCTATAAATTCGATACACAGTATTTGGCATATTCGATGATGTTAATAAATTGACAACAAAAATATAGCGGAGTCTGTTGAAATAAGTTGCGAGCAAATGGGCGGTTAGGTTATATTACAACTGTCGCTGTCAAATGGCCGGCGATTGGCACGCAATTGCTTCGACCTGGCTATCTGGGTTCTGTACTCAATACTCGTATCCCATTTCGTAGTGCAGTCAGTGATATGTTGCGTGGACAATTTTAATCGCTTATAACGCGGTCCTTAGAAAAGTGTGATTAAAAAATGTCTTCGGAGGGTTGATCGCCATTAGGCTTTTAATGTGGCGCTGCATGTCGACGGCGAAACTCGGCTCGGTTTCGACCGATGTTGCTGCCATTAGTGCAACAGCAACTTAGCGACTATTAGGGGAATAATTGAAATTAATTTTCTATATTCAAGTAGAATAGCGTTGCAAATTCGTTTAGCCCGTTGAACTCAACATTTTGAAAATAATTCTTTCGTTACTGAACGGTCCAATTTTGAGGAGCATTGAATAGAAAAATCTGCTTGCAATATAGGGCTGAACATTTTTGGGGAATGTGCGATACCAACAGTGTCGAACTCTATTTATTTCTTATCAATGCAATTTTTCATTTTGCACTTTCTCAGCTTCCGTACCCACACTCGTGTCCTTTTTCCCAAAGCGTTCAGCGATCTCGTAAAACAGAAATCACGCGGTTGGCACACTTACTTAATAACCTTAACACGTTACTCAACGCGGCAAAGAAATTGCAGAAGTTTTGTTCTTACGTATGCACATAGAGCGGGATGATTCAGAGCGATAGTAGCGATCTGGAAGGTGGCTCGTTGCGTTTCGAGCTAGGATTCAGCGAGGTTAAGGTGCAATGCATTCGATCCGTCGATTTCCCAATCCTTCCTTCTCTCTCTCTCTCTCTCTCTCTCTCTCTCTCTCTCTCTCTCTCTCTCTCTCTGCTGTTTCGCGCAACTCTTATGTAATAGCATAACCACCGTTCGATTGCAGTAACTTACCTTGCGCCGTGTATGAATATGTATATTTGTATTACACGTTAAACGCTCAACGGTTGACTTGCTCGGCTTATTTATTATCCGGCAGCTATCAGAACCGATCGGGGAATAAAGTAGCTTTCGCCAAGGATAGCTTCGATCGGCGGTGGTAATTATTATTGCGAATACGCGATTGTTAATAATTGTGAGGGAAGGAAAGGTAGAAGTGAAGTTGAATACAGATTAAAGTAAATGAATTGCCACTTTATTGTTCTATTTATTTCACACAGATTTACGTAGATTCTCCACTTAAAATTATATGTTGTTTCCCAGCTCCGGTCTTGACATTTCAATTCGAATAAAACATCGTCACAGCTCAGAGGGATTAATCGCTTTAGGAATATTTTGTTTCTCTTTTTCAAAGGGAAAAAATAGTATTAGCTTTGATTCTGTAGGCGAGAGCATCGTTCACGGAACGGTATAATAATATCGATACGAAGAGGGGAGAGGTTGGCCGTTTATGCGTTTCCCTTGGCCGATTTTACCCGAGCGATCGAAACCGCGTTTGCTGCCCTTGCGAAACTTCTCGGCCCGCGGATCCGCGCTACAGTTCGCCTCTATTCCGCGATGCAGTTTCGACGACACATCCGCAGCCCGTGCTCTCTGTGTGCTCCAGAAACCTACTTTTCCGTGCCACCGCTGGCAATGCCAGCCTCCGTTTTCTCGGTTTATCTTCCCGCGAGACACGAACGCGCTAGCGATACATGAATCGGCCGATACACGCTCCGCCTTTCGCTTAATTTTTCCCCCGACATGGAAAATTCATTTTCAGAGTGGTGCTTTTCAGGTGAACATTCAAGAATGTTGTCTTTCTATACTTTTTACCCACTGTCACCTTCTACAGATAATAAGTTTGCAGGATTGTGGCTTTTAATTTTTCAAGCCATTAATTAGTAACTAATTACTCCAAAAGTTTCGTCTCTAGGATATTCCCCAAAATTCTTGTCGCTTTCAACAACTTTCCTTTCCCCTGCATTCTCCTTATTATTGCATCCTTAGAATATTGTATAATATTTCTTGAATATTTGACATCTCGCGAATTAGCAAAGCATCACGCATGAATATCAAAAATTCTCTTTCCACGAAAAGTTTTACTTTGTTTTCTTGTTTTTCTTTCTCTTTTTTTTTGGCGTGAACACATTCGTTTCCTCTAGGGAACAAGTAGGCCAGCTTGCGGCGAATCTCGCGCCGCTTTTGTCTCGTTGCCGCTCCTCTTTCGAGTCTCGCTATTTCTGGACCGACACTGGACCGTTTCTTTATTCCGTTCCTTTTGCAAAGACCCCGACGCAACCCTCGGCGATTGCGTTTGCGCCCCAGGAACGCGTTCCGCCGTTTTAAGCGGGCCACGTTCCCCACGGAACGGGGCAATTTAGAATACGGAATTAGGCGTATTTTTGCCAGGATGAAAATACTTGCTATTCACACTGTTACCGTTCCTCCACCGTCCTCTCCTTCATTCATGTACAGTTTGCCAAATTAATTCTGTACAGAAAATAATAATTTGCCCGTCAACTTGTGCTGTAAGAAATACACCCCGATTTAACTGTATTACGTATTAAAAAGTAATCATGGCTCGTTCTATAAAAACGTTTAATTATGGAAAAGTTATTTTATTCTTGTTCGCTTCGTTTCTTTCTAACAAAGGAACGCATCGTAGTGAGAATCACCGATTTTTATGAAATTGAAATGTAATCTGATTCTTATAAAAATATTTCACGCATATTTCTTTTTTTAAGGCAGGACAATCGAATTATGAATCAAGGACTGTAATTGTACAATATCGTTCCACGTATACAGGGTGTTCTGCTGCTGCATGTCAATATTTTGAGGAGCGATTGCTGAGACAATTTCGAACAACTTTTTCCTTTGCCAAAACGGTGGTTGAAGCTTCTTTTTTGAATGATTAACGAAAAACGCTGACCAATCAGAGCGAGTGTAGAGCGCGCGCTCAGCCGAGAAAGGATCGTGATACGCTCAACTGCAGCCTTGAACGCCTTCTCGGTTAGACGCGCGCTCTGCACGCGCCCTGATTGGTCAGCGTTTTTCGTTAATCATTCAAAAACGAAGCATTAACCACCGTTTTGGTAAAGGAAAAAGTTGCTCAGAATTGCCTCAGCAATCACCCCTTGAAATATTGACATGCAGCAGCCGAACACCCTGTATATGTTCAAATTGTAGTCTAAATTAATCGGCCACTCTTTTCAGAGCTACGACACGTTTAAGAAACGAGGAATAACTCAGGTCGTCTACTGTGCGCATCGAACAAGAACATTTCAAAAATAGTAACTTTTGCGTAATGCGAAAATCAAAAATCCAATTTATCCGTAGTTGACGCCTGGATGCGTAGCTTCTATAAACAGATAATGAAAGAAATTTATTCACATTCAACTGCAAAAGAACTATTAAAAATACGTCATTTTTCAACGTATTATTGAAACAAACGAGTTTTCAACAAAATAGTTTACACCGTGAAATTTGTCGTTGCAAAATATTAATTTCGAAACTTAGTATTTTCCGAGATATTCGTCGAAATCGATTTCGCAAGCCCAACTTTGGGGGTGATCGTCGCCCCTTTAGCACGCGTGATTGCTAATAAAAAGAAAAATCGGTGCCAAATACTTTTACGAGAACTACATTATACTTCGATCTCGCCAAAATCGGTGATCGTCACATCGATATGCTCCCTTGTAAGAATAAATGCGATGGCGCGGGACTTCGAATTAAATATAAAGGGGCTCTCAAATAAATGGAAAATTCGAATTTATCAGCATTTAATTGGCGTGTCGCGATACCATTTTCGCAAGTATATTGTTGATCAGCCATCGCCTCCCGGTCATCACCGTCGTTCCGTTATTTGGACCGGCAATGTCAACTGATTCGTCTTTTTAACGTAGGGGAAATGTGGTACATTGAACGGTACCATTCGAAGCAGGCTCTCTGTTCTACCGAGTGCGCACACCGACTGTTCCCGTGTTCAAACCCACAACGGTGTTGTCCGAAATGGCTCAATAAGATAATAAGGCAATTCGGTTAATTAAACGCGCTGCCCGTTCCTGCTCGACACTTTCTCGCCGTTATAACGAAAACAACTTTGTCACGAATTGTCTGCATTGTTGAAGAGTCGCACGAGAGGGAGAGAGAGGAAGAGAGAGGGGAGGGGAGAGAGAGAGAGACGAAGTGTGTCGAGGAATGCGTACACAGTTTGATACATGACTATTTATAGGAATGAAGATTCATTACACCATGTCCCGTTTCGCGTATCGGCGCGTCGTTGTGCAATAACGTAGCATAATATTTTCTCGCGGGGATCGCGTGAGAGTGCTCGTTCGCGCGGCCGCGATCTACGAGAAAATTGTCCATGAAATCCCTTTGCGAGTCGCTTAGAATTGGTGCGATATTTTATTTAAAATATTTGTTTGAAGCGTAGGTGAATGGAGAACGTCTTTGTCACAGAGAGATTGGTATATGTACACTTACAATGTCTTTTATATACGAATACCATCTGAAGCAGAACGTTAACAGAAAGCAGCAGAATCTCAGTTAATAGTTTCTCCACTCGTTGAATAAATGGATCATGATTAAAGTAAATATTAATATCATATCCGAATGTCCATCAAGAAATACTTAACCACGAAAGCTACCACTATCCCCCCCCCCCCCCCCCCCCCGCCCCGAATGACAAATTAAGCTGCATTGTATTAAAACGAAAGAAGAACGCACGAGACTTCGGTAATAAAATAGAAAGAAGTGTGGGTGTTTGAGGAGGCGTTAGTCTCGAGTCCTCTCGGCCTGTGTCGTCTCTTATGCAACAGTCTCGCGTCCAGTACACGTGCTTGCGACCACGTGGATACGGGTCACGTTATGCAGGATGGTATCTCTGAAAATGGAATTATTCTTACGTAGTCCGGTAACGACAAAACCTGCCGGGCCTGCGAAAATCACGATGACCGGCACGTGAACATCCTCCTTTGGCTCGTCCTATTCACCGGCGCACGATTTTTATTCGGTACCGCACCCGATGCGTCCCAACGTGTACACTTCGTTTGTAATTCGAGTATAAATAAAGAATCCCTGACCGCCGGTGATTACTTTCAAGTGGACGTCAAGTCCAGGAGACGAAGAGAACGGCGCCGGGATAAATTTACCCTCCGTAAGCTGTTAAATACTTTTGTATTAAACATCCCCCGCAATTAATAGCCTTGGATAGTACATTCTTCCTATCGCTTCATTAAACGACAAAGGTTCGGGAAGCGAATTTTACTAGACGATTACGGTGTAACGGGGAAAAGGGGGAGGGGGGGCGGCGGGGATGTCGAAACGAGACCGGGAGAGAGAATGCACCGATCGGCGACTACGGTGCTCAAGGAGCCGATACACACGTGCGCGTTACACCGCGCAGCTAATACGATAATTACATGCTGGAAGCGTTGCCATTATCTAACCATAACTACTCCCACCCAGATTCCTAGTGCACAATGCAAATGCACGGGGACCTTTAACAGAGTTATCGCTGTTGCCCAACGCGGCGGCTGCTCGAGCGTGCGATGCCGTAACCTGGTGCAACGAGCTGAATTGTCGTTAACGGTATATCACCGAAGCGGCAAGTTGTTCGGCTCGGGATCTGGAATCGATTCTCTGCCTCCGATACATCCTAACGGGTTACGAGACACTCCGGTGCACGACCTTTCGCTTTGGCCTCTTCGTCAAGCCATCGCCCTGGAATTAAACAAATTCTTCGTTCCGTATTCGTTGAGGCGAGCAATCGTTTGATTATATTCTGTTTCTTTCTGTTCGTTTGACGCGAACATGGTGTGGATGGTAAAGCGGCGTAAAAAGCCTATTATGTCACAGCTTCTAGTTGCAGTGGCAAGGTAGATGCAGGCCATGAACCTAGAGCCAGCACGTTGAACGGTCGCACGTGACTGCTTCTGTTACGCGTCTTTTCTGCATACGTGCTCCTTCTTCTCGTTTCCTTCAAGCATTTTCCTCTTTACGCAAGCTCGCTGCAATACCCTTCGTTGCTCTATTTTCCCTCGATTTTCCTGTTACAAGGAAAAGCCGAGTTTTATATTACATCGAACAGGAAGTGGTATCCCCTTACCTCGTTTAAATTAATGAAACAATTTCATTTATGAAGAACTGTGGTAAATGGATTCTCGTACGAGGAACCTAAATCTCCAAAAAGATAATACCCAATTCTATCTTTTTTTTTTTAATATTAACAATAGTAGCAAAATATCCGCATCAATCACTTCAATCGTTAATCGAACAAATATTTTCCCATTTTATATTCAATTATACAGGCTGTTCCGTAACTCATAGAAGAGCCGGATATGGGAGATTCCAGAGGCGATACTGAATAACTTTTTCCTTTGGCGAAATGTCGTTCGAGGCTTTGTTTTTGAATTATCAACGAAAAACACCGGCCAGTCAGAGCGCGCGTGGAGCCCGCACTCAGGGACGGAACATCGCGTCTCGCTGGGTGGCGACGTCCGGTCGGTGCCCCGATCCAAACGCGTCGGTATAGCAGGGAGCAAAAGTTGCGTCGAATATCGAATCAACGCGGTGAAGACTAATGTCGAATTATTCGTTGCTCGTGAACAGCGAATAACGAATGATTTGAATCGGGGCACCGACCGGACGTCGCCACCCAGCGAGACGCAGCATTTCGTCCCTGAGCGCGTGCTCTACGCGCGTTTCGAGTGGCCAGCGTTTTTCATTGATAATTCAAAAACAAAGCCTCAAACGACATTTTGGTAAAGGAAAAAGTTGTTCGGTATCGCCTCAGGAATCTTCCATATATTCTATGAGTTACGGGTCATCCTGTATTTCCTCATAAATATAAATTTAATAATGCCCATCCCTTGTCTGTCCATTTTCACTCCGAGACACAAGAATTCCCCAACGCTCCTTCTCTCTGTAACGTTCTTCATTGTTTATTACACGCGTGTGACCATAGGTGTCGATAAACTGTCGCCAGTCTCGATACCAAACACTCTCGGAGAATGTAATCTTATTTAAATACCGTTGAATCGTCGGCGATCCCAAGTCGGATCATCCTCTTTTCCGCTTACGTAATCGAATTCCCCCGTCCTTCTCTCCGAGGAGGAGCAACGACGTCGAGCTGGAGCAGATTAAGCGTTCAGGATGACGGAATTCGTAACAGGAAAATCGCCCGATCCCATCCGGGAACCATCGAGCTCACGACCCTGAAATCCAATTAAGAATCCGCCCTCCGACTGGAGCGCGATAAATAATCGTGACCCTCGCCCTCAGGGATTAAACGCCGCGAGAAGCTGTTCTATCGCACCAATTTTCTCTGTCCCGCTGCTCGACAAAATTTTACATTGTAAGTCGTTTGACTTTTTCGTTGCAACCTTTTTATTTTGCCAATGTCTCGTTTTTAAGATGTTTTGTGAAATAAGAAGTAGTTTTTCGGTTAATAGAATGTGGTAAATGGAGACAGTACAGAATTAGAAGATATTTCTATTCAGACATGTTTCTGTTCCTTTTAAAATTAATTTGTTCATCCGCGAACTTGTATGTCTCTCTTCTTTCCGTGAAACGAAGCCGATCCCTATTCATAAAATGCGTCACGGTTCAGGAGATACGAGATACGCCTGATTGCAGGCTAAAAGAGGTGCCCCAGCACACGTGCATGCAATTAGTCTTGCATCAGGCGCTCGTATGACGGCGGGGCTGTTAGGAAATTGAGTAAGAAAGCCAGCTGCGTACTAGTATTCTTCTTTATTACTTTCGTGACATGTTACAATTTTTTTTTTCATGTCAACATTTTATTCTCTAAACACTAAAGCGTTATCGACTATTTTGTGTATACAAGTTATTGATATAAAATATATAATGAATAACATAAATAATAAATAATTATCATGTTTAAATAGTTACATTATTGACGGGGATATCTATGATTAAATAAATTCTAGATCACGAGTGACAGAACGGCTAGGCCAGACTAAAGCCACGAACGGAGATCCATTAGAACCTTGATTTACGACGAGTCTTGCTCACCAGGTAAGTGTAGCACTTCTCGTCGCTGCTGCACGAGTCCGAGCTCTCGCATCCCGAGCACATGCACGACGATGACGATGACCTTTCTGTAAACGATCGCGTCTTCTTAATAAACGAAAAAGGAAAAAAACAGAAATACAAAATTAAGGAACAACAAAAATATTTTATAAAAACCGACGACAAAGGAATGTTAAATCTACGAAGCTTGCATTTAGAGATCGATTCCCTTGCGGAAATAATCTATTTGTCGATTCTTCTCGCTGTAACGTGATAGGAAGGTCAGAGAATTCGTTCTTGAAACAAATAAGAAACGCACTGGCACGTCTGGACGACTTCTTCTTCGACACCTTCGGACTGCACGGGCTTCTGGTCTGCCTCAACGCGCGAGTGCTCCTCGGTTTCGATTTCCCTTTATTCCGTCCCTGAGGGGTGGCGTAGCAGTCGCATTTCGGCAAGTAATCGCACTCGCAAGCCGAGCACTCGCTATCGTCCGACGACGAGGAGTCCGAAGATGTGTAGGAGGACGAGCTCTCCGTGCTCTCGTAGCGGCACTTGTCGCTTTTGCAACACGAACCCGCCGTCCTGCGTGACTGTTTCTTCACGGCTGGCTTTCTGCAACTGTTTCGCGATTGGATTATTAATGAACGATCTCGAATGCTCTTTTTGTACTATTATTTAGCCTTCGCGGCTGCACCACCGAATAGTAGCTCCACTTGATTAAAAGGAACGTTTATAAATAATTGATTGGTCGAACGAGGTGTTTTCCAATTTCTTTTTTTTTTTTGTAATAGCTAACTGTCGTTGCCGAGGTAAACACAGTATGGCTGTTGATCCCGAACGGAAGGGCAACTGGACGGCGTATTGTAACGCTCAGCACTCGATTGTATCGTAGGGAATGTTTAGAGAATATTTAAATAATAGTGTATAATTTATCAAGAGGTATCTTAATGGAAAACGGGCACATAGGCTTATGTTATGAAAATGGTTTAAATCGACTCATCTACGTGTTATATGGATATAGTATACCACAGAGATATTCAATCTCTATTGTTTATAACAACTGGATACTGTTTCTATTAAATAATAACACAACGAAGGCTTTGAACCTCATTTTCTCCAAGATGGCATTTAGCTGTACCTTCTTCCATCAGGGACCTCGATTCTGACATACTCGAATCAATGAATTCAATATTTATCATAACGCGCACGATTTTCATAGATGAAATATTTGCCACACTTTCATATCTCTCACCTCATTTTATTACCAATAGCTCCGCAACGGTCGACGTTAACTCGATCGTTGTTCAATTACCACAGTCGAGTCGTTTGCCCCCTCTCGTTTCAATCCTCTCCACTTTTATAGAATTTTTTCTTTGTTTGCCGACGATGTGCCTGGTATTTTCGACGTTTATCGAGCGTAACGTTTCATTTAATATCGCAACTAAACACCGCCGATATACCTTTGGCAAATCGTTTAAAACCGTACGCGTTTCAGCGAAACGAATAACTATACTCCTTCCTCCTGTAATACTCGACTGATCCGTGTAACAGAATACCTCGACTTTTATGTACACAGAGTTCACCTTTCGGAAATACGTTGAAGGGATATACAAAACGGTAGCCGATGTCAATTCGAAACACGCGTGCCCGACATATTTTTCGAGACAGTCTCAAATATTGCAAAGCTATACAATTATACAAACGCTTAACAGTCATTTTAACAAAGCGAATGCATACGAATCACTTTATTTCAATGGAAAATCGATTCGGTTAGGCGAAACCTGAATGCGACAAGCAATAATCGAGATGGAAAAGGCGTGAACGTATAAAAAAAAAGGGGGACTGGCTTAAAACGTAGTTGACCCTTTGACGTACAAATAAAGCGAAGTATTACGCGTCCCAAGAATAATACTATTTAACTGAACAGTTATATGCACGCTCAGAAATAGAACACTTTATTTCGAAATTCCTATATCATATTCAATCATGTTGATATACATATAATGTTAATGGTCAGTAATTAAGTAAGATTATAAAATAAGTCTACAATGGCAAATGAAACGGATGACGCCTCCCAGACGTCATTGTATGCCAAGGGGGTTAACCCTTCGAGAGCATGGAATATGTTAACAGCTGTAAATGATTTTCTATCGTCCAAAGGATAAACAGTTCGGCGAACTTAATATTTCAGTCATTTATATCATTATCTTTTATTGTGCAACATTTACTGTGCAATGCTAAAAAATGGTTGGTGGTAATTGAAGTAATTCACCATAAAAAAAAAGTGCGATCCATTTATTTTCCAGCGTTACACGTCTCCATCACATTTCTCGCAGCCAAACGAGCCGTTACAGCACATATCGTTAACATATTCTATGTTAACAAAGTCCGCCGCTTGCTACTTGTTACGCAAGCCGTATATTGACGCAATTCCGATCGGATCGTGGACTGCGCAGTGCCGATCCCTGGGAAATCTCGAATCGCACGCTTCCATAAGTGATCGAGGAAGCTGAAAGGGCGAGCGTAACGTTACGTTAATTTCTCCGGTTCCATTGATAACCGATCAGGCCTTGCTCCGTCCGTTACCTAATTGTATAATAGTGATTTTACGTCCGAATTGATTTAGTCCAGAATTTTCCGAGATCATCCGATAGATCCTCAAACGTGAAATTTCATAAGAAGAGCAAATCATCGCTATTATTTATCACGAATCATAAAATAATCGGTTCACTCGCTGCAAAGTAGTTTGAAAAGGAAGCACGGGATCCTCCGATTCGAAGGAAAACAGTCATGGGTGAACAGCGTTGAAAGCTGAGATGTGCGCTTTGGTCGGATAGCCAAGGGGTGACTCGACCTCTTTGAGGCACGCGAACGAGGGTGTCGGCGCTTTACGGAAGAAGGGTGCAACGTGACTCAGCGTCGGGGATGATGCAAGAAAATGGAGAACCATAGAGAGAGCGGAGGGTGGAAGCCTGACTCGCGTATTCTTTGAAACCCTCCCATTTCGAGCTGCACCGATTTAACCAAACTTTTGCTACCGCAACAAATGAAAATTAAAGAGCTGTTCAATGCTGCTCAAACGGATGTTACTTAAACCTCGGCCATTTATCAGTTTCGCTCTCGCGCAAAAGTAAATGATCACAAGCAGGACAGAAATCACTATCAAACCACTTGGCAATAAAGGAGGACGTCGCAAAATGGCAATTTTTGGAACTATTTCCGAACGAAAAGTTCTTGTTGGATATTTAAGAGCGTCTTTCGAGGAATAAAAAAAATGTCAGGACCGTTTATCCGAAATGGGATGGGACAGTTGAGCGAAATGAGTGCGAAGATGAACAGGTGGCTGTGATCGAACCGATTCTGGATGCATATTTCCTAAACTCAATTACAGATCATTCGAAAAGAGATTCTTCTCATTAGTTTAGTGCAAAGGAAAGTAAACCGTTCGCGAGGGAAGGGAATGAATCTTATTGTAACAAACATCGGGGCTAACAGTTGTAATCAGGACCGCGCCTGGAACTTTTTGGGCCCTGGACAACCGAATCGGGGCCCTTCTTATACCGGGTGTCCCAGGTTTTAACAGCCAAACTTTGTCAGTTCGATGAATATAGGCCGTTTAAAGCTTTATTAAAGAGTTGCAGTAAAAATAAGAATTACGGAGGGAGCAGGTAGTTCTGCCACTACCGATATTAAGTTAGTAAGTTATCAGACTTCATACCGAAATACCGCAATTATTTACGAATCGCGAGTATGCAGATATGCACTTCGTAAACGGGCTAAATGTAAATATTGCTGACCTATTGCTACATTGCATCGTAACTTCAGTCAGTAACTTCATGTCAGACTGATATCCGTTACTGTTCCCTAGGTAATTCTTATTTTTTTCGTAACCTTTTAATAAAGCTTTAAACGAACTATGTTTATATAACATTCTTTTCTTATTTAGACCCATGGAGTACGCTGACAAAGTTTGCCTGTTAAAACCCGGGACACCTAGTATAAATAAGAATGAGTAGAACTTATCGATAAAACATGTTACCAAAGTATGACAATGGCGATGCAATAAAAGTATTATTTAACGTGATATGTTTCTCAATTTTCATTAATTAAAGCCAGCGCATTTAGTTATTCAATGTAGTAAAAGGCACTATTATGGGGGGCTTCAGGTATGAACCTATTTTTCCTACTGATAAACGCGGTCCTGTATAAGTATAATGGTCGTAATTAACTGGCTTAGGACAACATGTAAAATCATGCATTCTGTAGTTCATATTTTTGGGGCCTAGGCAACCAGATGAAAATCTGGACCCTTCTTATATAAATAAGAATGAATGGAACAATTTATTGACAAAAGATATTACCCAAATACGATAATTGCGTTGCAATAAAAGTATTATTTTATTGTAATATATTTTGTAACTTTTATAAATTGAACCTAGCGGATATCTATTTGTTTAGCTATTTAATGTAGTGAAAAGCACTATTATGCGGACCCCAGGTACGTACCTATTTTGCCTACTATTAAGCGCGGCCCTGACTGTAATGGAGAAGGCACTTACCCGTTTACATCTTCGATCTAATATTATACGATTTCAAACTTCAACTGTTTTATCAGCAGCATTTCTGAAGAACTATTCCATCGACACAGGTGCATTTGAAGAAAGTGAAGATTAATTATGCATAAAGCAGGGATAAGTTCAACCGCTTTCAATCTTTGCACGCATTTTTCTCGGACATTCTTCCGAAATGGACCTATTGCCCATCGACATGAAATTTTGAAGGGAGACGGGGGGAGAAACACAAATCTAAAATTTTAGGTGCGGGTATTTAATAGTTTCCGAGATATTAATTAAAAACTTTCGGTACAATACATTGAATTCTTCATATACACAACTAACACAACTGTTTTCGCTGGAGCAGCCGCCGTTATCGAGTGTTAAGTGGCCGGTGGTACCTCGATTCTCGCTGCAGTGGCCATCGTTCTCAAGCGTTCAGTAGCTGTCGACACAATACCTCCCTCAGAATCTATAGGGTGGCCCACGCAAAATCGATTACTGTATCCTCTGACGCGCGAGGAATATTCTCTACCTGCAATACGGCTTTAGGCATACTGGCCTCAGTATTAATAGTTTGCGGCAAACAATTTCGACGAGGCGACCACTGGCCAAGCGTTGCCGGCCGCCTGCCGGCGGCCGCGAAAATTGTACACCCAAAACTAATACCCTCTTTTTCGCGTAAATAGTACGCCCATAGCTCAAAATTCATGTCGTATAGTGAATAATTTAAATTCTACGGTCAATCCGAATTGCTTATCCGGGGATCGGAAGCTGTTGTGATACTATTATACAAAATTACAGTAAGCACGGTGCACGGCAATCCAATATTTTCCATCTGACATTAAAACGGAACGTATTTCGGGAAAAGGTATACGTATTGCAAATAGGAAACATTCCTTGGGCGACTGAAGTTAGAGTAATCGATTTTGCGTGGGACACCCTATACATTCTGAGGGCTGTACCCTTATTGTGTCATCAGCTACTGAACACTTGACGACGATGGCTGCTGCAGCGAAGACGGTCGGGTTAGTCGTGTCTGTATACGAAGCATTCAATATATTGTACCGAAAGTTTTTAATTGATATCTCGGAAACTGTTAAATACCCGCACCTAAAATTTTAGATTTGCGTTTCTTCCCTCGCCCCTCCCCCACCGCCCCGCCAAATTTCATGTCGATCGGCAACAGGTCCCATTCGGAAGTACATCCGATTTGAATTCAGAACGAGGAAACGACGAAGGTAGCAACGCGCTTGGTCACTTACTATCCGGTGGCACAATGAAATTAGCCAGGATGGATTATCAGGAGAACAGAAAATCCGCCGGACAGCCTATTGCCGCATTGATCTAAAATCTGTCAGGGTGGTGCAGGACGTGGCAGTGCGAAACAAAGCGGCCGCGTCTCTGCTAATGACAGGCACGCGCTATTATAATGGACATTCCTGTACAACATTCCGCGAGATATCCGGGATGGGCGAGAATAGCGTGTGCAGGGCGAATGGCACTGCGTCCGGACCGCTGTTTACGCAATTGTGAATCAAAGTGTAAAATTGGAACAGTTCGGCGAGGACAATTTATGAAAGAGAAAGAGGATTCAGAACCTCTGGGATTGTTTACTCGTACGGCACTGGCCGTGGATTTCTGATCAAAGTAAATACGATGGCTTTCATTTGACCGGTCTTTGGAAATGGTCAGGTTTTAATCGAACCCAATAAAAATTAAATTAATAGAACTGGAATAACTTCGAGATTAAAAGACTGCGGTGAGTCAGACTACGAGAAGGGAATATTTGTTGACATTTTATTAATAAATCTCTTTTAATCAGGACTGCGTGTTTTCACGCAAATTTGTATTTTCGATAACGTAGTAAGAAAAAAAAAAGGCAGAACGTTGGTAGGAACTCCTTTCACCTACCAGGAATTATAAAATGCACTATACTTTGGATATTTTGTATATTTATTCATATTAAATGCGTTTTGTGCAGTTTTGCATCTTTTTAATTTCCCACAAGTTGCGTAAAAGTCCTCAGTCTAATCGTGACGTTCCTGCTTAGGGATACAATGGTCGAGCTACGATAATTCAATCAACTTCCATAAACCAGAGAATTCCCCTTTGATTATCGCCGCAATTAGACCGAGGGTGCCTATTATTGATCTCAGCGTTACCCGTTCACAATATCATATTCATCGAGATTCGCGGAAACGGCGATTCCGAAAGGCGGGTAGGAAGCTTTTCAAGCGATTGAAAGACGCCGTTAAAATCCGCGAGCCGATTAACGAGAGCGTTCTTTCGCCAACTAATTTTTCGACGCGAACCGAAACGAATCTCGCCGCGGATTCCCGCTAAACGAATTCCTTTGAGTGTCGATCGCGCCCATCAAAGGGCTATCTTATGCGGCTTCTGTGGAACTCGGTAATGGGATGATGACGTTTATGAGGCGGACAGGGCAACAAGAAAGCGCGAGCTATCTTTATCACGAGCGAGTTGCACTTGCATCCGGTCGAACTTCTCTTCCAATAAGTTTCTATCGTTCTCTGCCTCTCATCGTCGTCCTCGTTCCTCTCGCTCCTTTCCTTTCAATCCTGCCGTCGATACTCTAAGACCTTTATCGCCCCGGAATTCTCTTCATCATTGATCTATTTTATTTTTGAGGATCTACCTCGGCGAATGGTACTTAGAGGCATTTACTTGATTTATACTTGGACTTAATGGAGTTAATAATGATAATCTTCTTTTATGGCAGCAGATTTATTGAATTTGTTGTGCAGAACGAAGTGTATGCTTGATTGATTTTATTTTCACGTGCCTTTTTAGTTTTGTATTTGATTCAGTAGGGGTTGCTTGAATTAGTTACTGCATTGGCCTAAATGGGAAATTGCGGAGATTAAACGAAGTTAGTTAATAATTAAATGCAGAAAGGACGAGTTATTTATTTTTATTTAAGGCAATAGGACCAGTTTGAAAGTAGCGGGCTTCTGTGAACTTCGCGCGGTCGATAAAGGATTTCATCTGGCAGCAAACGTGCATTCTCGCGCTATCTCTTGGTATTGTCAGAATTCTCTACGAAACGGGACAGCGTGAATGATGTACCTACAACAGATCTGTATCCTATCTATCTTATCAAACGGTACAGCCACAGACAAGAGCGCAGAAAGAAACTTTTATTTAAATAAGCCTTAAAGTGAATTAAATTTTAATTTCATTTAAGTTCTCGTTCTTTATAATATAATATAGACTATATTATTTACGCTAATAGACAGTTGTTTAATATATATTCTCTTGGGTGTGCAGGTTCCTTGGACAAGAAATGGACACTGGGTAATACATTATTTAAATATTATCTGAATACATTATATTAGCAAATATTATATTTAACTCCATTTGTAAAATTTGTATAACTTTAAGTTATAAGCTATATTGTAAATTAGTTTATACTAACAGCTTTTAAATATTGATTTAAAAAATATTTTTCTATCTTATTTATATTTACATGTTTATTGTATTTATAACTTGAATTATTATTTCATTATAGTAAGATGTGATGCAATAGACATAATTTTACAGATTAAGTAATAGCCATTATGTTTAAATATCATTTTTGTAATTTGTACTTCTTTAAAACATTAAAAGGAACTTTTCTGTTTCCTTTGATTAAGAATCCTGATTGCTCCTAGAATGACCCAATTCAAATCCTTAAACAAGTATCGTACAGGAATGTTAATGCGGAATTCCACAACGAGAAACTTGTAAAAAAAAATATTCTAATCACACGTAGCTTTAAACCTAAGAAATTATGTATACAGGGTGTAACGTTAAAGGTGTAGGAGCCGGAAATGGGAGATTCCTGAGGCGAAACTGAACAACTTTTTCCTTTGCCAAAATGTCGTCTGAGGCTTTGTTTTTGAATTGTTAACGAAAAACACTGGCCACTCAGAGCGCGCGTAGAACCCGCGCTCAGGGCCGGTCCACGGCGCGTCGTTCTAGGTAGCGACGTTCGACCGGCGCCCCGAACAGTACGCGCCAGTATAGCACGGAGCAAAAGGTAACATCGAATTATTCATTATTCTCGAATGGAAATTAACTAAATGGTGTATTCACCCAATCTTCTATAGTTAAATTATATTTAGGTAAGTAATCTAGTGTTTTTCCGACAATACGTTTTTTATCAGCTTCTATTTTAAAATCTGCGGTTGTTATAGTACATTTATTTTTTTATCACTATTATACCAGAATCCTTGATGGTTTGTATCTTCGTGTTCTGATTACTACAGGCGATAGGAAACTAATTGGATCGGTTTCGGCGTAACTTTAATTTCCATCTCATTAATCTAGATCCGGGATCTTTTACGTTGAATAGCCACAAAAGGGGTTTGTGATTGGTTACAATTTAAAATCTTGTGCCGTATAAATATGGTCGGAAATGTTGAGTCGCCCATACCGTCGCTAGTAATTCTTTCTCCGCCGTGCTATAGTTAAACTCGGTTTTGTTTAAAACCCTACTAGCGTATGCTATTGGTAAATCTTTTCCCGAAGTTTCTTGTGACAAAACTGCGCCTAATGCGTTGATTGATGCATCAGTCGTTAATGTGAAGCATTTCGAAAAATCTGGATATTGTAAAAGGGGTGCCGATGTTAATTTCTCTTTTAGCATTTCACAAGCTTCTTGTTCTAACGCGGTCCATTTAAATGGGGTATCTTTCTTTAACAACGCTGTAAGTGGTTTAGCAATGTTTGAAAAATTTTCAATGAATCGTCTTTAATAACCAGCTAGACCTAAAAATGATTGGAGTTGTTTATAGTAATTTAGTGTTTGTTCTAGAAATCTATCTAGAAGAGCTTCTTCTTTGTGAATTTCTAAACGTGAGAAGTTATGTAATCTGATTCCTTCGAATATATGACAATATTATGGGCTGATATTACGTACTTAAGAAGGACGGTTCTGGCTCTCCTGAGCACAAGCGGAGTTGCGAGATTTAAGCTGTGCCTCCCCGAACAACGGTAACTGTGTGTCTGATGTATCAGATGATGTATCAGAATAGTAGAGTAACAGCAGCATAGGGCTATCGTATTAAATTATACTTACATTAATGATATCAATTATATTTATATTCGTTTTAAAAATTTATATGAGTGTTAACTTTAAGATGAATTATAGAATGTTTACGAACAGCGTATAAGTAATAGTTTTTAGTTTCTAAAACATTTCTATACCGTATTTAAATCTATGCTATTATCATTATTATAATTTTCATTATTATTTGATTATAAGATGTATTATAAATTATAAGAATAATCTGTATATGTATAATAGTTTTTAAGTTTAAAGAATATCATTTTTATTATTTGTACATTATTGCAATTCTTGACATGACTACAGTATGTCTGATGTCTGACAATTTACTGGAACTACTTATAATTGACATATACTACTACTTAAATTATACATGAAAATATTATGGGCATACATTTTGCCGATTTCGAACAAGAGGTGTTTTGTAAAATTGTATTTCGTGAAACACCTCCTCGCATGTTATGTTCTCCTGATAGATCTTGGCGATTTTGAGCAAGAGGAATTCTGTAAAATCATGTTCTGAGTAGTTCCGGGAAACGTTTCCGAAATCGTGTACGTGGCGCCATCTCGTGTTTGGTTTCAGCCGAAACGTCTGAAACCATCATTTAGCGGACGTCGTTGATTAGTAACAACGTCAAAAGCAAGATGGCGCCACGCACATGATTTCAGCACTTCGGGAACGGCGTCTCCAGATTGTTGATTTTTGACATTTCGCATGACTCCAAACATAAGATAGCGCCATGTATACCATTTCGGGAACATTTGCGAGAATTTCTTAGGACATGATTTTACAGAATCTCTCGTGTCCTAAATCGCCGAAATGTATCAGGAGAACATGATATGGGAGGAGGTGCTTTTTGAAACACAATTTTACAGAATTCCTCTTGTTCGAAATCGACAAAATGTATGACCATAATATTGTCATATATAGTAGTAAATATTTTTCGAAATAAGTAAAATAAAATTTTACTCGAAGAGTAAAAGAACATACTATGCAAGGCGGCCTTTCGTTTCAAACAAATCCTGGAATTTGATGTCTTTTCCAAGAATTTCGCAGAACTTGATTGTATGGAATCGACAGTGATCGAATTTACCGAAGTGTATCAGAACATAATATGCGAGGAGGTATCTCTTAAACTTATATGGGATTAGGGCAATTCTTTACAAGATTCTTGCTGCGGGATTTTGAGAAATAAAGTTCCTCCACATTGCCTCTTGCCTAAGCAATTTGAGTAGGCTTTTCGAGGGGTGAACAAGTGTGACAAAATAATGCGTTGGTGAATTTCTTTTATCGAAGATTTACTTATTAACTTTGATGTGTACAAACTGTAGAAGTGATGATATAACTTAAATGCTACTGTTCATAAGCTAGTGATACAATACTACTATTTATAAGCTGTACGAGCGGAACGAAAAGGTATTCGCCCTCGATCTAAGGATCCTCAGCGCATTCCTAATATTAATACAAGAAGCTTCAGTGACACCGCACTTGCGCAGGCTTCTCGATACCTTACCTCCCCTAGCAGGCACGTATTGAGTTTAGCTTCGCACTTTGATCGTATGCGTTCTGAACAACGGGCCATTCACTTTCGTTTCGTGGAGGTGGTTGAACGATGCGTCGCGTGACCGGGGAAAGGGTTGAAACGGGTCGCGCAGCCGCGGTGACCGTTGTCCAGACGTTAGATCGCCGATTATCCTCGCACCCACACGATCTAGGGAACAAAGACAGCGGCGGAAATCGAAGTAAGGGCTGCAGTTGTTAAATACCCAAGGAAACGCACAAGCCGGCAAAATAAGGGGATCACGAGTTTCGAACGGGGAGTTCAGTGAGTATAACAATCTCACCCATTTTGGGCTCGATAACTGAACAGATTATAATTTTATATCGCGAGAGGAAAATTTATAACGAAGGGCGGACAGAACGAAGCTGATTATTAGTTAACCGATAGTAAAGTCGTCGGTGAAATAATATTCTCCGCGTAATGATTCTAAAGTGTATTGTTAATTATAAAGTCTACCAGTGTTTCTCATTGCTTTGAAACGTTGACTGAAGTGATAAACAAAGTGGCACGCTCTTTTAGAAATTTGCTTATTCAGATTCAAGGGAAGAAGCGAGCAGGTGTTCGAGGGGGATTTGAGGAACCTTTGCATTATTAATGAATGGTGACGGCTATCACAAGAATCGAAACTACCACGACCGATTTATTTCGAGTGGCTGTCCATCTACGCTCCTCGTTAAAAATACATCTCACCCCCGACAATGTTACGGCCACCCTAGCAGTAAAAAAAAAGAAGACTTCAAATGCTTATATTTTTCAATCCTAAATCATCCATCGTTGGTTCCCTATTAAATTCACCGGAGCCGTGCAAATGATCCAGTCGCGTAAACGCCACGAGTCGCAGGTGAATCGATACTTACGATCACTTGCGACGATCGCTGAAGCCAAGACCGACCCTGGCCTCCGTCGCCCGAGACGCACAGTAGGAAGCGCGACGGAGCCGCAACAAGTCTCCGATCGAATCCGGCGATCCTGGCATTGCCGCCGTACTCTAGAGGACCGTGTTGCATTATTTAACGCGTTGGCAAATCAATCGCGCCGCGTGCATCGGGTTGATGGTGGTTTTCGCGGTGGCGCATAGTAATTTCACGATGGCGACGTACTTCGTCGCGAACGTTCGGCTGGCGGAGTGAAGCCTCGCGCGCGATCCGCTTCTTGTAAAGGGAATCCAGCGCGGCGAAGGATGTTGGCGCGTTTCAAAAACGCGTTCCGGTGTTCCCTGCCTAAGTGCGGCGATTTCAATTTCCCAGGGATGGAGAAGGCCGGGTCGTCCACGGGGGACGAGAGCCACACCGAGCTGGAGGACAGAGATCCGAATAATTTGAACAGGCACCTCCAGGTATGCCCTCGTGCTCGTTATATTCAGGGGTAAACGGGGAGGAAGTTATCGGGGCAATATAGTTTGAAGTAAGACCATTTCATTTCCGATGGCTGGCACATTTTATCTGCTGCTATTTATTTCTATTTTGAAGTTGACTACTTCTAAGGAATAGTTTTCGTCTGTCGTAGTGCTGTGATTGTCGAATTTTCAATTTTTCTTTTTTTTGTTTTATTATCGGATCAAACGATTGTGAACGACACACGCGAGCTTGACTACTTGGGAATATACACCAAACTGGCCTTGGCATTTGAAGAAACGTGGTTTATATTCTAAACGGTTTATAGCAACCGTGGCGTTTTTTCGTTAAGTGCTTCAATGATCTTTAAATAAATCTGTACACATCATATATTAATTTTTAACGGTGGACGATATAAAATGCGGCGGATCTAAGACATGGATATTAATAATATTCATTGGGAAAGGCAAAGTATTCGTTTAAAGGTGTCTCCGAACTATAGGTGATGTGGGATGACGTGATCGGGGAACCGGACGGAATACGCAGTCCCGAGTGCGCGTGGAGACTTAGCGGCCACTGCTTCCGGTTGTCCAGGGGTTGCTGTTACGTGTTCCTCTCCGTTCTCGTCGCCCCGCTGTTAGCCCTGTGCTTCGGGTTTACGTTCGCCTGCCTGGCGTTTCAGGTGAGTCGACGACCTTTTGCCCGATCCTATGGTCGATCAATGTTGCCCACCCGTGTTCCACGCAGCACGATAATATCTCTTCAATTTATTCGTTTCGTGGCCCCTTGAAAATGTAGGTCGCCAACTTTATTGCCCGTTCCTTTTTTACAATTTCCCATGAAAGTTTCTTGGATATTTTACAAATATCGACAACAAGTGATCCAGCTTCAATCACATTGACCTTTAAACATATTGTCAAGGACGTCCTTTTTTTTCACTCGGCTTTAGCTTTCGAAATGTTTTGCAAAAGACTTTGGTAGTCGTGCAGATTAACGGCTTTCCTCGATTCTACTTCGATACGGTTTTGTTTTCAACAGCTTCATTCCATCGCTAGAACGACAAGTCAACCGAGAGAGACGATAAAAATGTGAAATCAAGGTTTCGCCGGAAGTTACGATATAAATGGCCGGCTCATGCTGCCGCTAAAACAACTACCTTCAAACTTAACTGTGATTGTAAGATAGAGGTTAGGTTTGATAGTATCTATTTCCCGCCTACGTCGTATCTTCCAACAAACCTTAATTTGACATTTTTAGAAGAAACAAAAGACCTCAGAAACGAGAATACTTTTATCGTCTATCGTTATTTCAAGGTCAAAGTGGTTGAAGCTGGGTCCCTTTATTGTCCATGTTTCCATCCATCATGTCAACGCTTATCGGATGTCTTCGTTCTCACTAATTTTTACCTAGCCTGTCATCGATGGACCCATTTCTTTGCAGCATATTTGGTGTTTAGCGCCCTGTCTCCGTGTCTGGAAAATCACCTGCGCTGCGACGAGAAATTTTCTCACCGCCGTCACACAGGCTATCGTTCGGCCCATCATGGACTCCCTGGGACATCTATTTCACAACATTCGAGTATTCAATCAGAAGCTACCGGATGGTCCAGCCCACAAGGACGATCTTCTAGTGGTATAATACCGTGCGATCTGATCGATTTTCAATTTCGCAGATCATCCAAGTGTGCCTTTCGAATCGCCCGGCCTTTACCAACGCGAACAAGAAAGAGATATGAACTTCTCACTTTTTCCCATCACCTTTCTGTCATTCGTTTTCCAGTTTTCAGCATATTCGTTTCTCGTGTTTCCACTCCACGTTAGCAACCCCTAAGGCGTAGAGTTATCGTTAGTGGAGAGTGCTCGTTACTCTTCGAACAATGGAAATAAATGTGTATCTATACGTGTATATTTATTGTTATAAGATTTTGTAAATAAAGACAATGCGCCTCGCAAACAAGCGGTGCATCGTTGTTTAATAATTCAAAGCTTGTGTCAGGTATTTCTGATGCCAAGATCGTTTTCCTTTTAATGAATTGACAAACACGACTTTAAATTTCCCGCTGATTTTGCATGAAACCAGCAACATTTCATTATCGTAATTTTGTAATTACTCGGATCAGATTAGTATGGATCGAGTGTTACGTTGATAGGAAGAAGAGAAATGTGAGTCTGTAAACAAGAGTAGAGAGCGATCCGAAGTCTTTTTATTATCCCTGTGCGATGTCGTACTGGTCTCATTGTCAGATAAGAAGCTACTCGTTGAAGTCAACAAGTTAGTTGTCTGTCGGCTTCGAGCATGGCAGCCTTCGCGAGGAAAGTTTTACCGGGATGCGGCCGATTTTCGCAAGGGATTTCAATGAGAAGTATCCTTTCTTTATAACCAATAGACGAAACAACCATTCGGAAGACGAGATATTAAAAAATGCAGACGTTTCTTGATAAGAATATTAATATTTACATGAGAAGACAAGTGATCTGTCTTATCGACTGATATTCTTCTTAATTGTTTGTTTAAACCATCAGATATTTCGGTTTCGCCTTCGCTTGGAGCAAAGTGTAAGTTTTTCTATTAACGAATTTCCACCAATTCCCTAGATCATTGGGATTCTCTAGCAGTCTAACATCTGGTAGCCTTTCGATCTACCACTAGAGTGCAGCACCTTCCAATTTTATTTCAATATTTAGATATCACATGACTAAGCGGAAATGGAGATATGAATGCAAGAATTATTAAGCGTTAATAATGATTACTAATCTATAATTAATCATTTTTGAACAATTAGTCAGATATCAAGCAAACTATTCTCTTGAGTCATTTAAGCAACAGAGGTTCCGTAGTACCGGTATCTAATTCAATGTTAAAATCGAGACAGCCACATTCAACTGGCAAGATCCGTTCGATCTCGAGTCCCAGCTCACCCAGGATGAAATCCTCGTGAGAGATGAATTCCGAAGTTACTGTCGCGAGAGGCTCATGCCTCGAGTGTTGGAGGCGAATCGGAACGAGATCTTCCACAAGGAGATCATGAGGGAAATGGGCGAAATGGGAATCCTAGGCTGCACCATGAAGGGCTACGGCGCGGCTGGTGTCTCCTCCGTCGCCTACGGCCTTCTGGCCAAGGAGATCGAAGCTGTGGACAGCGGATACAGGTCCGCGTTGTCCGTGCAGTCCTCTCTGGCTGCTGGCGCCATTTACGCACACGGGGATGAGACGCAGAAGCAACGATACTTGCCGAAATTGGGTACGTTTTTGAAAATAGGGCACTGTTTCTTTTTTCCATTTCTTTTTTTATTAAACAAGAAAAATAGCAAGACGTTCCATTGTTCCCAGTGTCAGGAGAATTAATAGGCTGTTTCGGCCTCACGGAACCAAACCACGGAAGCGATCCGGCATCGATGGAGACCAAAGCTACCTACGATTCACAGAAGAAGGCTTACGAACTGAGCG
This sequence comes from Holcopasites calliopsidis, assembly GCA_023838395.1. Classification (NCBI taxonomy): domain Eukaryota; kingdom Metazoa; phylum Arthropoda; class Insecta; order Hymenoptera; family Apidae; genus Holcopasites; species Holcopasites calliopsidis. Next base: position 494,967 of record JALHAQ010000025.1, read on the forward strand.
GAAGCAAAACTTGGTCGGCTCTCCCTAGAAATAAAAAAACAAAAAAATTCAAATCCTAAAATCACTCTTTCCTCAAGGAACGCTTTGATCCAGGATCACCAACTCCCCGATCGCCGACGTGCTGATCATCTGGGCGAAATGCGAGGACGGTGCCATCCGAGGGTTCATCGTCGAGCGAAAGGGCAACGAAGATCGACTGTCCACGCCGAAGATCGAAGGCAAGTTCTCCTTAAGGGCTTCCGTCACGGGCATGATCCTGATGGACAACGTGGCGGTGCCCGCGGAGAACGTGCTGCCGAACGTTCAAGGACTGAAGGTGAGTTTCGCGCGGCAAAAATGGGGATTTCGTTACTGAAGGAACGTTCGTTCAGGGACCGTTCACGTGTTTGAACAACGCCCGATACGGGATCGCGTGGGGTGCTCTCGGGGCCGCCGAGACCTGTCTAAACATCGCCAGATCGTACACCATGGACAGGAAACAGTTTAACAGGCCGCTGGCGGCCAACCAATTAGTGCAAAAGAAATTGGCGGGCATGATGTGCGACATCGCGCTCGGGCTTCAGGCTTGCCTCAGGGTGGGGAGGTTGAAAGACGAGGACAGGTATGGTTGCGGTATCGAGTTTCAATTTATCGCGGAGTCCGGGGACATTTGGTTATCGTTGAAACTGTTTCACCGTCCCAAATGTTCTTGGCAACAGTTAAAATATTCTTCGGAATGACGCGTAATGTTATATCACCGTAAACAGAATATTTCCTTTCAATTCCTTTGGACATTAATCTCGTTTTGGTGCCATCATCCCATTGTTACGTGTTCCTCTATTTGGACATAATCATACGCGTTAGGGCCACTCCGGAGATGATCTCCATGATAAAAAGTAACTCGGCGGGCAAGGCTCTGGAAATCGCGAGAACCGCCAGGGAGATGTTAGGGGGCAACGGGATATCGGACGAGTACCATGTTATCAGGCACGCGATGAACCTGGAAAGTGTAATCACTTACGAAGGTACGTAGAAAGGCGATTGATCGTGAAAGGACAATAGAAAATCTTCTGCACAACGCCGTTTGCCGTAGGTACAAGCGATATACACAGTTTGATACTCGGCAGAGCCATAACCGGCATACAAGCTTTCACTGCGTAAACCAGATCCGTGGGGTTTCTTTACAAAAATTGTTCGTCCAATGGCGACGCATCCACGTTTGTATCGGTTCGTATTACGGTCTTATGTATGCGCTTACATGCGAGCTGAATAAAAAGCAGGAATAAAGAGAAACACGAAAGCAAAGTGTAATCGAAAAGAATGAAAATCGAGAAAATAAAAGAACGCCTCTATATCGCGTTGACAGTTTAATTTTACTCTGTAATTTTTATTTCGACAACGTCGAATTGCACAATTCTCTCGTCCCCGATAAATCGAGAGGCAGGTATGAAAGAAACGCACGAGCTTCACGCAAAGATCGATCGTTCGACAAGGGCGTGTCACAACACAAGCGACTCGGATTAATCATAAATAAATTAAGTTTAATTGCTAAGTAATAAAACGTTAATTACATATGTCAATGATAATTAATTTAAGTACAACACACGTCTCGTGCAAAAGTGTAAAGAAGTTTCTTTTTTCGTGCTACACTCAATTACCAGTTTTTTTTTTGTGTTTTTTTAAATGTTTTTTTTTTCTTTATCTTGTCTCTGTTTTGGTTTGGTTTGCTTTGGTTTGCCACTTCGCGTCGACGTAAGTTTCCATCACTCCGCGTTCTCCTACTCCACCTCCTTTTGTGTGTGTACGTGGTGTGTGTGTGTGTGTTTGTGTGTGTGTTAAGGTTTTCTTCATTTTTGTTTTCTCTTTAAATGGTTCTCGACTACAATAAGCTCTTGGTAAAACGTAGTAACATCATAGTTTACAATAGTTTACAATTGCCCACCGCGCGTCTCTATTACATAGTTACACGTTTCCGCGTGTTAGAATCGAATTCCTCGCTCGATCAAAACAAAGAACACAGCAGAGAAAAGAAAAGACTCGGCGAGTCCCCCCAAGAGTTTCCAACAACCACGATCTATCCTTTACGGATCCATCGATCCCGGATCGGTCGATCGACGAGCGGACGCTAACAAAACTGGTCACTTATAAGAAAAAACTAGCCCCTCGTCGATCTCCCCGACGGATCGATCCCCCCCCCCCCTCTCGATAAAAACGGAAAAATTCGATTCCATCACTCACAATTTTCCTCCCCTCCGTTCCCTATTCATTCGGTAATTACATTTCGCAAAAATCAACGACACGCCGCTGAAATTGTTCAGGCTCGTTCAAGCATTCGCATACACACGCTCATCCCCATTCGCTCGTTGCCCCTCGTGTTCGTGTGTACATGTGTCTCTGTGTGTCGATCACTAATGAATACGTAAGTGTAAACAATAAATAATGCGTTCCCCTTCATCCTTACTCGCGTAAAATCCTTTGGTATATGTCCTCGCGGCGATCGACATCTGACCCGCGCCCGACGATCCGAGAACGATCTCTCGGTCCCGTCTGTCCGCGCGCTTTTACCGCCCCCCCTTTCTATTCCTCCTTCGCTTCGTTTCGATCCCGTGTTGCCGCTTCAAAAACTGATCCGCTAATCCCGCGAGCCGTGGTACAAATCACAGCGCAGCAATTTTCCGTGTTTAGAAACTCTAAAAAGGAGCCTCGTCCCGTGAAAATTCTTTACCGCCGCGCTTCGCTTCCTATTTCCCTCTACTTTTTTCTCCCCGTTTCCAGTTTCTTTCATTCTATTCGTTTCTTTTTTTTTTTTTGCCTGTTCACGTTCGAAAGGAGAATACGTTCGTTTCCTGGCTGCCGAAGATACTCTCCCTGTGCCCTCCGACGCGTTTGGATACCGACACGATGAACCCTCCTCGCGTTATAATAAATATAATAATGTATATACTTGCTTTTGCACTTGTATTTTACATTATTTCATCTCTGATTAACTAATCGATACCTTATTGTCGTACGAACCGTTCGCCTGTTCTCTGCCGCACCATCACGTACCCCCCTTTTTTCCTTTTCGACTTCTCCGACGAACGCTTGTGCGCCTTATACCCGATCGTGTCGCAGCGCCGATACAACAGATGATCGGTTAATGAACCGCCTCGAAACGGGGCCACGCGTCCTCGGACCTTCCTCGTTCGCATTCGAAAATTTTTCATGGTTTCTGCTCGCTCGTTTACCCTTCTGTTACTGCCGTCATCGTCGCTTTGAACAGTTTTAAATTATTGCGATGAATTTTCAATGTTAAGATACTGCAATATCGATTCTCCTTCCCATCTGTCGTCCCGAATGATTGCAAAATAATCGAGAGCAGAAACCATTTTCCCCGCTCGAAACTTTCTTAAAGCCGTTTCCGATCCACCGCCGAGACGATACCATCTAACAGTCCAAGGACTAACGTGTACGGCTACGCTCGTTTCAACCCTTCCGCTCTCCTCCTCCTCCTCCGCCATTCTCCCTTTTTTTTGTTTCTATCGATTTAAAACTCGCGCGCGCGACTTGCGTCGTTGCAATATAAAAAAACGCGTATACACACACGGACCCGAAATAGATTCTCTTAATCTCTACGATTTCCTCCTTCATCGTATTATTATTATTATTTCTGCCTTTTTAATATATATATATATATTTATATATATTTATAATATTTATATTTATAATATGTTCATTCGCCTACGTCTCGAGCTCCCTCGCCCGCATCCCCGTTCACTGTCCCCCTTTACGTTCAGCGAGGGTGCGCGGCTCGCCCTTTTTATTATAACTATGTTTCACGGTGTCCACGTGCGATTCCATCATTCTATTCGTTTTTACCCTCTCAGCTCGTAATCCGTCGTCGATTTCGAGACGAGGTACCACGAACGCGTTACACAAATCATCGAGCACTCCCTCCTATCTCCGTTTCTCTCTCTTTCTCTTTCTTCGTGTACCGATCAACTGTTCTCGCTCTATCTTGTCGCGATTTCTAAACTTAACGTGTACAAGCAATCGTCGACCGATCGTCACCGATGATCGATCGACGACTGAACCCCTTTGGGTCGCTGGGGCTTACGCTATGTACTAAATTTATAGAACCCCCCCACCCTGTTCCCCACCCCAAACTAGCTCCGATTTTGCCTGAAAAGGGCAATTATATTTATATATATATATATTTATATATATATAATATATCATTCATTTATATTCATATTTATATTTGCATTTATATTTATATATTTATATATTTATATTTATAGTATATATAGAATTATATACTATGTTCTTGATTTAATGTTTAGCGGGTTCTGCTCATTTCTTCGCTCGTGGTAACCTAGCGCGCGTGTGTCCTTCGGCTCTCCCATTTCTTTAAAAGACCATCCACCCCCTCCCTTCCATTAAATCCCCCCGTTTTGAAATGTTATCGATTTGTAATCGTTCTTCAATCAGGATGCAACGTTTTCCTCCCTTTTAACTATTGAACGATACCGTTTCTTGTCCTGCACCAAAAGTCTGTCGAGTAATTGATCTAGTTAGTCCAGAAACCACTTCCAACCCTCTCATTTTTGCTCTCTTTCTCTCTCCCTCTCTTTCTCTGTTTAACAAAGAACGCGTTTACAATAATTTTATATTAGTAACGAATGATCTCTTTCTTTACAATAATAATAAATCGCAATAATAATAATAATAGGAATGTTGTAATATAAATAACTGTAATAATAATAAGAATAGTAATAGTGACAATAATAATAGTGACGAAGATGACGATGGCAATGACAATGACGATGATCTTCTAGTGACAATAATAATAGCGAGCGCAATTAATTAGCAACGACAATTAAACACGTATTTACAAATTTATTATACAAACTGTTCCCCCTTCGTCGTCCTTGTTTCCGCGAAATTTTTCCTAGAAATATATCCCAAGCACGATATTCGCTATATCTGTTCCCCATCTTCGACCCCATTTCCGGTTTCTCGATCCCAGCAAAGCGAATGTTCTTTTCGATGCGTCGATTGCTTTTCAATTTTTACTTCTCCAGATTATCCTTCGTGCACGATGCTTCCTTTTCTTTTCTATTTAGCGGCGTGGCTCGTTTTTGCTGGCTCCTGTCTTTTGTATTCTAGTCGAAAGTTTGCTGTCCTCCGTTTTCTTTCTGTTACGAGTACTGCCTGCTCCAAGAGTTGACAAAAGTTCGCTTCATAAACTCGACGCATCGGTCGCGCGAACGCGTCCTTCCACTTCCTCGATTGGATTACATCTCGAGAACACCTCCCGATCGTGCAGTCCGGTGAAAGCTTCCATGAGATCTCGACGCCCCCGTAGTCGCGATCTATGGATCCGCGCGCACGCCACAATAACGATATACAATAGCACTTGATCGAAACCCGGAGACACTGAACGTTCGTTCACGATTGAAAACAGCCGATATCCCGTGGAACGGCAACGTTCCCCTTACGCTTAATTAAACCGTTATTATTACAATAATATATGTTTACTTTGTACTATATATGATCTTATATTCAACGTCCCGCGACGCTCGCCTCCGTTTCTTCTTAACCCTCGGAATTCTTTTTGGTACGACTACTTCTCTAGCGGTGATCCTCTCGGTCGATCGATCTCTCGTTTCGTTGCATGCTGAACGGGCCGAAATTTCGGTGGAAACGGGAAGAAACTGAATGTCGTTCGCTCTCGCGGTCCCGACATCGCTTCTCGGACGTTTGGAACGTGAAAAAAAGGAATGCTTTACAGACTAGTACAGGATAATGCTCCTTCACGAATTGGAACGTCGCAACCGTCAGCTTTTCTATTATTGAAATGTTCAACGAAACCGACTACGGTAGGTTGGAGTAATTCGAGAAATAAATATCAAACGGAAACTCGTTGAGTATAAGACACTTTCGATTTCTCGATTATCCAGAACGGAAAAAGGAAGGCCGGTGCAACGTCCCTCACAAAATACTCCGCGAGTTATTACGCGCGCTAATAAAAATGATAACGCAAGATAATCTCTAGCAAGGAACAGCTCGCGTGCAATCAGGAAAAAAGAAGCCCCCGAATCGGAATCATCCCCGATTCTGCTTCATTCCCCCTCTTCCCTCACCGCTTTCCTCCCCAATCGCGAACGTCTCTCGCGCACTTCTTCCTTTTGTTTTTTCTCTGTCTTGTTTAATATGTACAATAGCACAGCACGATTGCGGCACGATATCGAGTGTGGTTCGCAAAGTACGCGTTCTCTCCCTCCCTCGCATTCCTTTAAAACGCATGTACATACTACCGCGGCATCTCTGTCACACTCGCGCAAAAACATTCATCTCTCGGCGCATCCCGGTGACTCGACAGCACTAATTGTCGCGAACGATCAGAGCCACCTCGCCCCCGTCCGCTCCTCTCTTCTCCGTCGATTCGCGCGAAACAGCGTCCACTCTGATATACAATGTTCGTTAACGTACGTAGAATAATTGTATCACTTGGCACGTGCACCCTCGAACACGATGCCACTTCTTTTTTTTTCCCCTTTGTTGTCCTCTCTTGTCTGTCACAATGGGTGTAGCTTTGCGCGTTTCGTGATCGATTTTTAAAACGCGTTAATGTGTGTGTGTGTTTGTGATATTCCTGTGTGTACGTGTGTTTCAAGAAACGAAGCTGTTCTTTCGCGTCCGTTCCGCTGATGACGGGCTCCTTTCCGATTGTGTTTCTTTAACGACCAACGAGGATACGACGAATCCTTTTAACGCCTGCTGGATCATCGATCTCGAGGAAGATTCGTTTTCTCTCGCTTTTTATCTTCGTTCGCCGAGAATTCTCCGTGTTTTTCCCCCCCTTTTCATTCTTGCTGAGATTTTCCAACGCGACTCGAGGCACTTCGTGTATTCAGATTAATAAGAACACTTTGCGAATTATTTTTGTAGTGGAAATGATTTCGCTTCTTCTTAGCCTTTTCTTACAATATCGTATATAAAAATTCTTGGTATCTATTCTGCGAACCGTTTTTCCTCTATTCGCGACTTTGTTCACGCGAGACAACAGAAAATGGCACGGACGAGATTACCTACGCGGCATCCCCATTTCGGAAACGTTAAAAAAAAAAAGAAAAGAAAACACCAACACGATCCACGTGAAGTATTTTTTTTTTTTTTTTAAACAACGCTCGCGAAGAGTTCGCGCGATCAGCTCCCGACGAGAATAAATACATAAATGCACGTAGCGATAAATCGCAAAACAACATTCACGGGAAGGAACGCGTCGGAATAGAATCCACGTGCTCGATCGAACTTCGGGACGAAGTGCGCCGGCATTCGAGTGCGCGTTGCTCCCGGAGAACTTGAAGCTCGCCTCTGACAATTTTGACTAGATAAAAGAAAATTCGGCCGACCCTTCGAGGGCCGGGCCCGACACGCGCGTGGACTAGAAAACCGTTTCTACGTCGAGTTATCCTTACTCTAATATGGCAGACTATGGCACCAAGCTCCCGAAGAATATTCTCGTCCCGAACGGCGAAACGATCTTTCGCCATCGCCGCTTACAACCGTTTCGACGAGAACAAAGCGGAGAATTCGTTCGACTCCCGAGGATCGACGATCCGTGCGATCTCCTCTGCCGCGACGCCGCTAAAATGACTCGATTTCAAACCCTGAAACGTGAACCCTGAAACCCTGACGTGTTTCTCGGGCGTTGAAAAAACTCTGCCTGAGAATTCTGATGATACAATCTTTCTTAATTCAGGAGAAATAATCGGTCGATTATAGGGATGTAGCCAGGTTGGATTGTAATATCCACGAACAAAGCTGTCTGTCCTTTCTAGCGTCAAAAGCTTATCACGGCGACCGTGCTTTCCTCGGCTATAAGATAATCGCGTCAACGTGTACGATTCTTCTTTTACTATTTTTTTTTTTTGTTAAGTAAGCGAAACTGTAATTCTTGTTTGCTCCGAGTTACGATTGTTCTCTATATAAAAATTAATCATTGATTAATTGTTGCTGAGCTCGGTGGAGTCTTTGGAAATTTATTAAACTTATGAATTTTACGAGGTAATTTATAAATTACCCAAGTCTATGCAGACTGAAATATTGTTCCAACTCTTTACAACCTTAGCGATAAAACCCAATTAATATTGCTAAAATCCTCGAGATTATTTCAAAGCGAAATATTTCCAAATCGATCACAAAATTGGTGCTTTTGAATTCTAAAACTTCCTCGTCAGACCAGTGATGAATGAATCTGTATTCGTTCAGGGTCAGCGAGTCGTATAAAGTAGAAAATGTAAATCCTCTTTGCTTTGAGTTACGGTTGTCCTCTATAAAAAATTAATCATTAACTAAGCAGTTTTTTGCTTTCGAGCTCCTGGAAGCCTATGAAAATTTAATTACTCAGCTCTATACGGACAGAAACATTGCTTCGACCCTCTACAACCTTCGCAATGAAACACAATTTCAGAATTACCAAGATTATTTTAAAGCGAAGCGTTTCCAAGTCCTTCACAAAACTAATGCTTCCGAATTCTAACATTTCCTTATCAGACCCGTGATGAGTGAATTTGTAATCGTTCGAGGTCAGTGAGTCGTATAAAGTAGAAACTGTAATTGTTGTTCGCTTCGAGTAACGATTGCCCTCTATACAACAATTAATCGTTGATTAATTTTTGCTTCCGAGCTCTTCGAAGCCTTTGAAAATTTGAGTAGCCAGCTCTACGCGGACCGAAGCATTGCTCCAACCCTTTGCAAACCTTCGCGATGGAACTCGGTGTCAGGATTACCAAGATAATTTTGAAACGAAGCATTTCCAAGTCGTTCGCGATATTAATGCTCCTCAGAATTCGATCAGGATTGGTTAGCGTTCGGGGTGAACGAGTCGTGTAAAGTAGGCGTCGCGACGCGAGGGAAACCGCGCACCCCTTACGAGAAGGGTAAATCTTCTTCGGCGGACTCGTCGTGATACTCCTCGTGGTCGGACGTGTGTCACAAAACGTCGCTCGGCTGTCGTTGACCGATACCTATCGTAGGCGATAGCTGTCCCTCTTCGACGGCGACCGTCTTCGGGTCCTCGTCCTTCCACTTGTCCATGGATCGGCGTCGAGCGTTCATGAAGAAGTTGCCGACGGTGGTCGGCTCCAGGCCTAGCTGCCTGGCGATTGTCACCTGCATCTCTTTCGACGGCCTCTTGGTCTCCTGCAAAATACGTCCGCGATTGTAATTGCTGCTCCTCTTTAGTAACACAACATTTACGTATGTTAATGATAATAAATAAGAAAAGAGAACCGCGACAGGCGTTCACGAATTTGGAAAGCTCTTCGCTCCATTTCCCCCTTTGCGTAAGTCCTCCACCTTCCTCAATCCGCTCACAATCTAAAGCAATTCAACCGAAACGCTGTTCACTTCCATTATCTCCAAATTAATGTGCATCCCGCCTTTTCGAGAATCTAGATCCGCATTTCTCCAATGCTTCAACGTTAGATACCCTTATCCTCCCCTTGGTACGTGCACGCCATTCTTGTTCATTTTTTCGTTCTCTCGTTTCGTTGCAACTGTTGCAACAAAAAGGGAAGCAGGAACGGCCGCGGTACCGTCGCGGGGGAATGGTAAACATTTCCGTGCACATGTGGCAAACCGGCTGGCACGCTTTCTTCCCACGCGACGTTTCTTACTCCCGGCGTTGGGTCGATCAATAACCACGGGGGCGAAGCAACGTAGGTAGCGATAGGGAGAGAGAGAGAGAGAGAGAGAGGGAGAGGGAGAGAGAGAGAGAGAGAGAGAGAGAGAGAGAGAGTGTTCGTCAGGGTGGAACGGAGACGGGGAGTATCGATTGCTCGGAGGAACAATTATTACAAACCGATGCGCGTGCAGCAGAACGCAATAATTAACGCGTTCTGCGCGAAACGCAATCGTTTAGCCTCGGCGAGACCGATCAAATTAGGATGCACGACGCGACACGAGTAACCCGACCTGTGTTCTCTCGTGTCGTCTTAACCCTTTTCAACCCAGCCCCCCCGCCGCTGTTTGCTCTCGTCGCGGGGTCGGTGTTGTGCGTGGGGGATCGCCGCCGGAATAATTATTTAATGGAGAAGCCCGGTATTATTTACTCGGAGGCTTTCGACAGCACGATGCTGCCTCGGATCGTTAATTGAGGGCATCTGTGATTGACTAAGAATTAATTAGGGCGCAGCTGCGTGTTTTGCTAGAACGGCGTACCCCCTTGGCGAGGCGGATTTCGAAAAATTAAACGAGAATATTAGTGTGATTGGTGATTAATGGAATTGGCGTTTGATACAATCAATTATTTTTGCGGCGTTTATTATACAATTTTTTGCTTTTTATTATAAAGTTTACTGATATCAAAATACGGGGGCGTTGCGGTAGTACTAAAGGAGTTGGGCAAACTGCACTTACGTCGCAATAGCTGTTGTTGAACAATTATCGTGAAGCATAGGAAATTTGGAATATTGTGAAGAATCCGCGAATGCAGATTGTAACAAGAAATCGAACGCTGAGCTCAGGAACAGGGTGGATGTTTAAGTAGCCGTATTGATATCCTGTCTGGATGTAATTCAGCGCATGTAACGGCAACGAAACGAAGGTCTGCCGCCTCTGTCTACGGGATAGCGGTTCAGTACGGGACAGAGGCGTATCAATTGTTGGGAATACGGGACACTATCGACGCCGAGGATCGTGATTATTCCTTGACAGCCACTGTGTGCATAGACTGAGACAGAGGAACGGGGCTGGTGTGGGTTGTATATGTGTCAAGGGGTGAAGGATGCACAGAATCAAAATCCCTCTTGCTATAAAAAATTGTGATAATAGTAATAATTACTGGAGCATTAATTTTTCTTTAACATTCGATCAAATTATTACACATAACTCTTATTAAAATTTAATCAGTTCTAACTACTAAATATGATTCATTTGATCTTTTCTCGATTTCGAGAAAAATGGGACTAAGGTGGGTTTTATGTGTGTCAGGGTGTGGAGATGCACAGAATCAAAATCTCTCCTGCTATAAAAATTGTACTAATATTAATAGTTATTTGAAGTCAATTTCTTTTTAATATTTAATCAAATTATTAAACATAACTCTTATTAAAATTTAATCACTTCTAACTACTAAATGTGGTTCATTTAATCTTTTTTCCGATTTTGAAAAATATGGGATTAGAGTGGGTTGTATATGTATCAAGGGGTGAAGGATGCACAGAATCAAAATCCCCTTCGCTATAAAAATTGTAATAATAGTAATAATTACTTGAATGTCAATTTCTTTTTAAAATTCGATCAAATCATTACACATAACTATTATTAAAACTTAATCAGTTCTAACTACTAAATGTGGTTCATATTATCTGCTTTTAATTTCCAGAAAAATGGCATTGGAGTGAGTTGTGTATGCGTCAAGGGATGAAGGATGCACAGAATCAAAATTCCCTTCGCTATAGAAATTGTATTAATAATAACAATTACCTGAAAGTCAATTTCTCTCTAACGTACGATCAAATTATTACATATGCATATTATTACACACACATATATGTATAGATGAAATGATACCTCTTATTAAAATTAAATCAGATCTAATTACTAAAATCAATATCCCCTTCGCTATTAAAAATTGTACTAATAATAACAATTACTTGAACGTCCGTTTCTCTCTAACATTCGATCAAATTATTACACGTACCTCTTATCAAAAATGAATTACCTCCAACGACTAGATACGGCTAATTTTACTTTTCTTTCACATTAAAATGTTCACGTTAGCTTTCACAGTGTTACGTTTGCGCATTTCTGAATGGTAATTTTCATGCAGGAGACTTTCGTCACAGATTGAGCCCCATTGAAAGGACGGACTGCGAGTTAAGAAAGTTGAAGGGTGGTATAATCGAGGGCGGGAAATGGAGGCGGAATGCGAGAAAGATCGAGCGGCAGCGTTAACTGGGCTAAGGTCAATTCGCCAACTATTTGGCATAGTTCCAAAGAGCCTAGCCGAATCGTCGGCCCATCCCTTTACCGTGGGAACGTCCACGTTTATTTTCATAGTTACCCCCCGCGACCTGTTATCTAGAATCGCGCGTATTCCGAAACTGTGTCCCTTCGAATTAGCTCCAGTCCCTGTTCGCGGGTAAGCTCGAATTTAAAGGGGGATAGCTCGAGGCGCCCCTCTAACGCGATCCATGAAATCGCCACTTCTTCAAGCGCGCTAATCGAAGACGATTAAATCGAATATTTAATCTCGACGCGTCTGAGAAACCTGAAGGCCTGTTAAACCTAACAGGCCTTTGAATATAGATGTAATTTAACAGCGACCGAACGAAACGCCGATCAGGTTCATATTCCTGTAGGACTCGCGCTTGTTCGACCCTCGATTAGCCTAATCTAAAGCTCGTTTAATTAAAACTCCGCTTTTCATTGCGGCGGCTCGGAATCAAAATCGGGTTTAAATGATTGGCGGCGAGTGTGTGTGTGTGTGCGCGCGCGCGCGCGAATATATTAAACTCCTCCCCCGTATTTTACTTTAAACTTAAATCAGGCTGACTCGGCGGTAAGCTAACCATGAATTTCTTACTCGCTCCGTCGCTCCGAAATACCGGCTTCGCTCGTCGATCCTGAATAATGGAAACGCGAACTTGTTACCAGGCATGCTTTCGCGGATTGTGTAGAATGTTACACTGCGGAGTCGAATGGCCGCGATATCGGCGATTCGTATAAGCGGGGTATCGAGTGAGCAGCCGCGAATTCCGCGCCGTCACACGACTGCTCCGCTCCTTGTCTAGCCGCGCTAATCGCTACACGCCCGTGGAGAACTCTTTCGCAAACTGTTCGATGCAGTTCACGCGACGGAATACGCAAACACGAAGACAGAATGCGAACCCTCGTATTCTCACCTTTGGATAACTGAAATTTGGTAAATATTGACAATAAGGGATCCCCAGCTCCGATCGGTTTGACCTTGAAATATATTGTCAAGGACATCATTTTGAAGAACCTTCTCCCACACATGTTACCGCCGCTCGGCTTTGGTTTTCGAGATACTTGTGAAAAGCTTTTCTTAAACTTAGATCACGAGTGCGGCTAAAAGTCCCGGGGACACGTTTTCTCGATAGCTATATTTAACAAATAAAAGAAGAGGTAACGTTATGTTATTAATTGTTCTCGATGCGTGGTACGACAACGACAGTCTGTCGGCCATTGTAATAGCGTCTGCGATATTGAATTGTGTCGTCACAAGCAAAGACCTAGTGACATACCAAGTAAGTAAATGTTTTCCAATCATTACCCATTCGGTCTGTTTCGATTACTTAACGCGGATATCATTGATTACGTCGCTCCTGCGAATGAAATGACAGTTCAGAAGACGTTTTAGTAGTGTTTATTCAATTATTTACATATGTGAGCAGAATATCTTCAAATGCTGCCACATGTATCGTTAGGGGCAAGTTTGTTGCCGTAAACATAGATTAAACATAGACATAAATCTCGTCGAGAAAGCAAAAACTAATGGGATCACGGTGCTTCCTTTCCCTCCTCATTATACCCACCGCTTACAGCCTTTAGATGTTCACGGCATCTATGGACCGTTCAAAAGTTATCGTGCTACTGCGCTAGATAATTGAATGCGCAACAATCCAGGAAATATTATGCGTAGTTATGGGATTACAGGGATTGTTAAATATGCTTGGCCCTTGGCATCAGCTCCAAGTAATATTTCATTGAAAGGCAGCTCTTGTTTCTTAGTAACAACTTATTCCGATGCGGTAACAACTAGCGCCACGAAGCGGTAAGAAGTTCCGCTTCGGCCAACAACACATCAATTACTTTCTATGGAAAATCTATTACAATACATTAGATGTGAGCTTAGCCAAATAGCGAAGAGAGTAGCTACATTATTTCCCAGTAACTTTCTATGTTTACTTCAAATCGGAACTTTCAGCCCCGGTCCTCCCTAAGCTTCATTTACCGTAAGCTGATCGCGTATGTTATAGAAATCAACCTTTTGAACGACCTTTTCCTATATGTACATGTAACCGTCGGTTGACCTTAGTTTCCAAGATATTTGCAGAAAGCTATCCTTACCACTGCAATGAATTCTACCTATAATTGTGCGTCTGTGTTGCTTGCTGCTAACCCAAACGTGTAGGCCGCGAAGGACACCAAGGCTCTCGCCAAGAAGGCAGTAGCGATAGACGATAAAAGTACTCTAGTCTCTTTCTGTCACGTCAAGGTTTATTTTAAGATACGATGTAGGCGGCCGCAAAGAAAGATACTGCCAAACCTGACCTGTACCTTAGAATTAGAGTTAGGTTTGGACGAAGTTGTTTTATCGTCCGGCACCGCCTATATCGCGACTTTCAAGAAAGCCTTGATTTGACATTTTTAGCAAACAATATAAAAGAAAAGGGGAGTACTGTTCGCGTCCAAAATGAAGTCTTCCGAGACTACACGCCTACAACGCCAGAAGCCCAAGCCTGATCGGTTACGTACACTTTCTTTGTCAATGTACAGGGTGTTCTGCTACTGCATTTCAATATTTTCAGGAGCGATTGCTGAGACAATTTTGAACAACTTTTTCCTTTGCCAAAACGGTGGTTAGAGCTTCGTTTTTGAATGAGTAAAAACGCCGACCAATCAGAACGCGTGTCGAGCGCCCGCTCAGCCGAGAGAAGATCGTGATACGCTCAACTGCAGCCTTGAACGCCTTCTCGGCTAAGCGCGCGCTCTACGCGCGCTCTGATTGGTCAGCGTTTTTCGTTAATCATTCAAAAACGAAGCTTTAACCACTGTTTTGGCAAAGGGAAAAGTTGTTCAGAATCGCCTCAGCAATCGCCCCTTAAAATATTGACATGCTGTAACCGAACACCCTGTATACGTGAGCGATACGGATATCTGATTGGTTCGAATTCGGCTCTATTTGAATCTGACCAATCAGACCCGTCTTCCATCCAGGAGACTTCATCCTGAGCGCGAATAGTACTTTTATCGCCTCCCCCAACTGATTTGTCCTTTAATGATACAATGAGTCTGTTAAAAGACAAAATTCTACTGAAATGGCCAAAAACTGAGGATAGCCGTTAAACTGCATAACTGCCAAAGTTTTTTGCAAATATCACGAAAACTAAAGCCGACCGACGGTATAACATATATAGGAGAAAGTTGTTGAAAATTATGTCTTTGACAACATACTTCAAGGTTAAAGTGATGGAAGCTGGGTCCCTAATTGTCAATATTTTTTACTATACTTTTATATTTGCCTGAAACTTTTTGAAAACTTGTAAAGTGCAGAAAATACTGTATGTAATTATTATTCTTGTAATTATTATTATTTTATTACTTTTTATAGCTGTTATTATTTTTAACATTTGGCAAAGAAGGAAATGGATAAATCTCGGTAGAAATCGCAGGGTGTTAATGCCTTGAATTTGTAAAACGCGAAAATTATTTGCAATAACTATTTCTTTCTTTTCCGTGGCAAAGTAGCCATCAATCGCGAAACGCTCTCCACATTTGCAACATCTCGATTCTCCCAGCTCTGTCCATAGAAGCGCTCTCGGACCGTATGAAGCTGACAAAAGGGCGGCCGATTTTCGCGTGCGCGCGGAGGAAAACGCAGGACACCGCGACCATAGGGGTGGCAGAGGGTTTCAACCCCCCTCTATCGATCCGCAATGAATAATTTCCCGAGCGATTCCTTGGCTGTCCGCGCGGTTCAAAAGGGTAAAAATTGTTCGCCGTTCTGCGGCCTCTCGACAGTCTCCGATCCGACAGACGCATCGGGTTCGACAATACGACGACGGCCACGCGTTTTCAAATGCCTCGCGAACCAAGTATGTACACTCGACGCGACTGCGCACAATTATTATGGCGCACCGATGGAACGCGCGTTACACGCGGCGTCTACAGAGGTAATTTACCGGCGTCGCGGTAATCTCGTTAATCGAGAATTTGTTAAGAGCGGTCCCATTAACGTGTGCGGAACACGATGCCCTTCCAGCTATTACACATACATATATGTATTACTATGAAACGCTGATGTTTCACGCGAGATCGAAACTGCAAAACAAACCCGAGACAATACGTTAAGATCGAAAGCTAAACGAACAAATGAGTAACCGATTATTATAATATAAAATCCCAATATTTTCCGCAGTTTTCAACAAACGCAATCAAACGTGCAATAATTCCAGCAACAAATAATGATGCTTAATAAGAATACTCCTGGACCCGTATTGAAAAGAAAAAGCAGCTCATAAATTGCCCCTCAAAACAAAAAAAGGAGGGAGCAAAATGGAAGAAAGCTGAATGCCGTAAAGAAGGAAACTGACGATCGAAAGGGCAGAGGCAGAATTCGATGCGGGTCGGTGTCTCTGAGCATCCTTTTTGCCCCGGGACTATGGAGACACGTCGCAGTATCGATCAAAACGCAAGTTAAGTTATACAAGACTTACTTTAAAAATAGCCTGTAGAGTACGGCGCTGAAGGTCTGTGAAAACCAGGCGCGGTTTCTTGGGGGCGGGCTGTTGGTGTTCTGCCTGGCTCGCCATCTCGTCTTTCCTCTTGCATGCTAAAATTCAAACGGTCCTTTAGTCGATCACTTCCGTGGACGAGGAATCGTTCGCGCGAAGCTACTAGACGAACTCGCTCGCGGGAAATGAAAAGAAACAACAGACCACCGGAGTATTCATAAGGGATTTAAAGGGGCAGTTTAAAAAATCGACCGACTATTCATGTACGACCGCAATATTTACTGCGGATTCTTATCGATCGAAGGATTCTATGGGAAACGATGGGACGAATGTCGTCGCGAAGGTACGCGCGAACTAATTGATAATTAACAGACAGAAAGCAAGCCACGCTCGACAGGAAAGGGCGACGCGAGTCGACGGCGTTCCGAGTTTAAAAGCGATCCTCCGCCCGCGGGTAGCCCGGTCGCAAAGCGGGATTTTTCTTCCTGCGCGTAGACGCAGTTCGCGATCCCGCACGCGGAGATGGTCGCGTTTAATTGGCGATCGGCCCAATTAAGGCGAAACGGGGTGAACAGAAGCGTTTCCAACGTAATTGAATCGTACTTACTTGCGCGTTGTGGAATCTGTGCAGCTGAAAGCAGAAAAAGAAGACGAATGTTAAAATCAATGACGAACCCGTTTATCGTGACGAGCCCTTTTTTTTTTAATTAATTCTTCTCTCTTTTTTTTTTACTACTGGGCCGTCGAACGTACAATGTCTTTCATTCTTGTTTCTCTGTTATGCGTGTTTCTCAAGCGACAACGATCGAAATTACTCTTCTCTACGGGACTTCTAGAGGGAAAAGAGTAATCTCGAGCTTTCTCAAGGAATAGCTTACGTAAAACTGTCGGCACTTTATAATTACACACCGAAAGATCATCGCGGGCATAGAGAATTGAAAACACGTACAACAAGTGAAATGGAGATAAATAAGGGGTTGGGTGGGCGGGTAGGGGGTTCGATTGCATACCACGGATCATCCCAAACTGATAATAATACTACAGCTGATAAACATCTCACTAAGGGGTTACCAAAAACAAGGGGGCACAAGGAGGACACTTATTATAATACTTATGTACACGTGTGAGACGATGCAAGAGTGTCAAGAGAAATGCATTCCCTTGGAGAAGCGAGTTTACTTTCAGTGTTTCTCTGTGGTTCGTTTCGTGTCTCGAGTGAGTGATATGTATGCCTTGTTTCGAATCTGAGTGGTATTATCTCTCGTCGGGCAGACGTTTCCCCCTATTTTCTTCTTTTTTTTTTCTACTTGGCCCCGGTCCAACCAACGAGAGGGTTGATTTTTGGCCGGCAAAAATGTTCCCCCGACGCGAATTATTCGAGCCGAGCCGAGCCCGCGGAGAGGCTCGAGTGACTTATAGAGAATTGCCCGCGGTCGATTATGTACTTGTACCGCGCGCCCCCCCCCCCCCCTCCCCTCTTTGATTAGAAAACGAAGACAGACTTATTACCAGGCTTTCGATCGTTTAATTAATTTGGCGAACGAAACAGTTACATCTATCAGACACCAGCCGATTCTCTGACGATTCAATCAACGATACTCATCGTTTCAACAGGAGCGTTTCATCTCTTCATTTTCTCACGTGGTATTTCTTCAGATTACAGTACATGATTTTCACGTTTCGAGAATTCGACACCCGAAGCGACGGCTTGAAAAAGGGATATATAGAAATCATCTGACGGAAGAATTTCTCGACAGTCCCTCGTTCTCGCAACTTGCACGCACGACTCCAACGACGGGCCCTCTAAAATAGTAATAACGATCGCGTTATTAGCTCGGGATGGACGGGTAATCACTCTAGGCTCTTTGTGACGCGCGCGTTATGGCGCGTAATTGCGAGCGCGGGAGAGCTTGAGCTGGCGAGGAGACGGGAAGGGTTGGAAGACAGAGCGGAAAGGGAGAAAATAACGTTCACACGTTTTCCCGGGTACGCGTCCCGATCGAGCGGTCGATATTAGATTAAATAACTCGTCAATTTTCCCTTTGTCTGGCCTCGATCGGTTCCCGGGAACGTGGACATTTCGTGGAGATTTCTCGATAATAGGCCACCCTTTCGAGCTGGAATCGTTGGAACAGTTGTAAAAATTCCTCTACATTTCAACAGAAAAAGTCGAAGGGGAGAGAATTTAGTTCTGGACTGTCCGGCAAGCGTACCATTCCTCTTTTTCGGAATAACATTTTAATACTTGTCGTTTCAAGATGTTAATGAAAAAGAAACGGAAGTATTATTTATGAGTGTCGTCGAACCAGTGTAATCAGTTCGCGGGGAAATGATCGACCTTCGAATTGCAGCAACGAAATCGTAATATCAAGCACGGCTTGCTATTTATCTAAAATTTCAGGAACGAACAGGGAAGGTTGTAGAGATTTTTAAGTAGGTCGATGCGAGATGCATTTAATGACGAAAAGCGTAAATAAACATGTCTCGCGGTTTCCATCGGGGAAAGATCGTTTCGATATGGGCCAACGAAGCGAACGAACTTAGAACTTCCAATTCCGCCATCTACAATCCTCGAGCGTCCACTTTTACATTAACACGTCGACGACCGTCGCCAACTGCCAATTAAAACAAAAATTACAAAGACCAATCGAAGAGCGCGTTCCCCGTTGACTTCTCGATCTTCCAACCTGCCAATGGCAAAACCGATCCGAAAAAAAAAAGAAACATTTCAAACGTCCGGGGTCCATTAAAGAGGCTCTACCAACGGCATCGATCTACGGTAACTCCGTAGTCCCTCTGTAAGCAATTAACAAACGCTCTTCCTATTGATCCCGCCGTCGGTGGGCAGACTATCTCGAAACCGAGGAAAGATCGCGGTCGAACGCAGGATTTTCGATGGAGATCTCCTACCGTGAAAATGGAACGGAGGACGGCGAGAGGGACGGGGACACCCCGGCAGGGGGTGAAAGGCAATCGCGTGCCATTAGCAAGCGGCCGATAACGACCGAAAGGCGGCTCGTGAAAAAAATGCCACCGTGAACGGGCGCGGGGAGGGTCGCGGGCTGCCCAAGGGGGTGGACAGCTGGACAGAGACGAAAAATTGACGCGTTCATTATTACCACAGTGCGGGGGCGGAGACGGGAAAAAGCTCGGTCGTCGCGACGATCGACTCGCGGACGACGCTACCTGGCGAACCTCCGTTTGATTTTTCCACTTGTCACCACCACCACCCCGCCCCCCGCTTTCTGCTCGCTGCGTCTACACGGCGGTAGCTGATTCTCGTTTCGAGGGACGAGCGGAGGCATTCGAGGGTTTGACAGAGTTTCGAGAGACGTGAATTTTGGATGGCGAGAAAAAAAGTTGTGCAGCCGACTTGGGGAATTTTTGGAGATTATTGCACCCCGTGTTCGGGGCAGAATTAGTTAACCCCATCGTTGTGCATAAATTAGTTTCGAGAGACGTAGATTTTGGGTGGCGAGAAAACAGTTGTGCAGCCGACTTGGGGAATTTTTGGAGATTATTGCAACCCGTGTCCGGGGAAGAATTAATTAACCCCATCGCTGTGCATACATTAGTTTCGAGAGACGTGGATTTTGGATGTTGAGAAAAATATTGTCTAGCGAACTTCGGGAATCTTTGGAAATGATCGTACCGTGTCCGGGGAAGAATTAATTAACCCCATCGCTGTGCAGAAATTGGTTTCGGGTCCATTTTAAAAAGAAACCAATTGCAGTCTTTCTTAACCTACTTCCATCCCTCGAATGATTAATTCCCTTAATAAAGAATCGGATACAGAGAAATTCCCAGCGTTCCGCTGAAGATATCTATTCTTAGAAAACCGTGGACGGTAATATCAAAAAGGAAGAGCAGGCCGATGACAGTTAAGACGAGGCGGTGAGTTTGGAGGGGTTGATACGGGGTTAAAATTGTCAAGCGGAAGAGATCGGTCGCGTCGCCAGAGAGTGCATCCATCGTCGCAATAGCAGAACTCGAAATGGATGCAAGCAAGAGCCGGATGTCACGTGCGGATCGATCGAAGGATTCCAGAAACGGCTAAGTGGGCCAAACCAGTCGGGCGCGCGACGCGATAAAGCATTAACGAGCTCTCTCTCTCTCTCTCTCTCTCCCCTCCCTGACGCTCTTCTAACGCGCGGAAAATCTCTGACGTGGTCGTGTACCGCGAAACTCTTCGGAAAATAATCCACGGCTGACACTTTGTGAGCCGAGCGAAAAGCCGACCAGCCACTTTGACGAGCGTCCCGAAGAGGATCAGGTCGCGCGGAAAAATTTCATCGGCTCGCCTGGTCGAGCTACCCGCTAACTATGCCGAGTTGCCAGAAAACGGAGCTGAATAATGCGACGTTTAGTCGGCCCTTGGATATTTTAAAGGGGAAGACGCTCGTGGGGCTAGGGGACGATTTATGGACAACCGTGAAGGAGAGAGGGTGGCATAGGTGGTAGGATATGATGGGGCATCAAACGGGGGCTGGGGAATCGAAGGCCTGCGAAACTGGAAAACATTGCGCCATTCAAATATATCAGGAATTCATGAAACTGATCGTTCCGCAATTAGATCGTAACAGGAGAAAATGTAACGAAAAATGCTGCGCGCTTCATTTGTCAAATAGAAAAGGAAATTGTCGACACTTTGAATGCTCATATAAGACCACGAACTCGAACGCCAAAAATATAGCCAGCGAAAAAACGTCGAAGCGAGAAATTCGGTGCACTGTAAATGGAAAAGAGACACACCTCTGGATCATAAAGCACGGGGCTCCATTAAACCCAGGGCAATGTGAAACCGTATTGCAACCGATGGCCAGGGACAATCAAAAGGAACTTTGTCAGGGAGTAGAGCGCGGCACGTAGAGACGTCTTCTTCATATAGGCAGGGGCGGCATGTTCCGTCGCAGCAGCCGCCGCCACCCACCTTTTCCCGGATAACTCAAGAACGATTGCGTTTCGAAGCGGACGAGTCCGACGGCGTCACGTGGACCCAATAGCTTCGGCTACGTAATAAAATAATACAAGCGCGGAGAAGACGGCCGCGCCGCATTTACATGGATCGCGTGATCCCGATAGTCCTCGATCCCGATATCGCAGATCCACGTTCCTTTTCCACCGCCGTTCCTCTCTGATACACCACCAGCCGCGTCGTACTTCAACGCTGCAAAAAATGGACTTTTAGCTACGTTAAACTTCATTCCTTCCCGCGTTACCGATTTCTGTTTTCATCGAAAACAAAAGAAAAAATTCGTCGTTCGATTGACGGGAATCGGAAAGCACGAAGGTTCGTTTACGCCGGAGCGCGGAATCTTTCATGGGGCACGGGAATAGCATTCGGAAAGACTTATTGTGTTTGTCCAGGATGCGACATTTCCCGATGATAATCGTCCCGATTATTTTTGGACCGCTTCGCCGGCAAATAAGCTTGTTTTACGCGCCGCGAATTTAGTGGGTCACGCGACGCTATTAAACCGCGTCCCGCGGGCAGATGTTTTATTTTACGGCGTCGTTCATATTGTAACTCGATTGTAGCTGTTTTTAGGAAAATGCCAAAGCTCGCCGGAAATTGAATTCCGCTTCATTTCCGTTAATCCATCCGTCGCGATTGCACGTATTATCTTGATTTTCAAGTTCGTCTAACGCGATTGAATCGAACGACGCCTCGTCTCCGCTATTTTTTAATGTAATTACCAATCCGAACGGGCATCGACGAAATCAGCTGGGTAAAAAGTTGAACGAGCGGTATTTCGAGTTTATTTTTAAATAAACCCGAGCACTTACAATTACATCCCTTCAACGTTCCCAGGACTTATTGCGGTTGTCGAGAAATTCCCGCGAGGAGACTGTCGGAAATGGCAATAAAATGGATTAACACGGAAGGGCCGAGCAAGTTGCTCGCAATGAAACATTGCGACGATAGGTGCGAGTTCTCGAAACGTGATTATTCTTTTTTCTTTCTTTCTTGCAAATAATTCCACTCTGAAAATTCTCCGCAGAACCGTTTTCAAAACACACTCGAGGGAACCGGAGAACCGTCGATTTTCTGATGGACCCTCCCATTCGTTGTTCCGTGTGACCTTAGTGTTTCTCCTCCGCCAACCCTCGACGCGTTTCTCCCAATTATTCGGCTTTCGCGATCGAATGGAAAATATTCCACCGATATTCACTCCGAACGCTGTAACAGAAGCAGCGGTATCTCTCTTTTAACGCCGTAAGGTCGTTGCGACATGCTCAAAAAGGCTGAAATTCGAAACGCGTCGACAGGTTGACGAACGGCGTCGAGTGTCAGCGTCGACGTGTGGCCAACGAGACCTGTAAATTGTGCGACTTCTCTCCAACGCAACGGGCTTGAACATTCATGCTTTGTCTTACAGGGTATCGACTAACAATACTTGGTATTTGGTTGAGTAAGGGGGGGCGGGGCGGGGGGGGGGGGGGGCAGCAGACACTACCTGTGAGACAGGACCTCAAAATCAACAGCTAAGGTAAAAAAATGCCACTCTCATGTGTTACGCTGGATTTCTAAGAGACTGGGATTTATCTGGCTGGGGGATAGTCGGCACGCAGCAAAATGCTCGCGTTCAAATATAAGACAGCATTCGCGGCCGGATGCCGGCCAAGCTTTCCTTCCTGTCGATCGATATGCGCCGCAAAGAAATTGATTTGCCTTGCAAATTTTCGAAATAGACCATTTTCTTCGGTATGCCGTGAAGCAAATGCACAGGGTGCCCCCGTGACTCGTAGACGAGCCGGACATAGGAGATTCCCGCGGCGATGCTGAACAACTTTTTCCTTTGGCGAAATGTCGTTCGAGGCTTCGTTTTCGAATGGTCAACGAAAAACACTGGCCAATCGGAGCGCGCGTGGAGCCCGCGCTCAGGGACGGAACGTCGCGCCGCGCTGGGTGGCGACGTTCGGTCGGTGCCCCGATAGAAAGGGGTCGGTACAGCGTTTTTACCCGTTATTCATGAATGACGGAATAGTTCACTCGACATTATTCTTCATCGCATCGATTCGGTATTCGATACAACTTTTCCTCCCTGCTAATATCGACGCGTTTGTAAACGTGTCGCCATCCAGCGCGACGCGACATCCCGTCCCTGAGCGCGGGCTCTGCGCGTGCTCTGAGTGGCCAGTGTTTTTTTATTAATAATTCGAAAACAAAGCCTCGAACGATATTTTGCCAAAGGAAAAAGTTGTCCAGCATCGTCTCAGGTATCTCCGATATCCGGCTCTCCTATGAGCTATGGACACCCTGTGTATTTGAATCCGTTTCTGACAAATTCGGTGGAACCTAGAATGCAGGGAACAGAATTATTTTCCTGAGAATCGAATATCAATCTCGACTCGATCGCATCGATCGATGAAGGGGAAAGATTCTCCGGCCTCCGGGTTGACGGATCTTCTAAAAACATCACTGATTTCTTTCCCCGTGGTACGTCTTCGTGTCGTATTCTAAGGACAAAGACGCGAGAGACAGAGAGGGGCACCGGAAACGGGGGCGTATCGACGTGCGCGTGTATATTACCTATGAATCATTGCACAGAGACACAGAGATATATTTCCTTGCTCGTCCCCGTTTCCATGCCTGGGAATTCAGCAAGCAAGCAAGCAAGCAAACTTTCGTCTGTCGTCGTCGAATTTGTACGAAAGGATCGCCGTGCTACTAGGGTGTCCTTTGCCTTCTTCCGTTTCACGGTTCTTTTTTCCATTTTGTTTATCGTTTCTCAAATGTTTCCTCTCCTCGAAGGTGACGAGTGTAAGAGAATTCTGGGACACCCTATGTATGACCCACGTGGCGAGATTCATTATACATCGTTTTTTTTTTTCTTTGCTTCCACGACGATGCTGGGAGCCAAATCGTCCGAATTAAAAATCTAGCAAGTTCCTTCGATAATGCTTGAAGATGGTACTCTTTCAACCCAGCACCGTTACCGCAGATAATCTCGCACCGTTCTCGACAACCACCCTGTTCCTCGAAGTTTTGCGCTCCGCACGGTGCCCCGTTCGCCAGGAATATCCGTCGGAAGTTTCTGGTAGTGCGTCGGGGGCACCAGAGAACAGACTCGAAGACGCAGAACATAGGGGAAATTCTTTTTTTTTTCATTTCAGGCTCGATAAAGTATCGGTGATAATAGTAATAAAAAACGGATAATAATTAAGAGTAATAATAATAAAAATGTATGGAATATATATATATGTTTGGCCATGCAAATATGCTACTGTACATATATATTATATGTATATTATAGAGACTCGATATAACCCGGTGGCGTTTTATTGAGAAATTTGTCTCTCCATTCTTTCTCTCTGTTCCTTAAAACGATTCAACGACACACCGTGTATCATCCCCCCTCTTTTTGCTTTAATCTCTCGTTCTCTAACATTGTACTCTTTGCGCAATAAGTACAATATGCCTTGTGATTTTTTGCTCCGTCTTTTTTTCTTTCAATTATACTTTCATTTGGAATTCGAGGAATTTATATAAAGTGCTCTTTCCTTTTGGAATCCCCTCTATTACAATTTTCATTCGAATTCGTGACGAACGTTTGACTGGAGCTGTTTCGGTGATTCTTTATCTAGGTTTATTCTTTCATTTTTCCGTTGAAAAATTCTTTAACAACGAACCCTTGCGCTGAGACGTGGGAGGACTATTGGTAACCCATAAATACAATATTTCGATGGTTAATAAAGATAAAGCCTAGCATTGCGTGTAACCAGAACGATTAAATTTAAACAATTTATTTTTAATTTAATTCTCGATATTAATTCCCCGAATAAAGAAGCAATCGGATTCGATTAATATATATTTAATTTATATAACAATTACCCGCATCACGTTCTAACAGCTTCGCGACAAAGACTTTCCCTCGAAGAACGAAACGACCATCACGTTGCTCTCGCGTCTGATCCTACCAGCGCTCGTACTACTCGCGTGTTACAGGGTAAAACGAGGATTCGTCGATGATTCGCGACGTCGCGAGTCTCGTCGAATCGTTCCCCGAAACGCGAACGGGATCTCGCATCTTCCATTCCGTTACCTTCGAAGTCACCAGAAACTTCAACTGGGCTCTATTGAAATTCTGGGATAGATAATTAGAAAATGAATTATACGAAAGATTTAAGAATAACTGAAATAATTTATCCACTGCTCCAGGATGTAATCGAATTATCCATGCAAATGATATTACGAAAAAAGGGAATCCAAGGGTTGTTCAAATTTCGGCTGCGATTCTTTTCGGGTTGAAAGGAAGAAGAATACCAGGAGACGAAAGACGGTGACTCTATGCTTGATCGCGGAATGGAAGATAGTCAGCGTTAAAAAAAAAAAGCCAAACCCTTGCCTACGTGGTTTCGGAAAGGGTGGCTCGTACAGTGGAGTGGCGGTCGAGAGGGTGACTCGTGTCATCAGCGAGGCCAGCGCACAATACTCCGGCTTCAATCGACCGAAACCACAAGTACGTATAGGAATAACCAGTAGCGCCACTCCCTCAAAATCCTGTCCGAGAAATGCTACAGCGCATGCTTCATATTACTACTGACGAGATGGCGGCAGTTTCCCATAGCATCCATGTTTTCTTCGTGCACAACCACGCCGCGCAGCGTCATTCCGTAGCGTAGCAACAACCAATCCGAACGTCGCGCGCTACAACACCAACAACATGCCCGCCTGTCACGTGACCTCGGATACCAACATCAAAGGGACCGAAACCACGGAGTACCGCTACTGGTTATTCGTATACTGTGTCGAAACCGTGGCGAGGGATCGCGAAGGGGACAACGGTGACCCTTGTATGAAAAGAAAACCATCGAACCGTTCGTGACTCGGCGGAATTCGAAAATAATCCCGTTCCGAATGCTACCTTTTGCTCACATTTTTTTCTAAACTGCGTATCTTCTCCGTCATATTTCATATTCGGTTCTTCTCCGTATTTTAAGAGCCGAATATTTTCGCACATTTGTAATTCTAGTTGATTGACAATCGGTTTCGAA
Organism: Holcopasites calliopsidis; assembly: GCA_023838395.1. Taxonomy (NCBI): domain Eukaryota; kingdom Metazoa; phylum Arthropoda; class Insecta; order Hymenoptera; family Apidae; genus Holcopasites; species Holcopasites calliopsidis. The sequence continues at coordinate 521,417 of JALHAQ010000025.1, forward strand.
TTTAGAGCGTCAATTGTTGCCAGTTTCTGGGTCATTGGCGAAGCACGTATGCGCTTTCTCACGCGTGCGGGGGTCGCGTTAGCGCTTGTTCGTGGTGGTCGATCGTTCGCGCCCCCCCCCCCCCCCCCGACTCGGTGGTAACGTTCGAAGCCAATTGGAATAGACGAGGCCTGCTGCTTCGCGATTCACCGGCCTCTCGACCGTTCTCCCAGAACTTAGAGCCGCGCATACGATCCATCGCACTTAAACTGAAAATCTTATCGATCGAACGTTACTATTTATAAAGATAAACATAAACTTCTATCTGCACTTTTGCGAATCCTGTCATTTTCACTCTCCGTACTATTTTGTACCGGCAACGGACGGCGATCTACGCTCGAGGGGGAACGATTCGAGATCACGGTTGTTGATACGTGCGCGGCACAAGAATCGCGTTAAACGGGAAACGGCTCGAGGAGAGTATCAGAGACGGGGGGGCCGTCCTCCGTTTCGATGCAACGAGGTCAAGGCCGGGTCATTTTAACGCCACGAAAATCGATCGACAAGCGACCGCAGCGGACCGTCGCCGTTTGCATTTGTTAAACCGAAGAAGCGAATCGGCGACTGCAGAACTTTTGTAAAGTAAACTTTACGTGGTTGGACGGTCTCGAACAATTTAATTAAGTGGAAATGTAAGGGAAGGGACACAATTTCGGAGGAAAGGGGAAGTCGATTATTAATTATTTCTTGTTTTATTATTATTATCAAAAGAACAGGCTGTATAGAAATATTAGTAATCGTCAGTTCTGGGAACTTGTTGCAAAATGGAGCCCCGAGACCTCTGCCCCTTCTCGAGCAGTTTCGCTTGCTGGTTCGCTTACTGTGACCTGCTCGCGCTTTTCCTGCCGCGATTCTCGGTTTCCCTTCCCTTCCCTTCCGCGCTTCCAACATCTTTTTTTTCCGCCTCTCCACGTCTCTAACCCCATCACATTTACCGTTCCTTCTTTCTTTGTTTCCTTCTCTTTTCTTACGTTCGAAGTATTTCTCCACGTCCTCATTGACACATCCCTTTCCGCTTTATTGACTACTACTGTGATCATTAATATTGTTATCATCTCGGCAACAGCGACTCGAGCGGCTTCTCAATAAAATGCCTCCGTACGTGTCACTTGTCAGGCTTTGTATTTTCTTGTTCTCTCTTTTTTTTCTTCGAATACGTACGCGAGTGGATGGTGACCGATCGTTGCGTGCGATATTCCTTCCCCCCAACCCCCCCACCCCCCGTTTCCCTTATCGTGGTCTCAGCACGTGTTCCGCGTATGTGTTGTATATAGTGTACGCAATACAATGTGTATATGTAAGTGGGCAATGTCTCTTTTGTTCGTGTTTTCGCTGGCCGCTGTGTTCTCTTTTCACTCTAAAGCTTACGTTCAAAGAAGCAGCAACAAAAATACGGTATACAGACACGTGTATCTGTACGGTCTCCTGTACGTGTGTGTCGTGTATATAAATGGTGTGCGGGTATGCATAATCAAGTGTACGAAGATCATAAATAATATTACGGTTCATACAGGTACAGCGAACGTGCATGGATTCGTACTGTTCTGTTCTCTTTCCTTTCTCTCTTTCTGTTCTCTGGGCAAGTGTCGAACTGTTGTTTCATTGTTCTGTCGATTTATGTTGGTTCGAGCTCGATCGTTTCGCCAGCGAAACCAAAGAAAAGAGGGTTGTTGCGATTTTCATTTTTGGATTCGGTCAGGTCCCAGCGCGGCAACGCGGTTCCCGCTGAATCTATCCGCGAATAAAACATCGTCGCTTCGAGCTTGGAGAGACTTTAATCTTTGGATAGATCCAGCGTCGTCGTGTAAAAGAAAATAAAAGGGAAAAAAAACGAAAGTAAAGAACTACGTTTATATTTAATCCCTATTGAGAGCAAATTGACTGATAAACTCCGATCAAAAAAGGTCAGATTAGCGCGTTAAATGCTTGAACGTTGATCGCAAGTATCCCGGAGGTTTTGAGAAATCCGAAAAGAAAAGAAACACCCCGTGTGTCGATTTCGCGCGTTCAGACCCGAAACGGCGAGGAGCAAGCGTCGCGACGCGCCAGAAACAAAGACGTCCTGCGACCGAGGCCTGCAATCGCTGGACGTCCGTAGCTTCTGACACGACCGATCAGCGAGATCCTTGCCGCCGAGGCGACCGGTCGATCACAGGGATCGATCGTCCGAGAGAAAAAAGGGAAAGAGCGAAGCTTCGATGCGAACGAACGACGCAGCGTACGTCTGCGTCGTCGCGCGACGCTCGTTCGTTCCTATTATCCTTTTTGTAGCCGCGAAATCGACGGACACAGAGGGGGATTAAAGTCGTCGATAGAATTATCCGGAGGTATACACGACGACGAACCGCGCTGGTAATATACATGTATTAAGTAATTGAATTGGTTTGTTTTTAATGAATATGTACAAATGTGGAGGAAAGATTGATTTCCTTGAATGGCGAATACAAATTTGTTCGGAAGACAGAAATTTTAATTGACTCGAAGGAGAGCATTCGTGCAGATCTCGCGAATGGATTGTTTATTATATTTTGGATTCAGATAGGGCATTTGGTAATATGATATATTTGGCGAATTAACTTCACGATAATTGTAAGTTTAAACGTACAATAATCGTGGGCTTGGTGGATGAAGATGTTTAATTTATAAAGATCCAGATCTATTTGGACACGATCTTTATCGTTCTCTCAAAAATTTGCCATTACCCCAAAACGAATTCAGTTTGAAGGAAGGAAAATGGAAAATCGTGAGAGCTGCACGAGGCGGCGCCGTTAATTACACGATACCATTACGAAATCGGCGGATTCGAAGGATATTTGGACGAACCTATATCGGACGAAACGAAAGGACGCTCGGCTGGGGCATGGAGGCTGACATTTTTCCGCCGCGGTGTTCAAATGAAAATAACTCATAAAGCTCGGCCGCGAGAAACCAATCGGTCGATCCATTAAATCGTTCCAATCGAAAATCAATAACGAGCCTGATGAGGCTGAACGAAAAGAAGAAAGGGCCAGGAGCGGTGTCCCACCGCTTCCGGTCCACGCCGCTCCCGATGGAAATTTCTGCTGGAGCCCGCGCAGGAAGTATCGAAAAGGGCGTCGTTTTTCGTTAATTGAATCTCCATTTCTTTCACGAGATAGTTGAAACGACGATACTAGTATTCTCGAACGATTGGATATTCCTTTTTGAAACTATTTTTCGTTTCGTGGTCTCCAGTGATTCTTCAAGAATTCTTTTTTTTTCAATCACAACCTGTTCAGTTGACAATTATCGACACACTACAGAAGTCACTCACTGCCCTCCTGATCTTTCTTGAACCCATGGAAAATGCATCGAGTTTAAGAAAAGTTCACCGGCGTTCTCCAAACGAAAAGTCACGCCGTTTCTCGACCCTTACCCGCGTTCGAAATGCTCAATTTCCATTGGTAGCCCACGTGTATCGGTGGCCAAAATTATGCCAGGCACGCGGGAGTATAATATGTTAATATGTATCGAGTGATCACATAGAATGTCTGTATATGGGTTTGCAATGTATATGTATATGTATATGGATATACATAAAGGCAAGGTCAAAGGTCAACGTACGTCTCGATCCAATACAACAACGTCATATATATATATATGTATAATATAATATAACAATATAATATATAATGTAATCTGGTTTAGAGAACAGTGTAGTTATCATAGGTGGAATTAGTTACGAAACACCGAAACTGAGAGACTCACAAGCAGGAAGAGGAGGGTGTTTTCCTTCGTTTAGAGTTGACCGATCTCACGTTAACATTGCGCATCTGGTAGTCTGCAATGCAAAACACACTTTGGTAGGGTCAGGGACGGACGACGGCCTTTCGAGGTGACGAGAAACGAAAAGCAACTATTTCCTTCGATTAAACCGCATATACATAAATCGCGCGTACGTATGTATATACCGATTGCGAGTTTGATTGTTGCGTCGTTATATTCACCAGGTGGTCGGCTCTGTCTCTCTCTCTTTCTCTCTCTCTCAATATATATCTGTCTCTCTATCGGTCGTTACACACTGTTTTTTTCTTTTGCTCCGCTTTCACTGCGTCGGTCTCTATCTCTCACGCTGTCATCTCTGTCTCTTAGGTGAGGGGTGGTGCGAGCTACTACCCCCCCAGATCAATTTTCCTTTTCCTCTTTTAATCTACTTTCGACGAAGTTTGCACCCCGTCGCAAGCCGTCGTCTGTGTTTTCTCCGTGCTCGCTTCCTCGTCAGGGAGGGGGTTGAAATCGGCCATCGCGGGTTGGAGTTCGAATCGACCCTCTTTAAGAAACTTATTTCCCGTTTGCGAAATTGTTCCATGATAATCTCAATTGATTTTTCGTTACATGCGTCTCGAAGAGGGGGCACGCCGAATTCAACCCCCGAAATTTGCTAATCACAACAGCTCAGGGACGTACCCTTCATCGGTCGCTGATTCTCCAAGGATAAATGTCAAATGCCAATTTTGTAAAGCAACGTTATTGCCTAATTGAATGTCATTTTTATTTTTAATAAAACTCTGCGTCGCATAGTAAAATCCTTACCACGCTACCCTCTGCGGGACTAAGTAATTTATAATTTAGCAAGTAACAGAAAATAAAGGAAACCGATTCGCGGGGGGCGTCCCAGTTCTGTCACTCGAATTCGGCCGGAAACCGGAACAGGGGACCCACGAGAGGAGGGTGTGGATCCGCGATCACCAGGAAAGCAAGCCTTCCCCACCCCCCCTGACGAAGTAGAGGAATTGCGCGCACGAGTCGATCGCGTAAACTAAAGGGCGCCGACTACGAGCAGAAGTCCACTCTAAATTCGAAACGAAAGGAACGGAGGGTGATAGTTAACGCGGTGGCTATAGAGAGGGTTGAAAACAGGATGGATCCCCCAGAAACGACCGGCTCTCGTGATTCTCTTGTACTCTTTGCTCGTCTCAATTTCGATCATCCGTTTCGTTACTGGCTCCTTTCCATCACGCTGTCCGAAAACTCATTCCGAAGGAAATTTTCGGTAGCACGCCCCGTCGCCTTTCGGAAATAAAGGGGCGAGAACTTTTGATCGAAAGGGACCGATCTACGCGACACGCAGATCCCTGGTTCTCCCTTCTTCTTTTCCCTGTGAATTCTTTGCGCTTTTTATCGCCACACCTGGGACACGCTCGATGCAATCGTTCTGTCGGTGAAAGACCTGGTTGAACCTCGGCGAGTCACAGAACATTGTGTTTGTTTAAATTGTTACAATTCGATCGCGCAAGCGAAACGCGAGATCTGTGATGTCGCTAAGGCTCTCGGTACCTGAAAAGAAAGTTAGTTGCTGCGAGGGGAGAAAGAGGCATATCGTTGTATCGTTTGAATTCGTTAGAAATTATTAATCATAGAAACAGAATGAACAGGCTCGGGTAAGTATGGGATTATAGCTCCACGCCGGTCATCGCTATTAGTAAGTATTATTTTGTCAATTCTGCGATAGGAAATATCTACAGTACGTTTCTAGATTATTTCGAACTACCCCTAACCATATAACTTCACTGACCACCCTCAAGAAAATCGATCTTAACCCCGATTCCCGTTTCCACCCGCAAAACCCTTCTCTGCCAGACCCCTCGGGAACGTAGCGAGATCCAGTTCGGAGGAACACACACCCCCACCGACAACCCCCGAATTCGATCCACCGCAGAGGCAGTCGATTACCTTTGACGTGACCACCTGTTCGTGCCCTTTTTTCTCTCGTTCCAGAAATTCTTTCACATCCGTCCATATGGACCGCCCTACGGGGGAAAAAACGGTAAAGTGGTCGTTCGAAGGGGGGGGGGGGGGCGATAGCAGGCGATCGGCCGGCTATCAGAGGGATGTACAAGGCCCGGTGAATTTAAAAGTAATTTTGACGTCGGCAAGAGAGCGCCGCGAAAGGGTTTCCGACGGATCGTTACAGGCCTTTGATCGCGAATTAAAAGCTTGAAGTCGACAGTTTAGCGATGCCACCTCTACAGACCACCCCCGCGCCCAACCCCTTTCCATCTACACATCTGCCAGCTCTATCTCCGCCCCCATTCCCTAGGTCACTTTCTTCTTTTTTCTCCCTCTATTTCTCTCTACCACTTCCTCTCTCTCACTCTCTCTCGATCTCTGTGCGCTCGTCCAGCTGTCTTCTCCTCTCGCCCAAACCAACCCCCGATAGCAAGCAACCCTCTATCTGTCCTTATCGCTAGCGACGGTTCGTTAACCTGTCTGCAGCGTTTATTGGCGCTGCCTATGTAAAAGGAGAGCTTACCAATAACATATTACTATTTCAATCCTAGTCGAGAGGCCGCCGCGGATAAATCCTTTGCCGCGCCGAGCGGACTGATTTTTCTTTCAACCCCTTCTGTCCTAGCGGAGAGGCTCGCTCGTGTCTGTCCTCGTTTACGCGGTCTCTACTTTGTACGTGCGCGAGGACGTCTGTCCTTTGCTGCCGTTCGAAAATAGTTTGCCCTCCCCGACCTTCCTCGATGGCTTATCGTTGATCCTTCTTTTTTTCGGGGGGAACGTCCTTGGATTGGACGTCAAGTTCGGATTTAACAATTGTCAATTGGTCTTTGTCGCGAGCACTGCAGATTTCGTTGCAAAACTTCTATCAATCCTCTCGACTGAAATATCAAAGCGCAATCTAAGCCAAAAATTGAAACCATAGAACACTGCACACCCTCAGCGAAATAAAAATAAATTTCCCCGTTGAAGAATTGTGTCTATCAACGAGAAGACCACCCTCTCTAGAAAAGAAATGGGGTTGCATATGCGAAACGTAGCTACACCCGCACGTCCGAAACACGACAGAGCGATTGAAAGGGGGGGAGGAGGGAAACATTTAGATAGGATACGTTCGATTTTGTCCAAATATGACGGTCCAGTGTACACTGGCCGATAAATGGGGGTGGGGGGTCGAAAGGGTTGGCCGGGCATGGATTCGAAGGCCGGGCTTTTCGGCCGAGGCAGTTTCGCTCGGAATATTGGAAATCGCCGAGTTCGAGTACAAGGGAGACTCGGAGGCTTCCCTCGATATGCATATAAACACAATACCAACCCCCTGGTCGCTGGTTTCGAGGTTGGTTCGCGAACCACCGCGCGCGCGCGCGCGCGCATTCACAAATACCATACAGAGCACAAAACGTTCTTAATATGCGCGTACGCAAATGAATGTATTCGAACTATAGTCGGAGGATATCTAGCGACGTGTACATTTTATATCCGAAGGTAGGCGGTTTCCAACGGGGGTGCGACAGGGAAACGGTGGCAGAGCAGCGTCCAGAACGTTATATCTCGATCGACATGGACTAATCCGAAAATCCCGGCCGGACTTTTATTAAGGGGCGATATTGAGCCATTACCGGACCGCGCCAGTTTCCGCTCGCGGTTGGGAATTTATTCTTCCATCGCTTTTTGCCGCGATTTTAGATACTCCCGTGCTGGGCGAGATGCGGCTCCGAGTTCTGGAATAATTTCCATCGGTTCCGCAGGACGCGCCCTGTGCTGCGGTGCTTTATGATATCGTACGGAAAGTTTAGAGGCGGCAGGTTTGTCGTAGGTCAACTATGCAGATAACATTTCATCGACCTGGTTCTGCGGTTTAATAAGAGGTAACTGGGAAACGATTGGAAATCAAACTTTTAAATTTAGTCGTAACACGTGGGTATCGAAAATGTTCGTCGATAAACAAATGGCCGAGCGGAGTATTAAAAACTGTTGCTACTTTTATGAAATATCCCACTAATAATAATTGTAAACGGTGGATTTACCACGCGATTCTCCATGTAAAGTATTCGAAGAATTCCTAACATCTAGCTGTTCCGCATCCTAGGGAAGTCTTCGTTTCGATTTTATCCGCGTGAGAGTCGCGAAGGGTCGACGATAAAGCTGAAATCGAATTGCCACGCCGCACAGTGGGGCGATTTAGGTGGACAAAAGTCACTTTATTCGTCGCCACAGAATCCTTTCGCTTTTATTGGAAGTTATTGGAGCAGATTTGGAACAGCCAAAAACAAATCCATAAGTCAATTTTATAACGTGTAATATCATTAATACCAGCACGAAGTTAAGCGATCCACAGGTTATCTAATAGCCAAGTGAGGCAAGTCAACACGTCGTACCGGCCGAAGTTGAGCCAAGTTTGGCCGTCGGCATGCAGCGCCACTTTAAAACCTAAATGGCGATCAACTGTTCGTAGACGTACGTTGTATCGAATGTCTGGCGATTTTGGGGTTCGTGCAAAGAAAAATTCGTCTAAGCGAAGTGGGTACGGAAGAAGACGTTTCTCTATGTTTTTGTTGGGGATGCAAACGCGCCTTGTGACGGAAGTCGCATTATAAACGTGTTAGAAGATATAAAATCTTTTCCACTGTTGAGTTAAGCCCACGTGGTGGAAGTCTACAACATTATTATATTACTTTTGTTATGTGAACCAATATAACCTCTGATTATCTTAATAACATCAGTATCAAACTATTAATTACCAAGAGTCCTCCTACGACTTTGAGAAAAAGCCGCCAGTTCGATAGTCCTGATTCAAACGGTTGAAGTTGGTTGCGTTTCGGCAGTTGATCGCCATTTAGGTTTTAATGTGACGCTGCATGTTGACGATGGAACTCGGTTCGATTTTGGCCGGTGTTGCTGCCATTAGTCTCGCTAATGGCGACCTATCTAGTGGCTATTAGGGTCTGTTTTGTACAGTAACGTAGGCCCAGTTTGTACACCATAAACAATACTGTACTGTCAGATGTAGTCATAAAATATTTCTGTGTTCCATGGCGAATATTATTTCATAGGACGTGTACTTTATAATTTACGATAAATGTGCTTCCTAAGTTAGTTTTTTTTTAGGTTAGTAGAATGTCAAATTGCCACGGGAAAAAATATCGTGTACAAATGTTTGGACTTTGCATAGACGTACAAAATGCTATTGGTGTTTCTGCTTTTTGCAACATGTTCTGTAATTCATTCTCCACAAGGTGTGATAGGTTCCAGCCGCCGGTATGTGTCACGAATAAAATTATTTAACTTTTCGTTAAGCCGCAGCCATCCAGGATTTCGTTAAGTTCCGTCCCATTGAAAAGTGCATAGAGCAATTAATAAAAGCGCGAATACTATTCATATCTGATAGTCAAGCTCTTCAGACTAGATTTTACCAAAGCTTGCTATAAAGTTTTGTTGACACAGTGGCTACAAATTCGATACAATATTTGCTATATTCGATGATGTTAATAAATTAACAACTAAAATATAGCGGTGTCCGTTGAAATAAGCTGCGAGCACATTGGCGGTTAGGTTATATTACAACTGCTGGCTGCCGATTGGCACGTAACAGATTCGACCTGTCTATCGGGGTGTGTCTGATACGAATTTAGGGCCATGCAATTGTTCATTTCGGATTTTGTCCGCGTAGATCGGCCATCCGTCACACCGTGCGCCGTTGACTAAAGCACGAAACCGATTGCACTTTCCATCCGATGCCCATTTAGAATTTATTAATTTTTCTTGATGGCGGCGCAGAACTGTAGATGTGCGCGCGTGCGATGATGCTTCCGCAGCGTTTTCTTCTGACATTTTTCACCCCGCCATCCGCCTTCGATGTATTATAAATGCAAGGGAGGCACAGACGGGACGAACTGCCATCGGCAGGATTGATGGATATCTAATTATGCGAATAAAAGTGCACCCTCCGCGGTAATATAGGATGATAGGCGGACGCGTGTGTACGTGACCCGGTGTATAATTAATAAAGGTAAAGTATTTGAAATAAAGGAGAAAAATACTTCGAGAAGTTATTATTGGTCGTTATTGTACTGATGGCTAGGAAAAGCGTTCGATTACTCAAAAAGACAAACTTTTTTAAATTAATCAAATGCCAACCAATTTAATCGCAAGCGGGCAACTGTACTGCTCAAAGCCCGCTCTCCTGACTCTCCTACCACACTTATTGTCGACGGCGAGTCGCAATGAGACTGAACGAGATAGAATAATAATTTCACAGTATCGGCGCGAAGCGGAGAGACACGCCAATTCCCGAAGTCGTTCCATTTCGCTCGGCCTCTCGTTGACTGACTGTCGACCTTCGTCGCTGTCTTCGGCTAATAAGGACAATGCGTGGATCGGTAAGGTGACTGGCAGAGGGAGAGCGTGAACTCTTTGAACAATACGCTTGCCTGCTTGCGATTGAATTCGTTGGCATTTGATGAATTTTACAACGCGTCCTTTTGAACAACTATCAAGGAAGATTAAAGCGATCAGCACTAATTCATTAAACATCTTTTTTAAAGAACTCCTTCCAATGAACCCTTTGTTAAAAATGCTCGTGTTTCAATGAACGACTTGTACCATCATGTCTTCCTGTTTCATTTCGTTTTCTTTTTATTAACTATTTCATTAACTATTCCCAATAGCCGTTCACTTCGACATGCATCTAGAACTGATAATTAGCGTACCTGGCGCGTGCATGTGACCGTGTGACGTACATAGATGAAAGGAAATTTGACTTTTTCTTGGCCGACTGCCTGAATCTATGAAGGTAAATGATAGGGGTGGTTGGTATCGTACGCCGGCGGTAATCGATAGCGGAATATAGCGTTTCGATCGAGTTGGAAACTCTCGGTTGTTAATCGGGCTGAATTATTTTTCCCTGCCTGAAGTGCTCGGGTTAACCAACCCTTTGAGAGGGGGGTGAGCTCCTCTGTCGCGAAGAACCGTGTCGACGAACCGCTGTATCATATTTATCCGGCTGATTTTTATAGAAAAAATAAACTGCGTGGAAAGATACGCCGGATAAAACATGATAATTTTCAAATAAAATTTTTTAAGGAAACATTATTTCGTCCATTCTCCTCCTCCCCGAACGATCAGCGAAGAGAGTTCACCGAATTTCTCCGTCGTTGAACACGTTTCGTCCTGGTGACGCGACGAGATGACGGGCCCGGCGGTTTGCTGCGTAGCAGATTTCGGAATCGCTTGGCCCGACGAATAGCCCGCGATTCGCGAATCAGCGATCTCGTCGCGTGATTAATATGCATTGAACAACGACCGTCGGCTGACGTCGAGGATTGACGACTTTGGGCGTCTCGATCGACCGCCACGATCCGACGAATACTTTTCCCAAGCATCCCCTGACGGATCGACAACGTTCGTACTCCGGCGAGAATCGTAACAAGCGCCACTCTATATTTTTGCAGCATTTGGGAAAATGGAAAACAAAAATTCCACAGGCTTTTCCACGCTCGAGATTTTCCTAGGATCGTTGAAAGGGAAGTTTGCGCGAAGCAGTTACGGCGGATACAATCGGGGTTGAATGCGGAATTTCGGAAGTGGCGTAGTTGAAAGAGAGCTACAGCCGGTCGAGGGCTTTCCAGTATACTTCGGAGGAAGTGCAGGAACGATTAATCAATGTTAAAGCGGTACTTCCGCTGGCGGAGTCCCAAGAGGATGATCTTATCGCGAGGGGGGGTGTGGATCGTGCACGTCACAGGTACGCCGAGTATCCGGGTCATCGTAAGGAAAGTGAAACGTCGATAAATTCCTACTTCGACAGGACCTTGGGCTGGTGTCCTGCTTAACCCATCGATCGGGGGTCAATCTTACGAAAGTCAAGTGTTTTTCGAAATTCGATTGCATTAATTAATGACAAGTCCGAAGCGCCTTGCGAAAATAAAACGGCGCGCTTTCGCTCAAGGTAAATAGAATAAATAGTAATTATGATAATTTCCAGTAAAATCAAATGATAAAAAAGCTTGCCACCCCCGTCAAAATTTCTTTTCCGTCCCCTCGCTTCTGGCTCTGTTAGGGCTGGTATCGTGTATCAGGGAGAAGCAACAGAAAGAGCCATAGTACGGAGGACACGAAGTCTCGTGGCCGCTCGAGGGTTTCCTTATTTGCGTGCGCTTCCGGTTTCGCTTCCCGTCCACCCCTTTCGATCGTTATTGAGTTACCGGTAACGTTATACAGCTACTTCCAGACCGGGCGTCCGTTCGCAGCGCGGCACAAAAGTGGAGAATCATTGGCGAAGCGGCTACGCGTCGCGACACAAGACCCGGCTCCGCTCTCGGGGTTAATTCGATTCGAAGACGGTCTTCGAATTCGGGAACGCTGGGGAATTTCTTAAGCGAACTTCTCGTCTTCTGAACGCAATACGATAGAACTGAGAAGTTGAAGAAAAAAGAAGGTAACGGCACCATTGGAAAAGTAGCCCGAGATTTTAATAAGTTGCAAAGAAGAATTTCACTAATTTCCGTGCTCCAATAAATCTGCCTCTGCTTCCTATATACGAAGGGGACACTTCTCCGCAAGATTGCGTCCGTTTAGAAACTACTTATCCGCTCGACTAACCCTTAGAATCTTCCCACGTGTCCCAATCATCAACCGAATTAACCATGCACTCTCGATTCCCAAGCAACCCCCTTATCGTCGCTTAGCCCCTACCAATCAGCAGATCCTCGGGAAGTCTAAAAAATTCCAACAAAACGGAAAATTCCGATGAATTCATCGAGGGAAACCGATTCGGTGGGGGGGTGGGGTTGGGGGGCGACCCGAGGCAGCTGGACCGTTTCACCAGAGGTATCGGGACGAAACAATTTTGTCAGGGGTATCGGGACGGAACACGGGTCCGATCGAGGAGGAAAATGGAGTCGACGCCGAGGGGCCATTGTTGCAGCCGAGCCGGGGACTACGTCCGCGCACACGTGCCCGCAGATACGTGCACGTAACGCTCCTCGAACGCCGTGCTCCATTGCCCCCGCGCTCCTGTTCGATGGCGAGGAGCCGGCGGTGAAAATTAATAAAGGTACAATTAATAAAAATTACACATTTTTCATCTATCGACGGGACTGTTCCCCTTGGCCGACGATCGTGCCCGCGGGTAACGGCTGTACCTCCGCCCCTTCGTAAGCTCCGCGCGGTTCTCCTTTTTCTTTTTTTTTCTAGCGCACGGATGAAATTTTCCGTCCACTGCGATCGATCGCGGTGTATCGGGATTGGGTATTCGTGAATCGATGGGTCGGCGCGGACTGGGGACATTCTTGCCGCGATGGAGAGAAGAATATACGATTGACAGAGGTGGGAGGGTTAATTCGGTGTCGGGGATTAAATAGATTCCTGCTGAAAGTATTCTCAAAATCCCGAGTCGGAGAATCAACGATCAATCTCCGCTCGTTCCCACAAGCCACATCCTCCGCGCAACTATCTGCCCCCCCCCCCCCCGCTACTCCTTCCAACTACACAAATCTGCCAAGCCAGATCGTCGAAGAGAAACGAACGCGACAAAGGAGGACAACAACGCCCAAACGCAACGAACGAACGTACGCAGTTACCGAAACTATTATTATTTGCCCCCAGGAGGGGCGCGTCTAGTCCTTATGTAACCCATTAACAAACGCCGCCATGGCCGGCTGGGGGGGGGGGGGGATTGATGAGCGATGAGGTCCAGCCAAAAGGAGATAAAACTAAACAAACAAAAGAAAAACAGAAACGAAAAAATATACCGAGGGAACAGGAGGAAAGAAGGAGTGTACGGCAGGGATCGACGGGAGAGCCGTGCATTGACGGCGTGTGCGAGCTGGATGCTCCAACCGCCCCCCTGCCCCACCCGCCCCCCACTCCCCTCCGGAGGCTTTTCTACCACGGTGAAAAATTTAATTACAAAAAAGTTTTGGCATTCCGTCAGTTTGGTTTAGTCGCAATATATCGCCCGACCTCCAGAACTCTCTCTCTCTCTCTCTCTTCCCGATCCCCATCCCCTAGCTCCGCACACCTTTCACCCTTCCAACACCCCCGCCGGCCTCTCCTGGCATGGTCTCCTCTCTTTCGGGGAACGCGCGAGCTCTCTATGGCTCAGGTATCTGTGGTTTATTCAAGCCTCTGTTGCCTCCAACTCGGCACCCCCCCCCCCCCCCCCCCCCGCCATCCTCCTCACCCTAGATCTCCACAGGTTGCCCGGCCGCTTTTTTCATACCGCGTTCTATAATATTTTTATTAATAATACGCCGGAATACCGGCGGACTTTCGAAGGCTGTGGTACTAAACCGCGGTTGTAAAGGGCACGAGGGGTCGGGCGGTGGCTCGGATAATTGTGAGCCAGCGAGTCGATCGAGGAATCGATGCACTTGGAATTCCCGCTGTTTTCAGCGGGGAATTTTTCATCCCGAATTTTTTCGGCGGGAAAAAAAAGAGAACAACGCTCGGCGACGAAGGAAAAGAAACCATCGCAGTTTCGTAACGATTTTCGGCTCAATTTGTGTCTGTTACGTACATTTAACGCCCGACGCACCCCTCGAATATCGTCCCTCGCGAACCTACTACGAATACCTGCGTCTGCGTCCACCGCGGAGGGGACACGAGAAAGAGATCGCGGAAGTTGGCGGGATCGGCGAAATATCCGGTCGGGCCACTGCGCCGCTCGCAACAGCGCGCTGGCTTATCTGGGGAAAAATTATTCGCGGTTGGGCGTCGTTCGATGGCCCTCGAGGAAGAGCTAACGAACGGACGAAAGCCCGGGCCGAAAAGTCAAATAAGCAAAAAATGAGAGCCGGACCCGATCGATAACGCGGCTGTACATTGATAGCCGGGGGATACGAGCGGGAATATCGGGCCAGGCACCAGAAGGGGGTAGGAAAAGTGAGAGGGTGGTAGGAAGTGAACGTCCGCGGACTAGCCCCCGGAGAGGGTGGCAGCGGAGACCAAGTCCGGCGTCACTGAATTCTTTCTCGCGGCCGGGGGGAGGGGGAGGGGGGGGGGTGAAATAGCCGGCCAATTAGCGATCTTATTGAAAATTTGTCAAGTTCCGTCGTAGTAGAAAACTGCCGCCCACCACCCTTTTCTCTTCGCCCCAGAACAACCGTCCCCGGTTGAACTTGCGACGGACGAAGAAATTATTATTTCTGCCTCGCCCAATCCAGAGCTCCCCTTCAGCCTCTGGAAAAAAAGCTCCCTTTCAGCCGCTGGAATTATATTCGTGTAATATTTTCTCTTTTTCTTTTCCTTTTTTTTTTCTTTTTTTAATCGTTCGCTCGTTCCCTGGTTCGTCTGTCGTTCGTTGGTTGGTCGATCGAGAGGTTCGCGAGCTCCTATCGACGGTGCTTCGTCACCCGGTTGCTTCCACCGCGATTCAGCCCGGGGTTCTTTGGGATTCTCGAGTGCAGGGAATTTTTGGTAATGCGGGGAGAATTGACTACGGCAGGTCGCGGGTCAATATTTGGCAGTTGTTTTGTTTTTAATCGAAGGTGAGGGGTGAATGAGTTCTCTTTATGGGGAAGGGGTTGATACGCGAGAAGAGTCTTCCTCTGTTTTTTTTTTCTGGTAATGTAAGTGGAGTAACAAAAGTGGGTAGATCCGAGGGGGTTGGAGAGCACGATTTGACACGAACGACAGTGAATTACAGGAAGACCCCGAGACCGAATCAGATTTTCCATACGCGCAATTTCCGGGTCCGTGCGATGATTGCATTAGCCATGGCCGGGGCAGGAGTTAGAACGCAAACCGCAAGGTCGGTCGAATTGTGTTTACGGACGACAGGAGCTTGCCGCGAGGCGAGCGCGGGGTACAAATCCATGGCGCAGTGTCTGAATCCGAATCATTATTCACCGAAGGTGCGCTTATAATTTATAGAAGCTTTGGCTGAAATTTGTTTTTCGTACGTATCAACTAGGAGGCTGACAACGCGGCGAATCTTTGATTTCTATTTGTCAGAAGGACATTTCTTGCACGGATTTGAACAAGACAAACCTGTTTGAATAAAGGGGGAGGGGCGGGGGGTTGAGGTGGATCGGAGAAGATACACTTTCCCTTTCTCTGCTAAGCATATCGAAGGAGGGTGAAAGGGTGCAAACGGATGAGCTGTGGCGTTCTAATCCCCCTCGAAGCGTTGTTCCGGGCGTTTTGATCGTTCAGCAACCGGGTGAGGCAATGAAATCGCGATCGGTGGGAGCTAACGACCGCGTCTCGCGCTCGGATAATTGTTTATCAGAGAAATCGTGAAGACGAGAGAAAACCGTTCATCTATCGTTCAGCAGCCTGCTTCCATAAATAGAGACCGCGGAGAAGAATGGGCTAACAGGGAGTGTCTTCGGGTATTTATAAGTAACCGTTTGCTTCCTTTCCACCCTTCATACGAAAACAAAAATTGCCCCGCAGTTCGGACATGTCGTTACTACGAAATGATACTTCGCCCCTAACGATGGAGGGGCCACGGCTAATCAGGTTCGCGTGAGTCGTCCGCCGAGCGATCTCAACTTCATTTGCCGCGCACCTCGATCGGAATAACCGCGAGGCCAGTGTTCTCTGCAAGGCAGATACCCGGAAAATTTGCATCGTTATCAGTCGGGGGTTCTGTCTTCCTATCCTCCTCGTTCCTTTTTTTTTTTTTATCAATCCTTTCGTGTTCGCCGTCCCCGTTACACCTACCAAACCCCTTCCACCCGACTCTCTCCGTCCGTTTTCAGGCCGTCGCGACGCACACGTTCGGTTACAAGCATCGACGTATCGCCGGCCGTCGTGGAATGTATATTTTTTGACGAGTTTTCAGCCGACGCGGCCGGGGGGGTGGCAGCCCTCGCTCGACTGACAGACCGCGTCGGATGGAACGGGGACAAGGATAGAGTCCGGGTAGCAGTGAATGCGCCGAGAAGGAAAAAGAGGGCTTCGAATAGCGGCCACCGCCGCCTGTTCTCTGCACGGAGGGACGCGCGCGCTGGCTCGGGGACGGCGACGGTCCGAGGGGGGTTGGAGAGAGCGTAGGATGAGAAACCGCTCGGGAGGCGGAGGAAGCCGGAGAGACGGGCGGCACGAGCGAGCGCGACAGAGAGGGACGTATCTAAACCTGATCGAGGGGGTGAATGTGGGTGAGAGGAAGAGAAAGGGGTAGAGGGTGAGTAAGAGAGTGCTCCGATAAGGGAAAGAGAGAGAGGAGAGAGAAAGGAAGGAAAAGCACCGACGAAACAGAGGGAAGAGAAGGAGGCCGGAGAGACGGAGAAAAACGAGAGGAGGATGGACAGGGAGAGAAGGGAAACGGAAAGAGAGCAAGATGACGCGCTGTCCTTCTCCTTCGCAGAGGCTACCTCCGTTACTCTCCTGCTCTACCTCCTGAGCGAGCTAGCTTTACCGTCAGCTTCGACCAACCACCCTCTCTCGTATCCGCCCGCGAACTGAGGACAAAAATCAATATGAACGTGTAGCCATTTCTCTTTAATCTACCGCTTACTGGCTAGGAACCGAACCGAACTGCGTCGAACCAGAGCCGGACTGGTCGCTCGCTCTGCCTTTCTCTTTTTTTTTTCCTCTTCTTCGACTGCCGCCCCTCTCCAACCCCCTTAGCGTGTGGCCCTTTCGCCCTTCGCGTCCCTCTTTCTCGCGATCAGAGCCCAGCCTCGTTTCTCCCTCTGCGCTTCCTTTCGCCCCTCGAACCGATACACAACCCCCGTCCCAATCGACCCCCGCGCTTTTTCCTCGAACGCGTCCGCGAGCCACCTCGACGTCTCCCCGCACCTGGCCGCCGTCCTCGAAAATTAGTAGCCACCCGTGCGCGTTCCGGCTACGAAACGCAAGGAATTCCCCACCACCCCCCTCCCCCCATACCACCCTAACTCGCCAACCCCCTTGGATCATTCCTCTTCTCGCTTTCGTATGTTTTCCGTTCCCGTTTCGCTTCCACCTTGGCCAACGTTTCGTCCCCTTTCGAAATGATCCCCCGCGAGGATCGAAGCGCGCGCGGAGGAGTCTCGGAGGACGATGACAAACGCGGCGAGACGGGTGCCAGCGAACTCTGGCTGCGCGCGAATTTCGAAAGCCTCGCGCAAACGGTTGCGGAGACTCTGACGATTGCCTCGAGTGTAAAAATAATTGGGGCGGTCCGATTGTTTATAGCGGGACGCGAGCCGCGATTGTCGTGGCGAACATTCGAACGGTCGCAGAGCCGCGGCTACCGAGTTCGAGTGCTCTTTAATGGAGACAACGAAATCGATTCTCAGTGGCGGAAAGAATGCCGTTGAGCTACCAAGCTCGAATATCTCTGTTAGAAAGAGCGACGGGCGGGCCGTCTCCGTTCTACCGCCGCTAATTAAAACGATTCGAAAACATATTTAGCTGTTTGCTTTTTTTTTTTAACGCAAGTTTATGCAAGGTTAAACTGTAACGAAAGACTTGATACGATTCTAGAACTCTGACCCACCTCTGCGAAGAATTTTGCAATTTGATCACGCATCGAGCAGATAGGTCGATCGAACCGAACCCGCGACTCGTGCCCCCGCGTTACGGCGGGACCGGTCGTAAAATATTCAGAGCCTCGACTGTGCGCGCCCCGTCGCGTAAATCCAATGATAAGTTTAACAGCGTAACGAGCAATTAGCTTGATAATCAGATTTGCCCGACGTTTCGGGGTCATTTGACGATCGGCGGCCCAGATTTGTCTGCACAACTCTTTCTTCTCTCCCCACCGTTCTCCGAGCATCGCCGCGATGCAATTTCACGCGTTCGAAACAATCGTTCCCGGAATCCCCTAATCGGTAACTCACGCTGTCTATGATTATTGTGGTGATTAGGAGAACGGTACGGCGCTGCGAAATCAATTTCGTCGAACGGTGACGCGAGCTGACGAGCTCGAGTGACGTTGACCACCGAATTGACGAGAAACGGCTCCTGGCCGAATCGATTTCCGCGGATATCGGATCACGGTGACACGAAAATCGGGTTTATTTCTGAATCTTACGGCTTCCAGTCCACCTTACCGCGGCTGGAATATGACGGCGCTGTCAGTTTCCCTTTTGCGATTCAAGGGTCCGGCAATAAGCGTATTTCCTGCTTGTTCCCTTCTTGTCCGTTTCCTTTATGCTTAGTTAGTTCAATATTTATGTCATGGTAATTCGATATAGCTAAAAATCTACATACGGACCGTTTATTTTGAAAGTGGTGTAAGTCCATTAAAAATATATATATATATATATATATATATATATATATTTGAGAAAATGATATAAATAAAAAGTTCACATTAAAATATATGGTTTGTCCTTTTCTCGATATTTTTTGAAAAATGAACTTACACCGCTTTCAAAATAAACGGGTCCCCGCGTGTTACATTTTATTTCACATTGTGTTTCGTTGTATCTATTGTATCTGAGTACATTAATTGTACACTAACTATAATTCGAATGGGTATACGGGGAAACAATACTTCCTTTTCAATTAGGTGTTCCGTGTATCGAAAGCGTCGGTCTAAGTAGAAATACTCGATATAGGTCAGACCATAATCCGCGCAACACCGTCGCGACTTGGCTCGTGGCTGCCCGCCAAGATAAATCATTTTCCCCAATACCATTGCTACTATCATCATTATCGTTGCTTAATAGTTTAATGCCAAACATTACAAGCTCTTCTTTAGAAAAAACAAATTGACCCAGTTTGATCTAATACTCGACAAATGCATTAAGTTGTGTAACAAATCCGTTCATGTCGACGGTAATCGAGTGCAGTGCGTTTTTGAAATGGGCAAACACAATATTCGTTTTCGCCACTTGCTTCTTTTTTGCTTTCGAGAGCAAAAACGTGCGGAAGAGATAAGAAAAAAAGATTTGCAGTATTTATGGTGATGCTGCTATCAATAAACGGATCATTCAAAAATGGATCAGAAGGTTTAAAGATAAACCTTATAATAAGGTTAATAATAAGGTTTATCTTTTATTTTATTTATAAGGCATAAATAAGTTACCTGAAAGATCGCAAAAGGTCATTGAAGAAAATGGTAAAAATATCATTGATTAGGTGATAGTTCCATAAAAAACTGACGGTGTTTCATTTTTTTTCTTCGAGAAACGCGAACGGACACACAAACCAATATCTTTCCCGATGACCAAAATTACTAAAAGTAGCTACCTGTAAATGTATCTGCATATAGAACGGAATCAGAACGATCCTATGCAATCCCCTACCAAGTACCCGTAGTCTTCGTCCAGCAAGCGTGCTGGCGGAAGCGGCGGGATCGACATCGAGGCCCGATATCGCGGCAAAAAAAAAATGCAACGATACATCCGACGCGGTAGCCGGAAGCATTCTCCCATGCCATTTCTACGATGGGCCGGCGCGAAGGGGTAGGATGGACCGAAGCAGAAATAAACAAAAAAGCATTGTTATACCCTCGGCCAAGATACGTGCAGGAGCAAACCGGGGTGTGGGGGAAATAATATGTACACGTGGACACGAGCCACTGCACCCCCGCCTAATACCTTTTAATGCTTATCCCAGTGGCGGGGCGGAAGTTAGCCCAGTTCTGTTTTCGACCACCCCCCCCCCCTCCCAACCCTCGTCGCTTCCCGATTTTATCCTCCGCCTCTATCATTCCTTCGCGTGTATATTTTTGTTTGTCCGCTCGGCGCGCGCTCGTTTTGCACGGAAAGCAGCGGAAGATTTATCGGCGCGCAGCGATGCCCCAGCTGCGCGATGCTCCACGGCGGAAGCTTAAAGAGGAGTCGCGAACGGCTACTGCAAGGGCGAGCCGTGTACCTCGGCTTTACGCGGGCAGGGACCACTGGCTGCTTGGTGTGCAGAAGCACGCCGCTGGTGTACGCCACTGTTCCCGACTACATATAGATTATTGATCAGGCAATAACTCAAGGACTAGTCGGGGCGCATATTACCACCATACCAGCCGGAGCCGACCGGGCACCGCCAGGCCAAGCTACGTTCCGGCTAACGATGGTACGCGCTAGTTATGCTAATTAAAGGCAACCTTTCGGCTCCGTGGCCGACATAACCGGGCCGCGGCCGGCGGGTCATTACGCGCACATGTGCTTCTATGTCGCAGCCGCCCCCAGAAACGCTATACATATATACTGTTAATAAGGATTTTTCTTCCCACGGGGGAAAAATATGCAAGTTGATTATCATCAATAATAATCTCTTCCTTTTCACCCCCATCGCGCGTCCTTATGTAACTGCCCCCGATCCTCCTCCCTACGGGTGATTACCGATATTCTCCCTCGTAGGCTTCCGAGCTAGAAAAATTCACCGATAAGCACACGTGCTCTCTCTCTCTCTCTCCCACTCTCTCTCGCTCTCTCTTCCCGCTCTATCGGTTTCGTCCGAATATGAATACCTGAGAACCGAGCCCCGGTAATAATGCATTTTCTAGCCGTGCCCCGTCCCCCGCCATCGGTCGGTGCACCGTACGAACGCCGCCCGCGCGTACCGCGGCTGCATTAATTAATGGGTGAATTAAATTTCAGGCGACCGCCAGCGGCGTCTAAATGTTTAATTAACTGGCTAATTAATTGGCGGTCGGATGCTCCCGTTACGACGGCCTGGAATCGCGCCTATCCCCCCCCCTCCCCCCTCCCATCCGTGTAACTATACAAGGAGGCGCGTGGCGATTTGGACCGTTAAACTGTCGCGTGCCCCCCCCCCCCCCCAAATATAAAAGAGAAGCAAAACTACGGAAGCTCTTCTGGCGATCTTCGAAAATCCCACCCCATCGTAAAAGGACGCGTTTCGGCACCGCGGCTCGTTTCCACCTGTGCAAAATGCAAAGCACGATTTGCTGAAACGAGAAGACGTTTCAAAGACGACCGACCGCTAAGAGGATTCCGCCCGAAAAAAAAAGAAAAAAAATGAGCGGACCAGAAAATGCAACCGGCCGAGAGCGATTGAAGAGGGGGTTGAAGAAGGGGCCATGGGAGGGGGGGGGGTGGAAGCTGACGTCCAAGTAGAAGCGACAAGAGCCTTTCTTCTTCTGCCGCGGCATTTTCCATAAGTGGATCGTTACGGCGATCCGCGCGCAGCGTTGTATCGACGGGGTGGAAGAAGGGATCCATTGGCGGAGGGGGCGGGAAACGGGGTGGCGTATCAATGCGAAGTGGCCGCGGAGAAAGGGAAAGAGAAAAAAAAATGTATAATGAAAATACTCGAGCTTATAATAGCCGTGAAAGTCGGCCAAGAAATATCCCGTACGAGCCTCTCCTCTCTCCCTCTCTCTCTCTCTCTCTCTCCCGCCACTCGTTAAAAGCTTGGGATGCATGAATTCCGTTGTTTCGTCCCGGTTCCTCTCTCTCCTATTGTCGTTGTTACTGTTGTCGCGTGGTTACTTTCGTGCAACGAATATCCATCCCCGCCTGCCGCCCCCCTCCGACACAGTCGATAATCCGTTTGTCGTACCACCCCCCCCCCCACCTCCCGCCGGGGGCCGTTTCACGAATCGGTTTGCCCGCTCGTTCCCGTCATCGACGAGTTTGAGGATGTCGTCGAAGACAGAGAGCTGTATCGGCTACCGCTATCCTGCGAGCAATTTGGAAAGGAACGGATGGAGGATCGTGTAATTGGTCCCCCTGTAATCACTGCGCTGGGATACAATATTTGGTTAGACCCGACGGAGAGGCATCCATTCGTGTTTATATATAATCGTTATTCCGCTTCTTCATTGTTCGCGCGAGCATCGGCCGCAAACCCGCGCAATTAGCGCGCAACGGGAGGAATAATAGCGCGACGCTGATGTCCGATACAGCGTACCCATCGAGATGGGCGGCCCGCGACGGGGGGGGAAAAGGTGGACGGCCGGTTAATAAATCAACGTCGTAAATCAATGACCGGCGAGAAAGTAACGACCGGACCAATGGCCGAGGGGTTGAGAGATCGCGGAAGAAAATTGCCGGTTAGAAGCAACGGCCGGGGAAGAATCGCCGGGCCAAAGAAAAGGCTTGTCGTCTAATAAGGCTGACGAGAAACCGGGGATGAAAGGAAGCGAGCCTTAAGGGGGGGGGGGGGCGGAAACTCGAGCCTGAAACGAAAATTCTAACTCGTAATTGGCGTGGGTCGTGCTTTCCTGGCTTGGCAAACGCAGATCAGATCAGCCTGACGTTCGAATTTCCTAAGTTTCCGCTTTGTTGCTTAAACATTCTTAATAATCGCAGGGGTGAAATGAAATCTCGATGTGAATCTAATGCGCAATGTAGATGTACGCCAATGATATGGAAGAGCGTCCCGACGAAAGGCCGAGGTCGCGAAAGCTCGAAGATTGCGGCCGGGTGTTTGGATTCTTGGTTCGTCTTGTGTGCCATCAACGAAACTGGCGGCCAATGGCGTAACGCAGCCGAACCATTATTGGAAACTCGTTACATGCACGGTGCCCCGCGCCGTTACAGCGCCGCGCCACCCCCGTCGAACCACGCCGATTCTCTCCGTCGCGTTGCCGCCCCTGTGGCCTGCGTTACACGAGTAGAGTGTCGGTGGAAGCAGCTACGCGTCGTCGCCTTTGGATCACACCCCCGCCCCCCACCCCTGCCGCCCGCCGGTGCCACCCCCTTGGAAGTTTGTCCTATTCACTTCCACCTACTTACACGGAATTTTCTACCGTAGAACCGCGACTCCACTGCGTTCACTTTTTTGTTTCCTTTTATACATATCTCAGTTGGTAGCTTGTCAGTTTCATTCCTTGAAAAGGATATATCCACACTTTGGACCTCAAAATTTAGGGCAAGCCGGGGCAATTTCAGCCGACGGGTAATTTCGGCCACTTTTATTTCTTAAAACGGAAAACGCGCGGTGTGACTATTTGTGGCGCTGCCACCCCTCAATGACACAGCCAACTAATATTTATCGTTTCCATGACTACAGCCGTATTTTGTTCTAAACAAATCCGTGAGCGGTCATTTCGCCGCGTGATCGTGTAAATAGTGGTCGATTTTTTGGCCAAGGTAAGTTAGTGCTTGGAATACATACAAATAATAAATGTTAATCTTTTTCGGTAAAGAAATGTTTCTACTTTTAAACGCGTCTTTCGTTTTTGGCGATGTACCGGGTGTCCCGTAGCTTATGGTACAGCTGGAAAAGTGGTAATTCTACGTGAGAAAACAAGTCGAAAGCATAGAATAGCATTTTTTCATTTAATGCTTCGTTTCCAAGAAAATCGACTATAAACATTTGGTGGCTAATACATATTTTTACTGGTGCTTACGAAAACAGATGCATGTCAATCCACGATTATAGATAACCACTATAATATCATTCAACCTATAAATCATAACTTTGGATCATTTTTACTTCTTTATTATACACGTTGTACAGCGTTGAAGAAGAAAGTTCGTTTACAACAAACTTCATTATTTCAGAAACTGTTGACAATGTTTGTCACCGTGTTGGGAACATGATCCGGCTGTGTTTTCTATCGCTTTCTAGTGCCTTACTTTATTAAACGGCAGAACAATTTTCTGCCTCAACTGTTAATGCATGTGGATTATGCAAATGTTAATAATCGCGTTTCTCGGAAACGAAGCGTCGACTGAGAAAATTGTATTCCACATTTTCGACGGTTACGGGACACCTTGTATAAGTCAATTCAGTGTAATACTTCAAATATCCGAGCATTAAGTGTAGGATAATACCAGCCAAAATTGGGGAGAGTAACTGCAACACGTTTTTCACGTTGCCTTTCTCTGGCTTAGATGCCACGAACATATAAAAGAATTGCGAAGAAGGCCAGAATGGCGGCAGGAAAATTGATCAACGGCCATGGAGGTAGTTAATAAGAAAAGTATGTCCATACACGAGCCAGCACAATTGTTCGGAATACCATATTCCACTCTTCAAGAAAAAAATTAAAAACCGTTGTTTATGTGTACATCACAGTTGTAGTTATAATTATCGTTACCATCAGATTTACATTATTCTAAGTAATGGTTTTCCAATTTTTTCTTTTTATTCTTGGGTTCTGAAAATTCAACGATCCACTCTCGATCTCTAAAGATAAAACGATCTTTCCTCGTTTTAAGCTTCCAATTTTGTTGCAACGCAAATTTATATTTTCCGGTCCGTAGTAATGTAAGCTAGATACTTCAAGCTTTCAATTAACGTAAAAAGAACTGACAGATGTGTCGTTTGGTCAAATTCCGTGGCATCGTTTGCCCGTGTAACCGGAACCACTCTCTCCCCTACACGTCGATGGGGACATCACTATTTACAAGCATAGTCGCGATTTTCGATCGTGGATTTATCCCTCAGCTTTCTGGTCACGAAAATACTGTTAAAATAGAAATACTTGACGGACGAGCGTTAACGGAACATTCTTGTGCGCCGAGCGGAAAATTGTGCGGCCGTGGAATCCCGAAAAATGCCTCCCCGCGTCCCCGAGATAGATGTCGCAATAATATTTCACGCGTACCGGTACGCGGCGCGAGAGTCGGGGGTTGAAAGGGTGGCGTCGTTCAAACTCACTTAAACCCTCGAACGCCGTCGAGGCAGTCCGCGAGCACAGTTTTGAGATTGATTCGTAGAGCTTCCAGCGCATTTGTTTAGTGGGCCGCGAAGAGAATCGCTGTTTCCCCCTCTTTATGCGAGAAATCGAAGATATCGCCACGGTTGCGCGATCGTTCCTAGCATTTACTTTCAATGGAACTAAAAAGAAAACAAATTTGAATGAATTTCAAACGCTTGATTGAGGGATCAACAAAGGGTTAAATTTGCTCGAAGCAAAAGAAAGATATGGGCCGCGATAGTTCTCTAGAGAAATAAATTAAAATGTAAAAATTGTAAAATGACGAAGTAGCTAAATCTCAAAGGATGCAAATTCCCAAAGCGAAACAATTGAAAATCCCTCGGTTATAAAACTTCCGAGCAACTTCCATCGATATCCAATAAATCTGATGGAACAAGATAGCGTCCCAAGGAGAAAGACACGTCTAATCAGTTTCCCAAAGCGACCCAAGGATTCTCACAGCGATCGGTCATTGGGTATCCAGGAAACACGAAGTCACTCTCGAAAGACATTAACGACTTTCGAGACACATTTTCAAACACAGACAAGGGGGTCTCGTCCTCATCCCCTGTTTCGATTTCCGATTCCGCATCCCCATGCAGAAAGTGTCCGGCTACAAAAGGGAACATAACCCTTGGTTATCGAAAAATTGATCTGATTAGACGGCTACTGGGAAACTTTCCACCGGACATCCGTCCCGGTTCTCACGTCGTTCCGCAAGAGAATCGCCCGCGCGAATTAAGGGGGCGCTTAAACTCCTCCACCCCCGCGCTCGTTGTCGAAGGAACTTTCCCTCGAAACACGCCGCGCTAATTGGCGCGGTTTAAAAGAGGCGCGGCACCAGTGAAATTTCACCGAAAGTTTAGAAAACTTACGAACACTCGGACACTTTGAAGCTTGGGCAGGGTTAATTCTTGCGTGCGACGTTTCGAGTCATTTTTGCATTGCATGGAACCAAGAATGTCCAAGTTACGAAGAATTACGTCGCTATGGAACTACTTTTACGATTATGACTTAAATGCCAGAAATTATGCAGAAAATATTTTTACAAACGTGTTCTCGTGTTTAACATTTGAAATTTGAAAATTGACACGAATCAACGATGTTCACGAAACGGTATCTCCAGCCGGGCACTAGTATGAATAAAAAAAATACTTGGAGAGAATTACTTGGAGCGAATGCTTTTTGAAAATCGTTTCTGGAAGCCGGTGGTCGGAAGCTCGACGATCGACTGATATCTTCCGGATTCGACCGGAAGCGGAGGAATATGATTGCATTACCAGATGTTTCGTCAACTTGAGGATTTCCAACTCGCCGAACGTATTTTTCAATGGCCACAAAATTTTATTTGCGACCCTCCTTAGTAGCAACAGATTAAAAAAAAAAAGAGACCAAGGTTTGTCCAAGAAGGGAGCATATCGAAGTAACAATCACAGATTTGGATGAAACTGAAGTGTAATGTTCTCATACAAATATTTGACACATCTTTTTTTGAGAACGCCCCCAAAGTTGGGGTTGCTAAATAGATTTCGACGAATATCTCGGGAAATACTAGAGATGGAGCAATTGTGTAAGTAGATGCAATTAGTATCTTTTAACGACGAACTTAAGTGTGCAAACTACTTTGTTGAAACCCCATTTGTTTAAATAATACATCGAAGAATGACATATTTTTGATAGTGTCTTCCAGTTATACGTGAATAATCTTGAATTTTTGTTTATGGAAGCGATGCATCCAGACTCGAACTACAGATAAATTGGAATTTTGATTTTTGCATTACAAAAAAGCTACTATCTTTGAACTTTTCTTGTTTGATGGGCACCGTAGACGGTCTGCGTTGTTCCTCGTTTATTAAGTATGTCGTAGCTCTGAAATGAGCTGGCGATTAATTCGAACTACAATTCGAACATAAGTACGCGAAATAGTATTATAAAATATTATTATTATATTGTTATTATGTTATATACAGTGCTTGATTCACAATCAATTATCCTGCCCTAGTCATCAGCGCATGTTTCAATATGCGTGGTTTCGATGTGGCTGCGCTGATAATAGACCACAAAAGTTCGAAAACCCTGTGAAGTTCTGCTTCACAGATTTACATTTTGCCATAGTAAGTTGTTTCGAGTGCGACGATGTCGTCGCTTTGAAATGTTAGTGGTGTGAGAAGCATTTGTGTTTTAATCACTTACTCGGGGAGTGTCGCTACCGTGAGACTTACATTGAATAACTTACGCAAATTGGTATTTTCTGTTTAAAAGCTGTAGCGGGTGTCTCACAATAAAATAGTTCTTTTCAGAGCTGGCGCATATTTGACATCACATCAAGAAAATTTCAAATATAGTAAAAGCTTTTTGTAATGCAAACATCGAAATTCCAAATGATCCGTAGTTTGTCCGTGCATAGCTTCTATTAACAAATACTCCGGAAAATTTATTCATATTTAACTGGAAAAAAAACTATCGAGAGTATGTCATTCTTCAATGTATTATTTAAACGAATGGGTCCTCAACAAAATAGTTTATACAGTTACATTCGTCTTTAAAAAATACTAATTCCATCTACTCTCACGATTGCTCTGTCCCTAATAATTTCCGAGATATTCATCGAACTCGATTTCGCAACCCCAACTTTGGGGACGGTTTCCACCCCTTCAACATGCGCGATCGCCGTTAAAAATATATTGGTGAAATATTTTTACGAGAACTACGTTGCACTTCCATTTCATCGGAATCGGTGAAGACTGCCACTTCGGTATGTTTCCTTGTAAATCGAGGGAGACGGCGAGTTTTCCCCGCCCCCCACAGAAGAAAAGGAGCAACGAATAAAGGAAACGAGTCACGGGATCCCGATGATGGTCTAACCCGACGTTGCTCCGAGATGAATGAAAAAAGAATCTCCACCACCGACGGGGCGGGGTGGGAGGGAGAAAAAAATATACGAAACCAGAGGAGTTGGGGTAAGGGATCGATCGGCGGTCGAAGCTAAGTCGAACGAGAAACGTCGAAGGCACGTCGAAGAGCAGCGACGAGGGAGGTAATCTCGCTACTCTTCGGCCGCCTCATTCAAATCCTACGCTAAATTTCAATCTGACGTGTACAAAAGTCGAGCCCTTCCGTCCCCGTCGTCGCCGCCGTCGCAACCTCCCCCCGGCGTCCCGCTCCGCCTCCTCGTGACATAGCAGCGACTCGAGGCAACGGTCCATTTCTGCGATCCACCGACCAACCCCCGCATGCATCCGCTCGATGCACACGTGTGTGCATCAGTCCATTTGAATCTAGCCACTCGAACGCGTGCTGCTGCCGGTACACCAGTGGCCAAAAGTTTTCGTGCCGTTACTTCGGGGGATGACGATGCTTCCAGGGTGGTCCGTCGATGGAATACGAATTTTAAGGTGGACGTTTCTTATTGCGTCGCATTTATTAGCGTTTCTATTCTTTATGAACATTCTATTTTTTTTTTTTTGTAATTTAGCCGATCGATGAATTAAATACACCATTTTTTCCATTCAGGAGGAATATCGACGGGGTTAAGAACAGGGAAAATCCGAAGAAGTAAAAGCCATTCAACGTTCCGTCGTACGCGGAAATGAAACTGCTCGTAGTATTGCGGATTAGAAGCGTCCGCCGCCACGAGAACCGCCCCCTCCGAAAACGAAAGTCGAGGTCAAGTCGAGGCTCCGTTTGCCCTCGCGATAACTTTTGCGCGACGCTGTACGTGTGTCGGTGCATGGATGTGCCAGAGAGAACCACCCCCGTGGAGCCCTTTTAAACTTAGCCACCCCCTACCTGACGTCGACTATCCGCAGGCCGAGCGTCCATTTCCCTCGATATAGCCCCGGCAATCCGTGCTGTATCGGCTCGCGTACCTCCAACGTACACCCCCACACCCCAACACACACATATACACAGTGATAGCAAGCGCGCACCTAATTAAACCTCGTTCCACGAACGTGGGCGAGCACGTTAGACTTTCTCATTCGTTCGGTCCCCTTTTCTTGTCGTCGGTCGGATCGAAGCGAGTTCGCTGGCTCCTTGCACGAATTGCAACCGGGGGAGGACCGGGGATTTTTGAGACGCGGCACCCGGCGGAGTGATTTTATTCCCGCCAACACACCCCGCCCGAACCCCCGTCGCTTTCCCCCGTGTCGTTCTCTATTAGAGACGAACGGGAACACGCCGGGAAAAATGAAAGTTCGAATTCGTCGAGCAATAATGCTCCCCCGGAACGACTCGAACGAGCACTGGATCTGCTTCTCTTTCAAAGTCGAACGGGCGATGAGGGGGGAGGAGGGGGGGGGGATTTGTAGTGGTATGTTTGACGTCAATTGTGAGCTGGGATTCGTGGAATCGCGAGTATATCAAACACGACGCAGAATTGTTTCTTTCTCTATGGGACGATCGATTTAATATTGGGAAAGAAAATTTGGCGGAATGGATCTTTGAGACGAAGAGTACGAGATTTGTATGATTATCTCTCGAAGAATTTTGTAGAAAACTGTAAGGGTTGAATTCACTGCCCCGTGGCTTTTAGAAGATAAGAAGAATTAAAATTCGAAGAATATCAAACACCCCATTATATATTATGTTAAATACCCTAATCCAGTTTGATCCTACGATGTACGATTGATTGCGCGTTTCTGCAGGATAGATATTAATCGGCGCAACGTTGTAGTACTTAATTCGATTTGACAGAAGTGTTCGTAGACGAAGCTCCTAGGGCGAGACGATCGATCGTGTCCACCGACCAGAATTCGGCGCGCATAACCGATTGCAAAATTCACGAGGAGGACTCGAAGAGCTCGAGCGATTCGCGGGATCAAAATACTGCGAGCTCGCCGAGGCTTCGCATTATTCAGTGCGCCTCGATGACGGCTAGATCGATAGGGAACGGGGACCGGCTAATTAATTCGATTGTGCCAGATATCGCGCATCTTCCTCCCATCGCTCGCGATCGCTCGCTCCCTTTCGAAATTCGAGCTTTTACCCGTCTTAAAAAAATTGACAGAGACAAGTCTTGGGAGCGAGCGCGGGAAAAATATTAACCGTCCGCGCGATAACTTTCCGTTTTGTTATCTTTAATATCGAAAGCCCCAGTAAAGCCGATCGGTCTCCACCGAAACGTTATCTATTTGATTCCGGCACTTTTCATTCCCCGCGGTGCTAAGGATTCACGAGCCAATCGATTGTATTCATTATTAAATACCTCCCCCGGAATATGTGTGAACGGTATAAATAAATAAGTTAGCTAGAACGATATGCCTTGGTTCCCCAAAAGTGTTTCACCCTCGCCGATATCAACCCCCGAGGACACACTCGATTCGTGGCGAAACCGCCCTCGCGGTGGCTAGCTTCACATCTAAAAGGGTTCTAAACGGCTATGCTAAGGGCGTGATCAGTTCTTCTAGCTTTCGATCGAGAAGTGCTGCGGCAGAGTGTCGCAAATTCTAAATATTAAGAGAGGCTTCCAATCGGAGTCGAATATTTGCAATTGCGGTTGGGGGCATCTATCATTTCTTTAGGCTGAAACGTCTAATTTCTAGCACGCTCTAGCGGCGCTACGTTCACGTTTCATCTCATTCCGATCATTGAAACGTCTCTACATTTTCGTTCAGCTAAACGGGAAGAGGGGCAAGACTGTGACGCGATCGAATTATTTGACACTCGACGGCGGGAGGATATGTAAACGCCTATTGGGGGGTGGAAGGATCGTCGCGTGATCGAAGTAAAATAATAAAAGTGATGTATTTTGATATTACCATATGAGTTGTGAAACTGTTGGTGATGAGTCTCGAGACCGGTTCCTGGGTGGTGGATGTCCAGCATGGCATCCGGCTCGCCTCCGCTCTCAGAGCAGTTGCTCAGGGCTAAAACCAAACCGATAGACACACACCTTGCGTTTAAACTTCAAACCAATTTTGCGTGGTGACGGTCCGTCGTTAGCGCGGTACACCCTTCGTCTTATAATTTCTTTCGCGCCACATTTCATTTTTTCTCGGTCGGTGCTCTGATTTTCGGCTGCCCCGCCTACCCCTCGTCCCTTATCGGTTGTACACGGGCATCCGGAATTAAGAAATCGTGAAGAAACGAGGAAACCACGAATCCCCGCGGGTCTACACATTGATAAATCCAGAATTTCAGATTACCCAATAATTAAATGTTCCCAGTCCGTTCAAATGTTTAAACATTACAATTCCCAATTTTCCAAATACTCAAATACCTCGATTCCCAGTTTATCAATGATTAAAATGTTTGAACTTCCACTTTTTTGTAATATTTATACTTCAAATTCTCGCGGTCCCGAACAATCAACATTGAAACTCTCCAAATTGTTACACTCTCGATTCCCTCGCGATTCCAGTACGCGACAAAGGGAGACGCGTCCTGTTCCCGGGACTAACGAGGATAAAGGCGGCGACGAAAATCATCGGGAGCATCGCGACCTTCTCTTCTCCGATCGTTCCTCACCGCGTTGTACGTGACTTCGTTCTCCGTTTCCCCGTTCGAACAAACTTAACAAAAATCGGCGCGAGAAAAAGAGAGAGAGAGAGAGAGAGAGAGATGCAAATCGTGCCGAGAAAGAAATCATAAAACACAAAGCAGGGGTATTTGTACGTCACACATTCGCTTAAGAGGCAACTTATCGATACAAGGCTACATACTCAACGATGTACAAAGTGTCTTCGAAGCGGAGCTCTAATTAAAAATCTCGCTAATGAAAATTTAGAATAAACGTGAACACGATACGCGGTAAACGGTTGAACGATCTCCAAGTACAAACGAAAACGTTTAATCGATCCATTTCGAAGACACCGTAAAACGTTGGATACATTTCAAGAAGCAACACGCTGAAAAAAAAAGAAAGGAAGGAAAATGAAACGGAAGCGAACAGAACACACTACGAAAGGGAAGTAAAAAGAGAGAGAAAAAAAATTGCGGGGAAGGGGTCGGAAATTCCATCCAAGACACCGGGCACAGGAAGCGGTGGGGAGCGCACGAGCAGGGGGGGAGGGGAGGGGGAAACGTGTTCGCGGCAAAATTGAAAAGTAAAGTCGGCGAAAGAAACGCGGAACGAAACCATTCCCGCCGAGCGCGAGAGCGCAGAGACCGATTTCGCGGTGCGTGTGTCTTTGTCTATCCGTTTGGCCGGCTCGAGACGAGCAGGCGGTTTCGGAAAAGCGTGTTCCGGTTTGTTTGGGACTCGGTGAACCCCGCGAGATATCGATATTCCAACGCTCGACGCCTCCAGGACGAAGCGCGTGTACATTGTTTCTTTTTTTTTTCATTTTTGCGTTTTCGGGGGAGGGGGGATGTACGTGAATTTCCTTCCGACGACTGCTCCAGCTGCGATCTTCCGTGTGGACTTCCGGTCGTCTTCGAGCGATGACATGTTTTGTTTTTAATTCTTTGATAAAGGGAAGGTAGAACGTGCGGCGAACGGGTAAATATTCACTTTTGCGCAGTTTCGGTTGAAGGAATGAATGAAACAGTTAATCGGAGGGATGATTCTTTTCTGCGAAGAGCGCAGAGAGAGTCACGGCGAATAATTTCAAATCCCGTCAGCCAGAGTCGTCGAGAAACGGACCCACCCCCGTCGATAATCAGCCCCTAAAAGATACCACGTAGAAATCGCTTCCAGATATCATCGGGGACGATTTTACTTTCCAGCGACACTTGAACGGAAGGGTCGTGCGCGACGATGACTGTAATTCCCTGTTTGTCCCGGCTCGATAACACCCTCACGCGAAATCGTAACACACAGGGCTCGTCGAAACGCGGCGCGAAGTAATGATTAACCACCGTGCACGGAGAGGGGTAGTGTTAACGAAACGAGAACGAGCCACAAAAGGGTTGAGGGTCGACGCGAGCTTTTTTTTTTCTTTCCCCTCGCGAAGAATCATCATCCCCCTTTCTTTTTTTTTTTTACCACGGCCGTGGTACCAGCCTGTACATACTGAGAGTCACGTATGTACGTAACAGTAGCAGACTGACATGTATGCCTCGTAACAGTAAGCCGGTTCCCACTGCGAGAACCCCGTTACGCTACGTCTACATGCTGGAAAAGAGGGTAGAAAGCGAAAGACAGACAAAGAGAGAAGGAGAGAGAAAGGAGAGCAGGGGGGGAGGATGGCGACTGGCATAGAGAGCCCTGCCGCGTGTGTGAAAGAGAGACAGAGAGGACTTTGTGTAATATGTGTTCCGTTGCTGGTGTACATAGACGTATACCGCATGCATGACGTGGGGGGTGAGTCAGCCCGTGGAAGCACTTTCAGGGAGAATTCATCGCGAAACTTTCCAGAAATATTTGTCCCTTTTTACGGAAACTATCGCACTTTGGGAAATTTCGATCAGTCCATCGAGTTCAGCATTGGGCCGAGCTGAATTCGATCACGAGCGGCTGGAATTTTTGTCCATTGTTTACGGAAGATCCGGTTTAAATGAGGATGGAAATCGCCTAACGAAAGATATATGAATATTCGAGGAATATAAAGATTGCAAATTAGTGACGGTAGAAAAAAGAATTATTTAAAAATCAATGGAATTTTTAAAAACTGAAGATATCTTTGTGCTATTTCCATTTCGAATGCAGTTAATATCATAGTTCCTACAGATATACAGAATGTCCAAAAAGGTTGGGACCAAACTTGTTACTAAGCATCACTGAGATCAAATAGATGAAAAAAGTTCATATAAACTAATGTCCGAGAATGCTTTATTGAAAAGATATATGCTTTAAAAGATATTTATGATTTTATTGTAACAGTTATAAGAGATGTTCGAAAATTCCTCCCTCTGCAAGAGCAGGCTTCCATTCGTCGAGCTAGTGATTGCCAAACTCTTTCAAATACTCCAACTGTATTGCAAATAATGGTAAATGCATTTTGAATGCATTCCCAAAGTGGCCTGAGGTGGCATTTCATGGGGAACTGTCATCCACGTGCTATGTAATCCATAACACATACAAGAATTTACCTAATGTCCAATGGACAAATTGTAATGTAACTATAACAAACAAAAAATAATTCCCAAATTACATCTTCTGTTTCGATCCTATTCTTTTTATCGTATTTTGCCCGTAAATCTATGAATACTTATACCCTTCCAATAAAGCATTTTCGGACATAAGTTTATACCCTGATAGTTAAGTCAGGCAGGTTAACACGTTGAACCAAAATCGAGACGAGTTTCGCCGTCGACATGCAGCGCCACGTTAAAAGCCTAATGGCGATCAACCTACTCGCGATTTTGGGGTTAGTGCAAAGTGAAATTCGTCTGAGCGAAGCGGGTACGGAAGAAGACGTTCTCCTACGGCTTTGACAAAAAGCGGCCAGTTCGACAGATTTGATTCAGACAGTTAAAGTTGCTTGCGTTTTGGGAATCAACGAAATGCTGCGTAAAGTTGATCGACGTTAACATTAAGCGTTTAATGTAGCGCTGCATATCCACGGCGAAACTCGCTCGAATTTGGCCGGTGTTGCTGCCATTAGTCTCGCTAATGACAACCTAGTGGCTATTAGGGTATGAACATTTTTCCATCTATTTGACCTCAGTAATACGTAGTACAAGTTTTGTCCCAACCATTCTGGACGCCCTGTGTACTTTACACTCCGCATAAAACCGTCTTATTTCTCCCGAAGGCAAAATATCGAATGGGTGAAGAGTTTCGTCATTTTCCATCCCAGTAGAATATCGAATGAAACGAGGCGACAAACGTACGTCTGTATGTTAGTTACGGCTCGCACGATCCTCCTCTTTTCCATCGTTCGCGGCGAAAGAATTCTTGTTAACGTTTACCGAGCCGCGGCTTATCGTAAAACATACCAGTGTCGCCTTTCGTTTATCAACGATCCGAGTGAAGTTTAATTCGAGCCGCGCTTTCAGCGGCCGCGACAATGCGTTCGCGGGAACGCGACGCGAGGATCAACGCTACCCCGCGGGGACGAGCAGGCCGTTGCTCTTCCGATTCAAGCTTCGAAGTCGCATTTTAGCTTTACAATCGATCTTCGAGGGAAAGATCATAGCGGAAATCACCGGTCTTGCGAGCATAATATACGTCGATGCATTTTATAATGTACAGGGTGTTACCTTCAAATGCGAATGGTTGGATAGTTCATGAAGGCTTAATGTTATGAACAAAGAAAAAACATGTTCCTACAAAAGTTGTTCGACATAGAGGGGCACATTAAGTGGTATAAACGATTTTTGCGTGGGTGAAGTAACTGGGTGGAAGAGATTTGAAGGAGAAGATCATTTTTTAAAATGAAATTCTATATTTTGTTTACTAGTAATATTAAAGAGCGTGTCGAAACAAATTCGTAACGATGCGGATTCGTGTCGGCGCTCTTTAATATTATTAGTAAAAAAATATAGAACTCCATTTAAAAAAAAAATGATCTTGTCTTTCAGGTCTCTTCCGTTGCTTCACCCACGCAAAAATCGTTCATACCACTTAGCGTGCCCCTTTATGTCAAACAACTTTTATAGGAACATTTTTTTTTCATAACTTCAGGCCTTCATGAAATATTCAACCTGTTCGCATTTAAACGTAACACCCTGTGTGTGTAGCTTGAGCTGCCCTAATAATGCAATACTTTTCTCAGGCACACATTTTTACCTGTTTAAAATGCTTTCACAGAAAATTGAATATTACGATTTTGCAGGAATTGTACGCTCTTTCGATAGGCGATAAACAATTTAGGTTAGAGAGTGTTTCTTATTTTTACCGAGGCTCCCATTTTCCATATTCTACTGATGGCACACAGCTAATATGAAATACTGTATTCGCCTAATATCGAATAGCATACTATATCGAGTTTACTCTTCAGGTGGAAAGTAAGATATAAATAAGCCGCCCGATGATTATCTTTATTTAAAGAATCTTAATAATACCTTGTTACGTATAATATCACTTTCGAGGTTCCTATCGAAAAACTCGAATGGTGGGTTTTGCCTCGATATTCTTCTGCGAGCATGGACTTCCTTATAATTTCGGTGTATCCTCACTTGTCCAAGTAAATGACGTACGTAACAATATCCTGGTTAATTATCGTTGTACGATATCGCGGTATTTCATATTAGGTACACGTATCCCGATAGCCAAGCTGTTCAGACAAGATTTTGCGAAAGCTTGCTACAAAGCTCTGTTGACAAAGCGGCTGCAAATTCGATACAGTATTTCATATATTTGATCGATGTTAATAAAATCGACAACAAAAATCTAGCGGAGTCTACTGAAATAAGTTGCAAAAAGACGGTGTTCCATAATAGGGCAGCTCACACTAATCATTAAAAAAAAAACAAGAAATTTATCTTGCTCGAAAGACTTTTAATGCCGTTTAGATGATCTTTCAAGAAAGGTATTACGATAGGTCAGAGGTCAGAATTGCCCTGGGACTTAGCTGGCGTAACAGCTGTTCAAGAAAAGGTGTTCGTCGACGTGACATCTGCACCTTTGCCCCCTCCCCGCCCCCCGCCCCTCTCTACACGGTGGTTGTCCCCGGCCCATTTATCGAATGGCCTTTTCTTTCGGAACGTCGAGCGGCCGAAAACAAACTTATATACGCGATTAGGACACACCGTGTAGGCACGGTCACGGCCGGCTGTGGAAGTAATCGATTTTCCCAGGGGAATCGATGGATAATGCCCCCGCGGCCGGGGTGCTCTCCGTCGATCGATGTCGATCGTCTCATCGGAGCGAGCCCGCCGCTCGCTTACTCGGAACGCACGATCGTGGATCATTGGCTCCGAACGAAAACGGGTGCGCATGAATTTGTTACGATCAAGAATAAAGTTGCTACGCGCGGAGGGTCGAAGGCTATTTCCGCCGTGTCTCCGAAACGGAGCAGCACCGACGGAAAGCGGAAGCGAAATCCACGAAGCCGGACAGGACGTCCCGTGGGCGACGGCAATTCAAGACGCGCGGAATTGGCGCGCTGTGCGTCAGCGCACACGCACGATGTGATTCGCGCGCGCATGCGAACGCATGTATGGCCTCTCCTCGGGCGAGAACGGTGTCGCGTTTCGGCGCGTGCTGCGACCACCGCCTGGGAACCGCTTCCATCCTCATCTTACGTTCGCGTGGGACCGCGAGCGAAGATTCGAACGTGCGGAACAGTGGACGGAGGGGTAAATAAAATCGGCGACGCTTTCGAATCGGAGAGAGAATAATGTCGTCCAATGATAATAATCGAAAGACAGACATTAAAGCGAACGATACAAATCGGAGACCAGGGGAGTATACTCGATGGAAGATTATTCGTTGCGAACAGATCTAAAGAGAGAACTTTGGACTAAGAACATCTGTGCAACGTGAAGGAGTGAATTTTATTTAAAAAGAATAACATCCTAGCATCATCGACGTCGACGGATTTCGTCGTCTTGGATTGTTATTAATAACGAGGCGGCCGCCATGCGCAGAGGGGGCGTTCTATACTTAGAAAAAAAAAAGGAATCCCACCGGGGGAAAAGGGAGCCAGGCGCGTTGGAAATAATTGTCCTGTGACTACGGGCCGGAAACCGCGGTGGTCATCACGCCGCGCGTCCTCCTCGTCGCGTAAAAGCCCGCATCGATTGCTCTTCGTCATCCGTGGCGAGAGAAAAAGAGAGAGAGAGAGAGAGGAGGCCTCAAGCTTTTTTCAAAATACTCTGCGGAAACGCGGGGCCAACAAGCCGAGCTCTTTGGGCATCCATTAATTGGCCAAACAATACGGAACGCGAAACAATTGTATTAAGCAAACTGCAATTTATAAAAATGGCGATTTAAAAAAAAAACGACTACACTATTCTCAGGTCTAAATAGATAATGGCGAGGAGATTTCAATTGACCGCGAGACTCGTAGGAGACAAGCGGCGCGCAAATCGTGTAGAATCAAAACGGGAGCAGCTGTCGGTGAACGGGGCGGGGGGGGGGGGGGGGCGTTATCGAGAACGACGAGAAGGGGGTCAAGAGGGATCTTCCTTCGGTCACGAAGAAAAGAAGTACGAGAAGAAGAAGCGTAAAGCACAGGCGATATCAACGTGGACGGAAACGCATTCTTGCAACGCATTCTTCGCTTTTCTACAATCGTGACGGTCCCTGTTGCTCACACGACTGTTCCCTTCAAATGCGCGAGTTCCCCGCGTTAACATCTTCATGACAAATGCGAGGTACTCGAATCGAGGCTCCTCGAAGATCGAGCAATTTTTAATTTGTCGAAGAGTTGCAACGCTGAGAAAATCGCATTGGGATTCGTGAAGTCACCCCGTCGGTGAATCACAGTGGTTTCCGTTAAACGAAAGCAGAGAGACACGCGAGCACAACGCGGTGGTGCAATCACGGAAATCGAAATCAGAGGCGCAGTTAGCGGCACGGACGGCCGCGTATCTTGGTAAGGGGAAAGTAAATAAGCGGACACGAGAGACCCACTCTGGCGCAGGTAACTAATGCACCTGACCCGTTACAACGATCGATAACACCGGTGGACGCGATTAAACGAACGACGGTCGAAGACGGTACGGAAGCCGGGGGCCGTTATCAATCAACGGGTCCCATCGTCGACAAAACCGGCGGAACGTATCAAATAAATTTCCCGGATCGAAGGAATTTCTTTCTTTTTTCTTCTTTAATCGCGCGCAAGGATGAAACCGAAAGTTGCGCCGTTCGGAGGAAAACCCGAGAGCGACGCTGACGTTTCTTTCGCGTGCTTCGTTATCCTTCGTCGTTCGACGCTGAATCGGGACGGGCGCGCGGGTAGCTTAAGGAGAACGAGCCGCGAAAAGGGGTGAACGCGGGGACGCGTGTTTCCTTCGGTTAGAGCCGCGGCTCGATCGATACGACTGTTACTACAAACCGTGCTGTCCGTCATTGCGAGCGTACAAGCCGAAGAGATACGAGGACTGGAATTAGCACCGCTCTCCCATCGATTCTCGCTTTTGAATCATTTACGAGGCCGCGCGCTACGGCCGTGCACGACTTGCCGCGAAACGAAAGCGTTCCGTCCGACACTACTCCCCGGAAAGTTATAGAAACGTATGCAATCGAAAGACTAGAATCTGCCTGGTGCCTAAAAATCGTGAAACGCAAACCCCGTCGGACCCTCGAAATTTGAAGCGCACGAATAATGGTCGACGCTTCCGA
Source organism: Holcopasites calliopsidis (assembly GCA_023838395.1). NCBI lineage: Eukaryota > Metazoa > Arthropoda > Insecta > Hymenoptera > Apidae > Holcopasites > Holcopasites calliopsidis. Next base: position 560,812 of record JALHAQ010000025.1, read on the forward strand.
ATTACGGGCGCGAACTCGAGTTCCGAGGAATCGACAAATTTGCGAGCCCCAAAAAAAGAGAGCAGGGGCTCGGTTCACGCGCGCACCACTTTCGAACGTGTTCGAAACGAGACACGGGGCACAGAGACACTTGGAGAACGAGCGAGAAAGAAACGTGGTGAAACAATGGCGGGACTCTAATCTGAAGGGCACTGGATCGAACCCTTCTTCTCGCGAGCATTGTCTCCTCGGCTAACCCTTTACCATTGCCACCTTTTCTTCGACGCTTCAACACCGCCCCCCCCCCCTCCTTACGGTCCACCCCGCGACCCTTACGCGAACCTGTGGCGGATAGAGAGACAGGGGGTGGAAGGAGCTTCGACTGGCTACAGAATAGTCACCGTCTCTCCTCGACATTATCTTTACGCCTTTGCAGGCGCACAAAAGGATCGACGGAAGAGGATCAGAAAAGAGACCGCCCGCCCGCCCGCCTCGGAGAAATGTTTGTCCTCCGGAGTTTGCGCTTGTCTTATTTTCTAAGTCAGTCTTGATCCTCTTTGCTGGAGGTGGCCTGCTGGGAACTGGGAAAGTCCTATTGCTGATTTTATGTTCTTTTTTAATTGAGATTTTAGATGTAGAATTAGACAAGTCATGAATCTTTTGATAAGTATCTGCTCGCGAATCACCTTGGAACTCCCAAACAACTATCACCACCGACTCAAATCTATAGCAATGCGATCATTCCCTCTCCCCCCCCCCGCCCCTCCAAAAAAACAGCAATACTATCCTCGCGTGTTTCTGAATGGAACTAATTGAAAACGGTTCGAAGAGATACCGCACACCGGCGATGCCTGCGCGAATTCGGCGGACAACACGTCCCGCGGACAGGGGGCGAGGGTGTGAAAGTGGCGGGAGAGGGGTCGGACAACAGCGTGGCGGCAGCATGGCGAACATGGCGTCGCGGGGGGTCGCGTCTGCGCCGCGACGCCGACACCGCGTGACCACGATCAATACCTGTACGCGCGCCGTTGTGCCGGGGCAAAGGATGTTGAATTCGAAAAGTGTTATTCCGCGCGTCTATCTCTGAATGATATGGAAGGGAACGCCTCTCCACGTGGGTGCCACGTGTGCGCTTCCGCCCCGCGTCTCTTACGCGTGTGCACGCGTTCGCCGGATTTCGTCTGGCCGCCCCCGGCGACGCGGTGTAGGCCGCGCGCTTTCCCTGCGGTGTTTCCTCCGTCCGTCGCGACTACTCTCGCCGAGACGGTGGCGAACGTGACTATCTAGGGTGTATGCAGGTTGCGGAGCTTCGAGAGCTTAATCTTTCTAGATTAGCTAACCAGCCTTTACGGTAGTTCCTGTTTGGTGATCGGGGCAAAGGGCGACTCGACGTGGAGCTATCGAATGCCAAAGGGACGATGGAGCCGAGCCACGTTTCAAGCGAAGACAGAGGCGGGAATCGAAGGGTGCCCCCGAATGGCGAGCGCCCCGTTGAATTCGACAACGATATAACCCCCCCTCCCTGTGGAACGCGAATGAAAACGAGGAATCGCGGTCGCGGATCAGAGGCGCGTGAGATATTTAGTATCGCAGAAGTATATAAGATAGAAGGGTCAGCGAAGACAAAGGTGACGAGAAAAGGAGCGTGTGTCGCGTAGTAGGCAAGTGGGAACGGACGTTTCCGTGGGGATGGACTAACCTGCTAGCCGCAAGGCCGACATTCTCTGAAACTCGGGCTCCTGCAGCCACTTCCACATCCGTCGGAACGTCTCGCGGCCGCTCTTGAGCTTCGACCAGGGCTTAGGGTTGCGCAGTAGATCGCTCAGCGTGCCCTGGCTACGGCACAAAACCCTCTGAGCGAATATCGCCTGCGGTATGCTGTACCTCTTGAGCTCGGCGCTGATCCTCTGCGCCAGCTCCTTGGTGTTGATCTCCTCGACTTCCCCGGCACCGTTCCCGGCGGAGGAGACCGTCTTCATCACCACCGATGTGTGCTGCACGTGCTGCGTGTGCGATATCGTCTGCTGCGGCATCGATTGCTGCGGCTGCTGCTGTTGCTGTTGTTGCTGTTGCTGCTGTAGCTGCGTCTGCATAGGAGGTGGCGATGCGGCCGGCACCGAATGCGTGGGCGGGGAATGATGGGATGGCGCGAAACTCGCCGTAGCGGACACGGCCGGCGGCGACGAGGGGCTCAACGCCGCCGGGCTCTGCTGCAATCTCGGCAAAAAGGCCGGATCGTAGTGAGGGCTGGCGGACTTGTGCGGCGAGTTCAATCCGCTCTGGCTGTAGGCGCTCTGCGGCGACAAAGGGCTCGGCTGAAGGCCCGCGCCCGGCGACGGATAATTGTGCGGCGGCGACATCGAGCAGCCCATCGAGGGCAGTTTGTCGTATGCGTACGGCGAGCTACCCATCCCGAGGCCGATGTTGCCGAGGCCGTTGTTCTGCATGACCGCGAAACTACCGGTAACCCCGCTGGCCGCGTGTGCACTGTATACAAACTTGTCGCTCATCGTCGAGATCGGCGGTAACGGCTGCAACGGCGTAAGGGTCGCGTAAGACGAGCCGGGACTGAAGCCGGGCGGCGACATCCTCTCCGCGACCGAGGTCAGCGTCTGATAAGTCGGCTCCGGCTGCATCGCCCTGAAGTCCGTCGCGTCGATCATGCTCGCGACCGAGACGCTTATCCCCGACTTCGGCGTTAGCTTGCCCGGACTGAGTAGCTCCGAGTCGGCGTCGCGCGAGTCCACGTCCACGTCCTGAGGTGGCACGATCACCGACAGGGACTCCCTCGCGTTCTGTCTACTACCATCACCGTCATCATCACCACCACCATCATCACGACCCCCACCGTTGCTACTACTGCCACCGGCGCCTCCGTTACTGCCGCTGCTACCTCCCGTCGCCTCCTGGGACGACGACAGATCCTCCGCGGCGGCGAGCTCCCGCTCCTCCTTGACGCCGAGCGCGCCAGCCGCCAGTAGTTCCAGCGGCAAGCTCGCGCACGCGATGTCGGGACTCTGCGAAGCGGAAGACGACATACCCTCCGCGCTACCACCTCCACCACCGTTGCTACCACTTCCACCGACGTGTCTAAAACCCGTTGTTCCACCCTCGCCGCCTTCGTGTTGCTGCTGATGATGGTGATGATGATGATGATGCGGATGATGCGGCGGCCCTTGATGCTGATGCTGCTGGTGGTGATGATGGTGATGGTGTTGCTGCTGCTGCTGCTGGTGGTGGTGATGATGATGATGATGGTGATGCCTACCCCCACCGACCACCGTTCCTCTACCACCGTTGTTGCTACCTTCTCCGCCTCCGTTCCCTCCTCCACCTGCACAGTTCCCATTCGAGCCGCCCCCACCGGTTCCCCGGCCATGCGTAGAGACCGCCGCCGGGGAATCGACCGAGTCCAGTAATTGCTCGCTATGCGATTGATGATCGGCTATGTCCCCTATACCTTCCATTTACGCACATCCAGTTCGGGTGGCCGCGCACTCGTTCTCCCGTGCTCGGACACACCGCGTGCACACCCCGCGACGATCGGTTCTCCTCGCGGATTCCGCGCGCGAACACCGCCAGAGAACGACACCCTTCTCTTCTCTATAACCCGTCCGGTTCGTGTCACTGCTACCACCTTATTGCCACCTTGTAACGACGCGGTACAATGTACACCCGCGCACTTCCCCCTAACCGCACTGGCCGCGCGAACGTGTCACCGAGCGAAGGACCAGTCGCGCCACGACCTCGACCGCCGGCACAGAGGCGACGAGGGCTTGGAGTCCAACGAGCAGGACGTCGTCGTCGTCGTCGACCACCAGCGGCGACAATGGTACAAACAAACACTGCCGCGTGTTTAACAAGCGGATAGGAATTTTCGCGCGACAATCGGCACAACCGTCGACCGCGTATCCCCGGCGCGAGGGCAATCTCTCCGTTGGTCCGGCGTTACTCGATGACGGCGTCGCTACTCGTCCACGTCCAGCACGTCGGATCGGCATAGAGATCCGGTACCGCAGCGGCAGCGACCATCGTGCGCCCATGACATACGCGGAGCGAGTGAGAACGCACGCTCCGCGCTCGAGTGAGTACGTTGGTGGTTCGTGCCGAGCGACGAGGAGAGGAGAGAGCGGGCGAGGAAAAAGACCGCGGCGACGGACAGAGAGAACACCCTCGGACAGACAGGAAGGGGACCGACAGTCTCTCTCTCTCACCCCTGTTCATCCCTTTCTCGCTCCCCCTTGTCGGCGTACCCCGAGCTCACTCCGCCCCTTTCCCCCCAGGCCAACCGCCCCGACTACCACCACCGTTTCTACCACCTGGTCCACCCTACGCTCTCGACGGCGTGCTCGCGTTGTTCCTTTTTACACGTTTACACCCTGGGCGCGTGCTACGTACGAAATACGCTTCTCCTCGTGCGAGGCTCCCAGGTGCGACGCTACGCCGCGCCGTACATCCTCCTCCGACAGTCTCTACTGCACAACAACACAACAACCAACAACCACCATCATCACCACTCCAGAACCACCGCTGAGCGTACCTGCGCGGATCCTCTCTTCCCAACAAAACAGAGGCGACCGATCACCACGTGAACAAGCTAACCCTCTTTCTCACGAGCGGGATTCCTCCTGCCTCGCGACTACTACCAGCTGAACGTTGCTGCGTTTCCGACGTTGCTATCCTCCTTTAGCCCTTCGTTTCTCTCTCCCTTCTTTCTTTTTTTTTTTGTTTTTTGACAGCTCGGAAAGCACCGAGCGAAACCGGCGAACAGATCGTTCTCGACGCGAAGTTGCCGACCAGCGGAATCTCGCAGAGGCGACTGGAGCCAACCCCCGGCTGCTGCGAGAGGCTAAGTCGCCAACGATGGCATATTTCGTCTCGCTGCGGCTGCGAGAGGGTCCCGCGGACTACGTGCGCGCCATCCTCACTACCACCACCATTCGCGAGGCCGCCTCCGCTCTGGCGTCAGTCAGCTTTCTATCGATTTTCCGATACCTCGTGACCAACCGTTGCTCGATGCGCCGATACTTCTTCGAGCAGCAGCATCGACTGCGCGTCGACCAACACAGAGCCACGAGCGTCGTCCTTGCCCCCTGGCCAGGGCTCGATCCGATTATCGAGTTGTCCACCTCTTCGATCCGTCAGCCACGATGATTTTCTCTCCCTCGCGTCGCTCACGGTGCACGGCTAGCTCTGGCCGATTCGCATGCGGGGGAATTTCGACGATTGGGTACGAAGCTTCACCAGCAACCGGCGAATCCGTCGGTCGATCGGCAATCGAACGATGTCCGTCCCGTTCGTTGCTCAGCGCGCGTCGAATCGTGTTCGACGCGATTCCAGTCCGCACCGGGGAGAGGTTTCGTTTCCAAGATGTCCTCTCTCCTCCTCCTGCACCCGCTGTCCTCCAGCGTTCGCGCCTCGCCGATAAACTGGTCGAATGTAGCCGTCACGGAATCGGAAGGAACGAGGCGAACGCGCGTCGATAGGCACGATCAATCCGGTCGGGGGCAGCGCGATGCGGCACAGACCGTGTGCCGTCCGAGAGACGTATCGATCTCGCGATGCCGGCCCCAGCGCTCGATTCTCCCCGTCGAAGAGCGTGTCTCGATGGCGACGACTATCGGTCGATGAGTAATCGGTGAATTCGGGCACGATTAGAGCACGCGGGACGCGCATCCCCGACGTGATCCTCTTCGACTCGCGATCCCGACCCCGGCCGCTCTGCTCGTGCGCATTCACGCCCACGCGTGCGCGGCACCCTTCGGACCTGTAGTCCCGCCCGCCCCGCCCCTACCGCGGCCGCCAACGGACGGAGGGACAGCGTGCCACAACTCGGGGGTGGCCACCGATCTTTCTCAATAATCGCAATCGCTCGATAATCTACAACGATCGCTCTCTCTCTCTCTCTCCAATCGCCCGAAAAAACCTCTCGAACAAAATTTCATTTACCCGATTGCTTATTATTTAATTAATCGCGAACGAGAGAACCGGGCGTTCTTGGAATGCCCCAGCGGGCGCGTTCAAGTAGTTTCAAGCGGAGAGCAGAGTTGCGCAAATCGTGGTCGCGACTACTACGTGCCTGCTGGTCGCTTTTGCTGCGTCCTTGGCGACGACGGGGCCTAAGGGGGGCGGCGGAAACGCCGCGGACGGAAGGGGAGCGCACAGAGGGGTGGAGATCTTGCGACGGGGATCTGTAACGAACTCGATACGCAGGGGTCGCGAGGAGCGACAGCGAGGGGCGCGGGGAGGCGAGCTGCAAACGCTACGAGGGGTGGCTCAGGGACTGGCTGATGGTTCTCAGCACCCCGGCCCGACGGATCCCGAAACCTGTCTTCCCTGGCTTTGCTGCGCAGTTTGCGCGGTGAAATTGCGATGCTCCGCTCGACGGAGCGAACAAGGGAGAATCGCGGTATTACACAATTCTATGCAATCCAGCATATTTTTCTGCAGTGTCCGCTCTCGCATGGTAATTGGCGAAAGGAGAACAAGGAGGGTTAAATGGGAGAGGAGAATGTTCCGCCCTTTGAATACCATTTAAGTTGGAAAGAAAAATGATCGCTGGGAATCGGGGATGTTTTCGTTGCGCAATTAAATGATGCTCTCTAGGATAGCCTTTTAGGGCAGCCTTTCGTATGAACGGCCGCGCTGTAACTAGCGCCTCGCTATTTATATCCATTAAAGCGCAAACTTCTCATCCGTAAACCTGCAGTATCCTGTTTTATTGACGCGGCGTTTAAGCAATTAATGCCGTAAGATTCCCTACAGCTAAATTGTCGCACGGTTTAGTAATAAAAATACAAAAACAAGTTGTTCGATTATAATAATTCTACGTCTATTGATTGTAGCGCCTATGTCGTTTAAGCGAGCGCAAGCCGCGCCGTGGACTTCGATCGAGGGCACGCTCGAAATATTTTCCCGCGCGAAAAACTCGAGCAGCGCGCGTGGAACAGGTTCGCGATCGATCCTCCCGTCGAAGGAATCGACGTGGAGTCACCTGTTCTGATTTCCCGCGGCCGGAGAAGCGCTCTCTGGCACCTGGGGGACGAAATCGACGGACCCGCGTGACGAAATCAAATCGTTATCAGCCCGGGCAAGTCGAGGAAAAAGAAATGAACATGGCGCCGCGGCCAAAAAGGCTTCGACGGATTCCCATGGATTTGGAAGACGATATTTATGAAATAGGGAAGGTGTCAATTCCGTTAGGACTGAAGCACGATTTTGTTGCAATTAGAAATGCGGAATATTTTGCATATCACGGGTAAAACGTTCATTCGAATGTAGTCTGAGAGAACAGAAATATCGATTTCTGCGACGCAAATGTTGTTTTCCCCAGCCAAATCGCTCGATCCGAGTAAAAGCGTTTCGAGTCAGTACCGATTCGATGTTCCCGGCGATTATAATAAGCCCCATAGAACCGAAACTCCATCTTCAACGGGGTTCGAAAAAGAAATCGAAGGTCGATTGCAATAGCAGGGGCACCGTCGTACCCCAATTCTCCGTTCCTGGGGGTTAGTCCACGAGCACCGATGGAGGGGTATCCGTGGAGGGGTGAACAGCGATGTAACGTCGATATCGCGCTCTATACCAGGCGTCGCGACGCCGAGTGGGGCGACCGGGGGTTAGGGGAAAGTTCCACATGGGTAAAATAATCGATAGCGCCGACCGATATGTATGTACCGAGCACGTTTGCGCGTACATAGCGGCGTTGTACCAACACATTCAGGGGCCCCTATATACCAAACGCGCTGGTGTATGTGTGTGTACGCGCGTGTGTGTGGTTACACGCGACCCAGGGTGTGGGTGACAGCGGAAAAAGGCGAGGGGGTGGAGGAGCGGTCAGTCCGTGCACATAGGCGCGCGCTGCCATAAACACGGAAACGAGGCGCAAGGGGTGCGCGAATTGTGGACTTGGAGTTGTGCAAGGAGAGCGGATAATTTGCGCGGAAGTCGTAGAAAGAGAGTACGAGGGGGTAAAGACACGGTGTTAACGGGCGAGGGGGTAGACATTTTCGGCTGATCTTTCGATGGGGCGAAAGAAATTGGGTAGATTTGTGGGTTTATCGATTTATGATTTACTTGATAAATTACGCATCGACCTACCGATTTCGTACGTGTTAATGGAGCGAAGTGCTAATTAGCTCCGGTGAGAATAGACTTATATGGCATCGGCTGATGGCGACGGGAAGGAACAAGAGTGTAATTTCTTTATTCTTTTATTGGACATCGAGGATTAATCTGATGGCCTAACTTACGACGATGCACATCGATTTTTCGTTCATATTGAAATTCCAGCGTTCCCGCTGAAACATCGGGGGTTATTCCGTGGCGCATTTAAAATTCATTTCATGCGGTATGGCTTCCGCTCGTTTCGGCTTCCATTTAAAGCATCGATCTAGATCTCTTTGAAACAGGCGTCACCGTCTGTTCCCTGGACTTCGCTATCCCATCCCCTTATTACCACTCGGAAAACGCCTAATATTTCCTCTGGAACGATGTCTAACAATAATTCATCATCGCAATACATGATCGCGTAATATTTACTTCAATCGAGGGAATTTCACATTCGACGGCTTGAACATTCTTTCATCCCCTTTATTGACCATCCACAGAAGACGAAAAATCGACGGAATCTCATGCGTTCCTCCGGCTATCGATCATTCGACCACGCGGTGATTTTAATTTCGCGCGGGTAAAAAGACCGCCGCGAGACCGGCATAGAATTTTTATGAATTAACGAGATTCTGTTTCGTTCAGCCCAGCCCCCTCGCCCCAGCATACATGGAATGGAATGTAATTAGGTTGAAACAGGAAGCCCGTGGGCCTCCACTGATACAGCCTCGCGGAGCATGCTGTTTCCGGTTCATTTTCGAATTTTCTATTACCCAACGTGTAGAAGTATGTTTAATCTGTCGATACGGGGTATCGTAGAACGACAACATTATTATTCCTTGCAAGAAAAATTAATTTGAATAGATAGCATTGATAACAGTCCACCGTTGAACAGCCTCTCCTGCAACAATTATTTCTTAAGTAAACACATAATTACGATAATCTGTGATAAATGTTAAATTTTTTTTTTTAATCCTCTTCAACAGAAACATACTACACGCATGAGAACTGTTCCTCAAATTTGTTGGAAACACCGTGAAATCGTTGCTCGCCATTTCGACCAATTATCCGCTAATAGGCCGCACTTTAGCTCCAGACAGACATCTAATGTTCCTCGGGGCGGACGACGAGCCGAGGAATTGTGCAGGACAGTGAAAGGGAAACGGCACGGGTCCCTCATGCAGATGTCTCCTCAAGTCGCACCTGGCGGCAGGTGGTGGCTACCGTGGGGGTTCTTTGCCCCCTTCGCCCCCCCGCCCCTCGGCCCCATTGGATTCACGCGTGTGCCACCGATCATATGTTACCTGGCGCGTGTTTAGCCGCCCTCCACGAGGAAACCGATCAACTGCTCGGAACGGGGACTGTTCGGAATCCGGGTCGAGCCCTCCGCCTCCATCGTTTTCTGTCTCTGCGATAGCTGGAGACGCCTCGTGCTCAGAATATCAATTGTTTGTCGGGAGAACGTGATATGCGAGGAGGTATCCCGTTAATAATAAGTAATTAACATACTAATCCATGTATTTTTTTGTGTATACAGATTTTTGTGATCAAGCAATGGGCACCCATCGCAAATAAGAGTTATTGTTAAGTTACGGCTAGGTTCCTTTACGACTAAGTTTACGTACGCTATAATAGTAGATATCGGATTAACTGATGCATAGTTTTAAGCTATAAATAAGGTGAATTATTAATCCTATTTATCCTAATAACTTATAAGCAAGTATTTGTTCATAAAACATTCTACGTAACTTATGTGCTTGAGTCTATGTTATTACATCAACGTGTAGTTTTAATTATTGCAGTTGTTGGTAATTTTCATTATTACCTGTACTTTAACTATTATAAGACGGATACAAATTAATTTATCGGAATAGTTTATAAATAGTAACGGTCAAGCTGATTTAATCTTTTTAATACTTGTCCACTCCCCATAAATCTTCTTCGCTTCCGTACACAAGAAGTATCGTGAAGGAACTTGCAAATGCATTGTTTCCAAGTGACAAAATTGTAAAAACAATCCTGATCACGAGTAATTTAAGTTAAGAAATGTTGCTGGAAAGTTCCCGGAATTTCCTGGAAAATGACGTCAACTTCGAAGAATTAGTGAAATAGAATATCTTCTTGAACACTATGTTATCCTGATAGAAATTGCCGATTTTCAACACAAGAGATTCTGCAAAATCGAGGTTTGAAAATGCCGTGACAATTCGAGGAGTTTGCGATTTCGAGCACGAGGAATTTCGTAAAATCATGTTTTGAGAAATAGCTACTCGCATACTATATTCTCCTGATACAAATTGGCGATTTCGAGCAAGAGAAATTCTGTATGACGTCCGACCATTTGCTTGTACTACTTATGATTGACATATACTACTCAAACTATACATGACAATATTATGGGCATACATTTCGGCGATTTCAAGCAAGGGAAAATCTGTAAAATTCTGTTTCGGGAAATACCTCCTCGCATATTATGTTCTCCTGATACATTTTGGCGATTTCGAGCAAGAGGAATTCTGTGAAACTATATGTGGAGAAACACTTCTTCGCATATTATGTTCTCCTAATACAAATGGGCGATTTAGGGCCCGTGGGATTCGGTACAATCATGTTCTAAGAAATTCTTGGAAATGTTCCAGAAATGGTGTACGTGGCGCCATCTCGTTTTTCGAGGCATACGAAACGTTAAAAATCAACAATCTGGGAACGTCGTTCCCGAAGTGCCAAAATCGTGCGCGTGGCGCCATCTCGCAGTCGGTGTCGTTACTAATCAACGACGTCCCCAAAATGTTCATTTAGGACGTTTCGGACGAAACCAAACATGAGATGGCGCTACGTACACGATTTCGGGAACCTTTCCTGTAACTTCACAGAACATCATTTTACAGAATTCCTCTTGCTCGAATCCGCTAGAATGAATACCCATAATACTCTCCTGTAGAATTTAAGTAGTATATGCCAATAATTAGTAGTACAAGTAAACTGTCAGACATCAGCCATAACTCAAGTATACCTGATGTCCGACCATTTACTTGTACGACTTATGATTTACTTATACTACTTAATTCATACATGACAATATCATGGGCTGATTTGACGTCATTTTCTAGCACTTATCTCTAACTTAAATTATTAGGAGTGGACAGGTGTTAAAAAAAATGAAATAAGTTACGTTCCTTTTGTGAAGATTTATTGAAAAATTGCGATAATTTGCAAATAACAAAAATGATCATGTTTAAACTTAAAAACTATTACTTATAGGCTATTCTTAAAAATTCTACAATTCATCTTAAAGTTAACACTAATATAAATGTTTAAAACGTATACAAATATGATTAATATATTTGAAGCAGGTATTTTGCATCGATAACAATTAAAATGTTTTTATAGTGATTTAGTGCTTGTTCTTCAAAACTATCTAGAAGAGCTTGTTCTTTGTGAATTTGTAAACGTGAGAAGTGATGTAATATTAATTGAGAAGGACAATACATTTAGAAAGCTTTCTGTGACATGTACGTAACCTCAATTATTGATTCGGCCAGTGCAGATGTTTTCTGTTTCCTGTTTTAGATTATTCGCGAGACAATAACAAATAACAAGAACTGTAGAAGTTCTGGTTTTACTTGTAGCAACTGTGTAGTTATTAAATCTAAAATTTGTACGAATTTAGACCATGAAATGTATCGTAAGTCAGTTTATTAAGATGGCGCCTAAATGTTAACTCTTGCCCATTGGATACAGTGTCCGCACCAAGTTCTGAACTGTTTGGTTAAGGTTTCCTTCATTCATGTAAAATTGTACATTTGTGAATAATATAGTAATAATTATTTATTGCAAGTTTACACAGGGACTTGTTCTTTTAGGAAGCGTTTCAGGATCCCCCGAACGGTGTTTCCGGTTTCCCACAGCAACGTTTCCGGCTCCCTCCAGCAGCGTTTCTGGTTCCTTCGACTACATGACAGTATCATGGGCTGATACTACTTGCTTAAGAACGACGATTCTGTCTCCCTCAAGCACAAGCGGAAGTGCAAGATCTAAGTCCCGCCTCCTCGGACAACGGTAACTGTGTGTCTGATGTATCGATAATGTATCAGTATGGTAGAGTAACAGCAGCATAGGGCTATCGTATCCAATTATACTCACATTAATTGTATTAATTATATTTGTATTCGTTTTAAACATTTATACAAGTGTTAACTTTAAGATGATAGGAAAATGTTTTAGAAACTAACAACTATTTCCTTGCAGATTATTCGTACAAATTAATTCACAATCCTTCTTATAATGAGATAATAATGAAAATTACGATAATGATAATAGCAATTTACAGATAATAGCGATTTACATATGCTACAAAAATGTTTTAGAAACTAGAAACTATTACTTATAGATTATTCATATAAATCAATTTACGATAATCTTATAATAATCATGGAAATTACAGTAATAATAACAATGATTTGCATATGATACAGAAATGTTTTAAAAACTAAAGACTATTACTTATGGATCATACCTGTAAATCAATTTATGATACATCTTATAATCAAACAATAATGAAAATTACGATAATGGGCAGGTGTTAAAAAATGATGCGTTGAATTTATTTTATTGGAGATTTATTTAATAACTTTGATATGTACAAATTACAGCAGTAGTGATATAACTTAAATGCTCTTATTTCGTAACTTTCCGGGGTGGAGCCCGTGGTTTTTTTTTTTGTTCTTCGATTTTACTAACTCTTCATTGTACCATTTTCAAACTTAACATCGATATCCCTTCGGCTAATCATACTCTGCTCCAATGGTGATGCTCATCTCTTCGGACACGATTTCCGTTTGATGATACCAACGATTAGTGTCCAGAACGACTATCCAGCAAATCAATAAACGAATAATCAACGCTCTTGTTCACTCAGGATTAACCGTGAACAAAAAAGGGTTTACTCACTTATCTCGCCGGGATGCACAACGATCTCCAATCTCTTACAAGAGTAATGACACTCCCTGGGTGGCTCTAAAATCCATAGTTTCTCACCTTTGATCTGTGCCTGCCACGAGGGATGTTCTACATCGTCCACCTTTTATTAGATAAATTTCCATCAGTGGCAGAGAATCAAATAAAAGATATTCAATGAAATATTTCTCGAATCGATATTTACATGCATCGGCGCGCCATAGCCGTGGCTGCCCATGAAAATCCAATCGGTTTTCTCGCTCTCCGCGGTGACGGGTAGAAAATAGGGCCTTTCATAGTGCTCCCTAAGCACACTGCCGATTTCCTCGTCGCAGTTGCTCCTTCAATAACAATTACAATCATTAGCACAATAGAGAGACTTTTATCCGACGTATGGTGTGGCACCACGAAGTACCGTCCCGCAAAGAAATGAAAAACGAAGGAGTACAGGGTGTTCTGCTACTGCATGTCAATATTTTAAGGGATGATTGCTGAGGCAATTCTGAACAACTTTTTCCTTTGCCAAAACGGTGGTTAAAGCTTCGTTTTTGAATGATTAACGAAAAACACTGACCAATCAGAGCGCGTGTCGAGCGCGCGCTTAGCCGAGAAGGCGTTCAAGGCTGAAGTTGAGCGTATCACGATCTTCTGTCGGCTGAGCGCGCGCTCTACACGCGCTCTGATTGGCCACCGTTTTTCGTTAATCATTCAAAAACGAAACTTTAACCACCGTTTTGGCAAAGGAAAAAGCTGTTCAATATTGCCTCAGCAATCGCTCCTTAAAATATTGACATGCAGTAGCAGAACACCCTGTATATACTTACCAGCCAACATACCACGGCTTCGTGCCCTCTTCCAACAGAGCTCGATCGGTGCTCATGTCGAACACATCCTGAAGACTTTTAAACTCGGTTTTGTACGGGAAGAACTGACAATTCGCGTCCTCCCCGTCGTATAACGATTTGAAGAAGGAGAACGAGAACTTTGTCGGGGCTGTCCAATTAACCATTGCGTCCGTGACCACCACTGGCCTCCCAGAATATGCGTAACTGTTTTTTTTTTTTAAATAAAGATTAAGAATGTTAGAGTGCAATGCGCACTGGTATACGAATAATTCGGTTAATCAAATTTGTGTGCTAATGATCAAAGATTAAGAAACTTTAAGCGAATTAACCCCTTAACCTGCGATTTGCGTTCGAGAATTTTGGGCCGAAAACGTACACAAGCTCGCGCAGCCTTCGAGCCATTCGCACGACTTGTGTAATACGCTGATCGGATCAGAGAGGCTGCCCGCGAAGCATTGGGCGCATTTTCCAAAACATATTGACCCAACAGCATCGAAATTAAGACCGTCAAAACCTTGTAGAGTTTGGCGAAAAAATAAAAAGCGCAGAGAAACAACGTGGGAGTGTAAGAAGTGCAAAGTTCCCTTACATCTACAAGAATGTTTCGAATTGTATCACACCATTGCAGACTATTAATTTTGTATTACTGATTTTTGTATAAATAAACTTCTTGTAGTACTTGCATCTGCCACAACTATTGCATCAGGTTGTAATTACTTATCAAATATTCCACAAACATTTATCATTTTAAAAGGGCGCCGCCGCTAATATTTATATTTGACCCGATCATCGTACTACGGGCATTGGCCGTAGTTGTAGGTTAAGGGGTTAAATGGACGTCAGTTCAGGAACCTAAAAACGGGGTACAATCGATTTGCAAACGTGGTTCGGGAAAATTGAACGCACCGCTCTTCGAAAACGACTGGATCCACGTTGGACATCCTATCAACCTGTTGAACGTCCCGGCATATCGAGCAATCCTCGGCTGGCCGGAATACCTTCTGCGTGAACGGGGGCAGTTCCACCAAGCACTTGAAAAGTATTTCATTGTTCAGAAGAAGGTTGATTTCTTGGCTTTGGGAAGCAAGAGAAGGGAGGACGAGATACACGAACGATCATGGTCGAAATATACAGGGTGTTCTGCTACTGCATTTCAATATTTTCAGGAGCGATTGCTGAGACAATTTTGAACAACTTTTTCCTTTGCCAAAACGGTGGTTAGAGCTTCGTTTTTGAATGATTAAAAACGCCGACCAATCAGAGCGCGTGTAGAGCGCGCGCTCAGCCGAGAGAAGATCGTGATACGCTCAACTGCAACCTTGAACGCCTTCTCGGCTAAGCGCGCGCTCTGATTGGTCAGAGTTTTTAATCATTCAAAAACGAAGCTTTAACCAGCGTTTTGGCAAAGGAAAAAGTTGTTCAGAATTGCCTCAGCAATCACCCCTTAAAATATTGAAATGCAGTAGCAGAACACCTTGTAGAGTCCCATAAAATACAGGTAAGAATGCAAATTTTCAATAAAGAAAAATTTTAAAAAGGAAGAGAAATTTCGTCGCAGGAGCAACGCCCGCGTGGCAGATTCGTGAGAAATGAGAATACTACTTGAATGCAATATCATGTAAGGGCAACATGCGATAATAATAAAAATATTCATAAAGCATCGACCACGGAAAGCTGGTAGAGGGAATTCCCCTAATACCGGACGGCGCCTAATATCGGACATTAGTTATATTTCAAAAAACTAAACTGTGACGAAGTTGTTTTAAACCATCCAAACAAAGGAGAAGATAAAACAAACGATGCGCTGCATTCGCTCGCTTCTATCGCGATTCCATAGGCAGTAACATCAGTCGATCGTTGGCGATGGAGTCCAAATCAGTGCATTGTGTAAAGTGAAAAGTGTGATATTTATCAAACTTTTATGAATTAAACACATCTGAGTAGCGTTGCTGTAAATTCTGGTAAGTGCTGTTTAATTTACCTTTTGTCTTTTCGTATATAGTGGATTGATTTTCAGAAAATACTATTTTATAATGGTTCCCAACTATCCCCTAATATCGGACAGAAAATTGTCCCCTTTTATCGGACAATAAATATATCACTACTGTATGTTCGTACTTGTAATAACATTCATTATCGTGCTTTCAGTCGTTAAATATATACATGAACAACGACATGGATATTGAATAACGAAGTTCGCGGAATGAAAAGGATTTAAAAACCACATTAAAGAAAGTTATGGCAAGAAAAATGAGCTTGGGAGAAGCATCTTTAAGATACAACATCCCAAAAAGCACATTGTCTGATAACTGCTTTAAAATCTGGGAGAGAAGTAATATTAAAGCCTAAACTAGGTGCATTTACCACAACTTTTCCAGTAATACAGGGCGTCCCAGAACTACCTCAAGAGGCGACTAGTGGTGATAGCTGAGGTGATTCTGAACACCTTTTTCCTTTGCGAAAATGTTGTTTGGGGCTTCGTATTTAAATGGTAAACGAAAAACACTGAGCAATCACAGCGCGCATAGAGCCCGCGCTCAGGGACGGCTCATGGCGCATTGTGGTAGGTAGCGACGTTCGACTGTCGCTCCGAACAAAACGCCTCGATATAGCACGGAGCAAAAGGAACTCACTGCACTTGACACAGCTTACTACTTGAACGATAACCGTCACTGGATCATTCTACCTATCCGCATCATTCGAAAACGTAACACGTGGTACACAACAACTGATGTTACGATCGGGTAATGTATTTTAGTTAACTTTCATCCATGAATAATGAATAATTTGATGTTAATTTTCGCTGCGTCCTATACCGACGCGTCTTGTTCAGGGCGACGGTCGAACGTCGCTAGCACGATGCGCCGTGGGCCGTCCCTGAGCGCGAGCTCTACGCGCGCTCTGATTGCTCAGTGCTTTTCGTTAACCATTTAAAAACGAAGCCTCAAACAACATTTTCGCAAAGGAAGAAGGTGTTCAGAATCAACTCAGCTATCACCCCTTTCCGGTTCTTGAGGTAGTTCTGGGACACCTTGTATATGAAAATCAATTGACAAATCATATAAAAAACCTAGCTGATCGGTGTTTGCCACTAACGAAAAGGGAGTTTTTAAAGCTGGTATATGAAATAGCGCTAAACTCTAAGCTTCCTAATCGTTCCAGTACCGAGAAAGGAACAGCTGACAAGCATTTTTATTACAATTTTGTGGCTAAGCATCCTGATTTATCGCTTAGAACTCCTGAATCCACGAGCCTGATGCGAGCTGTCGGTTTTAATAAACCACAAGTAGATCTTTTTTTTTACCAATCTTGAAAAGCTCATGAATCGATACAATTTTTCCCCTTCCAATACATATATATGTATAATTGTGATGAAACGGGAATCAGTTGCGTTAAAAAGCACCAAAGGGTCTTGGCAAGGAAGGATGCAGTAAACAAGCGATCAGAATCAAGGAAGAGGAAATCAGAAAAGAGTGAAATTCTTACTTCAGTGTCATAAATTATTGGTCGAAGAGAAAGAAAATAACAAAAGCGAATGAAATAACAACAGAAAGAATTGAAAAGTGTCTTTAACAAGACGAATCGAGCAAAGAAAATGAAAAAAAAAGCCATAACAGTAAAACCAGAAGATATAAACGAAGAAACACTTTGTGTGGTTTGTTTGGAGACCAATGATGAAAACTGGAGACAATGCTCAATGTGTCGAAAATGGGCTCGCAAAGCTTGTGCCGGCGTACCTGAATGTTCCGATAATTACATATGTGATCGCTGTAAATTATTTTAAAATCATCGCGCGATAATTTAAACATATTAGGTGCCATCCCACATTTCTATACAATCAGTAACCTAAATTCGTGTTAATTTTGTTTAGCTATTAGAACAATGTTGGTCGTTTTGTTTCTATATTTTGATCCCTACCAATGTTAACTTGTAAATAATCGAAAAATAAGTAAAAAGAAGTCAATATTTGTTTCATTTATTTAAGAAGAACCTTAAGTGTCCGATACTTGGGGAACTCCCCCTGCACATTAAGAATCTTTTGCTTCTTTTTTTTTACCAGGCTAGTCCGATTGCTCACCTTGTTCCAACGCGCAGTGTCCACGCGATTCCAAAGGGACTGAGCCAGAATCCAGGCGAGGATCAGCAGGATCCACAGGTGTCCCCTACGGAACTTCGAGCCTCCTGGCCTGAGGGTGCACCGCGCGCGAAACAATTTAAGGGATCTAGAATGGAGCGGTGCTCCCTCGATTCTCGTCACTATCGACCGTAGCTCCTTCTTCGCGAGCTCCAAAGATTTCCTCGAGGCCTCGCTGGCCACTTTGTTGCTATTTACGTCCGTCATGCCGTTTAACGATCCTCCGTTTATTATTTCCCGAATAAAAGAAAAAAAAGAAACGTTACGCTCTCGAGAAGTTGCTCGATATCATTGAACGATGCGCCTGCGAATTGAATTGAAATTTACTTGCGCGAAGGCAATTCTTATTTTGCTCTTTTTTTTCTATTTCTCGAATTCTCGAGGACTTCTTGCAACGGTCCTGGTGATCGTCGTGGAACTGCAAGCAGAATCCTTTCGCGGCGTTCCACGGGGGTGAGGGGCCCCGGCTGCGCATGCGGACGGCGCAATCACGAGGGTGTGAAATGAACACGAATCCGCGGGCAGCTATCGGGGCGAGATTGATTTAAAACGAGACCCGATCGAGTTTGCGGAGCGCGTCGTCGACACGATTTTGTTCGTTCAATTTCTATTCGCTGGCGAGGAGGATCCCAACGGAGGACATTATAATTACTAAGGTTCATTTGCTACGAGGTAATACGAAACAATTGTCGATGCACGGAGGAAATGAATGTACAACGAAGGAAAAGAAATTGTACAAAGGAGAATTGATAATGTTACGCGCCATGAAATTATTTCATAATTTTGATCCGTTCGGGAACGTGTCATCTGGGACGACGGTTGGAATTTTCCAGAAATGTTTATAACCATAAGACACGTACGCGACCAAACTCGCGCCTGCACACTTGACACCCCCTTTAAGGAAACTCAGATGCTGGGAAAGACGGAACAAATTCCTGGAAGGCGCCAGCCCTAGAAGAGATAAACAGAGTCCGGAAAATCAGAAGACCACCCTCGCAGCGTTCCCACGAAACTGGAGCAACTACTGGCTACCCCTTCCCCAATTGCGAGCCCAATTTTTGAGTATGTGAGGACCATGAAATTCAACCAAATCGGGCTAGTCTTAACTGCTCCAGCTCTGCATTCTCCTTTGCAGTGCTTGGATTGTTGTTTGCTGCTGCATGCTTCTTATTCTCCCATGCCCTTATTTAATACTAACATTCGTTCTGTTCTAGGTTGTTTTGAAAATTTTTCCTAGATTTAGTTCTTGGCATAGAAGCCATTCTACCTGATGTCGGTAATACCAACCATATTGAAAGAAGCCGGTAAACGCGCTTTCAGCGCTAGGGACGGCTCACTAATCAAAGGATTGGCGAAAAAAACAAACAAATCGGGCTAGTCTTAGTCTCGCGTTCGTTTCGTTCGTTGGCACAGACATTACAAGATCGGGTTAATCCCCTTCGAGCAGACATCTCCTTCAGTACGTAGTTACTGCTTGGTTCTTATACTTTAATCTTCGGTGAGCCCCCGAATATCTATCGTACGTAAAACCCGTAGATTCATTGTATACCGTTCAATCTTTGTAACTTCCAATTCACGTTGAATATATCAGTCATAGCTTCGCACAAGTCGTTGTTCCATTATACCTTCTTCTAATATACAGGGTGTCCCAGAACTACCTCAAGAGCCGATAAGGGGTGATAGCTGAGTTGATCCTGAACACCTTTTTCCTTTGCGAAAATGCTGTTTGAGGCTTCGTTTTTAAATGGTTAACGAAAAACACTGAGCAATCAGAGCGCGCGTAGGGCTCGCGCTCAGGGACGGCCCACGGCGCATCGTGCTAGCGACGTTCGACCGTCGCCCTTAAAAAAAAACGCGTCGGTATCGGACGCAGCGAAAATTAACATCAAATTATTCATTATTCATGGATGAAAGTTAACTAAAATACATTACCCGATCGTAGCATCAGTTGTTGTGTACCACGTGTTACGTTTTCGAATGATCCGGATAGGTAGAAATGATCCAGTGACGATTATCGTTCAAGTAGTAAGCTGTGTCCAGTGCAGTGAGTTCCTTTTGCTCCGTGCTATATCGAGGCGTTTTGTTCGGGGCGACAGTCGAACGTCGCTACCTACCGCAATGCGCCATGGGCCGTCCCTGAGCGCGGGCTCTACGCGCGCTGTGATTGCTCAGTGTTTTTCGTTAACCATTTAAAAACGAAGCCTCAAACAACATTTTCGCAAAGGAAAAAGGTGTTCAGAATCACCTCAGCTATCGCCACTAGTTGCCTCTTGAGGTAGTTCTGGGACACCCTGTAGAAGAACCACAAAATTCAACCAAGTCGGGCTAGTCTTAGTCACGCGTTCGTTTCGTTCGTTGACATTGCAAGATCGGGTTAATCCCCTTCGAGCAGACATCTTCAGTACGTAGTTACTGCTTGGTTCTTATACTTTAATCTTCGGTGAAACTCCGTATAATTATTGTACGTAAAACCCGTAGATTCATTGTATACGGTTCAATCTTTGTAACTTCCAATTTATGTTGAATATATCATAGCTTCGCACAAGTCGTCATTCCATTACACCTTCTTCCAATACATAGAAAATCCTCGATTTGAACGGGGCCCACAGAGTACATCATAGCCGCTCGCGGTGTACACAAGTTACGAGTTCCTTTACCCATTTCCAACATCAACCTGACCATCCGTGTCTGTATACGGCTACTTAGCGTGTACATCGGCTGTCCGAAAACACACACCTTCCTTGATTTTGGTGTAGCCAGCTACGTGGCGCTTCACACCCGCCAAATAGTCCAGAGATCCGGAATCCTTCCATCCGCGCCTATCGGCTACCCGACAACGTTCGGATGTCCAGAGAAGCGCACTCTTTCCCTTTGCCGTGCCTTTCGGCTATCTGCCGCTTCACAAGCGTCGACCAGTCCTGGCAGAACACGGACCTCTTCCCAGATCAATTACTCAAGATTGACCTGCTAACCTATTGCCCAAGTACCAGGTGTAACCACTAACCATAAAACCTTTTCCTGCCCAAACTCGCCAAGCTCTGGCTCGTAACAATAAAAGGAAAAACGTGAATGTAAAAGATTAATCCTTCCAGAATTATACATACTCGCGAACAGACAATTTTTCGCGTCGCCTCGCGGATTTCAATTTCGTTTCGCCTTGACCGCAGCTGAAAAATAAAATGGAATAAAATTGATGACGTTCGACTGGCTACAATAGATCCGCCCCGACAGGAATGTGCGTGGTCGGTCTCTCTTATCGCGCGGAGCAGCTGCTGGTGCTCACCGGGCCGTGATTTTCTTGTTAAAATACGATCATCGGGGCCGACCCTTATCGCCCCCATTTCTTTAGCGCACCTCCTTTCCGCCGCGAATCTATCGGTCTCGTATCAACTTTTAGCTGCACCCACTATTCGGACATTGTTCTTCTTTTTTTCCTTATTCTATTAACGCATCTTGCGCGGGTGCTTTGCCGCCAAACTCTCATTTTTTTACAATTCGTACGCAAAATTACTTCTGCACAAAACAGCTGTAGTTTTCGAACTTTAGGTTTTTGTTTTCAAATAAAACTTCCAGGTTCTCTTTAAAAATCAATTTCTTTAGTCCCTTGAAAAGAATGAAAATACCTTGTCGAAAATCAAGAATTGAAAAATGTTTTAAAATGTGATATCGTTCAAAGCACTTTCCTCTGTGCAAGGGTGCATTACAAAATTTACTCCTATACCGCGTTACGCTGCGTATTTTCTTAACGGAGCGCACACGACATTGTTGTCAAGTATTTTCCTTTTTTTCAGTTCCCTTGATGCGGTCTAACGTATGTTTCCTCATGTCCATAGAAAGTTATTACGTTTGTCGTAGCATAACGGCGTCAGTAAAATGCATTCATAGGAATGCATTTTTGCAACGCACGTTTTAACGTTGAAATATCCAGGCGTCCACCTAGTGCTCATGTGTATCCAAACTTATTGCAAAAACATCACAAAAGCCCATCGATAACAGTAATCCACCAATAATCCGTGTAAAAGGACTTTAGTCGCTTCCCGCGCAAGATGTGTTAAAAGGCATTCTTACCACCGTCCACTCTTGATTAAAAGAATAGATATACATACCTATTTGGAACAAATATTCCTTCCCCTGTAATTTTGATCATAATTGAGGCGTTCGATGGAAAAAGGGGCACATCGTCTAAATGTCATCTCGAGAAAATGAGCTTCAAAGTTTTCATTGTGGTACTATTTAATAAAAAGTTGTGCAATCAAATCGAATTTTTGTTTAAGGATGTAGAGACATGTACTTAATACATTATGATAATATTAGTTATGATTTGAGGATGATATGCGTTTTTCTTTATAAATTCTCGAAGTTGGTTCATGTGCCCTTTTCCCATAAATGTGGTAAAATCGTAAAAAAAAGCTTTCTCCTCTTATTTATTAAATAAAATTTCGTGCACTTAATGTGTTATACACTTTCATGTATTGTTTAGATAGAACATATAGAATCAATAACGAACAGAACAAAAAGTTTAGTTTTCCAAGCAAGGACAGAATTACACAATTTTGTCCCCCGAGGCGTTTTAATTTCTTGGATCCCTTGCACCAAGCTGATTTGAATATTTCTCTCTTTTAGTCTCTAAATTTGCTTGTTTCCTCGCAGATTCAACTTCGTTTTCCATATTTCTTTACGCGGAATAATATTACAAGACGCGGCCGCGCGATAGAGCGATTGCTGAGCGACAGTGAGCGTCACGTGAACAGAACGAAACAGTATCTAGTTGCTATAAACAATGAAGATTGTATTATACATATATATATATATATATGTATAAATGATTCGATTTAAACGATTTAAGGGAAAAAAGCACACAGGCTTATGTGCCCGTTTTCCGTGAAACGCCTCAGTTATTTTTAGGGGTGGAAATTGTTGGATTGTTGCTATTGATAGCAACGTTAGTTTGTAATACAATAATGAATTTAGGTATAGATCAGAAATACGAGTATAGTTAGAATAAGGTAACAGACTAAAACCTCAGACCCACAGGCCTGAGATAGTTTATATAAATGGGCTTGGGTGGAGGACTGGACGAAGTCACGATCTCCTTTGTATCTTACATATACAGGGTGTCCCAGAACTATCGGAAGAACCGAAGAGGAGCGATAGCTGAGGTGATTCTGAACACCTTTTTCCTTTGCGAAAATGTTGTTTGAGGCTTCGTTTTTAAATGGTTAACGAAAAACTCGGACCAATCAGAGCGCGTGCAGAGCGCGCGCTTAGCCGAAATGGCGTTCAAGGCTGCAGTTGAGCGTATCACGATCTTCTCTCGGCTGAGCTCGCGCTCTACGCGCGCTCTGATTGGTCAGCGTTTTTCGTTAGTCGTTCAAAAACGAAGCTTTAACCACCAATTTGGCAAAGGAAAAAGTTGTTCAGAATTAGCAATCACCCCTTAAAATATTGACATGCAGTAGCAGAACACCCTGTACAACCGACTCTCTGTCGTACCCTTACATTCTTTCTGTTCACCCTGTGTACGGTTTTCAAAGCATAAAGACATCCTTCAGAGTCGATTAATAAAAGATAGTTAAAAGAGTAGTATTAATTATTTCTGTTAATACCACAATCCAATAGAAATAAACTTGCGCGACACAATGGAAAATGTACTCGCGAAATTGTTCGCAAGGAAGGGGTTGATTTCGCTCGATAGCGAAGTGGGGATCAATTTCCCTTTACCGTTGTAAATTGACAATCTACTCGGCAATCTGCTATTTCGTTAACAATTACGCTGCACAGTATTCCTCTATACGTACTTTTAGTTAACGAGCAAAATAAGGAAGTATCCCGGTCGAAGAAATTCTGGACACTCTTCTCTCTTCCCCCTAATATTATTTACTACCTGAAATTTCAAGGAGGGATATATTAAGTAGGATGCGAATGGAAAAGAAGGAGTGCAGCGTGAATCTTCAGCGCAATTAAATCCTTTAATTGTTGTCAGTCGGGTTCGAAATACACTAGTCGATCTTTTATCGTTAATAATTATTGTATGTGTATACTTGTGGTACTCCTCCGGATATAAATAATACGACGTCGATAAAATAATGACAATACGCCCTTGCCCTTCGTCCCCCGTCTTAACAAATTATATATTGTATACCCTACTTCGCTTAGCGTTTGCTTGTCGTCGGTGGATTCGCGTGGAAACACGTGTTGCACGAGTCTCGATTAAAAACGGACGACGACGATGATAATGATATCGTGACGATGACAATCCCCATCGCGTTCCTCTGAAGGAAGAAGATCAGAGGGAGGCCTCCGAAATGAATAAACGCGACAACGTTCCCGCGACGATTCTGTGAAAACGAATGACTCGACTTTAACAAAACAGAAGAAAGAATTAAATAACCATAGAACGAAGCGCGTGCAATCCTATGAGAATAAATGATTTTAAAACAAACAGATTAAAGAATCATAGGACGAAGAACTGGAACTATTAATTATCAGCAATTAAAATTGCTCGCTTCTATTGCCTGGCAAAATAAAACAAGAAAAGCGTTACAGAATACATTTCTCCTCGTAAGAATCATTTTCAGAGGCTCTCCCGATTCCCAACCGCACGTCGAACTACAAATGTTTTACAATTAATACTAAATGTGTGGTGAAACTCCTCTAATACATCTAGAATGCACACCCATGCTTATTTAATGCTCCTTTAATTGAAATACGTATGCAGCACTGTGTAGCCTATCATTTTTTTTTTTATTTCTATCCCTTATGCACGTGTCCTCTGTGTCGCTCTCTTTCTCTTCCTCCCCTTTGCCCGTAAGGTGTGTTGTATGCGTGTATGTACAGGGTGTCCCGTAACTCGTAGAAGGGCCGTGTATGGGGAAACTCCTGAGGCACGGGACACCCGGTATAATCATTGGCGTGTACACGAGATACGCGAACAATCGATTTTTCCTGGCATCTTTTTCCCACTTCCGTATCGCCTTTTGTCCCAATACTTCGTATCTCATTTTCCTCCTTCTCTCTTCTCCTTCGTCGCATTCGCATCCTGACGGAGTGCAACAATTTACGTTTCCCTTGAAACTCTTCCCCTTCCTCGGTTTCCCCGTGGTCTCCTCGCACCCGCTCGTCCGTATCGCTGCTCTCTTCGTGGCTGATCCGATGATGTCACTCGACTTTCGCGCTATCAGTCTTCTCGAGTGACCGGTGACGATGATCGCGGTGCAGGGTGATCCCCCGGGATGTTCGGCGGAACGGTTCACGAGCCGAGGTCGATCCCCCTTCGTTTTTCATGGAGATCAATATCTCGCTACGTAGTGCGATCGAGGTCAGGCGAATTAAAGGTCGGGACGTTCGTAGAAATTCGTGGTCTTCGAGAGTACAAATATATCCCTGTTAATAATTTCATGCAAGCGTCAGCGGAACATGGCGGACACGCCAATGGCGACGGTTTTTGCGTTTGCGCGGGGAGGATCGAGATCGGATCGCGCGACCCGTTCGACGAAAAAGCAGCAGCGGCAACGAACCGCATTTGTCCTCGGCTCGTGAAAAGGACAGAGCCCCTTAGGCCGGCGAGAATCGTGTATAAAACGGCATGAAAAATCGCTAGCAAAGCGCCGACACCGTGGTTCAATGAACCCCGGACCCGTCGCTTCTCGCTGGTCTCTTCTCTATTTCTCTTATCTTCCCTTTACGTTAAGAACCGTAGGCTTGACTCGCTGTGGAACTCTCTTGCGTAAAGAAGAAAAAGACTTTGCAATATTCGTGTAAAACAGGGATACAAACTTTATATGAAACCCCTCAAAATTGAATACTTAACAGTAATGAAGGAGAAATGAAAACAAATCGCGTTAATCGAGGGAGCTGAGAATGACGATCGAAGAACTGCTGAAAGAAATATTTTCAATAAATAGCTGCCACGAGAATAATATGTTCGCTCGTATCTCGATGGATTCAGCGAAACTCGTGAAACGAAAAGCGACGTTCAAATACGATTCCCTTGATTCGCGAGAAAAAGAAATGATACGAAGAGGGGTGAGTCGAAAACGGTGAATCAAACTACCCTTTGAAATCGATGAACACGTTTCTCAGCTGTGCCGAGGAAGTCAGAACTGACTGGAGGATTAATTGTTCGTCAACTTTAGCGAGGATTACAATTCTAGAAGAAAGGCTATCACAAGGCTAGAAGACTCGGTGGTACGGGAAGATAAAGACAATGATATGGATATTATCTTGAGCCGATAATCGACGATTATTCCCTTAAACGTTAAAGGAGAAAATTAATGAATCGCGCTGGACGCTATTCTTATTATTAATCACTCCATTGTATATCGTCTGGGAAACATCTTTGCCCCGATATTAAATTCCATTCTCAAGGTACAAGTTGTTTATTAGAAACTACATAACAGTGGTGTAGAAATGAAGCTAATTAATAGGGAGTGATTAGGCGGAAGAAGATCCTTTCCTCGGCACAGCAGGATAATTTTTTCTCTTAAACCTACGTATTTACGTGAATACAAATTTCGTATCTCCCACCGTTTCGTTAATGTCCCTTTTTCTTTTTTTTTTTTTGTATTTTTCCTCCTTTTTTCGCGAGCGTGTCACTCTTGATCGCCGGTCCACTGTCGCTCGTCGTTGAATCTGGTAAAAAATTAGAAACGCCGGTACACGGGACAACACTAGAAAGCGGATATCAAAATGTCGATTCATTCGTGCCGATCTTGACGGCTCCGTCGATCCTCTCCGGCGATCCAAAAAGAAGCTCGTCCGCGACGCCTATCAATTCGGATGATCCTGGATCGTCAAAGAGAATCACGATTGAATCCGCTCCTCGTCCCTCTCCGGACTCGTATTCTCAACTCGTTCAAGGGACTTCGGTTCGATTTCCAACGATTGCGAAGATACCTCGGTCAATGATAACGAATCCCGGCGAGTTTGATATCGCTTCGAGAACACAAGTCGAGAGAGGGGGGGAGCGTTTCTCGAGCGGACAGAGCCGAGCTGCGTCGTATTTGAGCGGAATGGTCCAAGATCCTCTAAGAGGATTTCTGCTGGCGGTCCGAACGATAGGCTCGTTAATCGCGGCTACCGATATTTTTGGAGAAACCCCCCCGATTCCACGGCCCGTCGTCGGCGCCGCAGTTCTCGCGGTTTCTCTTTACCACGAGCCCGTTTCTATTGCCACGCACGTTCCAGTCGTTACAATGATATTGCAACAGTGTTTCGTACCAGTTTAACGTAATCGAATCGATCGTGTACAACGAATCGCCAGTCCCTGTTCGAATAAACGCTGTTACAATACAGAGTTTACAATCTATCGTTTACAAACGGTGTACGACAATACCGCGACAAGATGCATGGCGTACAAGTATCTTCATCCGTGATCAATCGGGCCGATCGTCCAATAATGAGACGATCGACTCGCGCGCTTCGGCTCGACGGTCTCTGGTTAAAAGAACGGTTTGTATCGTATAAACGGTGTGTACTATGTACAATCTCATTAAAACGCTGTCACGAAGATTGCTCGCGAACAGTTCCTATCCCGATCACGGATAGAATAGAAACGATCCCGCGGTCGCACACGTTCGATCCCTCGCGACGGGGATCTGAACGCGACTGATAAACGGCGACACGATGTCCGCCATGCGGTGGCGCGTCCACGATAATCGGGGCTGTGTCTTTCCTCTCGACGGTGTCCCTTCGTTATAAATCTGACGCCTGTTCGATCTCGTCGCTCGCCCGATCTACGGACAGGCAGGGGGGGAGTCGAATTTGCCCGGGGAGCAGCGAGTATATTTACAAAACTGGAATGGCGCGAACAACGATCGTACGCTGATGAAAGTGCCTCTTCAGAAGAAGCAATGATTCGATAATGATGTCCTCTTTGATGAGGGACGATCGACGAGATCGTTCGTTCACTCTTTTACTCGACGTGCGAACCGCGAAACGTTTCTATACCTTTTTATATATATATAGATCTATGTATATGTTTATATATATATATAATTCTGAATGGTTCGACGAAGAATTATTAGATCCATAATTCCTCCGCCACCGATGGCGTTGGTGTTATACTTTCTCTCGTGGTCTATAATCGTAATCGCGAACACATTCGATCTCTCAACTGTCGTAATAATATTATTTAAGAAATAGAACAAGGATATATTTACTTTGTATATATATGTAACCCATATATATATATAATATGTATATCGGCTATCAATAATGTCATCTCTGTCAAACATCCGATAACATTGAACATCACATATTCCATATCTCCTCGCACTTTCCGTCTCGGCTTCTCCCGTTTATACTTGCTCCTACGTAGGTCGCTCGCATCCCGACTTTCTCCGCCCGTTCGATCGTCCACGCGACGGCGTCGCTGCAGACTTTCGATGGGCAACAAACGCCAGAGAATCGTGACAGCATTGCGCCGTCGAGATCACAGCGCGATTCGTTCGATCTTGTTCTCCCTCCCATTCACGTTAACGCCGTTTACTTTCTTGGTTTTTCTTTTTCTTCTTCTTTTTTTTTGGCTCGAGAATCGTTCTCCGGAACGGGAACCGACTTTTCGCGCCGCGGGATACGATCGATCTCGACGAGAAGGCGATCCGCCTCCTCTCGCGCGATCTTTCTTATATGTTTCCGCATTCACGGGCGGACAATTGGTTTACTCGCACGGGCAAGCAGGCGACGTCGCTCTTTTACGTTCTAGCTCATTCACACACGCGCGAACACATATTCCCTTCTCGTTTCTCTACATTCAGCATCTTTCGCATACTTTCCGCGTCTATCGCTCGCGAGGATCGTCAACCGATTTGGGGGGGGGGGGGGGGGGGGGACAAACACGAATCGGGAAGAAATAATAAAGCGCAGCTCGCAAATGTTCGGCATCCTCGTTGCATGCCACACCCACAGCCTCAGAAGTTTATGTAATAATAATAATGATAATAATAGTATAATCGATACGCATACACGCGTGTCCGTGTACGAGTGCAATATATCTGTATATTTATATATTCGCTTTATACCCCTCTGTATTTATATCCGACCGCCGGCCTTCCCGGCAATATCAATAATAATAATAATCATAGTAATAATAATCGATCGTAGTAATACCGTCTACTTAATTTTAATAGTACTCCCGCGGCGCGGTTCCGCCTTAAAATATACATATACATGTATGTATAATATTTATATATATATATATCGTGTATATATTAATTTAGAATTGTGCAATGAAGGTTTTAGAGCCATTGAAGTGCGACTACTGCTGCGGATGTGGTCGGACATGCCGCGTCTCGTGTTTATTATACATCGAAAACGTGGGGGGATGGGGGAGTGTGCAATTCTTTTTTTTTGTAACTTTTTTTTCTGTTTTGTTTTAATCCCTTCGAACTTGCTTCGAAGCTTCCCCGTTCGGGAATCGATGCTACGCGGTGGTTCCCCTAGCTTCTCGACCACTAAAGGGAACCCCTGTGTACCCTTCTTGTCCTCAGTCTTCCGGTTCCCGCCAATCTCCGCTCCGCGCCTCTCACACCGTCCTCCGGCTCTTTTCGAAACGTCTCAATCGTCCCGGTGCGAAAACAAGCGTAAAGGAGGAAAAAAACGTAGAGTCCCACTGATCCATTGCCATCCTCTCAATGCCCAACTTCTCCTCCTTCCTTTCGAGATAACCTCTGCCTTCTTCGTTTCCGTCTTCGAAGGACAGCGGTCGTCGGTAGCCCCTCGTCGTGTCCCCGTCGGCGATCGTTCGTCCGGCTCTCCCTCGCGCGGGGCCCACTACGCGTTAGAGGATCCTAGGCGGCAGCGCGGCAGCCCCCTGGCAGGCGGCTGGGCCACGAACACCCCGTTACACCCACGAATCGCCGGCTGAGGCCGCCGCTGAATTCGGCGGAACGTTCACGGCCGCTGTGGCGGCTGAGCCGTCGGGCACGCCGACGCCGTCCCCCGCCCATTGGCCGGCGGCGGTTGGCGCGCCCGCCGCGACGCCCACGCCCGTGCCGACGACCGGGCCCTGACCCTGCGCCTGGCCCACCCCCAGCTCATACTGCCGCTTCTTTTTCTTCTCCAAGTTAACTTGCGCGTAGAGCGGCTCACCGGGTTTCGGTTGCTGCAACACACACACAAGCCAACGGTTAGTTAGGGCCCTGGCACGGACGGTAGCCGGCGGGGCGAGGGGGGCGGATGTCGGGGGCGGGCCATCGCGCGGGGAAGAATCGGCCCGGTAACTTTCCTCGAGCACTTAACCACCCTTCGACTTATCCCCCTTTCGACGGCACGGTTTGGAGGCGATATCGGCCCCCGCCAGGGCGAAACATTTTTGTTTCTCTTCTTTTGTCTGCGAAACGACTGAACTTTGCTTGATTGTTTGTTTGCTTGAGCACCGATGTCCGTTTCTACCGTGGCGTGTCCGTCGTCCCGCCCGTCGGACACAGTCGCCGGCCGTCCGGCAAGGATTAAGCGAATCGCGGAAAGGGAAAATCGACAGAGGACACCGGCAGAGAAAGGGGATCGGGAAGATGTTCCTTGACCATGCACGATGCAGTGATGAAAGAATTATTACTATCGGATACTCTTTTATTATGCTCGATTAATTTGGATATAAATAGATTTATAAATAGGTTGGTGCGATGTGTCGCTATAAATCGTGCTTCGATGTGCGTCTAGCTTCTCTCTCGTACGACCCGCGATTTAACGACCGTGTCGATGTGTACCTCTTCGATTGTGTATAAAAAAAAGGAAAGAGAAAGAACTATCGTTCGTGGATCGTTTGTGCTTTTCTGTTAACCTGTTACCCTGCTCGTTCGAAACGGTAAATGAAGCCGCGTGACGAATCGAAGCCGAACGCTCTATCTACGATCGTTCCTTCGTAGCTGTCCTTATTTTATAACGTAGATAGACTCTCATCACTTGGGCTGAACGAGTCGCAACAGAATACTTTAACCGCGTTGATCAGCGTCAATTAGGCAGTGAGCTCGTTTCGCAGAAGACTACGATCCACTACGGTTTGATAACATCGTCGACAGAGTGTTGTTTTTTTTTGTTTTGTTCAACAAGAGAATCCAATCAAGCTTAATTACAATGAAAAATCGCAACGACCGTGTGTGCTGCCTGTCGATCGGAAAATGTATACGTGTTTGGTCCTGTAACGGCTACTCCCTTAAATACAATCGTGGAACCATGCGAAACACTCTAAGAGACCCTGCCGCTTCCTCGATGCTTCTATTTTCTAAGAACGGCATGAACAATTGGGGAGAACATTTTCTAGATCGCTACGCAGCCGTCGATTTAATAATCCTGGCGGTCCATTTGCGGTTAACACTAGGTTTACGGACCCTTTTGTGTACCTATTCATGGGAATTTTTCCAAAAGCAGGTATATCATATACAAGTGTCTAAAATCGGAAAGCTCTGGGAGAAATGAACCAGGATGTGTGGAGATGTTATTGCATCAATGAAAGTTAATATAAGCAGCTTAAAAACAACGTTTATGACTTCTACAACTTTAAACGTGAAATGTAAAACGCGTTAAATTGACGCGTTCCGTAAACCTAGCGTTAACAAAAGAAACGCTTTTGTAAACCAATACTCGTCCTTTCCTTCTCTGGAAGTACAAAAAGTCTGGATAGAAAAGTTCATGGAAGAAAAAAATGCGATCAATTCAACGGAGAAAACGTCCCGGGAGATGTTTGCGTCGCGTCGTTGATCGCATTTTTTGCGAACGGACAACGAAACGTCGAGCTGCAACACACTTGGTTTGCCCTGTTACACTGTTCGGCAATATTTGATGTAACTGTTGTTTTGTTGATTGAAAATCTGCCCCGGTCTCGCGTCGCCGAAACTTGTTAAGTATATATCGATTGATTATTATGTAAAAATGCAAGATACTTCATAAATTCCGTGGACTGGTTTATCGCTTCGCCCTGTGCACTCTAAAGCGACGATCCTAGATAACTCCCCTCGAAGCTTACGACTGTGAGTAATAAAAGTCTCATACACGTAATTGTTTCATTCAAAGTAAAAGCGTTGCAAATTAATTTGAATGAATAATTTGAATAATTTGAATGAACCAGCTTTTTAGTGCTAAAATTAATATATCGTTAATTCCAACAGAGCGCTGCCTTCGCAAGTAGAAGGAATTAATTTTTCTGTCAGACTCGGCAGCGAGAAAAAAAAACAATCGAAGAATGCTATTAGAGTGCAAAGGGTTTCGCTGTATACTCTATAACGGATAACTGCGTCTCCATGCTGGATGAAACACGGTGGATATAATTGGTACTCGTTTAATTGACTTAGTTTATACACCTACGACAAATGTCCGTTAAGTAAACTGCTCTCTGTTATCACAACTACGCTGATGAGGCCTCCCGCATCGTTTTCTTTCTACTCCCCCGACGATTTTCCGCTCTCGTTAACAATACCGCGGTCGGTTCATCGAATTTGTTTCGTCTCTTATTTGTTCACCGCGCACAGGCGCGTGAACATCGTACGTACAGATAATTAGCGTTCTGCGATTAATACGATCTCCGTAATGGACACTCGTCATCATTAATATTCGTCTAAAACGTTCGAGCATAGTCAGAGACAAAAATATCTTCGTATAGAATATAAAATGATAACAATGAAAAAAAAAAGGTAATAATAAAGGGAACAACAAAATCGATGCGAATATACATAAGTCTGCGCGTTGTAAGAAAAAACAAAAAATAAGGCAAACAGAATGAAATGTATTTGTTGGCAAGAGGAAGACTCGATTCTAATAATGGAATCTCGTTTTAATACTTTCCAAGTTAAGAAGCTCGTCGTTAATAAACTCTTTCGGTCGTTTCACTATTCTATCTTCTTGTCTCTTAATTTTCGTTTTAGCGCGGTAAATGAGGTAACTGCGAGTGAAAAGAGAAAAGATCAATTCCGAGCTGAAACGATACGGCGCGAAAGAGAATTTGAGAATCAGGACCCGTGTCCCCGCGCGGTTCTCGACGGGCCTTTCATGATTTCCATAAAGATGGTTTCTGAACCGCGCTATCGATGGCTAACGCGTTCGCCAGCGGTACCATTAATTGTTGTTACTTACAGGCTGATATATAGTGGGTCGACCGACGTTATTCGAGTTCATGTTCGCTCTCTGAATCGTTCTGTCCTCGTATCTGGTGCTGCCTTGGCTCGCCATGGGTCGGTTCAGCGTGCTGCAATCATAGCTACGTTCAACCGTAGGGTCGAAATGTCCGGAGGAGGATTCGGGGGTGCGGACTCTGCTTAACTAAAGGGTATATCTAACCAAGTGAACATTGACCTAGGTGGAGCGCGGATGAAAGAAAATTAAACGCAGAGTCCGGGAACGGAAATAAAGATAAATAAGAAAGATCGATTGGTAATTAAAAGGGAGGAAATGATTAACCGAAGAGTTGCACAGCCGTGATCCATTTTTCGGTGGGGCGAATCATCGATCCCCCGCTGTGTTTGGATCAATACTTTGTTACCGAGACTACCCTTCTCGCGAGGGATTTAATAAAGTTTTGCGTTCGATGGTACAACGATGAATGATAGTAAGGTTTAGCGCGATCGATTGTTTCACAAAGCTTACCTGTTCGCGTTGTTGGGTGAATTAGGCCCCGAATTCCGTGCAGCCACGGTTTTCGTCACGAAATCCTGCTCCTTCCAGCCGTGCTTCTTGTAAACGTCTCTCAGCTCTTGGTGCTGCCACATTGTGAACAAGACTTGCCCTGCGAAGCGCCGGAATTCGTACGTAATTTCAAATACCCAAGCGGCCAGCCGAACTTAACCGTTTGAGTCCCAAGCAGCGCGATCGCGCTCTTCAAATTTTCTGTCGAAAAGTCCCAGTAAATTCCAAGCGCCACGGACAGCTGACGGTACAGTCACCCACTGTCCAAGTCGCGCGCTCAACTTTGCTAACGCACGTAAATACTGGACAACGATAGCTTTCCTCGAGCGGCCAAAAAAGCCAAGATTAATTTTCTACTTACTTTTAGCATTGTTTCGTGTAGTCATTTTGAACCACACAGTTATTAGAAATAAAAATCACTTATACTCGATCACTTATACTCGACATAAAATTAAACGAGCGCTATCGCGCCGCTTGGGCTTCTTCGCGATCGATTAAGACAAACGCTATTGCGCTCTTCGGGCTTCTTCGATCGTGTTTTTTCTAAAAGCCTCTGGGACTCGAACGGTTAACGACGCGCATCGAGACTTGCCTGCAAATTTCAGTACACGAGGCGTGTACTTCTGGCGTTGCCTGGTGATGTTCATCAGTCTGTCGACACCGCCAGCGTCCAGCAACGATCGCGAGAACTCGGCGTTCTTCTTGATCACCTCGTTCAGGGTGGCCAGAACAGCGGCGATCGTGTCGTCGCTGGTGCCTTGGTCGTGCTGATTGTTCCCGGATGGTAACTTTTGAATTAGATCGCGCATAGCGTACTTCCCTATCAGCTCCTTGTTGCGCTGGTCTATCGCCAGGTTCCTGAGGGCCGTGGCCACGGCGCAGACCACGCGGTCCACCTATTGAAAAGCAAGGGAACGAAATCGAGCAACGGACGAGAAGGAAAGTGGATCTAAATTTGCTGATTACACTCTGTCCAACGCGAATTTTCATCCGCAATACGCATCAGGTAATCCTCGTGGAGTTTCTCGCCCTGAATACGAATCCGGAAGCAGAATCGCTGCATCGCGTACAGTTGTCGAAAAACATGAATTGTAAAAACATACGATTTTCGATAAAAATAACATATTACGTGAAAACGAAAAACGACAGAAATTCCCTTTTGGTCTTGAAAAATAGAGGGAAGCCTGTCGTGTTCACAAAAATTCATGTTTTTCAGAAACCGTACGCGATGCGGGATCACTGCTTCCGGATTCGCATTCAGGACGATCAACTCTGCAAGGGCCACCTAACGAATACTGCACGAGAAAAAGTTCAAATTTGTTGCACAGTGTTACATGAATTTCGCTTAGACTAATAAAAAATCATTTCTCGAGATCGCACCTCCATTCGCAAAAGCTCCACCAAGATAGGAAGCCCCTTCTCCTTTCTCACAGCTGCGCGTATCTCGATGCTGGGCTGCCAGTAACAAGCTGCCAGATTCTGAAGTGCCCCGGCGGCCGCCTCCAGTGTTTCCGGATTAGAGCAAGTCTGCAATAGCTTCAGGTAGGACTGCACCACTTCCGGTTGCCACAGCAACTCCATCCCTCTGACCGGTTCCGTTCTTGGACTGGTGGTACGCGACGTCGTGGTCTCCTTCTGCACAGGCTGGCTGTCCTTCTTCTTCTTGCTGCCCCCGAAGCAACCCAAGTTCTCACCTAAAAAGCACAGGGATTTATTAACAAAAAAAAAAACAAGAGAACTTTATAGATACTGCAAGCATTTAGCAGCGGCTCGGTTATTATAAATTCACGGTCGTGAATGGATCGATCAAATGTCCATGTTAACTTTCCTCGACGAGGACTGTGTGAATTGTTCTCTGTGTGAATGGGGGCTAGTTCTATTCGGGTAACTACAAAATATACCAATCAACGGGACACTGGCGAGCAGTAATAACATGGGGACAGGCGTCCGCAAAATGCACAGGGGGGAGATGCGCTATTATTAAAAGCCTCGCGTTAATCGCGATCACTGCAAGCTAACTAAATTCGGCTAATTATTACGGCGCGTGATCATTGAAATGTGATCGATAGAACGGTGATACGGGAACAACGATTTCGATTATCTGCTTCGCTTGCCAACGATACCCTCCTGTCTCTAAATTTCCGTAGAGAGTATCGTCTGCTGGCTCGCGATAAGATTCGGGCATGACTAAACCGTCCGGGTGATTGTAAAGGAAGGGAACATGCACCGACTGCGACGCAACGCACACCTTCCACAAAAGAAATGAAGTAGAAAAATGAAAAGAGCGATGGTATTACAAGAATGTCTTACCTTGACATAAACTGTACGCTAAAAGAAAATTGAAACACACTTTAATCCATGCTAAACTAGGAAGGATGTTAAACTTTCTATTTCTCTCTCTTTCCACGGTTTACCAAATTATATGAATTTCATTCTCGCGCAAAAAAGGTGGAGTTTATGATACAAGGATTTAAGGAGGCA
The DNA here is from genome assembly GCA_023838395.1 of Holcopasites calliopsidis. Lineage (NCBI taxonomy): Eukaryota > Metazoa > Arthropoda > Insecta > Hymenoptera > Apidae > Holcopasites > Holcopasites calliopsidis. Next base: position 596,932 of record JALHAQ010000025.1, read on the forward strand.
ACACCGAAGGGGACACACCAGTCTGCCCCTGCAAAGGTACACACACTTATCGATCAACGAACGGTGTGCGCTAGTTAGTTTCATCGTTTATCACCGGATTAATGCTCCGTCAAACGTGTAAGCGGTATCAACCAAAGAAGAAATTGAGAAATAAAGAGACGTAAGCATCACAACGAACGTTCAGTGTAACACGGATGTGTGGATTGGGATCATTTCGACAGAGAATATGTCAGGCGCCACAAGCTACGACTCCTATAATTACTACCTTTCGCACGGTTCGCGCACGATGGAGTGTGAAACGCGCAGCGATTTCCTTTTATCGAAGTCTACAGAGGGTGCGAATTGGCCCCTTCGTCTTATCGTCCTGCCCCATCGCCCCCGCCCCGGCAGCCGCTTATCACCAACGTGCATACAATTCGCCTGCATGCGCGTCGCCGCATGCCCATCGAGTGAAACCATCGTGTATTTACCACGGGACAAGGGGGGAACAAAGCTAACCCTTCGTTCGCAAAGAGACCGGCGAGCGCCCTCTCACCTTTCGCTGGCGCGGCTACCCTGTTCTGAACGGTCGATTGGATCGGATGCTTGTCGTAATTCGGATCCTCCACTTCCTGGCACCGATAGCTGAGATTCCGTAGGATGCACACGCAGTTCTCCACGATCTTGTTACCGATGTTCGACTTCTCGATGGCCGACCGTACCACGTACAGAAGAGCGTCCACGAGACCCTCGCACTCGCGAAGCTTCTTCCTCGCGTACTCCCCTGCGCTCGAGACGTTTCTGAGGACACCGGAAGCGTTTCTAAATACGGTGGACCAACAGGTTTCCCCGCTGGACGAGCTCGGGTCCCAGCCGCTGTGCGGGATGATTATGTTGTTCACTACCATCGTTACGCCGTCGTCAATGATGGATTTCTTCAGATCCTAAAAATATATATGGATGTGTGTATTGTACAATTTTAATGGGGATTTAGCCAATTATTCTGCCAACCCGGGTTATTAACCGTTTGAGTCCCAAGCAGCGCGATCGCGCTCTTCAGATTTCGTGTCGAAAAGTCCCAGTACATTCCGAGCGCTACGGACAACTGACGGTGCAGTCACCGACTGTCCAAGTCGCGCGCTCAACTTTACTGACGCACATAATATTGGACAACGATAGCTTACCTCGGACGGCCAAAGAAAAAACCAAGATTAATTCTTTACTTACTTTTAGCATTATTTCGTATTTTGAACCAACATTTCGAATCGCACAATTATTGGAAATAAAAAGCACTTATATAGAACAACGCGTCTGATCACTTATACTCGACATAAAATTAAACAAGCGCTATCGCGCCGCTTGGGCTTCTTCGCGATCGATTCAGACAAGCGCTATTGCGCTCTCCGGGCTTTTTCGATCGTGCTTTTCTAATAGCCTCTGGGACTCGAACGGTCAATAAAGAATTATTCAATGGAACCGTTCAGCATTCCCACTGACCTCGCAGGACGATAAATTCCACAAGACGCCGGTCACCAGTTCCTTCACGTCCGCATCGGACGTCCTGCGCAGTAGATTGATCAACGCGGGCACACCGCCCGCGTTCTTGATAGCCCTCTTGTTCTCGTCGTTCTGCCTACCGTACGACAGATTCCTCAACGCGCCGCAGGCGTTCCTGTACACGTCGGGGTTATCGTGATCCAGCAGCTGCACCAGCGGCGGTATGCCGCCCAAACTGCGCGTCTTCTGCTTGTTCGGGTCGTCCATGTAGCAGAGATGCTGCAGATACGCCGCCGCGTTCGCCTTGATGATGTTGTTCGGATTGCTCAGGAAGCCGATCACCTCGGACAGATTCGGGTCACGCCATCTCATGGACTTCTGATCGTCGTCCAACGGGCTGGCCATGCCGGGAACCACCGGGTGCCGGGATTGCAGCCGTTGAAGATGCACCTCGTCCTCGAACATCCCCGGCGGAACTCCCGAGGACAGAGGGACGGGGTGGCCATCGTCGTAGCCGGGGACGTCGCCGGGAACCGCGACTGGACCGACCCCGACGCCGGGGCCGTAACCGACGGGGCCGTAGGGGGACGGAGACACGTAACCGTAGGCCACTTTATTCTCGTCTGAAACAGGAGGGACCGCTATAGGAGTAATTATTGATTAACAGAGAGAAACAGGGCGAAAGAAAAATGACAAATAGAAGGAAAACTTGGGATACTCGTGCAAGCATACCAAAAGAAACCAAAACCCCATGTACAGTACCGGACGAATGAATTCGGACAGAAATGTTTTTGTTTCCCTACACTGTGACATTTCTGATAGGAGAAGGTCACTCTGTGTTTTGTTTTCTATTAGTTGAAAGCTAGCCCACGAAGTTAGACGTAGATATTTACTGTATATTACGTATAAGGTAGGTTTTATTCGAATTTGCTTGGACAAAAGTATTCGGACATTTCATCTATGCGTGTAATTTATTTTTTAATATTTATATATTTATTAAATTCTTTTTTTGTGCTTTTATCCTATTGTTACGAAGATGGTGCGAGGACGAAGTTTACCGAAATATATGAAGGAACAGGTTGTAAATGCTTTACAAAATGGCGAATCCATATCTGACGCTTCCCGACGCTTTAACATCGCGAAACAAACCGTGTACTGCAGTCAAAAGCGGTTTCAAGAACGAGGACACTTAGAAAATAAATTCAAGTCTGGCCGCCCGAAAAAGACCTCAATTAGACGAGACAGACAAATACGACGTCTGTCAATTGCTGATCCCAGGAGGACTGCAATAGACATCCATAGATGTTTAATCGACACTGATGACTTGGACATTAGTGTGCGCACAGTACGACGTCGGCTAATGTATTTCGAGTTACATGGACGACACGGAGTGAAGAAACCATTGATTTCGAAAGAGAATAGGATGGCCTGACTTAAATTTACTCAGGAACACCTTCATTGGTCAATAAAAGACTGGTCCAATGTGCTTTTCAGCGATGAAAGTAAATTGAAATGATTTGGATCTGATGGAATTCAGTGGCTACGTCGACCAAAAGGTCAAAGATTCAACGTGCGTTATCAAATTCCCACAGTAAAGCATGGAGGAGGAAGCATTATAGTTTGGGAGGTGCTTTCCCGGTCACGCCGTTGGTCCATTGCGGCAGATTAAAGGTATAATGAAGAAGGAACAGTGCGTAGAAATATTAGAGACAGACATGCTGCCTCGTGCAAGGGAAATCATGGACGAAAATTGGATATTCCAACATGATAATGATCCGAAACACGCCTCTAATGCCGTGAGAAATTGGATTCGTGTAAATAATGTGAACGTTCTTAAGCGGCCATCGCAAAGTCCGGACCTAAATCCAATAGAATCCATCTTTGGGAACATTTGAAACTATCCGTAAAAAATGAAAAATTTCTAAATACTGCTAGATTGTACAACACTCTCTGTCAAAAATGGCGAAACATTGCTCCTGCTACATTAAATAGTCTTTTGAAGTCTATGCCCGAAAGAATGCAAGCAGTTATTGATTCCAGAGGTTATTCTACTAAATATTAATTTATCCTTTTATTCTCATGAATAACATTCGTTTATATTATCATTTTCTCAAGATACAAGTTTTGTCCGAATACTTTTGTCAAATTTTTGTCTATCGTTCAATATATATATTTTATGTTATACTTTGCTAAATTGGTTTACATACATTATTTATCACCCTGACCTTCGTAAACTGCTCAATTGATTTTATATTAATATCGTGACTTGTTCGTAAAACCTAAGAGAAATCATTTGTCCGGTAGTGTACCTTTGGAGCACGGTGTTACCATTACTTGAAAGATCCCTGGCGTGCTTCAGGTATTATTTTCCCGCGGATCGAAACACTTTCGTTAGATGACAATCATGAAATTGACCAGAAACCGCCCCGTTTATTGTACGAGCGTTGCGCCACGCATAATTCACTCGCATTATCTTCAGTAACGTTTAAAGGGTTAGCGGGACGTGGAATAGCGGGCAGAGTGGAGAAACGCGGTACCAATGAGCAGGACGAAGATGTAGCTTAATGAGCGAGAAGATGAGAGTAGACGAAAGAGAGAATTGTGTTAAATAAATTATCTATGTGATCCTACCATGAGGATGCTGTGAGGGTTCGCCAGAGTCATCCATATTCCAAGAGTTGCTGATCTGATCTAGAGGGGGCACAAAATAACAACGAATGTCAGGCATAGAGATAATTAAAGTGAATTATGCTGTGGCCCGTGCACGGCCGGACAAATAGCCGCGATCCGCTGCGACGTGAACAGCTGAGAGTATCCGGTTATAGAGCTGTCTAGGTGGTAGGCATCGTTACGAACCTCGTCCGAAAAACAAAGGGAAACGTATGAAAAAAAATATGGAAAACTATACGACTGCGATGCCGGAGGTGTTTATAAAATAAAATGGTAATTCTCGTTTTTAAATAACAATGAGACTGATACAATAGTGGAGAGAACGGTTCTCCATCTCCTACTTCTTATTGATCCCTCCGTCGTGCCAGAAAATTATGTACACCTCGCGCGAGAGGGCTAATTAATAACCCACTACATTACTGAAATAAAAATCGCGATCCATTCTGGATCCTGGCTTCGACTTGGCCCCTCCACAAACAGGGGCCGCAACCGGAATTGAACCTGACACAACTTTTCGACCGATCGAACGTACCATATTGGTCTCCGGGACCGCCAGGACTGGGGGTGATGCGATAATGATCCTGCAACGCAGGATTCAGACCAGGATCGATGTCGTTGTAGCCACCTTCCACGTACGGCGCCGCCTTGCGCAGGTATTCTTGAATCAGAAAAAAAAGGGGGGACGAGTGAAGGCACCGTGTCGTTGCGACGCCTCTGTCCGCGTGTTCAACGCGGTCGAAAACGAAGGTTAATACCGCTTACCGTGCGGCGGCGAGGTACGGCTGTGCTCCGAAGGGCTATGAGGACTGTGCGGGGAATGCGAGCGCGGCATGTAGATGCCGTGCGGCCCCGGATACCCTGGCTGCGGTGGATAGCCGAGGTACGGCTCGTAATGCTCGTAGCCGACCATGTACGAGTCCGCCGGATATCGCGGGTCCGCGTGCTGATAATCCTGTGACATCAACGGCACCGACATGTAGCTGACCACGCCCGGATCCGGCTCCATGTGCGACACCTCGCGCACCACTTTCGTCGCGTTCGTCACCTGCACGAAATTGCAATGCTTTTATCATATGATACCGCTGAGCGGACCGGGCGAGTATTAAGAGCACCCGGGACTACCGAAATTACTGGCAGTACCGTTGATAGCTTAGAGCGCTAAGAACAGTTACAAGGGAACGCACCGAAGGGGCAATCACCGACTTCGATGAAGTCTAATGTATAATGTAGCTCACGCGAAAATGATTGACGGGTATTTCTTTTTATCGGCAATCGCGCGTGTTACAGGGGCGAAACACGCCCCCTAAGTTGGGCTTGCGAAATCGATTTCGACGAATGTCTCGGAAGCTACTAGGAATAGAGCAATCGTGTAACTAGATGAAATTAGTATATTTTTTTTTTAGCAACGAGTTTAGCGATGTAAACTAGTTTGTCGAAATAATGTATTGTAAAATGACATAAATCTGATAGTTTCTTTCCAGTTGTAAATAAATTTCCTTGAGGATTTGTTAATAGAATCTATGCACGGACAGACTACAGATCATTTGTAATTTCGATTTTTGCATTACAAAAACGTTACTATATTTGACATTTTCTTCACGCGCAGAGTACCCGAGTTGTTCCTCGTTTCTTGAATACGTGCTAGCTCCGAAAGAGCTATCTTATTGCGAGACACCCACACTGCAGTTTTTAAACAAAAAGTACCAATTTGCGTGAATTATTCAATGGGATTTCTCCAGTATCGATGCTCCACGAAATTATTATTTCAAAATGTAAATCCGTGAAGCAAAACTTCGCAAGTTTTGCGAACTTTCGTGGTCTATTATCTACGCAGCCACATCGAAACCACACGTATCGAAACATGCGCCGATACCTGGGGCAAGATAATTGATCGTGAATCGAGGACTGTAACTTTACAATATTATTCCGCGTATGTAAGTCCGAATTGTAATATTAAATTAATTGTCACCTCTTTCCGACAATTCGGGTACACTACTGTGCGCATGAAGGAAATTCCAAATATAGCAACTTTTTTGCAATGCAAAGATCAGAATACCATTTTATCCGCGGTTTGCACCTGGATGCATAGCTTCTATAAACATGAGGGGATATATAGGAATGTTTTAACTATTCCGACAGGCGGTGTATGAGTATGTAAATGATTTCACTCGGTTAGTACACTAACACAATTTATTGTGATTTGTGTACCAAATAAAACGACTACAGGCGTCACTGACTCTTAGCGAATTTTTCTACAAACTCTCGTCGATGGCCGAAGCATCCGCTTCTTAAAAGCGACTCCGCGCGGACTCAAAACTATTTTCCACCAATTGACGCCTTCCATTTAAGTTCTAACCAATCGTTATCAGTTCGCACTTTTTACCGACTTCCGGTGGAGGTAGGCTAGAGTAGGGGTGGACGCCGGTTTGCACTTCCGGTAGCCTTTTGGAAATTCCCACCGTAAGGGTGCACACGGGCAATCCGCCGGAGCCCTGGTGGCCTCGCACCCATAACCTTCTGCGGACTTAGATTTTACAACAGGTGTAATTAACTGTCGCCATTCAAACCTAAAATCCTTAATATAGGTTTTCCGAAATTCCGCCTTTCACATGCAGCTAGTCGCTACAAATCTACCGTATTCCAGAAAATTTGTTCACATTTAACTGGAAGAAAACTATCAAAAGTATGTCGTTTTTCAATATATTAAACAAATAGGCGTTTAACAAAATAATTTACACCGTGAAATTCGTCGTTAAAAAATACTAGTTTCATCTATTTGCACAATTGCTCTATTCCGAGCAGCTTCCGAGATATTCGTCGGGATCGATTTCGCAAGCCCTTTCTTTGGGGGCGGGTTTCACCCCTTTAACACGCGCGATTGTCGATAGAAGAAGATACGTGTTAAACACTTTTATGAGAGCTACATTATACGTCGATTTCATCGAAATTGATAATTATCACTTTGGTACGTTCCCTTTGTTAGAGTACTGCAAGAATTGAATGTTTGGATTATTGGGAATATTAATAGTTTTGCGTAATGCATATCGAACATTGTGTATCGAGAGTGCTGAGAATAGAAGAAATCCTCAAGAAACATTCCCAACAATCGTTCCTTTCGAAAATTAGATCGGTATAATTAAAATGGAAAAGGTCGAATCCCACTTGTTGAACAGTTTGCTGCTTATGGCTCCGGATGAGCAATGGATCCTCCTGGACAGACAAATGGGACGAATGCAACGAATGGGTGTCCGCCTGGCCGTTACTTCCGTGGTAATCTGCATCACTCTGTCCGCTGCAAAGCGCAATATCGTCGAATTTGGAGTACACCAAGAACAATCCACGATTTATTCGCACGAATTTTTGATAGCTTACGTGTATTGCGGCATGTCGGGGCCCTTCTCCTGGAGAACGCGTCTGGAAAATACAAGGCGTCCGATCACCCTTCCTATCTATCATCGTAAAATTACGAGATCATAGAATCCAAGCTACTGAATTCAAAACTAGAGGAACGACGAATGCGAAATAATAATAGAAGAAAGCCTATGGCAAGAAAGTAAAAGAACGAAACACGAACGTTTGGGTAAATATTCAATCAATGCAGACAGATCGGTTAAACTGAAAAATCCAAGCAGCATCCAACAAGTACTGCTAATTGCACATTACTTTCAGCCATGCTAAACGACACACACAGACACACGTGTTAGCGCTACTGGGACTACTCATTCTGACATTCGCGTGTACAATTATATTTAAATCGAGCAATTTAATCAACAGATGTTTTAATACGACTTCTACGAGGAGAATGAAACTATCATCTTTTTCCCAAAATCGATTGATCTTTGGCCCTCAATGTAAAACCAATGGCAACCACCATATCAGCCCATATTTGCTAAATAAAATTTCTAAAAAAAAAAAGTTCACAGAAGATGCAATAGAAAAATAGACTATTATGAGTAGACTGCGGACTTCTATGCATTTACAGAAAATTTAAAGAAGCAAAATTGCGCAAGATGCATTTAATATGAATAAATATGCAACATATCCGAATTATAGTGCTTTCTATAAGTCCTGGTAAGTGAAACGAGTTCCCACCAATGTTGTGCTTTTTTTTTACTATATTATCAAAAATGCGAGTTTGCATAAAGATTCGCAGTCTAATTACACTGTTCAACAAGAATTTTGTTTTGTAATAACCACTAGGTGGCCCTTATAGAATTTCTCGTCCTGAATACGAATCCGGAAGCAGAATTGCTCTATCACCCTCAGATTTCGAAAAACACGAGCTTTTGCAAAAACATGCGATCTTGGGCAAAATGGAGGAATTACGTGAAAAGTAAAAACGATAGAAAGTTCGTCTTGGTTTTAAAGGGTATGGCAGAGTCTCCCGAATACAATGATATATAATTTTATAATATTTTGTGGTTTTGAATGCTTGTCAATGGCGATCAAAGTTCGAAAAAGAGATGATGCGCGTACTTTCTACTCAGTATTTCTGCATTTGTAGGAAAAGCGAGGAAGCGTCTTGATGACGCTTTGCCGCCATGCGGCAGGGCCGTAGCCACGCGTGATCGACATCGTGTGGATCCCCCTACATGGCACCTGTTCTCTAACAATGTACGTTTCATTCCGTTTATGTATTCTTGGACGATAATTCCGAAATTACAATAAAGTCTTACGAATCACGCTCAGTTTTCAGTATTCCTGCATACACACGTATGATTTGTTAATACGATGTCAACTGAAGCAAACAACATTGTTTATGAACTTACAAAATGTTCATTGTTACGATTGTATGCAATTTGAGATACTGTCCCAAATATATCAATATTTGAAACTTATCAAATAATATTTTAAGCCCACACGAAACCCATTTAGGTATCATTTGTTCATCATTTTTAAACAGATCCCTTACAATTCGTCTGAAATATAGCTGAAAGCGGAAAAGTAACATAATTTTGTGAGGTTTCGTAAAGACGGGGATGTAAGAGTCTTATCACAGGACATTGTCGAAATATAAATTGTCGCTTAGGTTTTCTTAGGATTAAAAGGCTTCGTATTAACAAATCATATGTACTTCTGCAGAAATACTGAAAACCGAGTGTGATTCGTACTACTTTGTTGTACTTCCGGAATTACTGGCCAAGAAAGAAAGCAGTCATTATCGTTAGTAAACGGGTGCTATGTAAGGGGATCCACTCGATGTCGTTCACGCGTGGCTACGGCCCTGTCGGCCCGACATACGCCAGCGATGGCGGCAAAGCGTCGTCAACGCGCTGCCGATGCACATTTTCTCGACCTGTTCGAATGGAAAACCGTTCCAACAGTTTCTCTGGACGGTTTCTTCTTCAGAAATGCATACAGAATCCGATGCCAGAGACCTAACTTTTCCTACAAATGCCAAAATAGTGAGCGAAAAGTACGCGCATCGCCTCTTTTTTTTAACTTTCATCGCCATTGACAAGCATTCAGAACCACAAAATATTACAAAATTATATATCATTTTGTTCGGAAGCCCCCCGCCCCCATCTTTTAAGAGCAAAATCAACTTTCTATCGTTTTTACTTTTCACGCAATTCTTCCTTTCCCCCCAAAATCGTATGTCTCTACAAAAACTCGTGTTTTTCGAAATTTGAGGGTGTTAGAGCAATTCTGCTTCCGGATTCCTATTCAGGGCGAGAAACTCTACAAGCATCACCCGGTGGTTATTGCAAAACAGAAAAAGAAAGTTGAAATTTGTTGGACAGTGTTATCGGCATCGATGATGAACGTTAATCGTACACGGTCGATCAGAACGACTAGACCCAGCTAGATTAGACGACGTTAGTCACCTCTGCGTGATCTCAGTGCGCGTAATGCTGTGCTCCTGTCTCTGCTCGATCCGACGATTCACCAGCCTGGCATTAATAATTTCGCACGGATTAATGAATTGTATCCGCGCGCACCGCGCGTGTCGTGCTTCGATTCCAAGGGGGTTGCAAAAGCTCGAGCCACAGATCTTGTAACTGTCTTTTTCATCATTTCCGCCGGGGCCGCGATCTATCCAAGGTTCATCCGCGACGCGGAGCCACGCGGGAAAGAATTGATCGAACGAATGCGGGAGGACGGAGTGCAGACGCGCGGGACTCTTTTACCTTCGTTCCGAGCTATTACCGCGAACAAGTTTTGCCAATTAACCGAAATTACGTTTCGGCGGCTGGTCGGGGTGAGAGAAGGGACGCGCTGGCTTTACCGAAAGACGACCGGCCGGGCCTATTATTTAGCGAGGAAGTAGGAGAGCGCGGCGGAGATAAGTTTTAGGTAATTATTAATTGGTTACGAGCCTCTCGACCGAGAGCTCGAGGAGAGAAAGACACTTACAGACAGGAGTCAACCAGCTGATTATTTGACATACCAGCTGATTTTATCGTCTAGTGCCGCTCGGCAGTCGATGACGTCCCCTGAAACACGGAAAAAGACGCCAACATGAATAAAGAAGAAGGGAAGACAGACAGATGGTACGATAAATAAATAAATAAAATTCTTTGACTCGTTGAAATATTATTAACCGCGACTCTCTCTTTCTTAGTGACGTTCGCACATTGACAGAAGCAACTGGCACAAGAATTCTAATTGCACAAATTGAATAACCCTCCCAAGGAGCGACCAGAAGCTCGCTCGAGCAAAACGCACGCGAAACTGATTCATACTTAATCGATTGCTCTGATAGGAACGATCCTTTTAGAACCCCTTAACAAAAAAAAAAGTGAAACTCGAGGAAGGGAACACGCGATACAGTTCAAACACAAACCGCGAAAGCTCGTTAAACGTTAATTTCATTTCGAGCGCGAGAAGCTCGTGCGCTGCGGCGTCTCCGCTTTGATTAACCCTTCCCTCCTTTCTTCCTTTTTTTTTTTGTTGGCGGTCCAAAGCGTTAATTAGTTTTATCGCCCTCGCGAAACTGGCGGCAGTTCGCTGCGTTAAAATATAGAACCTACAGACAGTTTAATTAATTTGTCACCTAGTCGCTCTTTTATCACGCGATTCGACTACCTATACCCCCCCCCCCCCCTACCCCCTTCCGCCGGTTATGCATGATATGTAGTGGACAGAGGAGTTGACTAACGAATTCGTCTAACGCGACTACGATCCCGATGGCCCGCAGGGAACGGCTTTTCTAAAAGGGATTCTTGCTCGCTGACCGCCGCCGCTGTCACGACGCTGGATTCTAACCCGACTAACGAACTTCGTTCCCACTTATTGTGCGGGATCGTCCTTTTTCCGGAGCGACATAATTGCCTTGGCGGCTATGCAGAAGCCGGTCGTTCGGGAAATGTGCGTTTGGAGGAGGAGTCTGTTATAATTGGCACAACAGTGGGTCGAGTTCTGTGTAGACGATGAAGGATCATGAAAATATGGAATATTATAGGAAGTATTTCAAGATAGCTGAAGATTATGTGTATTATAATAAAATGTTATATATTAATGGGATAACCTGTTTTCACGTTTCGAAGAGATCATTGAGATAATCATTCATCGGATGTTAATCAATTTTGTGGGAGAAATTCGATTGGGTTTCGGAAACGAGTGCGTACAAGGGAAAAAAAACAATATCTCGGATGCAGCAGACCTTTGTTTCTATTAAGTAATAATAATCGTTCAATATTATCCAGAGACAACCTAATCTTTTATTATCTTTTTTCACTGCAAGTTTAGGTCGCGTAATTTTGCGAATTCTGAGATAATCATTCATCGGATGTTAATCAATTTTGCGGGAGAAATTCGATAGGATTTCGGAAACGAGTGCGTACAAGGGAGAATAAACAATATCTCAGATGCAATAGAACTTTATTTCTATTAATAAATAAAATCGTTCAATATTATCCAGAGACAACCTAATCTGTTACTATTTTCTTACTATTTTTTTTAGTGCAAGTTTAGGTCGCGTAATTTCGCGAATTCTGAGATAATCATTCATCGGTTGTTAATTAATTTTGCGGGAGAAATTCGATAGGATTTCGGAAAGGAGTGCGTACAAGGGGGAATAAACAATATCTCAGATGCAGTAGAACATTGTTTCTATTCAGAAATAAAATCTTTCCATATTATCCAGAGACAACCTAATTTTGTATTTTTTTTTTTTACTGCAAGTTTAGGTCGCGTAATTTTTCCGCTCCTCATCTGAACGCAGTTTTTAATTCGGAAACGTCCTAGTTAAGAGGTTTCAAAGGCCCCGGCGAAAAAGCGGGCGCACACATGCGCTTCTTTTTCCAGCAATAATTGCGTTAACGTCGATTAGGAGCGGCGGTGTGCCGAGTGCAGCATCGATCTCGCTCCTCCCTGGCCGCGGAATCCAGGTCGAAGGCGCAATCAGAGAAGCGAAGCTTAAACAAATTCCCTTGTCTCGACAGCTTCTCCCAATCTTACCCTGAGATGAAGCTCTCTCGGCGTTCGCCGCTCTCACGATTTCTTCTCCCTTCCGGTAAATTCGACTGCCATCAATAATTGCGGAGGAATTCCGGTTCTTTCGTAGCTCTTTGCTCGGTCTTGTCGCTTTAATGCTCGAAGAATACTTGTTCGTAGCTACAGGGATGTAATCACCAGGTATGTAAATACGAGACCGGAATTTTTGTATAGAAAATACACGTTTATTGTGCGAAAATGATACAAAATATTTTATTCGAAGTATCGCCCATCGGTAGCTATACATTTTTCCCATCTCTCTGTCAATTTGTGGATGCCATGCCAAGAAAATTGTTCCTCTTTTGAGGCAAACCAGTCATCGAGCCATTTTCCTACATTTTCGTAAGGTGTGAAGCGCTGCTCTGCAAGTGCGTGTCTCCATCGATGCGAATAAGTAATAATCGGATGGAGCCAAGTCTGGTGAGCAAGCCGCATGCGAAAGTATTTCCCGATCCTTTCCTTCATCGGTTTTGCTGTGTGCGATGGCGCATTATCATGAATGCAAAATCACTTTGTGCTGCCTTTTTTTATATTCCGGTCGTTTTTCACACAGAGCTTGATTCAAATCGATCGTTTGTTGTCGGTAGCGTTCAGTATTAACGGTTTCGCCAGGTCTTAGCAGCTCATAATAGATCACACCCTTCTGATCCGACCAAACACAGAGCATTGTCTTCCGTTCATAGCGATTTGGCCTTGCAGTCGACGTCGATGGTTCGGCCCGGAGTTACCCATGATCTTTTACGCTTAGGATTCTCGAAATATGTCCACTTCTCATCGCCAGTTACAATTCGATGGAGAAATGACTTTCTTTTGTACCTGGCGAGTAACATTTCGCAAGTGCTTTTTCGGTTTTGCCGCTGTCTTTCATTCAATTCATGCGGAACCCATTTTCCCATCTTCTGGATCTTTCCCATGGCTTTCAAACGTATGGAGAGGGCTTCTCGCGTCACATTTAATTGACTCGTGAGTTGTTGCGTTGGAGCGTCATCCTCATCCAACAATGCTTGCAATTCGCTGTCTTGAAACTTTTTCGGTGGTCTTCCACGTTCCTCGTTTCTTACGTCAAAATCGCCACTTTTGAATTTTTTAAACCACTCAAAGCACTGTGATTCATCGATTGCATGCTCACCGTAAGCTTCGACAAGCATTCGATGCGATTCTGCAGCAGTTTTCTTCAAATGGTAACAGAAAATCAATGCTGTCCGCAAATCGTAGTTGCCAGGCACAAATTTCGACATGTTCAACGCTATTAAAAACTATGCTGTTGTATGAAACTTGTATTGTTGTGAGTTGAAAATCATTATCAGATGTCAAAACACAAAAATGGCGTCAATGACGCGGTTTGACGGTAACTACATTGACAGCTAGCGCCACGTATTGGCAAATTCCGGTTTCATATTTACAGACTTGGTAGAGATTCTACTCCCATTATCGGACAATCTTTTGGGTCGTTGCGTTACGTCTGTAGAATACGAGGTCTGACACCAAAAAAAAAAAATACCAGACTGCATTTGTTACTGCACTATTTTAACAAATCTTGAAACACAATTCTGCGACACCACAAATAATATTTATATTTAACAGTTAGCATCATAAAATAGTAGCTATATTTCTTCATCAATAAAATGGCCCAATCTGCGAGCCGGTCAAATGTATATGAGCTCCAACACAAAGGAAAACGAGACCGCGTTTGTAACTCTTTTAACAAATTTTGAAAATCGACTCTTATGGCTCCCCAAGTAGTTCCTCTCCTGAATTGATACACAGCTGCGTACAATGCTTCCGTTGTTCAAGACAATTCCGCAATTCATTTTCCGTAAGACTGCTGGCGACCTCTGCCGTTTTCGCTTTGACATCTTCTACAGTAAAAAAATAACGCGTCCCCTTCGGCGCCGGTTTGATTTTTGGAAGAAGATGAAAATCACAGGAAGCGAGGTCTGGCGAACGGGGTGGATGTTCAAGAGACAGCGATTCGTTTGTTTTGTTAAAAACTTGTGTTTCACTGGCCAAGCGCCTGTGGGCCGGCGCGTTGTCCTGGCGCAAAATCCGCCCAATTTCTCCGTAACGTTGGACGTTTGTGCCTCGCACGTTCTCGCGATTCGATCTAAGCTCCGATGTGATACCTCTGATTTACCGTTCGGACATTAGGTATCCACTCCGCCATCGTAATACCCCTGAATGTCGAAGAGGAACAATCAACGCCACCTTTAACGCATGCCCTGCCCTCCAAAAATCTTTTGTGCCGTTCGAAAACACGCGCGCGAGACAAACGATCCACGCCGTACGCGTCGCTCGACAATCGAAAAGTATCCGTTGCGGATCTCTTTCATTTAACGAGGAATTTAATGTCAATTCGTCGGTTCATTCTTAGAGGTCGGCATTTTCCGGCCGACCGAGAAAACAGGAGTCTGTTCAAAGTTGCGTCCTGTTACACTAAAAATAGCGATCGTGCCAAGGTTTGTAACATTGCAAGAGAACAGAACACGCTATACACAGTTATTCGTGTATTTGGCGTCCCTTATTGTACTTTTTCATTCCCCACATATAGCGCTAGTCTCGTGCCCTTTCTGTCAGACCTCGTATTTTATATCCATGCAACAAGATTAACTTTGTCACACCTTTCTCTTCTTCTTTGTTTTTTTTTAAAGTCCTTATTTAAACGTCTATGCACGTTTCCCCCGGAGAGCTAAACCGATCTCATCGAGCCTAAACACTGGAGCAAAGAACGGGCTGCACTTCAGGCTCTTTACCCTTAACGCGGAGCATCTTAACCCAGTGCACCACCCCCGTTCCTCGTAGCACAGGAATCGATTTTACCCGAGGCATTTCCGCGCACGATGTATTTCCCACAGGATCCTAGGCAGGATCTTCGATCTTGGCCGTTCGAGGGGGCTAGAAAGCTTCGAGCCGGAGAGTAATTAAGACTCGGAGCGGCTAATTGCCGTCCGTGCGGCTAACGAAGTGTGCGCGCGATTTCCGCTCGCTGCAACCGCAAACACACTCGGACGTGTCCGTTTTATCACGGAATTACGTCCTTACTAACGAGCCCCTACCCCGGTGGCTCCCCTGTATCGCCCTTTTATTTTTATTTTGCAAGCCAGAAGACGTTGATGGAAATAATTAACTAGACGCGGATCTGTTTCGTTCGGCACTGTGTTTTTCATCGAATTTTCTATCGTGAGAATTAATAATCGACATCGCTACGTTCTGTCGCGTGGAATAACTCGAACTCCGAAGCATTTGCCGTATCGAATCCCTGGGGGGGTGTAGATTCACGAAGCTTCGGAATTTATTAGCGCAGCCAAGAATACAAAGAGATAGGCTTTATTCATTTTCAATCAAATCTCACAAACATTTCTTTCATTTCCCTATGATTTTCTCCACTCTTTCGGACTCCCATCCGTTTCCTAACTTTCGCTTACCAATTCCCATCTGTCCCCATTGCAATCAACTGCATCCCCTCGTCGATGTACTTTACACTTTACTAATCTACCGTGTTCAGCCGTTTCCGTTCTAATATTAATTCCAATACGCAGCACGGTGAAACGGTGGCCGCGCGCAGATCGGAAACGCTCAAGAGCAGGATAAAACAGGTATCAGCGGCGGAGTAAAAGCGCGCCGTTTAGAGATGAAAGGGTGGAGCGAGGACTGCTGTGGTGCCACGCGTTCAGCATTCCTGCCTCTGAATACGTAATTTTCGGTCAGCAAAAGCGAGGGCGGAGGACAGTCCGG
This sequence comes from Holcopasites calliopsidis, assembly GCA_023838395.1. Classification (NCBI taxonomy): domain Eukaryota; kingdom Metazoa; phylum Arthropoda; class Insecta; order Hymenoptera; family Apidae; genus Holcopasites; species Holcopasites calliopsidis. The sequence goes on from JALHAQ010000025.1 coordinate 613,249, forward strand.
CACGGTAATAGAATGCACGCGTACGGTTTTATGCGCGTCTCTACGCTGACACACGCATCTACGTAAAAGGCGTTCCTGCAACCTGATGCGATCCACCGACACGGCGCATTCACAGATATCATCTCGATGCATCCGACCAATTGCACTCCAGTAACTGATTATTATAAGCGAGGCGCTTGATGGGCACGCAAGCACATGTGCCCTTTTCCCTTAAATCGTTTAAATCGATTCGTCTATACATGATTTGATCTGTTGTTTACGTGACCCTTACTGTCGCTCAGCGATCACTCGGCCGCGTCTTGTAATATTATTCTGCGTAAAGAAATATGGAAAGCGATGTTGAATCTGCGAGGAAACAAGCAAATTTAGGGAAGAAGAGACTAATTTTCAAATCAGCTTGGTGCAAGGAATCCAAGAAACTAAAACGCCCCAAGGGACAAAATTGTGGGACTTTGTCCTTGCTTGGAAAATTAAACTTTTTGCTCTTTTCGTTATTAATTTTACATCTCGTACCTAAATAATATATCAAAGTTTATAACAGATTAAGTGCACAAGGTTTTATTTAATAAATAAGAGGAGAAAGCTTTTTCTTTACTATTTTACCTCATTTATGGAAAAAGGGCACAGGAAACAACTTCTAAAACTTATAAACAAAAACGCATGTCATCCTCAAATCATAACTGCTGTTATCATAACGTATTAAGTACATGTTTCTAAATCCTTAAACAAAAATTCGATTTGATTGCACAACTTTTTATTAAATAGTACCACAATCAAAAATTTGAAGCTCATTTTCTCGTGATGGCATTTAGACGCATGTGCCCTTTTTGCATCGAACGTCTCAATTGTCTTCTTGCATTCGTCCCCGACGGGTTCGTGAATATTTTCGCTCGAAACGATCCCCTCCCCATTGATAAAAGTAGGGGAAAGTTCCTTAACTTGGACCGGCGCTTAAACTCGACCACCGCCATTAGTCGCGTATTAATTAACTTAGGCTACATTTCTTTGCACGCGATTATTATAATTGACACGTTAGCAATAGCACGGAAAGAAAACGCTGTAGAGTGAGTAGCAACTGCAGCGCGATGCACGTTTCGTTTTGACATCGGCTGATAGAATTTTGCCCCCAAAATCACATAAGCTTACTGACTGGTAGAAAAATGTTGGATTCCAATGGGTGTAATTTCCTAAGAACCGACATATGTCTTTAATGCAATTGTAGCTGTTGACCCCTTAGTGCGCACACTCGAATTAATTCGAGCGGACGATAATGGCAAAAATGTGCGCACATAAGTTAATTGGAGCAGCGTCGCAATTTGTATTATCATTTTGCTTAGATATAAATATTTATACTTCGTTTGTTGTTACAATTAGGGTAAATATGATAACAAATTTTTCAGACAGATTTACACGGACGAAAAAAGCGGTATTATTCAAAATTTGATTTTAGAAAAGTGCACGTTAAGGGGTTAAGGAGTGGGGGGACTGAGCGGAAAATTATGGAATAGGGATTAGGAAGGTGTTTCGTCCTGGGCCTGCTAGAGACACTCGTCAGAGCAAGGCCACCTAGCAGGCCCTTGCCTTAGACATCGAGATAGTGAGGGATTGTCGCAGGATGGACCTGATTTATATGTATAGATGTCAGGGCGAGCACTTTCAGGAGAAAGTGGCAGCTCGCGCCACATCCCTGTAGTGGTAGGAATTGGAGGTCGCTGCACTATCATAGCATTTACATGATATTTACGCTAGTTTTTTGTTTATTGTACCGAAATGGTAGAATCAGGTTGGCCTCTTAAATTGGAAGAGGCAAGAGCCTAATGGTTCATGAGTTGGACCGATCTGAATCAATCTTACCTTTCTTCAGCGGAAAAATGTTACAGCGTAGAAAAGATGGAAAATCGAACGAAAAAATGTGAAGAACAAAAGCGGGTAAGGAATCTTATTACGAATACATAAACTGCCAGTCCGTTGGCACCTGATTATTTTACCAATGATATATTTCATTTTTCTTAGTATAGGATAAATGCTGCTTCTCAGACCCCCTTTTTTTATCTCTGTACAGAATGTATGTAAATTTTTAAGAACTCTTATTCGAAATAGCGGAAGATGGAGGAGAAACTGCTTTTCCCACCAATTAGCATAGCATAACAGTGTTTTGTGTTACACGTACGTATCGATTGCAGTGTCGATTACGCTATTCTCATATTTTGTTGAAAAAAAAAAGAGAACTGCGAATCCGTCTCCGATTATGGGGGTACTTTCTTAAGTGGTCCAATGTAAGGAACTTTCCCCTGTACGCAAAATTGCCTGCACTTTAAGCGCAGCGTTTCGGAAACTCAGTTCGATGGAATTATCGATGTCCACGAGAGAAATGTGTACAGTAGCGGACAAAGGATTAAGACGAAATGGAAAACATAAATAATTGATTTACTTTTCATAAAAAATATAAATACAGTATTCTACTTTCGGTATTAACTAATTAGACATTTGTTTGTACACTTACAAAAAACCACTTCGTTTTGATATTTTGCTCAGTAGCGACGTTGCAAAAAAAGGAACGAAATCTGTATAATATTTGGTCGGTCAAAAATTTAATACTATACAAAAAATATTCGTTTTTGGTAAAAAAATATACACGACTTTTGTTTAAATTCAATATTTTGCTCTACCGTAATATTACTCCAAGCTGTTTCAATTGTAAAGTTCATTAAAATTTTTCGATTTATAACTTTGCACTGTCTTTTTTATGATGCTCCACAAGTTCTCGATTGGATTGACGTCTGGTGATCGCGACGGCCACGGCAGCACGGTAATATCTTCTTCTTGAAAAAAAAAAAACTGTTTCACAACCCGAGCCGTGTGCTTCGGATCATTATCATTTTGAAAAGTAAAATCATCACTCATATTGTTGCGCGCAAAAGGCAGCATTGGGTTCTTGAATATGTCCATGTATCGAAAACGGCCCATAATTCCATTGATACGACACATCGGACCAGGGCCGTCTCGAGAAAAACACACGCCCACACCATAACGTTTCCCACCACCATGTTTAAGGGTGTTTAAAACGCACTGTGTTTCCAAACTTTCACCAATTCGACGTCTAACGTACCGTATCCCGTCAGAACAGACACGATTGAATTTCGATTCGTCTGAAAACAATACCTTTCGCCAATCTTCACTTGTCCAATGCTTACGAGCTTTAGCAAATGCAAGTCGTCTTTTTCGATTCCTAGAACTCAGCAGCGGTTTCTTTTGGGGTTTTCGTCCTCTTTACCCTTTGCGGTCCTATGCCAAATGTGATTTGACACCGTATTTCGCTCTGGCACGTCCTACGTCGAATGTGGCTCGACATAACGTTTCCAATGCAATAGCAAAAATTGCTGACGATAAACTGTTATAACTTCGTGAAAAGTAATCGTTCAACAATCCACCCGGGCTCATTTTAAAGTGTGAGACCTCTATTTTCTCAACCCTCGGTTCGCTTTTCTCAAAGGTGTTTTACATCGTGTAACACGGGTGAAAAAGTAAAGAGCATTTTTCTGTTTGAACATTTTTCGAACAACTCGAAACGCCATGAACTTAAAACCCGAAGCCTCTCCTTGCCAACGATCGTCACAATTTTCACCTATACGATTTTTTTGTAGCCGTTTTATCAAGCTGCGAATGAAAACGGAGATCGCCAGTCGGAGAATGCTTCTAACCGATAAGCTGTGAACATTAAAAAATAATCTTGCTTTAAACCTCGAAGTTATATTTGATCTAATTATCCGTTCGTAAGCAGTTCGTCGCGTTGGTAAGCCCATAAACGGTTCGCAAAGTGAGCGATACTTAAGCAAACTGGCGAAATCAGCGCGGACCAGATGAAACGGAACTGTGAGAATTCTACGGACCGCAAGGGGTTAAGTTAAAGTCTTCTAATCATCTCCTAACAGTTCTAGCACTAATTTGTGTATCGCTTTCATAGTTTACTTCCGCAGCAATATTGTTATTGCACCACGGAAACGATCCTTCTCGCTCAATCGATGAATCCGGCGAACCATTTTCGGGCGTTGCTTGCCATGGTCCCCCGTTTTTCGGTTGATCGCAGTACATGCCTGTCTTTCAAAATTTATACCAAGCTTGCTTACAAACCGTTTCTGACCTGCTCGCTACATTTGCTATTTCGGTGAAGGTTTCACTTTGCTCTCGCAGCCTTACGATTTGTTCCCTTCCGTTCTCCAGTAAATTCTTTGACTTACCCATAGTCTGTTCCTACCTAAATGAATTCTAAGCGATAAAAGGCACACTAAGCAATGATTTTCACATTCCAGAATCAAAATGTTCAAAAACTCTACTTATATTCACGTTTTACACAGATTGTCTTAAACTAATGTCCACCGCTTACAAGTGCTAAGCGATAATTAATTGTTGTAATTCCTACATTGTATTTAACAACTGACGGTCCGAGGTTACGAAGGTCAAACATACAGCTATGTTATTCCAAAGGGACAAACCGAATAGAAGAACAATATGCCTATAAGATGTTTGTAATCCGGTTTACAAATCGTCGTCTCAAACTTTCGTCCGCTGCTGTAGACAATATTCTCCAGAATCGTGGCATGGTGGAGCGAAGTGTTGCGAGCCCGCCAGGACGCGGGATTTTCGGAAATTCTGCGACAAACGGGAAACGCCAGTTCGCCCGGCCACGGTGCGGCGTCTGCGATCAAACTTCCCGAAATCGCGCAAAACCACGGGGCAAAATCGAAACTCCGGGCAGTCTCCTATCGGCGATCGTAGATCAACGTCGAGCTAAATCGTTGGCGAAGCTTCTTTTTTTACGACTCGCGTTCGACGAATCTCGGCGGCGAAACGTTGGAAACCGTGGGAACGCGAAATTTCCATTGGACAGTAAAAAGGTTCTTAAAAGCTGGGAAGAAGAGGAGCAAACTTTTTGTGTCTCTAATAAAAATCGGCGGAATGACTCTTAACTTTATGCATAGTACTGTTATTCTTCCAAAGTGCAATTTTAACTAGCGCAATTTCGGGCGGACACCTTCGATCATTTCTAACGGTTAAATTTTCGCCGATCACAGGCCCTTTACAATGGGAGCTAATTAAGTTCCGAACGGTAAGTGCAGTATTTTCCCTAATTGATACTATAACGGTTTATCCAGCTCCACTTTTGGATCATATTAGGTGTTACACTTACGAGGGAACGACCCCAACTGTCCGACTTCGATTTTAACGAGCTTTTGCGAGATGATAGGGTAGACGACCCTAATGATGTATGTGAAATAGTGGCTGCAGTTACCTCATAGTTTTTAAAATATAAGCAGTTAAAATTAGGGTGATTGGAGGATGGTAGGATGATTGTGTGAATTGTAATCCAGAAGTTAGGCGATCGATCCTCGACGTACAATTTTCTTTTTATCATTGCATTTGCATTGTGCACGATGCAAGCTGATAATTGTCGTACACGCACTAGAAACGCAACACAATCCGGCATCAGGAGCGCATGATACTGTTGGATTGTTGCTAATGCTAGCAACATTAGTTTTAATACAAAAATGAATTTAGTTATAGATTAGGAATACGAATATAATTAGAATAAGATAACATTCTAAAACCTCAGACCCATAGGCCTGAGATAGTTTATACAAAGGGGCTTGGGTGGAGGACTGGATGAAGTCAATATCTCCTTTGTATCTTAAGTATACAACCGACTCGCCGTCATACTCTCAAATTCTTTCTGATCACTCTGTGTACGGTTTTCGAAGTAGAAAGACATCCTTCAAAGCCAATTAATAAAAGTTACTTAAAAGGATAGTATTAATTATTTCATTTAATACCATAATCCAATAGATACAACCCTACTTGCTGCATGAACACTTTTGGCTCTTCACTTCGTCCGGAAATGCAATTTGATTGACGTTGAGGAACAATTCTCGCGACGAAGTTAATTTTGATGCAAACCATGCATATTTTATCATTTGCGTATATATCGGTGTTTGGAATTGATTATGAATGAGCGAATGAATCTTGATGCAGTCTGATCTTGTTGTAATATCGCGACCGGTTGCGAAAGGTTCATAGTGGTTTTGAAAGCGTGCTATATAGTTCTTGATTAAAAACAAAAAAAAATCGTACGTCGGGGATCGATCGCAGAACTTCTGAATTACAATTCACGAAATCATCTTACCGCAGATCTTGGAGTGGGAGTCACATTTCTAATATATCCGGAGGTCTGTATCTTTAACTGCTTATATTTAAAAAACTATGAGGTAACTGCAGCTAATATTTTACACACATCATTAGGGTCGTCTATGCTATCATCTCGTAAAACTCGTTAAAATCGAAGTCGGGCAGTTGGGGTCCGTCCCTTGTTAGTTTCTGCCGCTCGCTTCCAGAGGGTCGTGACGCCAACGCTGGCGAGTTTCGACGGTGAATGTCGCATGTATTTTGTCTTTAGACATTGCTGAAAGTGATTCAGTCACGACAGGCTAGGTTTTTCGACGCGAAACGGATTTTTCGATATATCAACGATGGACCGTGACCAATTGTTTTTCCGACGTGTACTTCTTCGCTACTTCGACCTCAAGAAAACTGCAGCCGAAACACATCGCTTATTATACGAAGTGTACGGTGATGAAACTCCATCGGAAAGAACATGTAGAGGTTGATTTGAACGGTTTCGATGCGGTGATTTTGATGTGAAGGATAAAGAACGACCCGGAGAGCCAAAAAAATTTGAAGACGCTGAACTGTAGGAATCGCTCGATGAGAACGCAGCTCAAACACTTTCATAGCTATCAAGTGCGTTAAACGTTACGCAAATGGCCGTCTCAAAACGCTTGCATGCCATGGGAAAAAGTCAGAAGGAAGGAAAATGGATACCGCATAAATTGTCTGAAGGTTCCATTTTGGATCGCTTGTCCATCGCGACTTCTTTGCTTGCCAGGCAAAAGAGAGAGGGTTTCCTGTGGCGTATTGTCACTGGAGACGAAAAGTGGATTTATTTTGATAATCCCAAGCGTAAGTAATCATGGGTGGACCCCGGCCAACCATCCACATCAACGCCCAGAAGGAGTATTCATGGGCATAAGACATTGCTCTGCATTTGGTGGGACCAGGAGGGAGTGGTGTATTATGAGCTGCTACGCCTACATGAAACAGTAACAACTGATCGCTACCAACAACAATTATGCTGTTTGAGTGATGAGTTGATGGAAAAAAGGTCATCCATAGCCAGCGATAGACGCAAAGTTATCCTTTTGCATGATGACGCTCGACCGCATGTTTCAAAAAGGGCGAAGCAGACACTGTTAAAGCTTGAACGGGAAGTTCTCTGCCGCATCCAGCGTACTCCCCGGACGGGGCACCATCAGATTTTCATCTTTTCAAATCGATGCAACACGCACTTACGGGCGTACACTTCTCGAGTTATGAAGAAGTGCAAAAATGGGTGGATGAACGGCTCGCCTCGAAGAACGCCGCGTTCTACCGCCGTGGGATTGTCCTGTTACCGGAGAGATGGGAAAAAGTAATAGAAAATGGAGGCAATTACTTTGATTGAGGTAAGGTTCATTTTCCCTTCGAAATAAACAAATTTTGGGGACGGAGGAACGGCAGGAATTATGTTTACCGCCCGATACATTCCACTTTCCATGCTTTTCCCGCAGCACCGAACGTCTTAAAAATTAATCCTCGATCGTTCAGAATTCCGGCAGTTACGCCAAGTGCGAAGACTCGCGCGAGGTTTCGCGCCAGCGACTGCACGCTTGCGCAAGCGAGTACATTACGCGCGAGCGACCGCCGCGTGAGAACCAAGTGCACCGGTTACGCTATTGTTTATCTTTCCGTGCTAGACGTGGCCCCGCATTTCCATGCACAACCACCATGACCAGAGCACTGCGCGAAAGTGTTTTTCGTTAAGATAATTGATCGGTGGGCCCCCGGTGAATAGGTACGGTAAATCAGCACCGCGGTCCCTATAATTGTTATCGTTAAAGCGAGACATTCGAAGCTTGCAGGGGAAATCGAGGTAATTCCGGCCGACGGGTAATTTCGGCCACTTTTGTTGGTAATATTCAGTAAAGAATATAAGACAAAAATTAATCTAAATTGATTCTTAGAAGTTCAGCAAGAACTCCTCTGTTGGATCCTCTTTCTGCATAAGGATGTTTACGCAGGGGAGATAAGCGCGTTTAGAAACGCAGGGATCGTTCGGTCCATGTTCAGTTCAGCTACGACTTTTGAAAGCAAAAGATCTATCTTCTTTGGTGTTGAAATAATTCAGAAATAAAATTATATAATTAATACTAAATTAAAATAGCTAGTCTTATTTCCATAACCCAATTTCCAACAACTTTTATCTCTTAAAACAGAAAACGTGCGGTGTGACTTCTTGTGGCACCGCCGCCTCTCAATGATGCAATCAACTAATAACCAATCAATAGACTGCGGACTTTTATGTAAAATTCATATTTGTCAGAGTGTAGTAAAAACGGCAAAACTTCGGTAGAAAATTATTTCACTTGTCAGATATTTTAAAAAGCACTATAATTTTTATATTTTCTATAGTTTTCCATATTACGTGCATTTTTATGCAATTTAATATCTTCAAATGTTCTATAAATGCAGAAAAATCCGAAGTATATTAATCAACTAATATTTATCGTTTCCATGACCACAGCTGTATTTTGTTTGAAACAAATCCGCGAGTGGTCATTCCGCCCCGTAATCGTACAACAGTGGACGATTTTTAGGCAAGGCAAAAGTTAGTACTTGGAATGCGTATAAATAATAAATATTAATATTATTGATTAGAGAAATGTTCCTACTTTTAAATGCATATTTCGTTTTCGCTGATATATTAATCCAATTCAGTGTGTTCTTCCAAATATCTGGGCACGAGATGTCGAGTAATAGCAGAGAAAATTGAGGGACAATTCCTACCAGTTTTTATCATTGCTGCTTTCTGGCTTGGATGCCACGAACTGTATAACAGAATTACGAAGAAGGCAGAATGGAGGGCAGGAAAACTGACCGAAGGCCATGGAGGTAGTTAATAGGAAGAGAATGATCCGTACACAAGACAGCACAATTGTTTGGAATAACATATTCCACGCTCCAAGAGATAATTAGAAAAAGTTGCTTATATGCGCATCACAGTTGCAGTTATAATTGTCTTTTGTAGTTAGAATTCTTGCTTTTCTTTTTATAAAGAAAAGACATGGCCGAAGTGAGCTTTTTTTCGTTTCAAATTTGCAATTTTAATACAACGCAAATTTATATTTCCTGGTCCATGCTAATATAAATTAGATACTTCAAGCTATCGGTTAACGTAAAAATAACTGACGAATGTGTAATTTGTTCAAATTTTGGAGCACTGTTTATGTCCCGCGTTCTTCTACTTCTAAGTACAAGGAAAGGGAAGAAGAAGATAATATTTAGGTGTTGTATAAACAATGTATGCAATGAAGGAATGAATAGACAAAGTGGCGAGAGGAATTATTGATAATAATAATAATATGTGTTTCATTCAGCCTCGTAGCCAAGAATTGTACTTGGCTTACATATATTTACCACTCATTCACTCTCTCCAAGAGAAATTATTATAAAAACAGCAGCAAGGTAATAATTTGTAAATAATTATTTTCAAATGTAGTGTTTAAAATGATTAAGGCAGACTTGCTTCATTGATAGTATAAACTAATTAATCGACAAGTCCAGCGAATCGCTACAGTAAATGAACACCGCGGTCCCTATAATTGTTATTGTTAAAACGAAAAATTCGAAGCTTGTACTCTTAAGTAGAAGGGAAAGGAAGAAGAAGGTAATGTGAAAGCGTTGCATAAATAATTTATGCAACGAAGAAATGAATAGAAAAAGGGGCAAGGGGAATTATTATAAGAGCCGCAAAGAGTTAATAATTTGTAAATAATTCTTTTCAAAAGTATTGTTTAAAATGATTAAAGCAGACTTCCTTTATCGCTAGTATAAACTAATTAACCGACGAGTCCGGCGAATTGCTACGCTAAATCAACACCGCGGTCTCTATAATTGTTATTGTTCAAGCGAAAGATACGGAGCTTTCACTGTTAAGTAGAAGGAAAAGGAAGATCAAGGTAATGTGAAAGTGCTCCATAAATAATTTATGCAACGAAGAAATGAATAGAAAAAGAGGCAAGAGGAATTATTATAAGAGCCGCAAAAAGAGGCAAGTGGAATTATTATAAGAGCCACAGTCAATTAATAATTTGTAAATAATTCTTTTCAAAAGTATTATTTAAACTGATTAAGGTAGACTTCCTTTATCGCTAGTATAAACTAATTAACCGACGAGTCCGGCGAATTGCTACGCTAAATCAACACCGCGGTCCCTATAATTGTTATTGTTCAAGCGAAAGATACGAAGCTTTCACTGTTAAGTAGAAGGAAAAGGAAGATCAAGGTAATGTGAAAGTGCTCCATAAATAATTTATGCAACGAAGAATTGAATAGAAAAGGAGGCAAGAGGAATTATTATAAAAGCCGCAGTGAGTTAATAATTTGTAAATAATTCCTTTCGAGATGGTTGTTATTTAAAGCGACTAGACTTGTGTTTCCCGGCTAGAATTTTACATTTCAAGAGGATTTCGGGCGTGTCCGCTGGAATTAATTCAGTACACCCTGGTCTTTCAGTCCACGGAGTAGCCTTAATTAGTTTCCGCTTAATCTTACATGGGAACGCTCGCGTGTGAAAAGCGATTTAAAACGCGCTGGGCAAAGCTGCCTACTCTCTCGATACAATTTCAACATGTACCTCAGTCTACCTTTATAATCTTTACAGACTCGCCTAAGAGCCGCACAAGTCTATCCTAACTAGTAATTGTAAAAGAGAATAATAATAATAATAATAGTGGAAGAAACTCTGGCCACGCGAATAACTCGCTTAACGAGAGCGATCCTCTTTTTGAACGGCGCGTTTTAATTGGCCGGTTTTTGACCGCGTGTCAGAGAAACCGTCTCGCGTGGCTAGCAGAGGCAATTAGCGGATCTGACCGGAGGCAAAGGCCGGAAGAGATTTATCCAAAACGCGCGAACGTTCTATATAATTTGCTAAACGTCCCTGTCAATTTTTCCAGGAGAAATTCTCAAGAATCGCCTCGTTTTCCACGCTCGGTCTCCAAAGGTTAAACAATCGTCCATACTCTTGACCCGATTCCCCGTACGCGGACCTACTCTCCGCTTCCAATCACATTTTTTTCCGAGTGCCAGGGACTCGGAACACAGTCGTCCCGTGAACGGATTCATTTTCGACGAGGGGTCGCGTTCGCCGCGACAGCCGGGGTAATTAACAGAAACGTCGCTGCCTTTCGAAGCGCTCCCCGATATCCCCCGGGATTCATCCCGGGGCTACTTCCCGTACGTAATTGATCCGAGGGACGCGGGGAAAGAGTCATCGGTAGAATCACTCGAGGGACCAGCGCGATACGGACGGCCGGGGGAAAATCCTTTCTATTTGTCAGCGGAGACTGGCGACGACTCCGCAGGAGATCCACGGAAGCGAAGTTGGCCAAGTTTTTCCGCGCGCTCGTTCGTCTCCGCTTTGGCAATCAGTTCGGCAGACTTCTACGGCGGAACTCGGACGACGCTTCTGTGAGCAATTCTGGAGATATCCTCGCGAAAGATATTCTTGAAAGAAAAAGAAAAAGAGCTTCTTTCTTTTGGGATTCGGCAAACGCTGACAATCCTTCTAATGCTCGTAACAATCTTATCCATTGAATGCCCTTTGCATAGTTGTGAGATCACCGCGGTGACGTGCGAATTCCAGGGACGGAGGTATGCAATTGATCGGACCTCGCGAGTTTACCGATGCCCTCCGCGATGAAGACGCGTGGAATGCCTGCGGCGACGAACGAATGAGGCACGCGGCTGCCGAGGCGGTTCGATAACGAAAGGCGGACCGCTTCGTCGCCGCTCGGTGTGCACTTATCGCCACCCCTCGAAACGAGACTAAATAACGCTTAGCTCGACAACAAGCTGAAATTTATCCCTTGCGTACACATCGTGACTCGATTCGGAATTACTCGTTAAACAACGCGGAGGAGCTTGCTGGATTGCCTGGTCCGACGCTGTGAGGACAAGTGTTGGATAGTGTAATGCAGCTACTGATATCGTTCAGGGAGCCGGTGTAGCTCGAATAAACTTTGTGATATCGATTAGAGTCGTAGAGGGAAAGGAACTGATATAATTATTGGTGACACGAGGATTATTCTGAAGCTACTGATTAGATTTTCTGACGGAAGTATAGGTTGACGGTTTTATTACACAAACCAGAGGATAGTTTCTCTTTTTATAGGATTCCATGAAAATTTCCATGAGTAAGCTTTACGCTCCTATTTACAAAGATCAAGATATCCAAAGTCAACTTCACGCCATGGCAAACTCCGTTTGTTATGTGCATTCCTTCCACCAATCCCCGTTCGCAAACATTCGTATCTCGTTTCCTGTTACTCCTTATCAGACAAGGCGCGATGTTCTCGAAAGGTTCGCCTCCACAAAAATAAGCGTAGGATTATTTTACGATACCAAGGGCCAAGTTCTCTAACTTGGACCGGCGCTTCAACTGGGCCACCATTTTTACATTCACGTATTAATTAACTTGGCTTACATTTCTTTGCACGGGATTATAGTTGACAGGTTGTTTAACAATAGCACGGAAGGAAAACACTGTAGAATGTGCGATATAACTGCAGCGCGATGAACGTTTCATTTTGATATCGGCTGATATGATTTTGCCTCGAAACTACATAAGCTGTAACTTTCGACTGGTAAGAAAATATTGGGATTCCAACGGATGTAATTTCTCAGGAACAGACATATCTTTAACGTTATCATAGCATTTATATGATATTTACACTAGTTTTTGTTTATTATATCTAAATGTTAAGATTAGGTTGGTTTCTGAAATTGGACCACCTAATGGTTTTTGAGCTGGTCCGATCTGAATCGCGCAGTCTTACCTTTCTTCAGCGGAAAAATGTTACGGCACAGAAAAGATGGAAAATTGAACGGAAAAATGTGAAGAACAAAAGCGGGTAAGGAATCTTATTACGAATACATAAACTGCCAGTCCGTTGGCACCTGATTATTTTACCAATGATATATTTCATTTTTCTTAGTATAGGATAAATGCTGCTTCTCAGACCCCCTTTTTTTATCTCTGTACAGAATGTATGTAAATGTTTAAGAACTCTTATTCGAAATAGCGAGGAATAGACGTGGCCCAATGTGAGATACCAGCGGTCCAATCTAGGAAACCGCTTTCCTAGATTGGACCGCTGACGCTATTCCCAAAACATTTTTTTCCTACCAACTATACATAGCATACCAGACTTTTGTGTTACGCGTGTGAATCAATCACACAGGCGTCATAATTCTCAAACAAACTCCCCTGCACCTTAAGTGCAACGTTTTGGAAACTCGCAGTTCGATGAAATTATCGACGTCCACGAGAGGAGAGGGCAAATGAATTTTTCGAGAGAGTATTTCCACGCTTCGCCCAGAAACCTGTATGCAAACAAAAGGCGCGCGTAACAAACCCCGGCAAAGAGTCACCGGAAGCAACCTTATCCTCTTCCCAGCGAACACAAAGAGAAACAAAATGTTCGTCGAGGGTGGAGGGGGCTGCGATACCAACGATCAGTTCGACCGTCTCGCGAACTATCCCCGGGGCTCGATGGAGCGTGCGGGGCTCCGGAATAGAAAGAGTTCGACGGCCACTGTCCCCGATACGACTCTCGCCGTGGTACAGATAGAGACCGCGCGCATCCGACGCGCGGGGCACAGTTTCTCGGCGGCGACGTGTCAATCGCGTCTCGCGCGGCCAGAAAGAGAGCAAGTCGGACAACAATGGGACGCCTTTGAATCGAAAACGGGAACGCGTTCGCCGGGCGGACAATGCGGCGCTCGGATCCCAGGGCACCGTGACTAGGCGACCTTCGCGAACCAGATACCGAGGCCGACCATTCACTGGTACGCGCGTGTACACGCGGGCTCGCTTCGGTTTAATAGGATCACCAGGGTTTCCCGCCCCTCGACCGGGTTAATACCTCCGCCGTCCTCGTTTACGCGTGTTGCCGGCATACATTTTTTCCAATTGTTCTTCAAGAAAATACGAACGTGAGACGTTCTAGATGGCGGTGGACGCGACGGGAAGAATCGTGCACGCGCTGCGCTTGTCGCGATCCGCTGTAAACGGTATTGGCCCGCGGTGGAATTGATCCAACGTGACCGGAGAATCGAAACTGATCCCTCGTTTTGTGGGCTGGACTGGTTCGAATCGGGTACGAGCCGTGGGAGTGGACCCTATGGAGGATACGCGTTGGGTTTCTCCAGTATATTTGTGTTTTATATATTTCAGGTAGATGAATTTGGGCATTGGTGAAAGGCAGGAAATCATTATGGAAAGAACTTGGACGCAAATATCTATGATTTGTTTCATCCGAGATGCCGTCCAATCAAATTACAGGGCCCACTTGCAATACGTAACAACGCTCTGTCATTATTGGTTGGGTCTGTCATCTAAGACTGCCGTGTGACATAGCAGTGAAACGTAAAAATCGGGACAGAAAGAGATGAAACCTGTTTATCACATGTATTTATTAAACATGCGTGACCCTACGCGTATGTTGTGTGTGCCTTCTACGACGCAAGCGTCGGGGCGACTGGATGGAATTAGGAGGCGCAGAAATCCCACCCCCTTGCCCCTGGTGTCGTTCAGATTGCGGAGGCCCGGCATCTCGGACGGTACAAATAATAATCTAACTGAAGTTATACTCAAGTATAAAAAATTTCATACTGCACACTTCATCCTCGGATTTATTCCCTCCTGCGAATTTCCCCTGAAATCGGCCTGCTCAACCACCTGTTCGGCAAACAATCTCAGAGCGGTAGGAAGATCGATGCTACCTGTCGCTGGCTTGACGAGCCAATAAAGCGAACTCGCCCGGGGGCTCGAAAGAGACGGGTTAGCGGACAGGAAGAGCGAGGAGACAAAAATTATGTCACGCTACCGGTTCTCCGGAGCGGCACGAAAAGCGTGCATAGGGAGGGGAGCCACGAAGACGGTCCGGAATACGCGACACGAGCAAACTTTGCCCGGGAATAATGGCCCCGGGACAAATCCCAACAATTTTCATCCCCGGCCTGCGAAATAATCCCGACTTCCACTCCCCCCCCCCCCTTTTTTTTAATTACAGTTCGCCGTGATTTTCGTAGCACGAGTGCAATTTCCGAGAGGATATACTACAGTGGATTCTCGATAAGTAACGGGGGTCCGAGACCGTCACTTATCCTGTAGATGAAGCGAAATTAAATATCATAGGGGGCGGAGTTACAGTTTCGACATTTGTTATTTTTTTTTTTTATAACGTTGGCCAAAGAGAAGAGCGCATATCCGTGAGATCGCATATCGGTGAGACAACACTAATGCAACGATGAAACTTTCATATTTCTTTACTTTCTTTCAGATGGAACCTTTGTAACGCATTTGCAGAGCTTTTCTGGTTACAATAAGACCAAATGCGATGTATCGTGTTTGGTCGAATTATGATCTATGGGGTTAAGTGCCATTGGCGTTGAGTTGTGGACAAGGGGCGCGAAACAGCCGAAGGATGAGAGGAATGCTTGTCGGCCATCTTGGGACGCCAATCTAAATAGGGCTGATATCTGTCTATCTAGAAGACAATAGATACATAAGTCTATTCTCCGTGTCAGCCAAGAATAAACCTTTTTCACGCATGGGACTGCCCTTTTTCTTTATCCTTACCGCCTGCTTACACTTTCTACGGAACGGAGAATAATATAGCAGCTGCGGTAAACTTTAAAAGCACATATTCGAATTCTTTCGGTCGTCATGTATGGAACGGATAAAAACGCATTATATTTAATTGCCAGAAAATAGTACAATTTTATTTAAAAAACGTCCCTTATTTATTTGTCTGTAAGAAAATTCTTTACATATATAGAGCAATCTGCAATGTACACACGATTGTATGATAGTTTTTATCGGATGGATCTTATGATTTTCCAACAAACCTTGATTCTTAGACCGTGATAGTAAACTCACAAATGAAGTGTTCATTTAGTTCGTGAAATACGGTATTTCGTACATGCAATCCGTTGGTGCTTTCATTTTTCAAAATGATATATCGATATACATGTAAACTCGACTGTAGAATGCGCTATTAAGTTGGCGTATCAAGATGGCCGACGTTTTTCCCTTCCGCCACCACTTTCAAGCCGGAGGAGCTGCGCACCCTCCTTCAGATCCATGGTGCGGGCCAACAAACCAAACATATTACGTTATATCGCGTTTGGTCTCATCTTAAAAGTTTTATTTGAAAAAAGTCAAAGATAAAAGAGTTTCAGCGTTGCATTAGTACTGTCCCACGGATATGTTTCTTCAGGCCAGAAATAGTGGTGGGGATACCTATCCGTCACTTACGTGGAGATCGGAATGCCGTCGCTTATCGAGAATCCACGGTATTTTAATCGGAGATTCGTGATTTCACTTTCTCCACGCGGTTCGCAGTCGAAATTTGAACCGATTTTACATACACAGTGTTTTACGCGGTGGATATGAATATATTCAGAGGAAGGGTAGAAAACACCGCGGGGCCGGGGGGCACACACAGCGATACATCACGAAGAGAAGCAGAGCTCCCGGCCGCAACCTCATTCTCTTTTCCGGCTGACGCATTGAAAAAGTTGTCCCCCACCTTCGGCCACTCTTTCCCCTATCATCGCGGCTCCCCAACCAAACGGGGAAGCCATGAGAACGAGAGGCCGTGCGTGCTTGAATGAATGAACGCGTGGTAAGGGTACGCGCGCGCATAGAAATCCGTGCGTACGCTAGTACGAGCGTACGCGTATTGTACAGGCCCGCACACATGTCGCGGCAATGATTTCTTTACGCGCTCCGCTATCACGCGACGCCACTTCAGCTTCCATTTTCCTCTGCAATTTTTTTTTTTGCGGCTCTATTGTCCGTGGTACTAGATTTATTTTTAAGGTCTCTACACATTTGTTGCTGCACGATATGGGAACTTCTATTTTGGAGCAGATGCAGCTTCCGAGCGCTTTTTGAAGATACAAATGTGTTATCTGTAATTTTAAACGAACTCTTGCTTTCTGAGGGGACAGTCCGGATAAAAGTGTTCTTGCACAAAAAAAGGCCTACATCAAATTTTTATTATTCTATGCGAAAAAGTAAGTCGGAAATGTAGAATAACATTTTTTCGCTTGAGGCTTCGCTTCCAAGGAAATCGACTTTAAACATTTGCTTGGCCCGCATATGCGTGTTGGCTAATATGTATTTTTACTGATGCTCGCATTGGATGATTGTCAATTCCACGATTGTCGATAACCACGATAATATCGTTAAATCTACAGATAATAACTTTGAATCATTCTTATTTCTTTATCATACACGTTGTACGAAGCTGAAGAAGAAAGTTCGTGTATGATAAACTTCACTATTTGAGAAATTGTTCAAGATGTTTGTGATTGTGTTGGGAACATGATCACGCTGCATTTTCTATTGTATTCTGGTGCCTTACTTCGTTAACACGAGGTTTACAATCTTTTTTATGTGCCTACTCATGGAAATATTGTAAAAAAGCAGGTATATCATTTGCAAGTGTTTGAAATTATAAAGCCCTGGGGAGAAATGAACTAGGATATGCATAGATATTATTACATCAATTAGAGTCAATATAAGCTGCTTGAAAGTAATTATGACTTCTGCGACTTTAAACATGAAATCTAAAACACGTCGAACTGACGAGTCCCGTAAACCTGGTGTTAAACGACAGAACGATTTTGTGCTTCAATTACTAACTATGCAAATGTTTAACGTCGATTTTCTTGCAAATGAAACGTCAAATGAAAAAATGTTATTCTACACTTTCTACTTGTTTCTCCACGTAGAATCACCCCTGTGCCGGTTGTACCACCAGTTACGGGGCACGCTTGTACATTCTGCGCTAATTCAACAAGTACACGTGGCATGAATTTTTAACAAATGTTCAATTTGGCACTCGGATAGTGCCAGGTGGAACGTCCACAGTATTGATCGCTGAAAAAACCGAGGGTTGTACGAGTTACTATTTCGGAGTAAAGATAATAGTAATGCTAATATTAATAGCGGCGTACAATGAATTCTTCATGAAGATTACGTAGGCAAGTTCCATTCAGTACCAGTGTATCGATTTATTCCGGGTGGATGGCCCGTCTTGAGCCGACTTGGGAAAGCAACTCGATTATCACCGGGCAGATTCAACTTTTTCTTACAAAAAAAAAAACCTTCCATCGAGTACAAATTTAATGAATTAAGGTGGACTCGTCTTTCTCCATCTCCGCAACAATCGTCCGACCTTCCAGGTAAATTCCAAATGAAACACAGGAAGCTGTGCGAGGCGGAGCGCGCGTTTTCCCTGTCCGTGGTTCCGGAGTGCACGCGAAACCACGCTCCGCCGACATTTCTGATCGCGTGCGCCCGCTGAAACGCGGGGGCACAAAAGCGACAGAGGCCTCCTTCCGTCCGCGGCCGCGCTTCGAACGGAACCTATTTCCTAGGGCGTAACGAGAGCCCGTTGAATCACTGGCACAGAGAGGCGTCCCTCCGTCGCTTGACGCGTGTCCTCTCTTCCAGTTCCCTCTTTTTTTTTTTCATATCGTCGCCCTTTTGTCGCGGCTGTCCGCGTATACCCGAGGAACTCTCGGGGAGCGGAACCGGAAGAAAGGGGGAGACGATTTTTCCTTACGGATGAATTGCACGCGGAAAAGAACGCCGTCCAACTTTGTACATTTCGCTTTCTGAGATGAGCCACTAATTCGTGTACAGTAATGATTTCGTTGGCTCGTTGTTTGTACTTGACGAAGTTTATCGGGAAGACCTTAGAATTTGTTTATTACCGAAATTAAGATTAATAGAGCAGTGCTACGTTTTCAATTATGTTATTAAAACACTGGCGTGTCCGTTAATGCGATTTTTTTTTTATTGAATGGCAATCACAGCGGAATGCAAAGGTTGCATAATTACACGGTGCCCCGATGTTGCACGCGTATCCAGTGGTGAAAGCGGGGCATTGAAGTGACACGAAAAAGTGTTTAATCATACGTGGCCGAAGCATTTCGAAATCGAACGACCCGGCTATTGTGCAAGTTCCCCTTTTTTTTCAACTGCAACTTCACCAAGCTTGACGCCTCGCAAGGTACGTTTCCCAAATTTCTCGCACAAAGATCCTCGCTCGTCTTATATTAATGAAACTCCCATTCCAATTAGGAACAAGTTCTCTATATTGGACCACGCGAAGAGTGGTCCATGATGAAATGAAAAAAGAAACTGCCAACGTTTCGCGTGTACAAAATACTGTATTCCGCGAACTAGTCACTTTACTTTTAAGAGGAAAGTTCCCTGTATTGGGACCACTGTAGAAAGTACTTCCATAAATCAGAAACGGTTTCACAGTTTTTTTTTTCAAAATTTGAGAATAATATCAGCACTGTGATTGATACATATGCATAACATAAAAGACTGGTACGCTACGTAGTTGGTCGGAAAAACATGTTTCCGGAATAGCGTCAGTGGTCCAATCTAGGAATGCAGTTTCCCAGATGGGACCGCAGGGGTCTAATATTGAATCACGTCTATTTATTCATTATTTTGGACAAGAATGTTGCTTGAAAATTTACATACATTCTATAAAAAATAAAAAAAAGAAGGGAGTCTGAGAAGCAGTTTACCCTGTACTAAGAAAAATGAAACATATAATTGAGAAATCAATGAATTGCTAACGGACTGGCAATTTATGCGTTCGTAACAAGATTGGTGTAGCGACGATTCCTTATACCCGCTTTGCTCTTTACATTTTCTCGTTCAATTTTCCGTCTTTTCTACGCTGTAACATACTTCCGCTGAAGAAAGGTAGGATTGCATGATTCAGGTCGGCCCAACTCGAGAACCACTAAGCGGTCCAATTTAAGAAACCAACCTAATTTTAACATGTAGGTATAATAAACAAGAACTAGCGCAAATGTCGTATGAATGCTAGGATAACATTGAAGATATGTCTGTTCTTAAAAAATTACACCCATTGGAATCCAACATTTTCCTACCAGTGAAAAGTTACAGCTTATATAATTTCGGGGCAAAATCATATCAACCGGTATCAAAATGAAACAATCGTCGCGCTGCAGGTTGTTACTCTACAGTGTTTTCTTTCCTCGGTATTGCTGAACAACATATCAACACTAATCCCATACAAAGAAGTAGAGCCTAAGTTAATTAATGCGTGAATGAAGACGGTGGTCCGATTTAAGCGCAAGTCCAAGTTTGGAAACTGTTCGCTACCCGACCCAAGTTTTTCATTCTAGCAGCAAAATTAAATGGCGCATCGATTGCGCAAAAAAGATCGTAACCGAGGCCAAAACTGATCGAATTTCGCGAATGCCGGTACAGCTTTCCACGAATTCCACGCATCGAAGCCGCGAAACATCGACGCCGCAAATTTATCGCGGCACTGATTTACCGTCAAGGGCCGGTCGAACGATAAATCAGCCCCGATTAATTCGCCGGAGTACGGCCGAGAGCCGCGAAAATCGGCCTGGCAAAATGCAAACAGTCGGCTTACGCTGCGCCGTGAAATCTTTGAAAAAAAAAGGAGGCGGATATAAAAATGGAGAGGGGCTAATTGCTTTCCGGGATCATTCAATTTATTAGCGTTCGAGGCCGAAGAGGGAGGATAAAATCGATTCGGAGTCGAGAGAAAAACGGAAGCGGAGAGAAATATCGGGGTTGTAATCTGTGTGAAAGTCGCGTGGAGAAATCTCTGGTAGAAAAAGGAAGAAGTATAAGGAAGAGGAATCTGGGAAGAATTTTCGTCCATGTTTTTCCGTATTTCAATAAAATTATTTGCTTGGTTTTTGATTACTAATCTACAGAGTGTCCCATGACTGGTGGCACAATCGGAACAGGAGTAATACTACGTGGAAAAAAAACAGGTGGAAAATGTAGAATGAAGTTCTGCCATTTGATGCTTCGCTTCCAAGAAAAGCGATTTTAAACGTTTACATAGTCCGTACATGCGTTAAAAATCGGAGCGGAAAACTGCGCTGCCGTTTAGTGAAGTAAGGCCCCAGAATTTAACCCATTACCAGCCACAATTCAAAAATATAAACAAAAATTAAATTATCTGTATAATGATATTCATACTAATCAGCTGGAATTATTTTTGCCATAATCGTTGTTGTTATTTAAATATAAAAATTTTATTTAAAATTAGAATTTAAAAGTTTTATTTGGAAATAAAAATTAAAGCCCGCCCCATTTTTGAGACATTGGCGGAATGTACTATAATATACTAAAAAAACAAAATTCAAATGATATATTCGTTTTATTCAGTTTTCTAGAAAGTAATACAAAAAAAATGTTTATGGAGTATGGAAATATTCAAAACATTTGTCGTGCAATGGAACATTACATCTTACGCATATTCTCGTTATTTTTTTTCCACAAGCTGCACATCTTCGCTGTGTGTCTATATTGGTTTTATGAGATGATCTATTCGGTCATAGCAAATTTGAAAGTGCGTCCTAAAAATGGGACATTAGCGGGTAATGGGTTAATAGAAAATGCAGCAGAATCATGCTCCCAACACGATGGCAAACATTTTCAACCATTTCTGAAATAATGAAATTCATCATACACGAACTTTCTTCGTCAGTTTTGTGCACGTTGTACAATCAAGAAATAAAAATGATATAATAAAGGAATGAAAAAAAGGCCTATATCGAATTTTATTATTCTATGCGAAAAAGTAAGTCGAAAATGTAGAATAACATTTTTTCATTTGAGGCTTCGCTTCCAAGGAAATCGACTTTAAACATTTGCTTGGCCCGCATATGCGAGTTGGCTAATATGTATGTATACTGCTGCTCGCGTTGGATGATTGTCAATTCCACGATTGTCGATAACCACGATAATATCGTTCAATCTATAGATAATAGCTTTGAATCATTCTTATTTATTTATCATACACGTTGTACGAAGCTGAAGAAGAAAGTTCGTGTATGATAAACTTCACTATTTGAAAAATTGTTCAAAATGTGTGTGATTGTGTTGGATCATGATTATGCTACATTTTCTATTGTATTCTGGTGCCTTACTTCGTTAACACTAGGTTCACAGCTTTTTTTATGTACCTACTCATGGCAATATTTTAAAAAAGCAGGTATATATAATTTGCAAGTGTTTGAAATTATAAAGTCCTGGGGTGAAATGAACTAGGACGTGTGTAGATATTATTATATCAAGAAAAGAAAAACGATTTTAAACATTTGAAACTGCCCTGCCGTTTAATGAAGTAAGGCAGCAGAATTCAATAGAAAATGCAGCAGAATCATGCTCCCAACACGATGACAAACATTTTCAACCATTTCTGAAATAATGAAGTTCATTATACACGAACTTTTTTCCTCAGCTTTGTACACGTTATATAATCAAGGAATAAAAATGATATAATAAAGGAATAAAAATGTATAATAAAGGAATAAAGATGTATAGTAAAGGAATAAAAGTAATAAAAATGATCGAGAGTTATTATCTATAGGTTGAACGATATTATCGTGGTTATCGGCAATCGCGGAATTGACACCAGTAAAAATACATATCAGCTAACACGTATGCGGGCCAAGCAAATATACGACGTCGATTTTCTTGCAAACGAAGCGTCAAACGAAAAAATGTTATTCTACATTTTCGACTTACTTTTTTCTCACGGAATCATCCCCTATCCGGTTGTGCCGCCAGTCACGGGACACCCTGTATTTTCTGCACTCCCGCCAGACGTGGAATTCTATTGTGCCACTTTTTAAGAAGCGCCCTGTACACTGAATGGAGTTACAATCTGGTAAGGCTGGAAAATCAGTTTTCCCCGAGTGAGGGGCGGCACAGGCAACCGAGCTCCGGTTTATTGCATTCCAACGTGGCGAGGTCCCACGAGCGAGCGACAAACTTGTTTTCGCCCTTAGTTCGAGAGATTCTCTAGGCTTATGTACTTCGTTACCGCAACGCATACAAGGTGGGACGAGGTAGAAGAGCAGTTCGCCGAGGGACTTGTGGCTCGTTCCAAACCAGGGGAATATTCGACGCTTCGCTCCTGAACGAACCGAGTCAAGATTTGTTATAGAAAAGTTGAAGAAAAATGTAAATCAGTCCGACTCGAACGTTGTCGCGGATCAATGGAACGAAGATTCTTTCTTTGCTAACGAATTACACGAGACGGTTTAATCGAAAGGGGGGGGGGGGGGGGGGGGGGTTAAAAGTCGACGAGTCGATCACTGATCTTCGCACGAACTCTCACTGAACTTTCACCTGTCTCGCGAACCTCTTACAGCCTTTCATTAACAATCTTCCTACCTTTTAATGCCACAGAGAGCAAAAGGGATACAGCTGTGAATTATCCCAACGAATTTATTATACGAGTAACGATTATCATTCAATTACCGGCCAACCGAGAAAGAAAATAGCGAAACGCTTCTTCCGTTGTTTCTTTACGGAAAGGAGGATGTTAAAAGATGGCAATTTTTTGGACCTCCTTGCGAGCGAAACATTCTTCTTGGACATTTAAAGAGCATCTTTCGAGGAACAAACACTGCCAGCACCGTTTACCCGAAATGCGATGGGAAAGTTGAGACGATTCAGTGCAAAGATGAACAAGTGACCGTGGTCCAACGGGGATATTAGACTCGTTCCACGCTGACACGGGATAAGGATGTTCCAGGATGAGTCCTTTAATTCCAGCCCCGGCACGAATCTAGTCTAAGTGACGCATCACGCTTTCGATTTATCTTTTACCTTTTTCGGTATGCCGGAGGATTATGTTTCTGGGTGGAGCTCCGGGGATAAGTAGATAAGGAGAATTATGGGCGACGAAAGAGATTGATACGTGATCTTTTTATTTAGCCCGGGGAATGAAGAATCAATCAATTCGGTGCGCGAGGAAAACTACAAGAAATATTTAAGCACGAAGCAGTGTTAAATAAAAAAAGAAGGATCTCGTAAATTTCCAAGCATTTTTGGAGCGAAGGAAGAAAGAGGTCTTTAATAAAATGTGTAATGTAATAAATAAAATTTCTCATAATCCTCAATAATTTCCATAATTCCCGTAATCCTCGATAACCCTCGTAATTTGCAATAACTCCTGTAATTCTTTGCTGGATTATTAATAATTGAATTAGCTAGTAATACAAAAATGAATTTAGTTCTACATGAGAAAGTCTAGTTTAGTTAGAATAAGATAACAGACCAGATGACATCAGACCCATAGGCCTCAGCTGTTCATAAATAGGAGTTTGGGTGGTGGAATGGATGAAGTCATGGTCTCCTTTCTTTCTTAAGTGGACAACAGACTCTCTGTCGTGCCATTAAAGAATTTTCCTTCACTTCTGGTACAGTATTTAAAGCGTAAAGACGTCCATCTGCGCCAAAGAATAGAACGAGGCTTTTACAGGAATGAATATTATTTAATATTTCATTTTACCCATTTCCAATATTCTTTACGAGGGCAGCACCAGTACGAAACCCAATGCAAGAAGTGCAAGCATCTCCATAAGAAGGAACAACTCTGCTAAACAACGGGGATTACACGAGCGGTACGTTGGTTGTTACTACACGCCGAGAGATCATCTCTAAAAAATGCACCCGCTACCCCGACGTCCAATGCCGTTTGAATCCCCAGGACGCGAGCCACCCTCCTGCGGCACTTTCAATTCCTCAGGGCGTCTGTCCGTCTCGCGGAGAAGATTCAACGATAGCTATCTGTCGCCGTTCCCAGCGAGGGGCAGCTTCTGGGCCGGTCAGAAGTTTAACGAGGGATGCTCCGAAGTGGTTTATGGTGAAACTTTAGCGGGAGGCTTATCGCCCCGTGATATTAGAACTTCGAATTAACCAAACGTTGTCTCCTTCGGCCGTAATTATACTATAAAGTTTTGGGGAGAAAGAATGTTCCGTTTGGTAAAGAAATAATAATAACAATCGGTAGGAAACAGTTGTCTACGGACTAGTGTTCGAGATCTGGCACAAAAAGAAACGAGACTGGCGCTGTATCTCGAGAATTAAAAGGGGCGCGAAATACGCGAATGACTTTACATGCATAGCGCGTTCTGTTCTCTTACGATGTTGCAAACCTTGGCTCGATTGATGTTTTCAGTGTAACAGTAGTAGATAGGTAGAAGGACTAAAAAAACAAAGAAGAAGGGAAAGATGTGACAAAGTTAATCTTGTTGCATGGATATAAAATACGAGGTCTGACAGAAAGGGCACGAGACCAGCGCTATATCTGGAGAATGAAAAAGTACAATAAGGGACGCCAAATACACAAGTAACTGTGTATAGCGTGTTCTGTTCTCTTCCAATGTTGCAAACCTTGGCTCGATCGCTATTTTTAGTGTAACAGGACGCAACTTTGAACAGACTCCGGTTTTAGAATTGACATTAAATTCCTCGTTAAATGAAAGAGATCCGCGACGGAGACTTTTCGATTGTCGAGCAACGCGTACGGCGTGGATCGTTCGTCTCGCGCGCGTGTTTTCGAACGGCACAAAAGATTTTTGGAGGGCAGGGCATGCGTTAAAGGTGGCGTTGATTGTTCCTCTTCGACATTCAGGGGTATTACGATGGCGGAGTGGATACCGAATGTCCGGACGGTAAATCAGAGGTACCACATCGGAGCTTAGATCGAATCGCGAGAACGTGCGAGGCATAAACGTCCAACGTTACGGAGAAATTGGGCGGTTTTTGCGCCAGGACAACGCGCCGGCCCACAGCGTTTTGCCAGTGAAACACAAGTTTTTAACAAAACAAACGAATCGCTGTCTCTTGAACATCCACCCCGTTCGCCAGACCTCGCTTCCTGTGATTTTCATCTTCTTCCAAAAATCAAATCGGTGCCGAAGGGGACGCGTTTTTTTGTTACTGTAGAAGATGTCAAAGCGAAAACGGCGGAGCTTGCCAGCAGTCTTACGGAAAATGAGTTGTGGAATTGTCTTGAACAACGGGAGCATTGTACGCAGCTGTGTATCAATTTAGGAGGGAACTACTTTGGGGGCGACAAGAGTTGATTTTCGAAATTTGTTAGAAGAGTTACAAACGCGGTCTCGTTTTCCTCTGTGTTAGAACTCGTATACGTTTCATCGATAAAGGAATACAACTATTACTTTATGATACCAAGTATCGAATGTAGATATTATTAAAAATTGTCTCCGTTAGCTACATGAATTTAAGGATCGATCATGGAGCATGCAAGAAGACGCTTATTCATTTGTTCGTTTGCTTGCTTGTTACCTGATTTTTTTAAATACACAAGCGCAATTTAGGTGCTGATTCGATATAGGCAACTCTCCTTTAATAATCGAGAATAATTAAGGAGCGAAGGAAATAACAGGGAACAGCAGTAGTCGAAGGTCTAAGCAATCCATTCTCGATAAACCACGCACTTGCTTCGTATTCACCATGTACCACATTTTCCCAAGACGTTTTAGAATACTGTTGAAGCCTCGAAAGGAGTGGCCGGAAGCTTCCTATAAAATACAATTTTACCACGACAAACTGGCGCGCAGAGATTTTGAAACAATAACGAGTCTCGTTGCACCCGTTGAACGCCCCGCCCGGGTAATCGTGTCCCATTCTTTTCAGAGGGTCTCTTAAAGAATTTATGGACTTCACTCGCTTACCTCCCCCTCACCCTCCGGGGTCCCGCGGGACCGTCGCCGGTTTTATTCACCTGAATGGACTCCTCTCCCTCCGCCGTGTTCTGCTCTTTTCGTAAATTATACACTCGGTCATTACTGGCTGGCGTACAACCAAACTACATGTATCTCTACGCACCGACTCGCATGAGCGTAGATTTCATTGGGAAATAATAATAGGTCGAACCATACCGTTCGCTCGACTGGGTGAAACAAAAAACAAAAAAATGTTGCTTCGCATAAGAAGCTTCTCGGGTTGGTGAAGGCATCACTTGCTTAACGAGATTAAGCGGCAGTCGATGGAGGAAGACTCCGTCGATAGACGCATAATGCTCGTTTCCGCGAATATTAAATTTGTTCGGCCTGTTAGCGAGGTACGTTAAATCGAATGAATTTTTATCAATCCTTCCATTATACCATTCGCGCGACATGCGAGGGAAAGCTTTGCACTGCGCTTGAACGAATATTGCAAGACGTTAATCGGAAGAAATATAATTAAATATAACTCCAACGTAATAATAAACTAAATGTACGTTACATAAATTGCTCCCAAGGAAAGGCGGTCATATATGACCGGGCTGATTCATCGTCGAGCCTCTAGTGCTTCATAGAAAATATGTCCTGGAAAGAAGTCGAAGGATAAAACCGATTTTTAAAAAAAGGGGGGGGGGGAATTGTACCAATTATCCGTCGGTTATCAATCGTAATAGCGACGGCGTAATCGGCCTAGTTCGATACACGGGACCGGCTTCTCCCTCGGAGCAGTTCTCGAGAAGATAGGAAGCGTGCGGGGCTCATCGATCCGCGGAGGAAAACGGTCGGCGTAAACGTTTCGAATACGACGAACAAAACGCTCCCGTGAGAGATAAAGGAGATAAGCTCACGGGGCTCTCGCGAATGTCGTTACACCGACCGGGAACGATCGACTTTCCATCGTCTTTTTTCTACCTGGCAATTGCTCGTCGAACATGCCCTAGGATTCTGTAGCATTTCCCAAATCAATAGGGGGAGATCGATGATAATCGGTGATCGAACTGGGAGAAAGAAATTTCAGAATTGCTTGTCGCGCGTTGCTTTCTTTGATGCCACTTTGGTACGGCCCGCCCGGAAAAACGTAAGAGCGCAGGTTAATCGACGCGATCAGTGACCAGACAACCTTTCATCACTGAACGGCGCGTCGATCCGCGTTATCACGGAACGCGATAAGTTCGCCTTGCCCGATCAGCTCGCCGACAGAGACAGAAAGCGTGACACTGGACAAACGTCATTTCCACGGGCATCAATCCGGATCGCGTGTCTCGGCGAGGCAGCGCGAATCTATTCAACGAATGGAAAATGGGACGCGACAGCGGTGCGAGGCATTGTCGCGCGTTCGCCGGGGAACGCTCGATCGCTAGTTAAATGGACGTTACGCCGCGAAACGATCGCCGGATATAATGCTTTTCGCTTCGGCTTCCCAGCGATTCTATGACCGGGATCTGGAGCAGTAGGTCCGGCGCTCGCGGGTTACCCGATCGCACAGCTGACCGGTGGAAACTTTTCATCGGTCCACTGATCACGGTCGTCGATCTTTCCTGCGTTAAAGCTACGCTCGGACTGCGGCCACGTCACGTGTCAACGCGTGATTCCACGTTGGGCAGCGTTACGCGTGACACGGCCGGTGGTGTTCACATTTGTACAGTATTTCGCTGAAATACAAGACTGTCTGACTGTTCGAAATAGAAGAATCGCTATCCCCCCTTCCTTGTTTGAAGTAGCCGCGCCGAGCGGGAAATCGGAGAACGAGAGAGAGGCGTGAAGTCGTAAATCTTTACCAAATCATTTTCCTCAAAAATAATCTGTTCCCGAAATGCGTGCCATAAACCTTGCCGAAAATTCCCAACGTATTGTTCCGTATCGGACGGAACATCTTGTCTTCCTGTTCCGGAAGGAAGTCTGCAAGCGACTTGAATCGCTTAATGTTAAAATGAGAGAGCATGCATATACTATCCTCTAAAGTATAACATTTCACCTCGCCGGAAGCCTATATGGTTTGCCGCTCTCTCGAACCCCTCGCTCGTTGACCGTATTCGCTTTCGACACCTTGGAGATTAAAGCCAAGCCGAAATAGGAGACCTGTCCGATACAAGCAACGGACCGGTCCCGAGCCAGTTGCTTATTTCAGCGAAGTACTGTATCACGTTCCGCAACGGCAGTACGTACAAGACCCTTTTCTGCCATCGCTGGCATTAGCCGAGCCACGCTAACTTAGCCCACGAGCGATTATTGGGGTATTCATATAGATACGTCTCGAGATCCCTTTAATTAATAAGAGTTTCTATCGAACGGGAAGACACAGGTTTTTATCAAATTTCGTGGAAAGATAGTTCTGATGAAAATATAAAACACATATTTTTATGCGCAAGCGTACATATTTGTTGTCGCGCACATTTACGGACTGTTGGCCGCAATAATTTGTAGCGATTCTATTACACCCCGCCAATAAACTGAGGACACAGGCAGCTGGATTCCACGTGTTTCGGCAAGCCTAGGGACCGTAACGGTACTCGCGACGCGCGATCGACACATGGGAAATTTCCTGAAAAATACGTACTCAGGTAAAACCCCCAAAACAATGAACACGATCCACCACTCTTCTAAACTTTACCAAAGTTTTTGCAAATATTCACCACGCCCATCTTCCCTCCACGATTCCTCCACCCTTAGCGAGTGGTGAAAACATTTTTTCGTACGAACGACCAGAATTCAACAAACTACTGACTTGTAGAGAACACACCAAGAACTCAGTAAAAATCACATTGTACAGACAAACGTCTTACATTCATAACACATCCTTCATCAACCGCAAGCGCCGTGAACAGCATCAATCCGGATACAATCGAGTTTGAGCTGTCGCGACACAACAATATTGAAGGGATGAAAATCATTCTCGAAGTTAAGGGTGCAAACCGTATTTGTTTAAATACCTAGGAAAGTATTAAACGTATACCAAATTATTGTGGAATGTTACATTTATTTAAGCAACGTATTAAATGACGTAACGTTATTATTAATTTCTCGTGTTGAAGGTTCATTAACATTCAAACAATTTATATTACGGGGAACGTAGTATTGAAATGAGCGATATACTTTGCATTCGAACATTTTATTGGATTATGATATTAAATGAAATAATTAATACTATTCTTTTAAGTAACTTTTATCAATTGGCTTTGAAGGATGTCTTTCTACTTCGAAAACCGTACACAGAGTGATCAGAAAGAATTTGAGAGTATGACGGCGAGTCGGTTGTATATTTAAGATACAAAGGAGATCGTGACTTCGTCCATTCCTCCACCCAAGCCCCTTTGTATAAACTATTTCAGGCCTATGGGTCTGAGGTTTTAGTCTCTTACCTTATTTTAACTATACTCGTATTTCTGATCTATAACTAAATTCATTTTTGTATTAAAACTAACGTTGCTATCAATAGCAACAATCCAAGACATTTAATTCCAAGGACGTATCCTAAATACTATCGGGATAAAATGTTATTCCATAGCAATTTATTCCAAATGTTATACGAATAAATTTTTCTCACGATGATGTCAAACGCTGCAGCCAATGCATTACTTCGACCGCGACGCAGGAGAAATTCTCCAAGTGGATGGATTTGCCTGCGTGACACGCGTACCATTGGGAGAGTTTGGCACGTGGCGACGCATGAAATCCGGGAACGCGTGACGTGTCAACAGTGTGTCGCCAACGGACTTAAACCAATGGAAATAGACGTCGGCTCACACTTGTACGATGACACGTGAAAACGCGTAACAACACGTGACGTGACGCGAGTCTGAACTTAGCTTTATCGCTACCTGCACCTGTTCGCGTTCTCGCGTTAGGCTGACTCGGACCATATCGCGGGGTGTCGAACTTTCGACTTATATTAATTTTTTTGGGGAGACGGTGGAGGAGACCGTGGCTAGTTGACTAATTTTTTTACACATCTAATTACTCTAAACGAACTATTGGTATTTCGTTCATTTGCCGCACACCAGAGGTTTATACATTCACTTAGGCGTGCTGAATTTTGAAAATCGCTTTGCACTCGTTCGGGTTGCACTTTTTATCAGATTTATACTAGTGCGAAAAAAACAGCTAATTCTCAAATGTGGATTATTAAAAAACTAAACATTCAATCAATTTGCGGTTTTATACTGTACTTAAACATATTACGAACTATAAGATGGTGCTTCTTTGCAGTAGACCAAACTACATCAGAAATGACGTACAATAAGTGAACGAAGAAATTCAACCGCGAATTATAATGAAAATAACAAACAAAATTTCCGTAAAAAATGCTGGCATTCACATAAATATTCGGGGTCAAAACGTATTTTCAATTCTTGTTCTATAGCTTTCCCATGTTCTGCTATATCTTAGCTTTAATTTAACAGGAAAAAAAGTTCATCCCTGTACCCTATTTCTATTAAAAGTTCTTCGACTTTGACACAAAAATGCGCGTTTGGCCCAACTGTGCGCCAGCGCTTAGCCAAGTAACCCCGTTCGACATTTGTCAACCCCCGCACAACACCGGACCAACTAAAACATCGTAAATTATAGTCAACGTATCACATTCCCGAAAAATCTTCATGAGAATGCATCAAACAATATTTAGTGGGTAAAAATATTTACATGTCGCTGATGATTTTAGATTTCATATTCCCGTTAGCGTAACAAGCGTTTGCCTATCATGGCAGCGCATCAAATCTCTAGTTATTCGAATCTTTCAAAATGGCGACCAGAAACACTATATACTCTAGAATAAAAAAAAAAGTTAAAGACAATTTGTCAACTAGTCCCGGTTTCCCCTATTTCTCGTTCGATTTCACATTATCTTTCAATATGTTGTAGAATCCAACATTTCGAGCAACCTCGCGGAAACGTCGGACCCTCTTAGCTTCCTAGGTGCTCGCGAAGAACGTTCGTCAACGCAACAGCGAACGATCTGTTGCCGAAGTTTCTTCTACTTTAAAATATCGCTCGCGAAAGCGGCAGAAAATCTGTGGAACGCGTGCCCCCGTGGATCGCAGCGGACCTCCTGCACAGCCCCGGGCCACTTTGTTGCTTGGCCGTTTTAGTAACTTGTTGCGTGCCGCGTTATTCAGGGAAACAGGGCCAAGCAGCTCTATGGTATCGGTCCGCGGTCGTACGCGGTCCCAGCCAAGCGCGAGCTTGCGGTTTGCCAACGTCACTGGGCTAGTTGTCGAAAGACTATACCGCTTCGCTACCGTGACCGATGAATTCAGAAGCGGCGAGACCTCTACATGTCAGCAATAGCGTATTTTAACCGTCCTATGGGCCCCGTGTAACTTTGGTGTCACATACGGTAGGTCACAAAAGTAAGGAAACAGCTAGCATCGTTAGAAAAAAGTATGTGCACAAAGGTAAATATTTATACAGTAAAATTAGTATTTATGCGTACTATATAAAGGTGCTTATGTAACTAAATTAAACAGGAAATTAAATTGTTTCATATTCTATTTAAAGAAAAAAAATGCAACGCGTATTATGAATACATGTCACAGAAATAAATAAACACATTTTTACATAAGGATTAATATCCACAATGATGACAATTTTTGGAATGCAATTCTTGCCAATCTATTTGGCAAGGAAAGCGTATATTTTGTGCATTCTTCAATGGTAAATAATTCTATTTAAAGAAAAAAAAAATGCAACGCGTATTATGAATGCATGTCACAGAAATAAATAAACACATTTTTATATAAGGATTAATATCCACAATGATGACAATTTTTGGAATGCAATTCTTGCCAATCTATTTGGCAAGGAAAGCCTATATTTTGTGCATTCTTCAATGGTAAATAATTGCCGCTTTTCCTCTATTCAACTTTATAGCTCCGCTAAGTTACGTGGTTCACTTTCTGCTATACGAAGCTTTAGAATAGACCACATGTTTTCTACAGGTGAAAGATCAGGGCTTTGTGGAGGCCATTCTAATGCGTTTATTGAACTTTCTTTGAAATATTTAGTACCAATCTTAGTCTTGTGTATCGGTGCATTATCCTGTTGAAGGATAAAATCGTCACCTATTGATCCCTTTTGGAATTACGATTTCTCTAAGTAAATTTAGATATACTTGCGAATTTACTTTTCCTATTAAAATCATAATTTTCCCTATTCCAAAATAAGATACGCATCCCCAGACCATAATGCCCTGCTCTATTGACTTTAACGTTGGTTTCGTACACTTATGGGATGAAAATTCTTCTTGTCCCCTCCAGACATACATTCGTCCATGGCTATATTTTAATCTAATCATAGATTCGCCTGTCCAAGGTACATTCTACCAATACGTTATAGGTTTTAGAACATGTTTGTTGTAAAATTCTATTCGTTTTTTTTGACATTATTTTTACTTAAATAGGGTAACTTTCGTGCAACTTGTCCGTGTTTTTCAGAAGACCGTTCACTTAATAACTTCGCACGTATTTCTGATGCAAATAAAAAAGGGTCTGCGTTAGAAATATTCATTATTCTCTTATCTACACGAATGTCAGTGACTTGGACGTCCAGATTTTGTAGCATCCGAAACTCGCCCAGTATTCTTGTAAATAGTATTTTAAAAATTGCTGCTTTATTAAAATGCTTAACATTTCTCGATATGTATGTCCTTCATTTTTCATTTTAATAATGATTCTCCTCTCCTCATTTGTTAACCGTCTTTTTTCCAGCCATCTTTTCGAGTTAATCTTAAGAAACATAACGCAAATGTCAAATGTATACCAGAAAATTAAAAAGTATACTACAATCATTAAACAACATAACCAAAGTACATCGATATGACAGCTAAACGCTATGAATTTATAACAGAACGCAGATAATAGAAAAATACAATTTAATAACAGAATGTAGAATGGAAGAATAGGATGTTTACTTACTTTTGTGGTGATTTCAAGTCAATAAATTCCGTATAGTAATTATAAGACGCAAAGGAAACTGTTGTTTAATACAAGGAAATCAATCGACACGAATGCCTTAAATTTGATTACTATTGTGGTCAAGATATTGTATCAATATTATTAAAATGAGTATTTCGATTTCAAGTTATTTTTCATTACTATAATTTTTATCATCATAATTTCAATAAATATTATAATTTGAAATTACTTCAATTGTTTTAAAAGTTCAATTTTTAATCCAACTAAAAAAAAAAAGAAATTCTATTTTATTAAAACTATAAATTGTTTTATTATAATATCCATAATTACTTCAAATTTATTTATAATTTCAATATTTAATTTGTATTAAGTAACTTCACATCCTACAAATATCTAATTAAATGTAAAAAATGCTTCCGTTTACTTACTTTTGTGACCTACTGCATCGACTCGACATCTATGTTGTCTATTTTATTTAATATTTGTTTAATCGTACATTGCAGCAATTCGCAATAGCCGCAGATCTGTTATATCGCGATTAAGGTGCGTTGCATACTATAGAACCATCGTGAATTCGGAATGCAGATCCTTTCTTTTTTCTTACAATAAACTATGCATAATGTTCCGAGTGTGAAAAAAATCGGCCCGTGGGGGGTTAAGGGGCATCGAGGGCAGATGGACCGTCGCTGTTTTACTTTTGGCCGTTCATGGTAAGCTCTTGACCTGCCTAGGGAAACATAGTCCAGACACATTCGGCGATGGTCAGGCGATTCAATATGGAGTCACTTGGTCATCAGATCTCACTCGAGCCGTGTTTTAAAAAGCATCGGGTCGAGTCATAAGTGTAACGTCTTTTTATGCAATTCCCAAAAGACCATTTTCATGCAGAAACACGTTTATTTATTTCAATATGCGGTGCCCTTCGTTAGATATAACACTTTTCCATCGGTCTGTAAGTTTCTCAACGCCACTTCTATAAAATTCAATACATTTTGATTCGAGAAATGCAACTATGTGTTGCTGGATATCTTCTGTTGAATTGAAATATTTTGTTAACCTCAGTGGTCGTCCAGAGAGAGGCTCACCATTGAGATTAAAATTTCCATTTTTTAAACTTTTTAAACCAACGCTGACATTTTCTTATCTTTACAACTTTACTACCGTATACACTGCATATGTATACATACTTTCCGTAACCGTAACTGCATTATTACCTTTTCTAAATTCATACAACATGATGCGTCTTAAATGCTCTTCTAACACACTAATATCTATTCACGCCACTAACGTAACGTCGCACAAATAACTAATGACGCATTAAACATCTAGCCAGCGACATCTGTGTACAAACACTAAACTATTAGGTTGTGTAATAAGTCCGTTCGCGTTTTGGTGTAAGAAAATACAGTACTGTAAATATATTTTATGAAACTTACCTAATCAATGATATGTTCGCCACTTTGTTCTATAACCTTTTGCCATCTTTCCAGTAACTCAAATACACCTTTAGTATAAAACTGTTCGTTTTTTTGTATTAAAAGATTCAGATATGTGTTTGCTTGCTTCTTCCGTATTTCTGAATGACTTTCTACGGATAGAATTTTGCAATGAGCGAAATAGGTAAAAATCAGATGGGGCAAGGTCTGGTGAATACGGTGGATGAGGTAAACCAATCAAATTGCAATAATTTTTGTGGTGGAAAACAACATTTTTTCAGGATGCGAGTGATGATCGTTTCTGTTGCACTGCTGTTTTTAATCTGTCCATTTGTGAACAGCATTTGACACTATCAATAGTCTGGTTTCGTGGTAAGAGTCCGTAATGCCTTTGTAATCCCACCAAATAGACAATAACACTTTCTTAGGATGCAGTTCGGTTTTGGCGGTGGTTAATGGTTTTTCACCTACCTTTAACCAATGCTCTTTCTTGACCACGTTTTCAAAAATGACCCATTTCTCGTCACCAGTTATCATTTGTTTCAAAAATGGGCAATTCACGTGTCGCTTTAACAGGGAATCACAAATCGAAACACGGTCGAGTCAATTTTTCTCCGACAGTTCGTGAGGAATCCATACGTCGTATCTGTTTGACGTACCAAGTTCTTTTAAATGTAATGCAACTGACTTGTGTGAAATCTGCAATGTGTTAGCAATTTCCCTTGTTGCGTGCCTTGGGTTCTGTTTGATTAAATTTGCAATTTCATCCGTATTAATTGTCGTTGGCCTGCCGCTTCGTTTTTGGTCTTCCAAGTTGAAATATCCCCGTTTTGAAACTTCTTGATCCGCTTTCGAATGGTCCGTTTATTGATAGCATTATCACCATAAGCAACACAAATTTCCTTTTTTATATCCTCCACATTTGTTCGCTTCCGAAAATAAAAAAGCATTAAGTGCCGAAAATGAATATTTTCTTCGCTCATCTCAAACATGTTCTTTAGTCGACTAAGACGGAAAGAAAACTGACTTGTGCTACCAAGGAGCCACGTCCAGGCCAAACGCGATTCGATACGTATAAACATTGTAGTCAAAACAAGCGGCAGTTCGAAATAATGTATCTTGAAACGCGTGCAATCGTCGACGCGAACGGACTTATTACACAACCTAATATTATTTTAATAGGTTGGCAGATCATATAAGTAACACTGCAACGGGAAACTAATACATGCAAGAAACGACATATTACTTCTGACTCGACCCGATAGTTTGAGGGTTGCGAGCAACCCGACGTTGCGTTGCCTTCGCTTATTGTTCCCGAGGTACTGGCCACGGAGCGGAGAAGGCAGGGGTGCCTTCTTGTAAGAGGACTCCGGCTCGACCACACGGCGCTTACCCCAGCCCTTTTCTGGAGATCGCTTTTCACAGGATACAGCAAAACGTTTTATAGAAAACACCTAACGTAGATGCCTGGCTGGTTTTGTAGAAAACCGTGCGCACAGCCTCCCTCGCAGAATTGTTCAGCGTCGAAGGGTGGAGATCGTTTGTTACTTTCGCGGGAGTAATTAGCCGAGCGACAGCTTATCTCCGGGCCGGAGCGAAAAGTTGTCTGGTCTGTATGCGTTCTGGCGCGGCGCGACTTCACCCCTTATCTAACCGGATATAAACAGGGAGGGTGGTGTCTGCGAGCAAGACGCACCGCGAGACGCATCCAGAGAGAGAGAGAGGATCGCCGCCAGTCGCGGGGGCCGCTTCATAGGCCCCTCGTTACGAGGCCGGCTTAACACAGTTTCAGCTCGCGCAACCGTATTAATTCTTAAACGTTCCTTCCTTCGGGGAACCGGCTGAATCGCTCGGCGATTAATTAACTTACTGCTTTACACGAGTAACCGTACCGCGCGAGTTTCCTACGGTCCACGAGTCGCGCGATACACGTACGTCACGCGTGCGCTTGTAATTCTCCTTCAGACGGATCTCAGAATGTATTTACTCGAACAAGACCAATTCGAGAGATGATTTCAGACGAGCGAGCCTCCGAGGCGCGCGGATAAAACTACGATTGTGCCCCGCTTTTAATAAGAAGTTAATCCCCGGTGCTTGGATGCCAAGCCGAATTCGGGTCAATATACCTTGGCCGGGCACGTGTGTGCATCGTCTAACGGCGCCCCGAATTTCCTTTTTATCCCGCGTGAAAGGGCCGTCCATGAATTATAGACGATTTACATATGCATGCCCTCTCAGTGTCGTAAAGTGAAACCACGGTGTCTTATATCTCCTGAATCGCTATTGAAAAGCTATGGATAAAGGGATAAATTTGGATACGATACGTAAGCTACGAGAACTGTCTTGTAATACGTCCTCCATCTTTGAACGGCTCGGATTTACAACTCTGCCTAATTACCTTTCTAGAAACCGTAGAGGAGCGGACACACTTTTCCGCGCGTATCAGCTTCCCCTTGTACGCTTAACTCTCCTGCGCATGTTTAATTCTCAAAGGGACCATAAGTCACGCTGCTGAACGCCGCTGCTACCACTTTGAGTTACGTTGGCAGGCGTGCGACGGACGCGCGGCATCGGGTGTCGCGTATACGCGTCGAGGCAAAAACAAAACCAGCGCCCGCTCCAGAATACCTTAAAAATGTCGAAAACAAACGGTGGGCTAAAAAGCGAAATCTTTCGCCGCCGTTTCTTTTTCCTTTCAACATTTTTAAGCTACTCTTGTACGGGCGATAATGACACTCGTACAGATTTAGAAGCTATTTACATGTTTGTTTGTTTTTTTACTTTCTGAACACGGGACAATCATGATTGCCATGGGGACTAATTTTTTTTAGCGCTCTCGCGAACGATCCACAACTCCTCGTACACACATCTCGGCATAAAGAGATGCATTCTTCAAATATCAGTGAACCATCCCGCAAAGTTTCAAAGTGATATCTTGTTTAGTTTTTCTGAAAAATCGCCTTACTTCCGGTCCGCCGCAACAGTCAGTACCCTTAAAACAGTCGTTATCGACATTTTCTATTGGCATTATGTACACTGAGTGCAAAATGTTTTATAAATTTGTTACAGTAACATATAACGAGCTATATAACACAAGAAAAATGTTATATAACATTTTGTTTCTTGCATTTGTAACAAGGTACAAAACTTTGTTATATAACATGCTTTGTTATATAACATAGACGCAGCTTTACGTTGCCGCATCAACTTGGCTTTAAACTTTGTAGATGTGGGCATTACTTAAATATGGTTAATATGTGGCTCCTTGTAGCAGAGGCGCCGAATATAAATTTCAAAATGTTCATCGAACAGGAAAGGAATGACTCGTGCTGTAAATCGTCAAAGATTGCTAATCGCAAAACTCGAAATAACGCATCGCCAATGTATGAAACGCTCATTAAGAACAAAATTGGATACGTTGGGAAACCAATTAAATAACTTTACCGTTGTGATCATTAACTAGATTGGAGTTACCGTTAGTTGTTAAAAAAAGCGAGCTTTATAATACTGACAGTCTTTGTGCAAGTTCTCATTTTATTATTGTTATTCTGGTCGCGATCAAAGAGTGTAGATGTGCTGTCGAATCTATTATTAAAGTTCGTCCATTTCTTATTCCCTGAATTTGTTTGCTTCAATGTTAATCAAAAGTTCAATAATTTATTAATTCCGAATATTACGGAGTTTATTCATTTACAAACGTGAGTCGACGAGCAGAGCGGTTCACCGCTCCACGGACTCGGGCCTACTTTTGAAAGACCTTACTGGATAAACCACGCAACAGTACTTTATCATTAACACTAGAACTACCGACAGTTAAGACGAAGATGTTTCTACCAAAACCAGTCAAAATGACTGGATTTTAAGAAATACGTAATAATAGAATGTTTTTAGATTCATTGATTTATTACTCTCTTACAGAAGGAATCTCATGTTATGTAGTACATTTTTGGTATCGTTAAACCCATTTGGGACCATGATCCATAAATGAGGGTTGGCTCATTTGTTATCTTACACATCAATAAGAACGATAAGTATGACAAAGAATATACATGCTTTGATAAGAAAAATATTAAAATAAATTTCCATTTCAAAGTTAAGGTATTCTTATAGTGTAATAAAGTAAATTATTAGGTATAACAAGTTGTAATTTGTCATATTTCTAACAAACGTAGTTTTACCTTTTTTTTCAATTCTGATGGATTTATGTTTCGAACTGAATAAAAAAAACTTTCTTCTTCGGCTTACTTTTGTAAATTGTAAGAAAACACCCATTTGATCCATAAAGTAGTGATGAAAAACGAGCCACAGTATCCCTCTTTGTTTTACCAATTTTTGATTTTAAGAGGTTTTCGAACGATGTGGGCGCGATCAAATTTAATAACAACATCCATAACAAAAACTTCAATTCACATTCTACGTTTTCAAATCTAAATGAACGACTAAAAATATTTTCGAATGAACGCATTATCTTTGCATTACCGTCATGTTCGATCCAGAATTTTCCTGATGATTATCACCATTGTATTGAACGATACGCAGTAGAAATTCTAGGAACGTATGAGAAGTTGTACGAAACGACGAAAGTGATTAATTCGGGTTCAGTAAACAGATTGTAGAACCGTTTTGCACTTTGACAAGTGCCAGTCATTGTAACTTGCATTGGTATAAGTAGGCATAATACAAAATTATTTTGATTTTGAATAAATAAAAGATCAAGAATAAAATTAAAATAAAATTGTAAAATCAGTCATTTTGATTGGTGTGATAGTTCCTAGTGTTAAAGTTATCAATCCGTGATCCCTGGGTATCGATAAGATAGATCAAAGCCATCGCATTTGTCAACAATAGCTCGACGTGTTAATAATTGAAAAGATGGCGCGTTCTTTGAGAAGGCGCCATCTTTGAAATTTATCTGCCTGTCAAAGGTATTTTTGCGGCGACGGAGTTTTAGGTTAGAAGACGGTCCTGCGAAACACTCGTCCCACTGACAGTCCGCGAACCGACAAATATTCAGATCACATACCTTTCGTACGTTATTTTCCGCGCCGGGTGGTCGCCCGTCACATTCCAGGAGGCTGCGACGACGTAACGAACGAATTCACGAATTCGTACCCTCGGCCGGCAGACAGGCGTCCCGTGTCATCCACCCTCTCCGCGTATGTCCAGCACGCGAATCCCCGTCCCCTTTACGATTCACCCGGGAACGAATGCGGTGACGCGGACAGTCGGCGTGTCAACCGAGCGACAATGCCCAGTACCATCGGTCGGAGGGAATCCTCCTAGTATGTATGTATCCTTTGTCACCGGTGGCCGAGACTAGGTTTCCACACGGGAGAGAATGGCACGCTGCTCCGACTCACGCACAAAAATCACACGCGGGACCTATGCGCGGCGCGTATTCGGCGTTTACAGTTCCACGAAAGCGTGTCCGGCTGGGCGGCGATAAAATCTCATGCCAGCGGACACCGCGCGCACCACCACCACCGTCGCTAGTGGAGAGGATTACCTCGCCGGGAAAAACACATATACACACAGAGTCAATCGCGTTCACACGACCGGTATGAGTGCCGCCCGTTACATACACCAAAGAATCCAGCGTGCGATAATCCGTTCGATCGTAGCCGCCGATAGTCGAATCCTTCCGCACCAGGATCTCGTCCGAAGATTCCGAACATCTCCCGTAGGCACACACGCTCCGGCTTCTTACCACCCGCGGTCCCTCCCTGTCCCTTTTCTCGCTACGATCCGGCGCCCGTGTACGTTTTCCGTGATTGTACGCTCGTCTCGTACGAATCGAGTTGAAGTTAACTCGCGCGAGTAACAGTGACCGTCTCGAAGGGCCGCCGGAGATGTCCTGGCATCGTGGGTACGGGCGTCGTTCCCGTGCTACGTCGTCGCTCGTCCCGCGGAACGTAATCGATGGTATCTGCTCCGATTGGAATTGTTTACCCCCGCAGTCCCAAAACAGAGTACGCGACAAGAGGCCGAGGCACGTACGCAAGATACGTGGCCTTTGTAAGAAACGAAAGAATACGGAGCACTCGCTGGCTGCACTTTTTTTTCCCCGACCGTAATTGTTAGGCTCGTTCGCGAGGCAATTCCCATCGATACGGACGCGCAGCAAGGTCTCCTCGGTTCCCCGTCGATCACCGATCACGATTTCGAGCGTGCACGTGCGGCAGAGTACGCAGAAACCGCAAGTTTTTTTACGGACACATCCCCGACTTGTCTCCTCCTCGCCAACGCCTACACGATACACATTGCACGCAGCAACGACGCCCCTACACGCCGATCACAGTGGCTCTCAAATCATGGCGTCCGCGGCAGTCTCTCGCCGACAGAGCGCGCCACTCGTGCGATCTGGAAATAGGTTCTTCTCAAGAATATTTCGTATAATTTTTCATACACTCTACGAGCTTATTTCAATATTTATGTTAACAAGAGTAGCAGTACCATACGAATGCGAATATTAAATAAGAAATGTACGCACAAATCGAAGGATTACATTTAATAAGAAATCTCCTAGATAGCAGGAAATTAAATATGCGCTAGGGAATGTATATTTTAATTATCTCCAATTATTTTGAATGAGGAGAGCAAAGATTCGTTCAAAAAGTAAAGATTTGTTTAAAAAAATAAATATTTATTCTTGTAGAAGATAATTTAAAGAAATAACAAAGTACACTAATATGCAGCCCAATTACATCATCAACACTTATATTAACTCGTAAGATTTAATAATACCGCAACAAACATTTATCAGCTGTATATATTCGCTTCCGCCATCTAGCAATCTGTAATTGCACTCCTATAGATAAAATAAAAAATTAGTAACATATTATATTTACTCTGTGTGTAATCTCGCGCTCTTACCCCAAGTCGATCTGCGATCAATGCTTTCTGTTTGTCCGTGAACTCATTGGAGTATATAATTTTTTCGCTAAGCTGTTCAATGACCTGAAAGGATAGTTAAAACTGCATGATCTACATGACGCTGATAAATATTTGAAGTAGATCGACGTAATCTTACTTGAGATGTTGCATAAGCTTCTAACATAAATTGATCGACGAACGCCTCTGCTTTGATATAGTCCCTCGTCTTGCATACTTCTATTAACTCGTCTAACCATTTATCGGGAACCATCTGTAATTATTTTATGTTAAATAAATGGAGTTTACTCTGACAACAAATGGATCATACTTTGATATTTAAGAGTAAAATCATACATTACCCCAATGATTTCAAGAATATCATCAATACTGATTTCAATGCCTTTCCCTTTCAGCCTAGTAATGGACTGCAAACACGTTATCGCGCGCCTCAAATCCCCGCTCGATGCTTCAACAATTTTTAACAAAACAGGCCTTTCTGCCTTCAGATCCTCCTCTTTGCAAATGTATTCCAACCTCTCGATTAATTTCTCTTCCGCCAGGGGCTTGAATCTGAACTTTGTGCAACGTGAAGTCAAGGGCTCTATAATCCTCGACACGTAGTTGCAGATCAAACAAAATCGGGTACTGTGGGACTCTTTCTCCATGGTACGTCTTAGCGCGGCCTGTGCTGCAGTAGTCATGCTATCTGCTTCGTCTAGGATGATAATTTTAAAAGGCGGGCAACTTTTTCCACTGAAAAGGAATATTGCTTTTTGTTACGAAAATGAAATGAATTCACTTGCTAATTTTTCATTAATATAATATGCCTCAGTCTGTGCCTTTGTCACAGAAATTACAAGAGCAACACGAAAGAT
The DNA here is from genome assembly GCA_023838395.1 of Holcopasites calliopsidis. Classification (NCBI taxonomy): domain Eukaryota; kingdom Metazoa; phylum Arthropoda; class Insecta; order Hymenoptera; family Apidae; genus Holcopasites; species Holcopasites calliopsidis. Next base: position 656,152 of record JALHAQ010000025.1, read on the forward strand.
CGTCCAAGATTCATTGATTTATGTCTGCTTTTAATTGCAGGACCAAAAGCTTAAAACTTTACATTACTTTTGCCATAATCTGCACAAAGCATTTCACTGTTCAGTTGGTAATAAGAGCTACCAAAATACTTCATCGTAACTCCTGATCACAACTGAATCTTCAACCGATCTCTATGCGTAGCTCGACTGTAATTCTCAGACCTTTTACTAAAACATCATTGGCATCTAACGTGATGTAAACCAGTGCGAAATTGAACATACTCGTTCCTCATACCGCCTGCAGTGAGTCGCGCGAAGGATTTAATTTTATCTCTCACGATCTGGATACCTCTTTCGTCGGAAGCGTTTAGCTCCAATATCCTTTCCTTGTAGAGGCTACCGAATAGTTGTCTAGCCGCGGCTAATATAGTGCTCGTTTTCCCGGTACCCGGGGGACCATAAAACAAGAGATTCGGAAAGTCTCCACCCTTCAAACATTGCCGTAGTACCTCTACTACCTCCGATTGTTCGACAACGTCTTCGACAGTTCGTGGCCGGCTGTGAAAATAGTAAGGAAACAGGCAATCGAAATCGTGAAATGTTCAGTATCCATACAATTTAGGTTAAACCGGCAAACACTTACTATTTTTCGACCCATGGCGGTGCCGGACCGCTACGTTCATCCTTTGAACGGGAACTAGAAGGCTTTTTAGCATCGCCCGGTCCCAATTTCCCAGTTTTCAAAAAGGCGTGCATTATTTTATCTTTGAACCTTTTCGCACGTTGAAATTTTTCGGAAGGACGAATCCGTTACCGCGCGCATTCTGCTTGTGAATTCTGGTGTACCAACGTTGCGAAACAAATCATATCTTAGAATCTTGCTAGTTCGAATTTTAAAAGGCCGGGAATTCCCTGCGGTAGATTGTTCTTGAGGGGAAAAAACGCGCCTCGGCGCTGTAATTACTTAAAATAGCAATTCTGTTTAACTGAAATAATATTACAGTTATTTCTGCAAATCTACAATTATAAGTGTGCAATGTTGTTAACAATGCATTAAACCAAAATTGAACAATCGCTCGACTATTGAGCTCACTGTCCTAGTTCCAAATTTCACTTTGTTTGGTAACCACTTGCGTCCGTTACAAAACGAGCAAATTCACCATTTGTTCATGGTGCCAATGCTGTAAATAAAGGAGAAAATTGGCTGCGACAGTTAATCACACACATGATAAAGAAAAACAAGGCGTTTATTGAAACAGCTTATTTGATGAAACAGTTGCACGAGTTACGTTCGATACTGTAGCTCGGTTCGTTGACATTATTTCAGTTCAATTATCGTACCGACTCGGTTGAAAACAGTTTGAAAAATTACAATCGATAATTGTAACATTCGTTCGGTGATTACACGAACGCCTTGAGGAAAGTGTGAAGATTCCAGTGGCGCTTAGAATGGAGCAGCAAAATCGATTCTGCATTAAAAAACACTTAATTTATACCATGGATTTGCTGCGATTTAGTATAAATTAAATGTGCACCGAAATCGTCGTACCTCTCTCATGTAAACGAATTCTGTCTTTTTTTTTAAACATGTGATAGATTTTCTTGACGTTCGCTTCGAACTATAGATGTAAACAATGAGGATCTGGATTTTTTCTCTAGTAGCAATCATTTTGCATTTCAGTTCCGCACAGACAAGTACGTATCCCGCACTAAGAAAGCGTTAAGTTAAAAATGAACGCTGCTAATTTTCATCCTTCCGCTTTTGTAGAACCCGAACCACAAGGTAATTGTGCGCCGTACAATGGAACGATCTGTAAAAAGTATTTAACTGGAATCGAAAAAGTCTGGTTCAATGATTCCAATGATAATCCTGGGAGATCGCGGAACGAGGACATTACTACCAATTTGTGGGAGGAATTGATACAGCGGCTCGTAGAACCATGCCGTTCAGCAGCAGAGGTAATAGCTATTTTGAGATCGTCTATTAAAAAAGAAAAGAAATGGAAAAGATGCGATGCGAATTATGCAGGGTCTGTTTGGCTCTTTCAGAGAATGCTGTGTATGTACGCCTTTCCACAATGTCACAACTCAGTTGGCCTACCATTATGTTACGAAGATTGTATGGCTGTGCGCCATCAATTCTGTTTCAACGATTGGGCGATGATAGAGGATAACAAGCAAAGGGATATTTATATCAGATCGAGGGAGCATTTTACATTACCCGATTGCGAATCGCTACCAAAAGTAGTTAAAGGAAAAGTGACTTGCTCTCACATTCATTTGACTGACGTGAACGAAGATCTTGTTACATGTAAGGAGAAATTTAAATGTTTCGATGTACAATTTAGTGGCCTCAGTTTTTTAAATCGTTACGATATTACAGATGACTGCGTCAAAGGCAACGGCAGATTTTACATGGGAAAAGTAAATAAGACGAAGGAAGGCTTGGACTGTCAATCATGGGACGCGCAGATACCGCATAGTCACGATAGACCTCCGGATGTCTTCCCACAGATTCGTTACGGAGAAAATTACTGCCGAAATGCCGGCGGTGATGAACCAATGCCGTGGTGCTTCACCATGGATCCTCACATTCGATGGCAACATTGTGACATTCCTATATGCGGTAAGCATTTGAATAATTTGTTTGATATCTCATTTGACTGAACGTGTAATTATTTCAATTTATTCTGCTTAATACAGATAACGTAACAAGCAGAGTCGTAGAGATAGGGCCGAAAGATTTGGTAATGGATACGCTATTCACTCCAACGTTTATATTGGTATTGTCTTCATTAGGATTTGTAATTATAGCCGGAACCTTGTTATCCATCATTTTAAGTCACAGACTTCACAAACGACATCAAGGATACAATCCCACGGACAACCAGGTGCATTAAAAGCTGTTAATCTCGAAATATTCTATCGTTAAATTGCAGGAATGAAATGCGTAATGGTCAGAAAAATATGACTGAGTCTGGCCTTTACAAACTTCCGGTTAATTCGGATAACAATAATAAGAATTTTGATACATTCGAATATAATTTTCAGTACGTCAATATCGATTTGGACAAATTGCCGAGCAACGACGCGTATCACAAAACGAGCGCGCAGCTGAATCCGAAATTGGAGAAGCTCGAGTTCCCGAGGAACAATATAATTTACGTTCGAGACTTGGGACAGGGTGCTTTCGGTAGAGTATTTCAAGCGAAAGCACCCGGTCTCGTGCCGTGCGAAGAATTCACCAACGTCGCTGTGAAAATGTTGAAAGAGGAAGCCTCTGACGATCTGCTCAAAGATTTCGAACGGGAGGCGTGTCTTCTCGCCGAATTCGATCATCCGAACATCGTGAAATTGTTGGGGGTATGCGCTCTGGGCCGACCGATGTGTCTTCTGTTCGAGTACATGGGTCGCGGTGATTTGAACGAATTTCTACGATCCTGTTCACCAGGGAATTACATTATTCGCAGCGTGGAAAAGGACGATCACTACACGGATTCCCGTTTATCGCACATGGATTTAATTAATATCGCGCTTCAGGTCGCCTCCGGCATGGTATACCTGTCCGATCGAAAATTCGTTCATCGAGATCTTGCGACGAGAAACTGTCTGATCAACGATCAAATGATCGTAAAGATAGCGGACTTTGGATTGTCGCAAAAGATATATTTGCAAGACTATTACAAAGGCGACGAGCAAGATGCTATACCGGTGAGATGGATGCCTCTAGAGAGTATATTGTACAACAAGTACACCGTCGAAACTGACGTGTGGGCTTTCGCTGTATGCTTATGGGAGATATTCAGCTTCGCCCTTCAGCCCTATTACGGAATGACCCACGAGGAAGTTGTGAAATACATTAAAGAAGGCAACGTGCTTCAGTGTCCTGAGAACACACCGCCGGACATATACGAACTGATGAAGCTCTGCTGGAACAGGAGGCCGTCCGATAGGCCCACTTTCAAAACCATTTACAACACCCTCGATACTATAAAGTATAATTTGGAAGCGGAGAATAAATCTGACAGTGTACCATTGCGTATACATGTTTGAACCTGATAATAATTTGGGGAGTCAAGGGAAGTCGGTTATTCGAGGCACTATGAAGCGAAATCTATGCAAAGATAGGGGTAAGTGGTAAACTATATCTATATGTTACATGCAGCTGCCTTTGTTATGTTTGTTGTGTAGCCTTATTGAACGAAACGATCGAAATAATTATGAGATACGAGTTAATAGATGCACTATAGTAAAACTCCGTATAATGCGATAATAAAATCCAACAAAATTTTATCTACATCTCTTACTATGCGTTAAACAATGAAATGCTTATAGTTTCCATTTTCTTTTAGAGAGAGAAAAGAAAAACAAATTTCTTAACTGGTACGTCTTTAAAGATACATTCTGCATTTCTTATCTGCGGCGTTATACGGAGATCTACTATATTACGTTCACGAGAATATTGCACGGATACAAGCAAGATTAAAACGTAAAAAGAGAAATTTTATTTCGGCTATATACGATTCTTGTAAATATACAAATATGTATATATATTCTATTAAATTTTTCTTTATAAAATTATTGAAAATTATATATTGTTTCACGATCATGTTTGCTGTTTGAAATGGTTATCGTAATGCTCTTCTAGATTCCGAGTTTGCTAACAATTTGTATTGATAATTGATTTAATCACTGAGAATAACGAACTGAAGACTGGTATTTACGAACAAGACAAATATTTAATTATAATATCGCAAGTGTGTTTCAAACGCGATGCCCCCGCGCATAGAGATCGCCACCTTTCATTTACATTCTGTCCAATTGTGATTTCACGCATTCCGTCAACGAATTTTACAACAATATAACAACGTTACTGACTGCCGCTAAGAGAGACTGCTGCATATTTACAATAGTCGAAACGATTTAACGCTAGGAACGAAACGTAAGGATACAAAGATCTCCGTGGTAATGTTGTAATGATAGAATGTTTTATTGTATAAGTAATTCAAGGCTCGACGTGTAAAACGAAGGGTAGATTAATCCCTGCGTTGCTATTAATATTAACTATTAGCTTGTTTATATTTGCTGAATGCTTATAAAACGAATACAGTATTGTTGTTGAATCTCATGAAATTTCCTTTTACAAACATGACAATGATGCTTAAAGTATTTATTCTCACTAAAAAGGAAAACGTCATTATTTTTATGTGATAAGATTCGGTAATTAATAACGATAAACTTTGCGTATCGTTCTTTTCTTTGGTAATTAAAAAATTCGCAAGTATTTGTATTGGCATCAGCTTTTAATATATTTTATGATTACAAATGTAAAGGCTGATTATGTATTTCCTAAGCGAAATAATTGTAATATTTCCTGTAAATGCGGGAAGCACTTTTTTAAATCCTTTGCACCATCTTTTTATATCTTTTTTTTTTAATGTCCAATCAATAGTTGATAAGCATACATATTTATATATGTGTAATTGTACGTATCAGCGGATGTAGCCGCGATTTCTTTACACCTTTTTTGGATCAGAATATCTTAAGAGGATAATCTCATTATTTTATGGAAAACGAACGAACTTTCCTATATACATGTAATTATACATAGAGCGAAAGGGTAACAATGTTTTGCTGAAGCCTAAGACAGATAATACCGAATAATTTATATCGCTATGTGAACGATTCGGCTATAAAAAAAAGTGGGTTTATATTTAGCAACGTTATATGTACACTGTCTTTAATTGTTAGATGTTAGATCGTTGCTGTATCAAAAAGTATAGCCTATTTAACGTACGGAAAAAATATCATTAAAAGCCTATTATGACGAATGTTACAATGAAGAAAAGAAAGAGGAAACATTAAATGAGTGTACACTGTGCAACTGTTATGCATAAGGTTTTGAAAGTAAATCATTATTATTATTATTATTATTACTATTACTGTAAACGATATTTAGATGAATGTTTTACTTTATAACATACCTACGATTAATTCAAAATACGCCTGTGTTCCATTAGCGCTCGGATAGAGTGCTGAATGTAAGAGACTCTAGCAAACGAAATAGAAGTTAGTTCGAATTTTACTTTTTAACGACTGCGATTTAATTTTACTGGAATCTTGTGATATAATTTAGCGTGTAATTGAACGCCGCTCACTACCGCTGCATTTGTAATCCGATAAATGTATACTTGATCAGTATTCCCACGAGGAGCTGTACATGTCCCAAAGAGCATATTCATTTGTAAATGTTGTATGCACCGTTTAAGCACGTATATACGTATTGTAACTAATGAATGTCGCTGTCAAATTTAATTTCCAAAGGCGATTAACGACTATGTAGTGAGCTAGGTGCATAGAAGTATGGAGTTTCATTATAAACTTTCGGTTGAGCATCGATAACGGTGTATTAATTATACGAAGAAACGTGTGAATGTAACAATATTCAAATGCTCTTCCAAAAACCCTTTTTATACACGACTTTTATATTGTGAAAATGACGAAAGAAGTTTCACCAAGCCTGTGCTCTTAAATCTGTGTATCTGTATCCTGTAATAAGTAGAATTGTACGTGATAATATATTACGCGATGATACGTGCACAATATACGTATTGTCTACGACCAAGAAACTTCTGGTATTATACACTTTGTTGAGTTCAAATGCGTTATATTGACAATGGTAGACTCTATTCTGAATTTTATGTAAAACACAACTAATCTAATCTGTAAAATTCGTCAAAAGATTCCTCGATACTCTGTATTTAAACCCGAAACGAAACTCGTGAACCTTGAGGAAATGATCGAGACGTTTCGCGTCTTTAATCGTAGGGAGTATCACGTTTAACTTGAAATAAAGTTCGCCCTGAATATCGAGGAATTATCAATCAAATACTACGATCATGTTGAAGAAGAAAGAAAAAACTGCTATGAAACTTTTACCGATGTACAACTTTTACAAGGAATAAACAATCAATTTCGTATAAGCTGCAGCACCTTTTTGTTTTATTTCGCGCGAAGAATCGAATGTGGGGTCGCGAATAATCCATGATCTAGTATTGCATCACTCCATGAATATATTTCTGCATATTTTATTTGTTCGATGAACTAATGTCGAATCATTAATATGTATATAAAAAGCAGATATTTATATTGTACAACACAGTTGATGTTATTAAAACTATCTTACACGTGGAATGGCTTGTATAGGCGATAAAGTACTCGTAAATAACTTGTAGACAGATACGTCTATTAAACTGCTGATTATTTTCTTTCTAAATCATACATACGTCTTAATAATATGCATGTTTTCGGAATCTCTCTGCGTCTCTTATGTTATGGGATATTCGTAAAATTAGGAACAATGCTCGCTTAAAGAAGTATGGATGCGATCTAAATGATCTCTATGCATAAGTACACGTAAACGGAGATAAAATATCTTCTTCCGTAACCGAACATTTACACTATACAGGTCAATTATAAGATTCTCTAAAATGCAACGGAGATAAAATATCGACAGTCTATCTCAACATCGAGGTTTACATACGCGTACATCGATACATGTTATTATTTAATTGCTGCTCCAATGATATGTTATAATGAAATTATACGCCTATCAAATTGTAACAGGTAAAATGGTCGTAAAATTAAGAAAAACATCGAGGTGCATACTTATTGGAACAAACGAAAAAAAATATATATATATAGTTTACTCTTTACTCTCTCGTAAATATTAATTTCTAGCATGATTTTAATTATTCTTCTGATAAAATTCAGTATTAAAATCTTAATTTTAGTCACAGTGAAAACCACGTTCGTCAATGTTATAAATCTTTAATGTTTCATGTGGTTTCTTTTGAAATGAAAATTCTAGTATCTGGAGTTTAGTTTAATTTATCAAGAACTCGTGATGTTCGAAAATGTACTTCAAAATAACTAATATGTTTCAGTCCATATGATGTCAGGCAACGTTGCAATTATTACCTGTGTTATACTTTCTATACTATAACAGCGTCATTAACCTCGCCACGCATGGCATATGATTATATTATATCTTTACCCCTTCGCGAAAACGATACGATCTCGAAGTAAAGTAAAATAAAAAATCAAACTCTGACGATTCTGCTCCGAAATACTGACACTTTAAATCATAACTACATTATTGCATTGGTCAATAATTTTCTAACAATAAACACTTGGTAATGAGAAATGAATATTTTTTCAAAATGATACTTTAAAAATGATAGACAGTAACTATGCTATTGTTACGTGAATTATACAGTTAAAATATACGGTTCGTTATTTACGTAATGCCTTGTTCGCTAAAAGTGACTATCTACATACTCGCGTAAGTTTAATCATCATCGGAATACTCCGCGATCAAAATGCGTCTTTTATATTTTGAAATTGCCTCACCGCTAGATCAACTGGTAGATCAAATTTGTATTTGGTGAGTCGATCGAGGGTGTGGAATGCATCCTGGAACCCTGGTTAATAAATATAACAATTCTAGAATACTGCAGCCAAAATATCATCTGTCCAAATAACAATTGGTTTGCACCATAAAATTTAATTACCTGTTTTCACTACGTAACTCCACGCTGTGTAGTGATTCTCAAGAAGATACTGACATTGCAGGATAAGCTTTAGCCAAGCAACAAGTTTGTTAGCGCTATAATAAAAAGAAAAACAAGTATATCTTGAATTCTTTTCACCACGAAACGTTCTATGAAACCGACTACTCACTTCAAGGAGGCGCATATAAATGCTTTAAAATGGGAATCGTAACTCCTTTTATACGGACTATGAGACGCAATTATATTCCCAATAGTCGTTAATAAACTCTGAAAATTATTCAGTAGCCTTAAGAAACAAGTTCAATCGAGAACGATGGCAGAAGACGAAAGTGAATACCTGTTTCGAGGAAACGACCCTTCCAGCAGCTAGATCGAGATTAAAGCTTTGGGACAATTTCTGTGCCGGACTAGAATTGTAACGATGACCATTCTTAATTTCATAATACTTCAATACCAGCTCCCAAGCGTGCATTAAATTAGTAGCAGAAGGATTTCTTTGGGGAAAACATCCCACGAACGGTACTACACTATTGGAACGTGCATCAGACATTAAACCGTGTTGCATTAAATCACGTATGGAGGTTGCTAGATGCTTCCTTACAGCGGATGTTACTCTGGCATTGCAATAGGATATAGAATCAGAATCCGAGGCGTAATCATTTTCGTTTGCGGTATCGTTATCATCCGGTTGACGCTCGGTTTCAGCGATCGTCTCTATAACGTGTTCGACCGCAATATCTAGTCTGGTTCTCAGGTCACGCCAAGTGTGCCCCGAACTTTTCTTAAAGTTCCGTCGAACTCGCTCGCTACCGCATCCTAACTGGGATACCAGGAACATGTGCAACAGAGCCACGACTTTTTTAACAGTGTTCAGAGTTCTAGCTCTGTTTTCCTCGTCTGGTTTCTTGCTACACGATTTTCTGGCATACGAAGTGGAACTGGCGGAACCACTGGTATGTACGGGGCATGCACAGGTGCACGCCAGGGTTTCTGTGCTGACCTCTCCTTGTAGATAATTTATAAAACGTTCTAAATCAGCGATCTGCGTTTTCAATTGAGATACTAATTGTTCCTTCATTTTTAAGGGGCTTACGATCTGGAAGAAATTTTGTTTAACATATTTATATTCATTTCTTCATTTGTCTACTGATTACTTTTTATGCATTCTGCTGAACCAAATGATTTACCTGACTTATAGCATAATCTACTTGCCATCTTAAGTCATCAACCGGTATTTTACAGAGATCATCGACATTGAAATTTAATTTCTCTTTAAGATGGTCTGAAATGGAGAATGATATCAGTCCAAGTTTTAAATAAGGAAGCATGTATCTTCGGGGACTTACTGATTATAATATTTTGCCTCTCTAATACCATGCACTGGGGTAAATCTGCTTCCCCAGTTTCGTAGGCATACTTTTCTAGATCTTCCAACTGAGCCTTTAATTGGCATATCAGGTCTTTCTGTTTCGTTCTTTGCAACGCCATTTTGGATTCAACGTCAACATCGTTTATCGCTCCAGATATCTGTTAAATTTCGTACGCGAGGCGTTCAACGACTTGTTCTATATTTTTGTGTCGCACACTGACAAACTTAAAAGTTAAATAAAGTCCAATGGCATGTTATTGCAAGCGTGTTTCCATTTACAAGCAAAGCGAAAATAAACACAAGCCAAACAAAAAAGGCTAAAAACGTAAAGAAATGTAAATAAAAAAAAATTTAACATCAAATAAAATCGGATTGCAACGATGTTTCACACAGCTTACGCTTTGCTTGCAGGACATTGGAGAGGTTGGCGTAATCGACCTACTATCGAAAGACAAACTATTCGGAACATCGGGTATTCCTCTAAACGCAAACTCCTCTAACTCTTTGAGCAATGTTTCTTTTTCGTTCGCCGGCGCGTCGACGATCTGCCTCAAACGAAACTGAACCTACAATACACAAATTCACTCGTTAAAGCAACCCTTTCTGATGAGCTGTGTACTCTTTTGTTTATTAATTTAATACCTGCGCGAAATGAGTGGTCAATGCTATAAGAGATGAATTAAGCATCTCCTGCTCCTCCTCTAATATTTTTAGTCTTTCCATATCGTACGAGAGACTAGTACAATGTTTAAATAATGTAAGAACGATACTAATGATTATTCGCCTACATATGTAAGGCGGATATTTTTAATCACAGATAAACGGGATATACTTACTTCTCCGTGTTATCGACATATTTATATTCATCCCCGAAATCGTTGTCCCCATCGTTCGCACCAACTGGGGCCCATCTCTCGCCTGATGGTCTATCACTTTCATCCGAATTTTCGATATCCTCATTCTCGCAGCCCTTGTACACTTCTGTACTCATCTTCCTAGCGTTTACGTCCTCGATTTCCCCTTCGAAGCTCGACTTCGCATTCGTGATTTAATCTTTACGCGAGTTCACCTGACTCGCTTAGAATAAATAGTTTAATACCGTACTGTTCTTATACGCGCATAGAGCAAGTTTGATTCTTGCTGCAACGCATTACAATATTCGGTCCTCTACCACTCCGTCACGCTTAATCCATTAATTAACTTCTGCGCACGTGTACGCCTGGGAACGTCAGACGTTTACGTCGATCCTGCGTCCTCTAGGGTGCATCTCCATGAAAGAAATGTTGAAATATCGCGAAATTATAACACAACGATTTGTAGGATAAAAATCGCGCTGCAATTGATCCACGCTGGATGCTTGATAACGATATATTGCATCTGATTAAGTTTGATTTTGATACATTTGAATTAACACTCGTCTTACATCGATCGCATAAGAATAATTAATATTTTTATATATTGTTAAGAATCGAGGAGGTATCGTTTGAAACAGAAAGGGAGAATCGTGCCGTTATGAACGGAGCATTAGTTTCGTCCAAGGTTTTTCAATAATATAGTCTCGTATGCACGGTTCCATTCTCACAAATGTGTCAAATTGTCGTTAGTTCGGGGGGGTAATTCTTTGTTGCTTCGTCGGGTCGCGCTACGATGCTACGTTAAATTTCATTGGGAATAAATAGTGCAGCGGATAAACGGAAGAGATACATATTCATGAAAGAAATCTTTGGCGAGAAGTAACGAATAACCTACATCTCTTGACATCTACGCAGAGTTAAATAGCGTATCGTTATTACGCTTTGCGAATTATCCCGTATTCTGCTCAGCAGGGGAATCACCGAGAAGCGCGGATCGTGTATCCTAATATACGCGATGATCCGGCAAGAAGCGATCGTAACGAAACCGGCTCGTAAAAAGCCGAGGATCGACGTATCGATAGCCGAATGATTTTTAAAAATTCCATGGAACAATAATCTTTAGCGAGTCTCTACGTACTCTTTACGGATTTCTTCATCTGCTTGCCACAGATATACCGATGATCTAGAAGAATTGTCCTCCAAGTACCGTACAGGTAATAAGAATCTTTCCGTACCTTGCAAATTTCTTCATTCCCTATTATTATCGAAGATGACTATTTCCTTTGGTTTGTTAGAAGTTAGACAATTCAGCGAAGCATCTATTCGTAGTTATAAATGAAATGGGTAGTGCTTGGTGGCAGTGCGCCGCATGTTTGAGAGCACAAGAAGAAGATATCTGCGAGTTACAGTTGAACCACTGTAATCTTTACGACGTACCGCCTGATGTGTTCATTTACGAGAGGACATTGGAAAAATTGTATCTCGATGCCAATAGAGTAAATATGATTGTTCCTTTGTGCGTATCTCTATCGTCGAGTTTCAGAGATATTAATTCCTAGTTTTGTTACAGATAAAGGATCTTCCGAGGCCACTGTTTCAATGCCATGAATTGCGAGTACTTTCCCTCAGCGATAATGAAGTCACCACGTTACCACCCGCCATAGCGTCGTTAATCAACTTGGAATATTTGGATCTCAGTAAAAATAGTGAGTGTGCCGGGGAATCTTTTTGTATAATTTCCATCGTGGGCAACACTTTGATAATTGTTATGTGTGTCTTTTCAGGTATTAAAGAGCTACCGGACAGTATAAAAGAATGTAAAAATCTTCGTTCCATAGATATCAGTGTTAATCCGTTTGAGCGCTTCCCAGATGCTATAACGCACATCGTTGGACTAAGAGAGCTGTACATAAATGACGCGTATATAGAGTATTTGCCAGCGAATTTCGGGCGACTCTCAGCTCTGAGAACGTTGGAACTCAGGGAAAATAATATGATGACATTGCCAAAGAGTATGAGCCGTTTAGTAAATTTGCAGAGACTCGATATCGGTAACAATGACTTCACAGAGTTGGTAAGTTTCTATCATTCTTGTGTCAATTATTCGTTACTTCGTATTTATCAACCATTACTTGGAATTCCCTTAGCCCGAAGTTGTTGGTGATCTCATCAATCTCACCGAGTTGTGGATAGACGGTAACGATATTAGACGTATACCGATGAACATCAATCAACTCTATCGTTTGAACCATTTCGATTGTACGATGAACGCGATTCATGCTATTCCATCGGAGGTAGAAGGATGGAGAGATATTTCGATCATGCATCTATCGTCGAACGAGATCTATCAGTTGCCAGATTCTCTATGCTATCTACGCACGATCGTGACTCTTAAAGTCGATGACAATCAATTGAACTCACTGCCAGACGACATCGGACAGATGTCCAGCTTAGAGGAGCTTATAGTTACTAAGAACTTCCTTGAATATCTACCAGCGTCGATAGGACTTCTGCGGAAATTGCATTGCTTGAACGCGGACAATAACTATTTGAGATGCCTTCCACCGGAGATCGGAAGTTGCACCGCTTTATCGTTACTTTCGTTGAGATCGAACAACCTAACACGGGTCCCGCCTGAATTGGGACATCTGTCGTCCTTGAGGGTGCTGAACTTGGTGAACAATTGCATCAAATTTTTGCCGGTCTCTATGCTGAACTTGAGCAACTTAAAAGCGTTATGGCTGAGCGACAATCAAAGTCAACCATTGGTACCGCTGCAACAGGAATTCAATTGCGAGGAGGATATGATGGTGCTGAGTTGCTTTATGCTTCCGCAAAAACCGCGCCAAGAACTTGAACGTAAGTATCTTTACCTATATGGGATGTCTGAATTGTCTCGAGCGGATTTATAATAGTATTATAATTTGATGAATAATAATTGCGAAATGCGATACATTAATGCTGCTAGTGGATAATGAGGAAGAAGATGAAGAATGAAATGGTAAAGTACAAAATATTCAAAGTATGCATTCAAATGCAATTTCGCATTTTAAGATACAGCGACTCCCGAAAGTATTCGGACACCTTTCAAAGCGGAATAACTTTTTCGTAATTGGATCAAACGGCTCGAGCTTTTGGATAAAAGATAGAAGGGCTAATTTACTAGATATCTCCGTCGTCTGAAAAGATTGAAATTTTCGAAGTTATAAAACAAATAGTGAAAGTCATGTTTCTCAACTTTTTTATTATCTGAGTTTATAATGAAAATTTATAAAATGCTTTTCATAGATTTATGCAAGATATATGCAACCCGAAGATTTCATCCAAATCGACTAACGCTTCTCGGTGCTATAAAAGTTTAAAGATCGCAGGGAAAGGTCGAAAATCGTAGATATCGGCTGAAATCAGCAACTTTTGCCCGTTATTCTATGATTTTTACAAGTTTATAGCTTCAACCGATTTGAATGAAATTTTCAGGGTGCATGTATCTTGCTTGGATCTATAAAAAGCAGTTTTTACATATTCATTATAAGCTCACATAAAAAAGTTTAACAAGATGACTTTCATTATTTCTTTTATAACTTTGAAAATTCCGACTTTTTCGGAACGACGAAAGCAAAATATCTAGTAAACTGGTCCCTCTATCTTTTTGCAAAAGCTTGAGTCGTTTGGTCCAATGACAAAAGAGTTATTCTGTTTTGAACAGTGTCCGAGTATTTTCGGGAGCCAACTGTACGTTGAAAGATCTGATATGACGAAACATTCAAACATAATTCTCTGTTTGTTGAACACAGAAATACCACCGGCTGTAGCATTGATTACGAGTTCGATCGTTGGTACAGGTAAAAGGATATGTTTTGCTGCTGAGGTAGAATCTGAAATTCCTAGACAACTTCATCGAGCACCGACACCCTACCCTAAAGAGCTGCGTAACCTCGCTAGGCATGCCCGTAATTTACAACATCAATCAGCGCATGATCAAAGAGTAAGTGTAATTTGGGGTCCATAATTTCTTTATTAAATGGGGAAAAAAGGTTTTCTAATGAACACCGAGAAACAGCGATATATAATTTCGGCTGCCAACGATATTTTTATATATATATTTGTTTGTGCGTATTTTCTTTATCATCGACACTGAGAATACAAGAAGATTGCCAATTGAAACTTGCAGATGCATTTAGAACAGGAGACTATGATCAAAGAAGCTATTATTTCTACAACTACTCTGGACCTTACCTCAAAATCTGGGAGCTGTTTTTCACAAAGTTTGATCAATAAGGTATTAATAAGAGAATTATGAGAGAATAGCAGTTTTTAGTACATTTCGGAGTAACAGTTGAATAAAAACACAAATTATAGTTCGAAGAAATTGATACGCGAAACATGAAAAGAAATATAGCGTAGATATAAATTTTAGCAAGGAAAGCATCTCGAGCAGTATTCATTCTGTAATGAATCTTTGCTGCCTTTTACAAATCACTGAGCATAAAGACTAAAGTGAAATATTAGACATCGAGTAATTGAAGCTTCCTTTCCCATAGGATTCATATTCATCACATTCACCGACCGAGCGTCACACATCAAAAGGGTACAAGAACAATAGCCCCGCGGACGTTGGAACAGAACAATCTGTTTCGGAAGAATCCTCCGACGAGGCGAACAAAACTGTACTCGCGAAAGAAAAGAGCCCGGATATCCGAGAAGCAAAATATATTCGTAACCCCACGTCTGAGTACCTCTCTAAGCCCCCAACGGTAGCGGACTATGTAAATTCTGCTTGGAAACCGGACGAATACTCGAAAGCAAATACAGCGAAAATCGTTGACTCGGAGAAATTTATAGAACCGTACAAAGCTATGCCTGTTGTCGCCGGTAATAAGAATGCCGAGCAAATGCACATCCAAACGTCGAAGGTAAACGAGGTTCCGCCAGTTCCGCCTCCGTACCACATTGCAGCTGCGTTTTCAAAGAAGGCAGCGCTTTTTCAACAGCTGAATCAACGTAGGTCTTCCATTCATTACTCCTACATATAATTACTCGTACAGGTGCAAAATTCTTAGTATATATTTTATCATTACAGCAGCACAATCAGATATAAACGTATCGAATTCGAAAGCATCGCAGGACTTGCAAACACAAAATTATGATGGTTGCGGGGAATCGTTTAAAACAGGGGAACGCTTGTACGGCGACAAATTTTCATTGGACAATACAGATGGGAAGAATAGTTTTTCGAGCGGTGCCAATGATACACATGCGCCCACAGATTCAAATGATCCAGAGCAGTCCTTCGATGGGGATAGATCGTTGAAACCAAGTAGAATACCCATTTTAAAAACGAAGCATTTAGAGAGCACCAATTCTATCTCTAGTAGCGACCTGTCGAATAAATGTACCAATTCATCCGCCGAAGATTGCGAAAGTTTAAAAATGTTGAACGCATCCTGCATACCAACGTCGCCGGTAACCGGAAAGAAATATCGTAGTCCACTTTCTATGCAACCCAAGCTTTTGGATAGACCGAAGAAAGCAATAAATGGAAATGCCTCGAATAATAATAGCCCGACTGATAATTTATCTGCAAATACAGCTAATTCAAATACGATCGCAAATTTCAGCACGGAAGGAATTTGTAAGTTGTCGCTTAATGAAACACCGATGAACATGAACAGTCCTTTTAATGTAAAAAACGAAGCTAACTCTGGTCGAAGCACGCCAAGTTTAATTAACAATAAATCTGCGATCGATGTGGCCAATGCTAACGTGGATAAATACACAGATGCTGGACTGAACGATTTGTTGTATTTAGAGAAGAAACCACGATTTAAATGGATGTTTGGTCCACATAAAAATGCAGCCGTGGTACGTTGTTATCATATGAATTCTCTTAACACTTTTTTTAGTGCATTGTATGATTAATTCTTATATCCCTAGTTGCCTGTACAAGTGAAAAAGAATCCAGGCCTCGGTTTTAGCATAGCCGGAGGAGTGGCGGGTGCCGAAACAGTAAGTAAAATAGAACTTGGCGCGAGATCTGTAATTTCTGTTATGTTTATTAACTGTTTTACTCGTTCTAGGGGATCATTGTGACTAAGGTGAACCCTGATGGTCCCGCCCAAGGTACACTTCGACCAGGGGATAAAATACTGGAGGTGGACGGTATAGATATCACAAAGTCCGATCACAATAATGCTGTCGCTGTTCTTCGATCTACCGGCGCGGTCGTGTCCATGATGATCAGTCGACATCAATGACATTAGATTGAAAAGCAAATTTCCATGTCTACACTGAGCATCCCTTATCAAAGTTTAGCGTATACATTTTTGGGTTAACAGCAATACGCACACCGAGTATACTCGGAATCGCACGAAGAGAAGAAAGTTCGATTTTCGTTATTTCGAACACTTTTTTTTTACGATACTAAATCGTGCTCCCTCCAACATAATTGAGCGATCGGAAATTGTACGACTGAAACAGCGTTACCAAAGGCGGTAGTGGGGGCACTTATTTGAGCGAAACACTTCTGACTTCCACTGATGAAGGCTAGTAAGGCAATAAGAATTTTGCGAAGAGAACTCGAATCTTAGGCTATACATACTGTATATTAGGAACGCGTCCCCTTGCACAAGTTACGATGAAGCGGAGAAGAAGCTCGAAATGTGATGTACAAGAAGCTTATTTTTAAGGAAGAATTTCTTCGCGGGATAATCCACAGCTCACTCTCACTGTTCGACCACGTGAGTATAAATAAGCTAGTAATGTAGCGAACAACATTGTAGAACGATAAGTTTTCTGCTCGTATTTCCGTCGCCATAGGAAATACGTATATTTGTGTTGTTTTATGGTGTTGATTGTAATTTGTGTCAACTCGCTCGCTCTCCCCTGTCCAGAGCTGACTAATGTGCCAGAAACAAGATACTATTTATTAATCGTATACATTAAAAGTTTGCTATATAAAAATGAATATATTATGCATATTATATATTATATACAAACATTATAGGTTGAATAGGATTCTCGCAGACACTTTTTTCGTGAGATATCTTGCGATGTATTTTCTATACGTAGAAATGGTTTTTCTATCAAATCCTAGTATACAGATATTTGCAGCACGACTAATTTTACAGTTTAATTTCATTTCTTCTTTGGACACCTGTGAGAATCTTGTTAAAGCAAAAGGAAAGAGGATATTCTTCTATGTGCCGTAATTTTTATTCGTAACATCCATTAAGCGTTCTATCGCCATTGGCTTTGGTTCTTTGACCTGAAAGACTGTGCATCAAAATTATCTTATTTCGTTTAAATAATTCTTTATATATATATATATATTTCTGCTTGCCATTGCTTCGTGATAGGTGATATAAAATGCTGACAATTTTATTTTTTATCGCAAAGTCAACCGTTAAATGTTTGGTGACGCGAGACCTTTATTGTTATGGTTGTGAATTAATATATATTTAATTCATTCTATGGTAGAGGAACAAATATGTATGTACCTTGTAGAAACTGTTTCTTTTTAACGACAGTTAAAAGTAAGATAAAACACTACTTTTCTGTGTTAGCAGGAGTTACATTGAAAAGTGAAAGTTATTCATGTAAACGGAGTAGAGCTGTGAGATAAATGTTTTAGGATGGTTGTACGATGAGGTATAGAGCACAAACGAATCGTTCGCGTGTCAAGATACGAATTACAACTAGTACGCTATTTGTACCACAAAACTTTTACGACAAGATAACAGTATCGCACTTTCACTTCACCTCGCATACAAAACAATTATTATGCACATTCTCATTATCTATGCATTTCTCTCACTCTTTTTTTAATACTCTGTTAAACAGTTTTAACTATTCTAATTAACTGTTAGGAATGCTTAAAGAATACTTTGTACGAAGATGTATTGAAGCTACTCCAGTAATGTATTAATTGTTTTATATTTTTCTTTTCTCAAGTCGTTTCAAAATATCTCCCAATTATCAATTCGAGCACAAAGTTGTTTAGCAATTTCATTGACGAGTTCGATTGGAACGATGTGTTACACTTACATGGTAGCTATGCAATGGAAATATTAAGATACTCGAGCGCGCGTTGAGCATAACTTTAAATGTACATGAATCGTTCTATTCTATGACTATCAGAGCTTGAAACTTTTCGATATATCATTTAAGACTATAATTAACCGTAGAATCTCCAGAATTGAGTATTGTAACAGAAAAAAAAGAAAGTTATATTTTCAGAAGGATTACCCTCGAAGTATATAAATATATATATCAGTAAATTCGATGAATAAGGATTCTACTTCCCTATGGAAAATATGTAGAGTTTTGATATATTTTAGGAACGATCTAACAAAGGAAGAACAGATTATTTTTGATTTAATACGTATTTTGTCAGAGTAATTTTAGAGTACTATGTATATTATAAAGTATTCTTATTAGTGAAAGTCACGTATATGTTTTTGATTATTTTTTATGAGTACACGTAATTTTATTGCGCGAAAGCAGTTTGGTATTTAAACATTATCGATAATAATTTGCATACCTAGTCATATTGGAAAGTAAGAAGCAATAATTGAAGATGATTTGCATTTTCACCTAGTAATGCCTGTATGCTATTATTATTTCGTGTATGATTTTTTTTTTACATCAGTTTTATCTATAAGAGATGCGATAGGAAAGAATAATATATTTATTTTATGCATTTACGTTTTGAAACAAATACTCTCCTACGTTTATTATTCGTATAGTAAGTGTACGAATTGAGTTTTGCATGTCTATTGATGTTTTCTTTGTTTTTGTTTTTTTTTTGCTCGAATGTTCAATTAGTATCTTTCGCAGGATAAGTTAATATTTTGCTTATTGAAGAAAAATTTGGACCATAAGAACGTATATACAATCTTTTCTACTACTCTTTAACTACTAAACAGACTGACTACTTTTTGAGCAAATATTTAAGTGGCATTTAAGGGAATGCATTGATCGTACGGGAAATGTGTGATTTAAAAACCGCGTACATTAAACTGTATATAAATGGAAAAAAAAGAGTTACAAACATATAAATGAACAAGTGGTCGTACTCATTATGCAAATTTTCATTTCGATTACGATTTTTCTTTTTCCTTAACGCACACTGTACTTTTTGTTTTCTTTTATGATACTATTCCGATAATCTAGCAGTGCGGTTTTTCTTTTTTTTTCCAAAGAACGATCAGAGTGAGAACATTAATCAGTACAGCCACTTCCATGACGTACATATTTTTTTGGAGTACCTACGCAAATGATTTGTATGACAATGTATCATAGATTAAATGTACAAAAAAAAAATGCTCACGGTATGACTGGTCACCGTATATTATAACTACCGTACACAGTTGTAACACTTTGAATATGTTAGACAAAGATATTTTACCTTTCTCGAAAAGTCCTAGTTGGTTGTGCAGCAATAAATAAATTAATATTTACGTATAAATTGTTTCCAAGCGTTTATTACGATTTACATAAACCGATTGCTCCGAAATAAAAAAAAAAAGAAGGACGTTGTACGGAGTTGATCGATCGGTTGAATTGTTACGTATCAAAATAGTTCCGTAAAAAAAAAAGCGCTCACCGAATATGTAATCCTCGATTCGCGCCATTTTCACGCTCCTATCAGTAAAAACGCCGGGTTCTCGACATAGTGCTTCCAGAGATTGGAATACTTGGCCATAGTAACGCCGTCCACTGCTCGATGATCCGCGGCCCAGGAAATCGCGATCACATTTGCAGCTATCACATTTTCCTTTTCGTCGAATCGCGGCAATTTTTGCACTTTCCCGATCGCGCCGATCACTATTTGCGGCGGCAAAATCACCGGTTTCGTGTACGTGCCGCCAACCTGCGAACGGCGGTTAAACAGCGTTTTGAATTATGCAATATGTCGGCCGGTCACGTGATCGATTAATCGATATCACAACCGCTGTTTGCGAATTCGAATCCTGCTCGACTCTCATTTGAAATCCGTTTAAATTGAATTGAATTTAATTTATAAACTCGGTCCGAGACCCAGTTACACCGTTCAACGGGTAAAATGGTAGTCAATTAAGTAACGTTTAAAAATGTTATATTGGGGAAAATAGTTGCGGTCCTTACCACGCCAATGTTCGAGATCGAGAACGTGGTGTTCGATAGATCGCTCGGCGGTACCGTACACTTCCGGCCAAGCTCCTGCAGCCTGTTCAATTCCCGCGCGATCTCCGTGATGTTCAACTTCTGAACGTTTTTAATATTCGGTACTATCAAACCGTTCGGTGTGCTCATCGCGATGCCGATGTTGTGGCTCTCCTGAAGACGCAATGATTCATTCTCTTCGTCGAGCCAAGCGTTTAATTGCGGCATCCTTTCTAACGCTCTAGATGCCGCCTTTATGAAGAACGGCATCAAGCTTAAAGAGACGCCATGCTCTTTCAGCGAGTCCTTCACTTCCTTCCGGTAAGCGATTAATTTATCAACGTTGCACTCATCGCTGTATACGAAGTGCGGTATACTCTGTAAACATTATGTTGATTCTTTTTTTTACCTGAGTTCTTTTACAGTACAGGTTTACTCCGGAATTTACGATTAGCATAGTCCGCAAGCACAACGTAGTGCACACAAGTTGTATTTAAACTTTTACAGCTAGCTAGAGATAGGCCAAAATGCTCGAAACATTTTAATTGCATTTCGTTCGTTGAGGGGAAATGCGCGAAGCTGGCGTTCGGACTCCATCGATCGCTATCAATCGCGCGCGTGTCAATGTCAGTTTTGGACGCACTCCTATTATCGGATACGTCATGATTTCACGTGTTCCATTTCGCCGGCCACCGGACACTCTTTCTCGTTACCATTATTACATTATAAAAACTTTTTCCTTTTTCGGGGCTTGGGAAATAAAACGGTTTATACGACCAGGCCGGAGGTTTCCGAACTTATTGGGCCCAGCGCTTTCTGTATCGTCTCAGCGATCCCCTCCCCCTCCCTCCCCCGGAGGAATCGATATCGCCTACTTTGGGAACCTTTGATTCTTATTAATTGATAAAAAAAATTCCAACTTACCAGAGACTGCGTCATCGTTTTCCACATATGTTTGCTGTAGCCTTTTATCGATACCACGGTCTCAGCTGGTGGTTTTTCCTTCTCACCTTTTCTAGCAGATATTTTCTCCAAGTGAGATAATATATCTTCCTTGAGTACTCTGCCACCTTTGCCGGTGGAAACGATGTTCCTTAAATCAATATTGTTCTCCGTGGCTATTCTTCTCACCGCAGGGGTAGCCAATGCTTTCCCCAACCCACTGTATTGTACCACTTGTTCCTTTTCCTCACTCTCGATATTAGGTTTGATCACAGTCTCTCTCCCCGGCTGTTTATCGTCGGAGATTGCTCCAACTTGCACCTTATCATTATCATCGTCTAATTCAATGTCCAGCAATGGGTCCCCTATCAAAGCTACGTCGTCCACCTTGTAGCGCAAGGCTTTAATTAATCCGTCGTAACGGCTGGTAATCGTCACGGACGCCTTGTCGCTTTGGACCTCGCAAATGTTATCGAACTGAGACACACGGTCGCCTGGTTTCACGAACCTGTGCATCCGAATGCATGGGGAACAGTTAAGTTCAGTCTTTGCAGTAGATTTAGGACGATACACGTTGTCATTGATCCAAGGATGTATTCTATACGGATTTTAAGTTCTACACTTTCATCTAGGGAGCAATTCTCTACACGTACGATGTATACCGACTAATTTTACTCAATGATGTGGAAAGAGAATCGGTGGTTTAGCGAGTAAAGTAAGTAGGAAGAAACGTTAAGGGAAAATTCATTGTTTCGCTCACCATTCTTTTATCGTGACGTCTCGAATTCCTTCTCCGATATCCGATAGCTTGAAGGGGACGACGGTTCCGCATCGAAAGCAGCTTACGGAGAGGAATCGACATTTTTGATCGCGTACATATCTACCCTAAATAAACATGGATTTCTTGTTGTATTCGTCAGCAATTGCTTGGAAATCTTTGCCTCTGTCTGCACGTTTGCATATATTTTTGTAAAATTATATTCAGAGCGAAGCACCGACCGTTTCTTTCAAAGTATATTTACCGCGCTATATTTGAAATACGACGCGCCGATCATCGATTCGCGATCGACACGACATCGATTCAACTCAAATAATGCAGCGGCGGCCATCTTTAGTTTAAAGTTTGACTTGTGCGCGTCGCGCGTCTTAAAGTGATCGAGATTAATTAAATGTGATGCATTAATTAAAGGTGACCAATAGATATGCTAAGTGTGAAGTAATTCCAGTTCTTTGTCAATTATTTAAAACCGGTGTTGCCTGGAATAAGTACAAGACTTCTGGACGGACGCTAACCTTAATCGAGGTGGTCGGAGGAGCACTTCGGCCAGTTACACCATTCATTATTCTGACTTTACATCTAATTTATGCTTACAAAATGTATGTATGCATGAATAATGAATCGAAGTTTTTCATCGCGTACATCTCTACTCTAAACAAACATGGATTTCTTTCTGTATTCGTCAGCAATAACGAAATCTTTGCCTGTGTTATTTGAAATTTCATTATTCGAAGCGAAGCTACGCATCGGCCATTTACATCAAAGTACATGTACCGCGCGATATTTAAAATATAGCGAGGCGATCATCGATTCGCGATCGATGTGACATCAATTCGACTCGAATGACGCAGTAGTGGCCATCTTAAGTTTAGTTTAGTTTAAATTTTGACTTGTGCGCGTCGCGCGTCTTGAAGTGTTCCCGATTAATGAAATGCGATGAATTAATTAAAAGTGACCAATGGGATATGTTAACTGTGAAGTAATTCTAGTTCTTTTTCAATTATTTAAGCCCGGTGTCGCTTGAAATGTGTGCAAGACTTTTGGACGGACGCTAACCTTAATTGAGCTGATCGGAGGAGCTCTTCGGCCGGTGAGTCAAGAATCAATTACACCATCCATTATTCTTATTTTACATATAATTTATGCGTAAGAAATGTATTTTGCTGCGAGCTGGGCATTTTATCATTGTAACTCGCATGCATTGCAAAGATTGTTTCAACGAAAAATTAGTCAGGAACGCTAATACGCCATTTGGCGGGAACCATTGTCCGATTCAAATACGCGTTCATAATGGCGGAGCCAAGCAAAGCAGTAATCGCTTTTTAAATTTTCATGATAGTATCCGATAACCGATATTTATGCAAATATTAATCACACTTGGTGAACAGAAATTAGACTGGATGCCAATCGTAATTCCGTGTCACTTCTGTTTCGTGTCCTGGCACAAAATGTGCAGAGACGCTTTCACTAACTTTGATCGGCGGGAGGGCTGGCCGCGTGTTAATTTCATTTGTTGTACGCGTGTTTATTGCTTCAGCAGTTCTCCGTCGTATAATTTTCCCAGAATCGAGCGTATCATAAGAGGCATAGCCTAGCGATAGAACATGTATATGGGCTCGCTAAAGGTTGAACAAGCACGACACGAACTACATGTAACAGGGCTTCTAACGTCGAGTTGATAAACACATTGACCGGCGAGGAATATTTGCAATTCCTCGGCATGCATAGTATCAGCAATATATTCCATTCCATTCCATATCGCATGCGATAAACGCGGCGTGATTCTTTTAGCAGCATAATAATCATTAACGTCAGATTCGTGTAGTATAAACACAGCCACCGAAGAGCGCCGAAAATAACCGAGTTCGCACGACACTACTCGCTGACAATCATGTGGTATCCGATCGTCGATTTTCTCTAGATCTCAATTTCTAGACACTTGGGTATTTACTATTCTCTTACCAGAAACGTTAAAGCTGTTAGCCTCCAGGTTAGGGCCATCCTCGACAACCTCCACGGATCCAGACTTTGATTAAAGTTTTCCTTCGATGGTCGACACAGCCACCAAATACGAGATCGTCAACAACAATCGAGCGGAGAGTGTTGTTTCTTCGCTTTCAGACACGTTCGTTGCTATCGTGCGCGTTATCAAAATATGTGTTCGTTCTGCGTGGTCGTAACAAATTACGCAACGCGCCAGTGGTATCAGCGAAGAAAAAAAGGGAATTGTTTTCCTTAGGGGATCGTTCGCAAAGCACTAGGGAACCATGGTTAGTCCCTTCCTCGCGGAGAAACGTTCGCGATTCATCGGCGAAAGTGTATTTCGAGCTTTGACGCGAATTTAATTGAATTGAAATTTAATGCGCATCGGATCTCCATATTAAAATAGACGCGGACCGGCGATGGATGAAGCTTGCATTTTTAAATATAACTATTGCCGACGTGCTCTCTTGCGATTTTCGCGCAATATAAAATATCGGGACGTCGTGTCCCGTTCTATTTCGACGATCCCGCGGTGAGCGAATATTCTCAGTGTTTTTCATCGCTCGGAAATGGTTCGTGGGGCTGCACGGACAGCACGGGTCATGAATATTCTTACGCGGGTCACGCGGTATTAAGAGATACGTTCGAAATATAAAATCCATCCCGTGTATCTCGAAGAAGTATCGAACTTAAAAGTATATCTCTCATTCTAATTTAGCGAAGCGCTGATTATAAATTGCTCGCAGCTACCGAATCGAATCTTCTTCGATAGACACGTTTATCATTCGCTGTAAATTGCATTCCAATTACGGGCCATGCTGCCGCGCGCCATTTTATCTTAACGATTTTTCTATTAGCGAGACGTTTCCAAGGTAGGGAACCGCTGTCGTCATTCCGCGGCTGCACGTTATCTTGGAGGATATTAAAACCGGCGGCCCTCGGATAGGGACGAGCGCAATCGGTTATCCAGGACGGCGGAGCCGAAAGCGGTCGGATAATTTGATTCTCGTTGCGCTGCTAATTTATCGGTTACTAGATTCAGGTTACAGTTCCATAAATCATGGCAGGGAGCGGTGAATCTCAACGTGTACGAATTTTGCGATACCACAATAAAATAGGGAAAAAAGTTCTTTCTTCGAGAATTATACTGTATATCGAATCGAATTTTCTTCGACAGACACGATTATATTGTATACCGGTCAGATCGAAATTTTCTGAATATGTATCCATCCTGTGACCCTATTGAACAGTCGTTCGCGTTTCATGTTACAAGTGTATTCGTTTGAATTGGGAAGGACGAGATGAATCGTATATTTAATTAACGCTCGCTTGAATTCGTAGCGGAAGTTTTTTTTTGCATTCTATGAATATGGATTCGCGATTTAATTAATACATTTTTTTGTTACTGGAGATTAGGAAGGAGAGCTTTGGTGTTCTATGTAGGATCAATAACAAGACGCAAAAGTTCTTTTCGACGGGGTAAATCTATTTCACTGCTCGGTGTTATAATAAAAGATACAAAGTTATCTTTTTGTACGATGCTTCACGTTGGAGTACATAATACGCTTCCCCATCGCGTTAACGTTCCCACATTCTCTTCACGTTTCAACAACGGGATTTCTCGCGTTCGTAACAACTACCCTTGAATCAATCAGGCTTATTAAATCAGAAGATCACAATTTCAGGAATAGTCGGATGAGAGTCTATTTTTCCTACGTCCCCATTTATCTTTCGTTCCTCTGGAATTGCAATCTTCCAAGCATTTTCGAACAACAACTTGTTCGGCCGTCGCCACGCTCCGCTCGCACTTATTTAACTAAACTCTAAACGCCACCAGCAGTCCCAGAACGACGAAACCGTGGGTGCCGTTCAATCGAACAGGTCGAGTGTGAATCCTGATATTGGTCGAGCCAGGTCGAAGTTCGCCTGAATGCGACTTACTTATTGTCTACCGTTCGGTGGAAGAAGCGCATGTCGGATTTAACGCGGCCCATAGTCAGCTTAGCTTTTTAAACATTTCCATAATATCTTTGTGACTCTTCTTACAAAGTGTCGCAAAGCGAATTATCGAGTCGCGCTTCTTTGCGATCCTCTCTTTTTTTATTGACTGTTGATGATCCCGCGTTTGCGACGCGGACGATCGTGTCACGGTTATTAAAAAAAAACGCACACACATACAACAGAAATAAATCTTGGCAACGTTCAACTTGATAAATATACCGATTATTCTCGAAAAATGATTAACGACTCAATGCAAACGATATTAATTACAGTTATTGGAGAACGAAAGACTCGGTTTCGCACGTGATTGTAACAAATTATTCGTCCCAATTCAATTCGAAGTGACGGTAAGTTAATTTACATAATTATAACAGCGATAGAATCTGTGTGTAGGCTATCGAACAAGTATGTTATATTTATATGTACATATACATAATATAATCCGCGGAATGTAAATATTCTCTCCGTTACTTCGTCAACGATCTACGCGAGAAGAGTGGACAATGAACGTCGATCACTCGACGAGCTAATTACGTTTACGTGAGCGAACCGTTTCCGACAGAATAATTCCTGGCACGAGCGTACGGCCGCGATTTCGTATAGTCCCCGACTAATTGCAGAGAGAAAACTGTCCGACTGTTCGCGAGTCATTATTAATCGCGAATCGAATTCAATCATCGACACGTGACTGGACGCGTCGATTCAATCAATTAGCCCAATTCGTTAGACCGGTCAACGATACAAACATTGTAAAATTCGCTTGCACCGGGTTCGAAAGTCTTCCGTCGAATTCGCATTCAACTAACGTCCCGCCACTTCCGGTCAGTGTTGAATATTCTAAAGATTTCTCGGTGTTAATATCGTATGCGTGTACGCGGGTGTGTTCCGTTCATATATAATTCACAAAGATAACCGTTTTAACAGTAACAATAACGACAACAGCGATGCGAGTGATCTTGTTACACCGGTACGTATCGACGAGCGAAGACGAAGACGATCAGTGTCGCGGCATCGATTTTACGGTTTTCCCATTTTCATCGAAAACCACTCTGATCACGATACTGCCTTAACATTTACAACTTAGAGGAAGATCTAATCGCGTATATGTACATACATTAAACGTAGCGACGAATTATCTTTGGTGTCCCTTCACGGTCCTACGTTAGAGCCCCAATCATCCGCAACCGTCGCCGTGTCCTGGACGAGTCCGTGGCGCGAAAGGCCTAAAATCTGTTTATACCCAACGGTGCCGTGCCCCGGACCGAGATCGGTCATCCTTCAAATGGTTTCAAACGGAGCAGTCTAATACACAACCGTCCCGTGTCCGAGGCCCGGACGTGCCACGGCCACAGTTTTTAGCCTCTGATATTTGGCCATGGACCGGACCAGGCATCACGCTGACTTGTACATACAAAGTGCATTCTCCGTGCACAAGGAATGCAATTCTTTCAGTTTTTGTTTAATCTTTATGAAATTCATTTGAACGAACTCCTGAGATTTTTGTAATCAAACTGACATCAAAGACGATACAAATCGCATCGCTTTTCGTTCTGTTATAATAACACGATCGGTCTATACTTTTGCCTTATCTCGTAACTGTTTACGCTTGACGAAGTTGAAAAGCACAAAGTCTACATTTGCTGTTTCGTACCAACATAGATTGTTTTAACGTAATTTTGCAGAATGAAATATTAGTTCCATGTCCGCTTTGGTATATCTGTGGTAATACATATCAGTACTAGGGTAAATGTATTATTTGGCGTCCCTTGCTTCTTTAATATGTTAAATAAAGTATTAGGTCTTTTCATTTTGATAACGAAATAAGCGTGGGTTGTGTTGACAACATTGTTGCCTTTTTTACTTTATTGTTTTATTCGTGTGTCCACTAATGACGGGGCAAAAAGATGCGTAAGATATAACTATTTTTAACCCTTTACGATTTTTTGGCATGCTTTTATCGAATCGGGAACGAAAACCGGGATTGCATATATCGGAGAATGTTTTGCACGATATCGTGCTATGAAAAATTATAAGTCGTGAACATTAACGCGCATGCGTGTATGTACAAGACAAAAGTATAGACCGGCCGTGCTGTTGTAACATAACAACAGGCTGTGCGATTTGTGTCGCTTTTAACGTCGTTTTAATTGCAACAATCTCAGGAATTCATTCAAATGAATTTCACGAGAATTAAACAAAGACTGAAAGAATTTTATTCCTTGTGCACAGAGGATGCACTTTGTATGTGCAGGGTGTTCTATTACTGAATGCCAATATTTTAAGGGGTGATTGCTGAGACGATTCTGAACCACGTTTTCCTGTACGAAAATGCTCGTTAAGGCTTCGTTTTTAAATTATCAACGAAAAACACTGGCCAATCAGAGCGCGCGCTCAAGCGAGAGAAGATCGTGATACGCTCAACCGCGATTCGATTGGTCAGTGTTTTTCGTTAATAATTTAAAAACGAAGCGTTGACCAGCATTTTCGCATAGGAAAACGTCGTTCGGAATCACCTCAGCAATCA
Organism: Holcopasites calliopsidis; assembly: GCA_023838395.1. Taxonomy (NCBI): domain Eukaryota; kingdom Metazoa; phylum Arthropoda; class Insecta; order Hymenoptera; family Apidae; genus Holcopasites; species Holcopasites calliopsidis. The sequence goes on from JALHAQ010000025.1 coordinate 685,298, forward strand.
TCCCTTAAAATATTGATATGCAGTAGCCGAACACTCTGTACGTTACGAGCAATGCGTTTAACGTGGGCATTTTGTGAAATGACCGGGCATTGTGTAGAGTGCCAAATTTTTCGGGCAATGTATATAATGGACAGGTATTTCACAAATGGCCCGGACATTTTATATAATGCCTACGGTTCGTTGGGCAGTGTGTTGAACCTATAGTTGACATTCCTTTATCTCCATTTATTATCGCTCGCGCGCTGCCTGTTACGACCTAAACTTGGTATCCTCATAAGGCCAACAGATGTGGTCTAAAATAATTCCTTTATGTTTCACACTAATCTATTAATTATTTAAATCTATTAATTATCTATTAAAAATCTATTAATTATCTATTAAAATTCACACTAATCTTTTAATTATTGAACTTAAATTTTCTATGCGGAACCAAACCTATAGGCCCTTCGAGTTTAGGCTAAGTTAGGTTATTATAATGACTTTTATGTTGGTTTTGTCCAAGGGATATATTGCCTCAATGAAAAACACATTTTTTAATTTCCTCATCAGAGCGTTTCAATACATTGACCACCATCCCCTAGACATTATGTAATATAGTCTAAACATAAATACAAAGGAATTATTTTGGGCACATCTGGCACTATGCCTAATCTTTTAATCGTTGAACTTAAATCTTCTATGCGGAACCAAACCCATAGGCCTTTCGAGTTTAGGTTAGGCTAGGTTATTATAATGACTTTTAAGTTGATTTTGTCCAAGGGATATATGTATATTAGATCTGAATGAAAAGCACATTTTTAAATTTCCGTATTAGAGCGTTTCAATACATTGACTACCACCCACTAGACATTCTGTATAATGGTCGGACATTTTATAGACCGACCGAAACTTGTTACGGCCATTTGGCGCAATGTCTTTTCGAACGGGCATCCTACACAATGCCCGGTCATTTTGCAAAATGCCCACGTTTGATACATTGCCCGTAACATACATTGAACGGCGACGTTTTCAAGTAGCTGTCCGGGCCATGGACAAATATTGTAGACCAGGAATTGCGGCCAGAGCGTGCCCGAACCCGGAGCGCGGAACGGGCACGGTCGTCTCTAAGCGGCCCTTTATTTGGAAAGAAATTGAGCTTACTCACAGCGATCGAGAAACCGTATATATCGTAGGAACCAGCAACGCGTACAGAAGGAAGAACCGGAAGTGGGTTAAACCATCTCCGGCGATTCTTCCGCCGCTCCTCTATCTTCCTCGTCCCTTCTCCCGACGTTTCCACCCCTCTCCGATGCACACAAAGATTTCTGGCCACAGACGCGATCACGAATATATTCTCTTCTGTTGTTTTTTTTTTTATTAGCACTATTCACTCCGTAGCGGCGGTCCTTATTTCGGGGGGGTCTTCTTATCGGTTGGACGAGAGCCAGGATTTCACCCTCTGAAATCTGAATTATAGGCCCGGGGGAGGGTGGCTCTATAGCTGCGCCACTTGCTCGTTATTAGTTTCGGCGGACGTGTTCGAGGCTAGGGAGATCTCAGTCACGCCTACGGATGTCTGCACGGCGGCTGTAATCGCGCTCTGAAGTGGCATGCTCTCGCTGGTCAGCTTGCAACCGGTGTCTGAAACAAACAGGTTACATCCTGAATGGCTGTTCGCGCTCGAAACGTGAGGTTGCAGGTTTCATTGGTTCTGTTCGGTAGGGATGGAATCGAACGGCAGGTAATCGCGGGAGAAACGCGGAATGAAAAGGATCGAAGGGATACAAATGTTTCTTTTATTTATAGGAGCGAGCTGGTTTTACTCCGTACCTCGATCAAAATCGATTTACCACTCTTGCTTCGCCTTGCCAATATTATAATGAATGATTAATCATCGTTCCCGACAAAACGGAGACCTTGCTTCAACCAATCCAATGAAACGATCCGCGACCAATAAAACATCATCCCCCTGCATAGAAAGTAAACAAAGATAGTCGAATGAACGTTGTTAGCGAGAACAGTGCTAATTCCGTGGAGAACAGCGACCCGGTGTCGTGTAATTAGCGAAAGTTCAGGCGCGCGGGTGTTTTGCGACAGACGCAACGAAAGTCCGGACCGCGCGGGCCGGCATTCAGGAAAATCAGTGCAAACTTCCCGGGCTGTGGGATGAAAATTTCCACTATTAGTTGGCAACTTCGACACGGAGTTGAAAAGAACAAACGCCGATCGCCCGTTCCGCTAAAAGCGATCCTTCGAACCGTCGTAATTGCAATTATTGATATTTGGATAAGTGCGTTCACTTCGGAACTCCGTTTGTAGTGCTACAAGTGACGCATAACAGGCGAGAAAGGAACAATAAAACCGTGTGCACACATTTGAAAGTATAGAAAGCTGATGAAACGAAGAGAAGAAACGGATGGAAGAGGCCGGAAAGATTAACGGGACGTCGAAAGTGGTTCGGGGAAAGTTCTAAAATTACGCCCGTATCGGTTCAGACACGTGAAACAAGAGTAGCGTGCTACGTATCCACTGTTTGCGGTTAAAAAGGGTTAAGAACGAGCTTGCCATAGAAGGGAAGAAAAAGCTGTTATTCCCTGGCGTTGACGAGTGCAAACAAGAACCAGTGCAGCTCTCTCTCTCTCTCTCTCTCTCTCTCTCTCTCTCTCTCTCTCTCTCTCTCTCTCTCTCTCTCTCTCTCTCTCCCTCTTCGGCAAATGAAAAATGTCGATTGTAATTAACCTTAAGAGGTTCGACCCTCTCGTACAAGTTTCAACTGCATGTTTCGGCTCCCGTTCCGAACGGATAATAAGTGCCGTAGTTAATAATACAATTTCGACTGATCGATCCGCCAAGAAGCGGCCTTGATTTTAGGTTGCGTGAGCTTTCCGCGTCCTTCGAAGCACGGGGCAGCCGGAGTGTCGCTTGCGATCAGAACGTCCATTAGACCCGGGAACTTGTTCGGAGAACTTGAAGCACTAATTCGGGTAGAGCATTAGTACGATGTTGCGTGGAAAGCGGTAATATGAAAAATGAGCAACGGTTGTCGATATCGATTGACGTGGCAATTCAAAGTGCAGGGGTGCCGTGAGAGGAATAAATTATAACGTTTCACATGAAAGATAGAAAAACATGGCTTCGCCAGTGTGTCGAATCGATACGCTATTAATTCCCTATCTTTTCGGACACATTCTCCCCGCGTACATGCGCGTGAAATTGCTAGGAGGCAACGAGGACACACATTGTAGCGAATCGAATCGATCCCCCGGCGCCTTCGGCAGCCAGCGAGTTTCGAACGCGGCCTGCGAAACGGTAGCCACTTAAATCCTTTGAAAATTTAATACCCCGTAATATCCGGGGGTATATGGTATACGGGTAGCAACGGCGGCAAAGCAACGATGGCAAAGCACCAACCCCCCTTTTCCCGCCCTTCGTCCAAACGACCCTCCCGCAAATTCCATGTAAATTGCGACCGCGGGATATTGTCGCGAGCAAAATGAATTTCTTCGATTTCCCGGGTAACCGACGCGGAAGATTAACCAAGATTCCAATTTAACTTTCCTTTAACTAAGACCCTCCTGTCGACTACGGCGCCCGACTAATGTCCAGTTCACCTGGATTCCATGAAACTTTCATATCTCTCTAACGACGGGGCTTGATACGGGCTCGCAAAGCCTTTTACCAAACTCTCCCGACGAAGCTCCGTCCGGTGAGGCGTAGATAAATGGACGTGGCTGTGCCAGATCCAAGAATTAACTTAATAATTTAGCGCGGCAAGAACGTTTTCGCCCATTATCGTTCCGCCCTGCCGTAATCCCCGGCGATTCTACGTCATCCGGCTGTGTAACTAGTCCGTAATTACAAATGGCCAGTGGTAATAGGGGAATCGATTACCATACGGAAATTAGACGAGCGCCGATCCACCGCCGGCCAATCGGATCATCGTTTAACCGCTTATCGCTGGAAAATATTGTGCCCGAATTCGGGTTCGTGCGATTTCGTGTTTAACTGCGTGGGAGTTACCTTTCCTACCCTGTCCACTTAGCCCTGCAACCCTCCGTTTCGAACGAAATCGGCTGCGAAATTTGAAACGCCGATCTCCGACTGTGCAAATGCTTGACCACTGTTGGCTCCGTTTTCCACTAGCCGATCGCAGGAAGGAAATTAGTGCCGAGCGCAACCCCTCCCCCCCTCCCCCCGCCGATTATTTGCCATCCCTTCTATCCGGGAGCTTCCCTCCTTCTGTGATAGACTCGAGTATCCGCTAAGCCTCTAGCTAAGGGGTGGCGACGACGATTTCAGTGCTGATATTTCTAATCGAGATAAACGACCCCCCCAGCCGACAGAAGTCTTTTCGATGAGTGGTGGGTCGCGATGGAAATACGATGCTCTCGACTGACAGGGAGAAGTGGTGTCCACGCGAATGGTACAAGGTGTTGGCAGCGAGCCGAGTTCGCCAGCGTGTTTCGGGGCTTCATAATTTGTGAGCGAGTCAGCGAATTCGGGCATTATTAGCCACCTTTTGTGTCAGCCAGGCTAGATTTCGGCAGAGGCAGAGTCTTCTTCGAAATGGAACACCGCGTAGATTACGTTCACGCTTTGCGATCGATCGAGTACGTGTTCGCTTTATGAGACCATCTAGCCCGCCCCACCGAACTTAACGGTCTTATGCGATTCTAAATCTTTATTCCATTAGGTCTTTTAATGTAATGTGGCTCGTTCAGGCGATCTTCTGTATGACAGAATAGTCGCTATGCGTTTAATTTGTTTCAAGTGATTTGATGATACTCTATGGACGAGTAGAATTTACGACTTCTTCTCATTATTATTGCACATAAATTTCGTTCCATTACATGGCGTGAATTGAATTCAGAGCTTTCCTAAATTTGACGATGCACATGTTACGCTTACTTACATTTGGAAAACGACGAGGTGTCCGCGCTGCTGCCCTGCTTCTTAAATTTGTCTCCCATGGTGACTTTCCTGCGTATGTTTTTGTCCGGTTGAAAGACGATGATGTACACCTTCTGTGAATACAGGCAAACCAGCGTGACTGTGGCGCTAAGGCTGATGGCCACGCAGAGCGTGGTGATTTGTGTCTCGTGAGCGTTTCCGGTTCCGAAATAGATCGGTACGAACGCCAGCCAGATGATGCAGGTGGTGTACATGGTGAATCCAATGAATTTGCTCTCGTTGAAGTTCTCCGGGATCTTCCGCGTTTTCACCGCGTACACGGTGGAGATTAGAATCAGTAACGCGTTGTACAGCTGCGAGAACAGGAAGCTCATGTCCTGGATGTTGCACTTTAAGATCACCTGTTTGCGATCTGGATAGAAGAACCTCGTCCCTGGAGGCTCGATGATCATCCATACTAATGTTAGAACTACCTGGTATTTTGGGAACAGAAAAACAGTGGAATATAGAAATTTGGGGAATTCGGAAACTTGGCAATTCGGTAAATTAGGAACTTGGAAACTTGAGGATTTGGGAGCTTGGGAATCTGGAAATATCGCAATTCGGAAATTAAGGAACTTGGAAGCTTTTGAATCTAGAAATTTGGCATTTCGAAAATTTAGGAACTTTAGAAACTTGGCAATTCGAAAATTAGGAGTCTCGGAAGCTTGGCAACTCGAAAAATTGAAAAGTTGGGAATTTGCAAGCTTAGGAACTTGGAAGCTTGGGAATTTGGGAACTTGGCAATTCGAAAATTTAGAAACTTGGATTCTTGGGAGTTTGAAAGCTTAGGAATTCAGAAACTTAGCAATTCAGAAACTTAGAAATTCGGAAACTTAGCAATTCGGAAACTTGGGAATTCGAAAATTTAGGAACTTGGTAGCCTAGGAATTTGGAAACTTGGGAATCTGGAAACTTGGCAATTCGAAAATTTAAAACCTTGGACTCTTGGGAATTAAGAGCTTAGGAATTTGGAGGCTTGGCAATTCGAAAATTTAGGAACTTGGAAGCATGCGAGTTTGGAAGCTTGGGAATCTAAAAACTTGGAAATTCGAAAATTTAGGAATTTGGAAACTTGGCAATTTGGGAATTTAGAAACTTGAATCCTTGGGAGTTTGAAAACTTGGGAATTTGGAAACTTGGCCATTCCGTAATTTAAGAATTTGAAAGCTTGAGAATTTAGAAACTTGTCAATTCAAAAATTTAGGAACTTGGAAACTTGGCAGTTTTAATATGTAGGAACTTGGAAATTTGGCAATTTGAAAATTTAGAAACTTGGAAGCTTGATAATCTGGAAACTTGGCATTTCGAAAATTTAGAAACTTGGATTCTTGGAGATTTTGAAAGCTTAGGAATTTTGAAATTTGGCAATTCGGAAATTACGAATTCGAAAGCTTGGGAATCTAGGAACTCGGCAATTCGAAAATTTCGGAACTTGGGAACTTTGGCGATTCGAAAATTTCGAGACTCGGGAACTTGGGAGGTTGTTAATTTAGACATCCGTCGCACTAAAATACAAGAGATTCCCCTTCTTTTTTCTCTCACCTGCAACGCGATGAGGGCAGCAGCGATGCACACTTGGGACGCAGGACTGATGTACCTAGGCCTAACCGCGGATCTCGACGCGGAGCCGAAGATCCTAGCGATTCTATTCGTTTTGGTGAGGAGGGCGCCATAGACCGCGCTGAAGCTCACCCCGACGCCGAACCTCTGTAGGATGCAGGTGAGGGTGGTAGGTGTAGCGAGCAAGAGGAACGTGTTCAGATAGCAAACGAGCACACCGGCCAGGAGAATGATGGTTAGCTCGCGTCCCGACGCCCTGACCACCGGTGTGTCTCTGTGGTGGAACAATAGACAGGCGACCGCAAGGGTGGCCACGATTCCAAGGCACGAAATCACCGCCGGAACAATCGCGAACGCGCTGTTCCATCTGATGTGGTTGATGGGTAGCTGGTAGCAGCCACGCTTGTCCTCGTGCGGCCATTTCCCCGGGCCGCAGTCCATGCAGGTGTACTCGTCGTAGACGTACTCGAACTCCTCGCACTGGTCGCACACCCAGCAACAAGTGTCACCCTGTTGCTTCTTTATCATACCTGGCTCGCAGGGCAACGAGCAGGCGGATATCGGGATGTCTTTGGTGCCGCGCGCCCAGACCAGCTCCTCCGTGCGGATGTCCAGCGAGTTGAACCATTTCCCTACCACCTGCTGGTTCATTGTTTCGATCGTTATTCATTTTATAAGCATTTCATTTTGGAAGTATATATTAACCATTGCGCCATATTGTACCCGAGTCATTCGAAGTCTTGTTTGCATAAAAAAAATTGATGGTTGATAGGTCACAAGAATTGAAGGGCCCTAGAATATTTTGGGAGGAGCTGGTTTTAACACGTTGCGGACTGAACACGTTGATTGACGTTGAAATTTTGCTTCTGTTCGGTATCGGTCCGAAACCGAACCGAGAACTCGTTGAAACGACACGCAACTTTGATTTGAACCGATCAACGATGCACTCCGACAGTGAAATCGATTAAACTGGTCGGGGATCTTTTTTACGAATTAAACAAGAAATACGGTCCAGTGTTTTTTTTTCACGTTTCAAAGAGCACGATAAATATTTCGGCTGATCGCACGGTTTAGATACTCCACCTTGATAATGAGTTATAATCATTTCGTTTCACGTGGTAATTGAAGTATCAGCGCAATAACTGGCCAAAGAAAAAAGAGAGAGATTTTATTTCATTCGCTGTCCGTAGATTTACGATGGTCTTTTTTTTTCTTACAACAAATGGCCGGCCCGGTGGTACAATACCTGCTTGCTCTTTTTTTACGATTTACAGTTAGCCGTTCCGACAAGCAAGGGTTATATTTCATGCGGCAAGTTGCATCCAGCGGTACGAAGGTGGATGCGACAACGAAGGCCGCGTTGCGCAATTTATGTCCCGCCGCTGCTTTATCGTTCGAAACGCGACCGGCGCACCCGCCTCGGCGTTGATTTACGATTTTTATCGAAAAACAATCGTTAATTGGATACGTGAGACCGCCGGCCTGGCGTCGTTACGTCCCGTTGGGAGGAACGCTGGGTTAGAACTAATTTAAAGAACGAGCGATTTAACTTCCTACAAGAAATCGAGGCTCCAAACAGAACGAAAACATGGAATGCAATAAAAAAAATAGTATTTCTCATCATTGGCCACGATGGAGGTTGCAGGATGCATTATAATTAAACGTAGAGCAAGTAGAAAAATAGAAAAGAATTGCTGGTGAAAAGAATCGCCAAATTAAAGCTAATTCTGCACGGTAAAAAAATATTTCAAACTATGGCGGCTCACGATTCTACAAAGTTTCGCGATGGATAATTATCCGAGCTGGCCGAAAATTCGGTCCCGATGTTATACCAGGTCGAATGAGCGTAAAAGTGCCGGAAGCAGTTCTCCGGGGAACCCAGTTCGCGGAAAGTTTGCCCTCCGCCGTCACCGAGTAGAAATCACGAGGGGGGAAAGCGAGGGGAACAAAAAAAGGGAGAGGGGAGGGTAGAATGTAGGAGAAGAACGGTGTTAGAAGTCGGTGCCTGAAAAGTTCTAATTAATCAGCGGAAAGGGTCGAAGGGTACTTTCACTTGCCCGATAGTGGTATCCATTAGTCCCGTTGTGGTCCGATTTCCGGAAGTTGAGGATCTCGTACCGCGCCAGACCGTCCCCGTGCTCGTCGAACTTCACCTCGCTGCCGGCAGCGTCTGGAAAATCGCAATCGCGCGTTTCCGTTCAGTCTCTGAAGCACGGGAATCCAACCGGAAGACACGCTTTCAAATAATGCAATGCAGGGAGCTTCGGTGAAGGGAGAAAGGGCAGTTCAATCGCATCCGGGGTTCTATAAAACTAAAGTTGTTTTGGACGGTCAAAGGCGAGTCTGAACGCGAGACGATCTTCGTACAGTATCTCGTGGGACGTGGAAACTTGTGTGGTATATTGTTCAGCAATTGCAAGATCACAACAAATGCCTCCCCCTCCCCTCGGGATATTGTGCAACAACGTCTGCAAATACTTATGGTGGGATCAGATACAGGGTGTCCTAACTCGAGCATTTTCAAAATGTTCATTATAAGCCCAGTCGAAGAGGTTGAAAAAATGACTGCCACTATTTTTAACCTTGTAATTTTGAAATTTTCGATTTCTTCAAAACGATGAAAATATGACTTATAGTAATAAACTGATCCTTCTACCTTCTTGTAAAGCCTCAAGTCGTTCAGTTCAGTTACGAAAAACTCATTATTGGTTAACTTATACTTTTGGCCAGCAGCGTACTAAACTGTTGGGCGCGTCTAATTTTTGTAAGAAGATTCGTTTGAGCATTTAAGAATGGATAACGATAATTGATAATGAGCCAAGGCGGCAGAAAAGGCTGAATGGCGGTCGAATTTCACACGGTAATCGAATTAATCTCAGGGCAGTAGTTTACAGTGACATACGTCTGTCTCTGCAGTGACGTGATAAATTCAGGCGTATCCTTGTTTAATCATCCGCTGGAGATCTCGGCCGTTCGATATTTGTCGTTAATCCATTACGCAGTGACAATAAATATCGGTCCAACAGTAATCATATTCCATACGATGGACAATTATTCAATTTCAACTTTTAATACCCGGGCCAAGATTAAAGCGGAATATTCGTTTTTACTTTCACAAACGTTATACAATATGCAAATCTTCTCGCGTTTAATAATATTTATCGCTTGGCGATCGATATCTCTTTCGGCCGAGAAATTCTTCCAGTTCCGGCGCGCATTTCGCGAGTGTCGCCGTTCCGCTGGCGCATATTGTTCCGCGAAAAAGCGATTCGTTAAATTTGCACGCCGGATTTAGCTCGGCGTTCCCGTTTCGTTTACTTATTGCTCGCTCGTTTCGGTTTGAATATACGCACGTCCAAACGATCCCATGCGATAACGGCTTTCAATTATCTCGCCTACGCTCCTCCCCGTAATTGACAACGCTTCCCCCCCGTACGCGAATTAACACCGACGACATTTTAAATTACTTTCCATTTTGCGCACTTTTAATACTACCGTTACGGCTGCCGGGCCGATTCACGGGATGTCGAGAGCATTTCGATGGCTCTCGATATTTTCTGTCACCCACTCTACCGTCAGGATAGGCAAACTTTTTCATTCGATATCGATCATCGGAACTTTGCTTCCTTACCCGTTAACGCCCCATCATTATCCATTGTGCAAGTTATGGAGCCGTTTAATTAACTCGAGAGTAATCATTTCGCGTGAGAAACAGCGGACGCTGCAAGCAGCTCTTATTTTCAGCGAGAGGTTTTCTCTCTAAAATTTGACATCTCTTCCGTTCTAGGAATATCGATTCTTCCTTTTTTTTCTAAGCAGTAACGAATTCAAAATGAATATCGTGAGAAGTGTTAATGGTTTATTAATAGTTTGACAAACTCTCGGATGGTTCGGCAGAAATCATTTCTGCGCTCATCGAAATGCCCAGTGAAGCTTGTTTCATTTCCTCAACCTAGCAGACAGTGCATGTGATCAGTTGCACAAAGCATAATATGCTTTCCTTCATCAGCGCTACAAGGCAAATCGTAATATCTACCGATATCAGATTGGGTCGCGGCGTGGCTCTGCTGCATGCATTGCACACGCGTGCTTCTTCGTTCCATGATTCAGCGTGCAAATTGTGGCCATCCAACACCATGAATAATATTTTCCATCGGCCGCAAGCTCGCGTTCACCAGCCGCAATAATTATCGACACGCGATTAAAAATCGTCCACTGTGAAAAAAAAATTCGTGTCCTGCTATCTAAAATCACCGTATTGCTCGCCAACAATTTCTCTAGAAAAAAAAACAAATATTGTCCACGCAAGAATTTCACAATGAATTTTTGTAAAAAGAAATGCAATTTCTTCCGATACGTTTTGCAGCGACGCGGACCGACCCGTGATCTCCCCGATTCATCCGGTAGAGAACGTGGCGACAGGGTTCGCCGGATCGATCTAAAGCTCGCGAAATCGCCGAAACCGAGCGATTATTTCCTGGTCATTTCCTAGAAATCACCGCCGTCGTGGAACTAGCGAATCGATAACATCGGCCGGCGGCCGATTTGATCCCAGATATCGGTGGAATCGCGCCACGTACGAGTTGTTCCGTGTCGGGACGCGAGCAATCATGATTTTCACTGTCAGCGATTTTTCGCAAAATCTATGGGACCTATCGACGCTGTCGGGAAACCAAAATGTGCGAAGTCGGAAGCTTCCTGTCGTTTAACGGTCTGCGAGTTGTCCAATGTTAAAGTATTGACAAATTTCACCCCGCCTTTAAACGTAAAAGAACTGGCGCGATAGTAATGTAGCTCTATTTTGAACATAGAAAAATTGTACAGGGTGTACAAAAAAAATCAGCGTGACGGCTACGCGCGATTCTACACCTCGGAATCGGTGGACATTTGTAAAAGAAACTGCATGCAACATGCGTTTTGACTTTGAAAATTAAGGTCAAACTTTTTTTTTTATTCTATTTTATTCTACTCATCAGGAGGATAAAAAGTGTGAAATGGAACCATGGATCGCAACCCAACCGTTGTCTTGCAATGACAATGCTAATATTTTTGCATCGGTTAGCACGAGTTAGAGCGAGAGGGCGAAAAGAGTGAGGCTTATTATAAATGTCCACCGATTCAGAAGTGTAGGATCGTGCAAAATCCAAAACATCTTCGGTTTTATTTGAAAGAAGTTCGAGACACGGCTGGAGCTTCGAGCGGTTCAGCCGCGTGCAACCCCCTCGAGCAAACTAGAGATAGAACAGTTGAAAGATCGCGATAACTCCTGCATTATTTCGGCCCGCAAAGCCGCCGAAAGTAACTTTAACCGTAGGTCTGCATCAGCACCCTGCATAAATGGGGGAAAAAAAAACAATGCGCTATTGGGCTGCACATTTAGGATCGATACAGCGCGATCCCCCTGTGATACCGTCCCCCTGTCCCGTTTTTTTTCTCTGTCCCTTCCTCGTTGCATTTCCGTGCTAGGCAGATACAGTTCCTATATACATATATCTCCCTCTCTCCCTCTGCCGCCCTTTTTTTCATACGTCTATGTTATCGCAGTCACGGTGCTGGTGCTTTGCTGGCGGTGATCGAGCTTTCCCTCGAACCCCCTCCTTTTTTTTAATGGGGCCGTCGTTATCGCGGTGGAGGATAAAAATCCAGACGCGATCCGCATTTCGTCCACCGTTTCTCGTGAGCAAGGGATCGCCGGTGCTTTTTCAATTTCACGAACGGGCTGCTCTCGGCTGGCCGTGTTTTCACCGAGTTTGCCGAAAACTCGTTTCCCTCTCGCCGGGAAATCCGCATCGGAGCAGGCAGCTTCGAACGAGGGGCACGTTCGTTCCTTTCGATTTAGGAATGCAACGGACTCCGGGGAAATGCCTGGAATGGTATTTGCCTGGGGAGGCCTGCGGTCTTTCCTTGCGACCGAATTCTTCTCCGATCCTCCTTTGGCTACCCTCACTCGCCGCTGAATCTTTTAATCTTGTCTCTCTTCGACAAATGCGTGCCACCACTGAAGGCCCGTTTCCAATTATATTGTTACAGATGTACAAGCATCCGAACTTTGAAGAGTACCGTAGGCATACAGTATCGGATTAACACTAGATTTACGGATCTTTTTGTGTACCTAATTCAAGCAGATATATCATATACAAGTATTTGAAATTGTAAAGTCCTAGGGAGAAATGGACTAGGATGTGTATAGATATTGTTACATCAATCAAAGTTAATCTAAGCTGCTTAAAAATAATGTTTATGAATTCTACAACTTTAAACATGAAATCTAAAACGCGACAAACTGACGCGTTCCGTAAACCTAGTGTTAAGGTCCGTTTATACACAACCGTCCTGTGTCCGTTCCGTGTCCGAGGCCCGGACCAGGCGTCACGCTGACTTGTACATACAAAGTGCATTCTCTGTGCACAAGGAATACAATTCTTTCAGTTATTGTTTAATCTTCATGAAATTCGTTTGAACGAACTCTTGAGATCCTTGCGATCACGTATCAGTACTAGGGTAGATGTACCATTTGACGTCCCTCGCTTCTTTAATACGTTAAATAAAGTATTAGGTCTTTTCATTTTGATAACGAAATAAGCGTGGGTTATGTTGACAACATTGTTGCCTTTTTTACTTTATTGTTTCATTCGTGTGTCCACTAATGACGGGGCAAAAAGATGCGTAAGATGTAACTACGTTTAACCCTTTACGACTTTTTGTCATGCTTTTATCGAATCGGGAACGAAAACCGGGACTGCATATATCGGTGAATGTTTTGCACGATATCGTGCTATGAAAAATTATAAGTCGTGAACATGAACGTGCATGCGTGTACGTACAAGGCAAAAGTATAGATCGACCGTGCTGTTGTAACATAACAAAAGGCTATGCGATTTACGTCGTGTTTGATGTCGTTTTAATTGCAAAAATCTCAGGGATTCATTCAAATGAATCTCATGAAGATTAAACAAAAACTAGAAGAATTGTATCTCTTGGGCACAGAGGATGCACTTTGTATACACAAGTTGGCGCGACGACCGTAACCGCTCGAAAGAATAGGGACACGCCAAGGGGTACAAATGGGACCCTTGAAGGTGATCTTCTCAAGAAACTGTCCGGACCACGGATAAATATCCTGAGTTAGAAATTGTGGCCAGAACACGTCCGGACCCGGACGCGGAACGGACACGGCACGGTTGTATAACACATAGATGGACCTTTATAAGTTTCATCGAGTCGTAAAGAGACCAGTTAACTTTTGAAATGAAAGATCATCAACCCTGGTAAGGTTAGTGACTGTAACCGCCAGCGTGATTTCTATTGTTAGTCCGATATGCACGGTGACAGCGATATTTTCTCTGTCAATGTTGAATCGGCTGCCGGACACAAGGCCGGGGGGGAGATGAAATTAGTAAAAAGAAGCGTAATTATCTGAGGGGCACAGAGAAATACGAGCTCTCGCTGCCCCTTCTTCAAAAACCGGCTGAGACGGATCGTGACCCGTTAAACCATCGAACGAGCAAATTAATCGATTATTCGTGAAAATGAATTTTACTTTATGACTCTTCGCTTTAAGCCCAGACAAATTAACTGCACAGAGAATGCATTATGAAGCTTTAATTATTGGTTTTTGAATTGTTAAGACTTTTCTTTGCCATAGAGCGGCTAATTAACTGAGAGTGCGACAAAAGGAATTAATTATCCGCGAGTGGGTTTCTCATAATTTTCGTTCGAATGATTGTTTGACGGACATTCCTCGGAACATTATTATCCGCGATAATAAAGCCTCTACAATAATGTGAGCAATCTCAATTTCCTTGACAACGGTTTGAGTCGTATCACGATTTTGCGATAGCGTCGCAAGTAAAACGTAATCAAGCGCGAGTAATCGCGTATGATCCAAAGCCATCCCCGAATCACCATCGTAACACCCTCGAACGCATCCCTCTAAATGGAGGCCCGGCCGGTGCCTGTAAAATTTCATATCGGCGATCCCCCGTGAACGTGTTCCTTTCGCCGCGCGTTTATCGTCGTCGATATTATCGGTTGCGTGTCATAAAGCGCCCGCGAATCGCGCGTTTATTGCCCGCCCCGGCAATGGGGGGGAGGGGAAATTGAATACGGCCAAAGAAGCAAGAACGGTGGGGATAGAGGAGGAAGGGGTGGACTCCCGAATATTCCCGGCGCATTGAAGAGGCCCGAGGCCGCGGGTGAATATTGAATTCCGCTTTTTGAGGCCACCGTCGGGGATTCCCCACCCTATCCCACGCTTTTCGACTCACCTGTAAAGGACACGTTCAGCAGGTAGCTCCTATAGAAGGCTCCCCGGTCGTAGTTCGCCATGGAGGCGCACAGACCCTCGCTTTTCACGCACACGTCCGTCTGAAGATTGTGCAGCGCCAACGCGAAAGCGTACACCGCGTCCACGACGAATTGGACCTTCGATTCCTGCTCGTACCCGGCCTCGGGAGTTAACCGCAGCTGCGGCGAGCAGACGGTGCCATTTTGCGAGCCGGCGGAGTTCTTCTTCAGGACGCAGCCGAACACCTCTTCCCAATACTCGCCGAACCAGGGATTTCTACGGTTCGTGTCCGGCGTGAGGGAGGCCATGTACTCGTCGAAGCCGGGGATGTTCTCCGATTGTAGCTCCACCGTAATGGCACCCTCCGCTTCCTCCTCGAGGCCCTCCACGAGTTTGATCTGACGACCCCAGCCGTCGCTGGCCAGCCACTGGAAGGGTTGGGACAGGTTCGATCTCCTTGCCGCCTCCAGAATTCCTCTCGCGTCCTCCGCTCGGGTGAAAAGCACCACCGCTCTGGCGTTCGATTTTTTGTTCAGTCTCTGGATGATGTCGTCGAACACACGGTCGTCGGCGGCCCCGGGTACCTTCACCGCCGCGGCGATGCACACGTTCCGTTCCGTGGCCTCTCTGGTGAACACTTCGATACCGTACTCGCCGTAGCTACCCTCGGAGTAGACGGTGGACACGTAGGACCAGTTGGCGCTCTTCACCACGTCCACCAGCGCGATCGATTGGAACGTGTCCGGTGGCACCGTTCTCGCGAAGTAGTCGAACCTGGCCACAAGAGGATCGGCGTTGTGAATATTTACGGAGCGGCGATCTATTTGATACAAATACGATCTCGAGGAAATACCTGGTCTTATCGCTGAGCGCCTTGGCCGTGGAAGCGGGCGAGATCTGCGGAATGTGAAACAGCCTGAGCAGGTTGGCCACCTGCAGCGACACCGAGCTGTACGACCCGCCGATAACGCCGAAAATCGGCCCGGCGCTGGCGGTCTTCTTCACCCTGGGGACCGATCTGTCCGCGCACTCCAGCACGCTGATATCCAAATTCGACAGCGACGCTCGAACGAAATGGAGGCTCTGATTCAGGGCGTAGGTGTCCCTGCCGCAAGTGTCCAGGATGTGCACGCCGAGCGTGATCCCCGGCAGCATCCGCCTGTCCTTGTTGATCTGGTCCACGGCGAACAGCATCGCCTCCAGACGCTGCACGCCTCGATTGTACACGTTGGGCCCGCAGGACGCGCCGCCCTTCTCGTGTACCGGAAACAGGCCGCCAAGAACGATGTCGCCAGGTATCAGCACCGCTTCCCTCTCGCTGTGAACCTTCGACTGGCTCACCATCGACAGCTGCTGCAGCGATACCAGCAGGACCAACATCCGACCGAGAGGATGGCGCATTTTAGCCGGATTCTGCACTCTGCCTAGCTGATGCGCGACTCGGCCGGCCACCAAGATTGCGTTTCATGCCATTTTTTTGTTTGTTTTTCGTAACGAAGCAGGAATCCCCGATACGCAATTGTTCGTTTTCATTTAAAGTCGACGGACCGACTGGGAACGGTCTATGATACTAAAATGGTTTCTACCGATGCGTTTGGAAACGATAATAGCCTGAGGTTCCGCGAGGTCGTTGACGCCTAGGCCATCCGTTGTCACTGTTTCATCTGGTTGCTAACATGAGGCGCGGATAGCTGGTAACAGGGAAGCTATCGAAATACCCGAAGCTGTCCGCTCGCCGTCGTGGGTTCCTCGATAGCTGAGAATCTTTCCGCTCCTGGTCCCGCCCATCATCCTCGCCGTTTTAGTTGACCCTCCGACAGTTGGATCACGATGATTCGCTGGAAAACACCCAGCTCCAGCAGCGGGTTTATCGCTCCTGATACGACGCCCGCCTGCCGTTCGCGTAAGCAATCTCGATATTAATGCGTCAAGACTCGAAGGAAGGAAGAGGATCGCCGGAGTGTTTTTATCGATCGACCCGTGTCGCCGACCGGAAGCGTATTAACCCCCGGTCAGGCGATCTGGAAAAGTGCTTTTCCGCCGATTCCTCGCCACCTACATTTTCTTCACGATTTCTATCGTAACTTTTATCGTTCCCGCTATTTTTACGAGCTACCGCGGCAGTGACGGTTAGGGGGAGGGGGACACGTGTAGCAGCGGTGGATGCTTTTCAATTCTATCGCAGGATTGCTCGATTCTACGGCGTTATATGTTTTCCATTATCTAAGAAGCATCCATGGTGAAAAGATCGTACACAGAGCGGAGAATCGATTCGATAATATAAAACAATGGCCGGAACAATTGAAACAGTAACACTTTCCAACCCCCCTTTTTTTCGCTTCGATCCCCTTTTCGCGTGCAATTTAACGCGACGACCAGCGCTTTATTTAGGACGATCTCGCTTTTTTACTTTTCTCCCTCTAAAAGAAAGGTTTCGCGACGCGTGTCCCTCGCGCAGTCATCGACGACGACGGGATGCTGAAATTTTTGGGATTCTTACTGGATGGAGTAATTCGTTTAATTTCCTAGGTTCGCACTCGTTAAACGGACTTAATTTCGAGGGTTCACCGACTGTTCCCCCCCCCCCCCCCTTCTTGGCTAAATTCGTCGCATGGTCCTGCGATTGTTTCCACGTTGCCTGAATTGCGTATTGTTCTCCCGGATTTCTGACTTGTTTCTTATTCAAGAGAAGAGCAATTATATAATACTGGTTTCATGTTTTTTTTTTGTAAAGAAGTAATAATTTTAATGAGTAGCGCAATAGTATTTCTCCGGAACTTGTTTTCGCATTTTATCATTAGCCGTTCCCTCCAAAGGTATTTCATTTATCAGTTATTTCCTATGCAGAATATCTCTCGCCCTTTCTCGAATCCTCTTTAAAACATCTGCGAAGATCCGCTCTGTATCTTAATATACCTATGCGTACATTATTAATGATCTGTTCGCCTCCAGAAAATATTGTATTTATCAGTTATTTCCTATGCAGAATAGCTCTCGCCCGTTTTAAAAGCTTCTTTATAAACATCTGCAAAGATCCACTCGATAACTTAATATACCCATAGGAAAATCATTAAAATCGAGGCACGTTAATTCTCAAGACCTTTCTTCCCCGCTCCGCTAGGAAAGAGTATTAATAACTTCTCACTGCAAAGAGTACCCACCCTCCGCCGCTGGGCGCTTTTACAGAATCGGCCGGATAACGTTTCAAAGATCAGAGAGAAGAGCGAGTGTCCCCTTATACGCGCGAGATGGACGTTGAAATGGAACTGTGCATATCGAAAATTTGTCACGACGAGGACGAAGCAGCGCGTGTGCAACGAAATCCTACAAAGTAAATGGGGATTTTATGCGAACGGTGGCGCAAGGGTGGGGGGGGGGGGGGGGGGCTTTCACAGTTACCAGCAGGCATCGTTCTGGGCTTCCTCTCCAGGCGCACACGCCCTTTGTTAAAAGCTCGCGCGCTCGGCCCACTTCTGTCACGCGTGTCACCGATACACTCGACCCTCTCGACAAAATTCTTATTTACCAAGAGACGCCCGGCAAGATGACATGTTTTACCCCCCCCCCCCCCCGTCTTCTATCATCGGCGAACACCCCCGGACCCTTGTTAATCTTTGCGGAAAAAATTGGATGACAGTTTTGCTTTCACGATACATGGTGTCCCGTGACTGGTGGTACAACCGAGCGGGGGATGATTCAACAGTGAAAAAGTAAGTCGACAATGTAGAATAACAGTTTTTCATTTGACGCTTCGTACGCAAGAGAATCGACGTTGCTGAGAATCGATGGGGGTTAATATACAATTTTCTTTCTGGTGCTTGATAACTGCCAATTCCACGTTTGTCGATAACCACGATAATACTGCTCAACCTATAGATAATAACTTTGGATGCATTTGTTATTTCCTTATCATACGCGTTGTACACAGCTGAAGAGGAAGGCTCGCGTATGATAAACTTCGTTGTTTCAGAAATTGTTCAGCATGTTTGTCATCGTGTCGGGAACACGATTCTGCTGTATCTTCTATCGTATCCTGGTGCCTTACTTCGTTAAACGGCAGAACAATTTTTTGCTTTAATTGCTAGTGCATGCGGACTATGCAAATGTTTCAAATCGCTTTCCTTGGAAACGAAGTGTCGAGTGACAAAATTTGATTCCACATTTTCGACTTGTCTTTCTTTCTCACGTAAAATTACCCTTTCTTCCGGTTAATTAGCGATGGAGGAAGAATCGTCAGACTTTTTAACTAGATGCCAAGTAATGTTTACCGCTCTTCCCACTTCCGTGTAGAATACTGATTATTGGGATAAATTATGTCTTAGCGAAATCAATCTGAGCAGCAGAATAATGTTTTTTGTGGAGAAGCATCGATAAAGAGGCCGCTATTCCTTTTTAATTTGCATAGAAGAAAGCGCCCAGAGGGTTAATTCACGAAGCCTCAACATACAGAGCTGTTTTACTCTACAATGTATAACATTTCCACGGTTCTACCTGGAACTCTAACTATCCCAATATTTCACAGAAACCGTGCTATCCTCCCATAAGAGAACATCTATCCCCCTAAGCACCGGATTCTCCATTTGATTCCCCGTTTCCGCGTTCTCCAAATGGCTCCTTTCAAGAAAAAGTATTTATTCCAAGCGTTTCAGTCTATCCGGCAGCGAGAGAGAGAAATCGACCATTTCCCTAGGAGAAGGAACCTTTACCCCGGTTTGGCGTGTACCATGAATCAAGCTTTACGGGGTGATCGAAGCGACGTTTCACACAGCCTGTGTGTGCGCGTCTCGGAAAGAGAAGCATCATCTCCTTTCTCCACTGAATATTCTGAATATTCACACGCGTGTTTTCGTAGCCTGCCTCCGCTCGATGTACTTTCTTTTCGCGTGCAACTTCCGCTCCCCTGTATCCATCTTTCTACACACGCGTGCACACCTCCCCTCGTTTCTCTCTCTGCGTCCGTCTCTCCGGGTTTAAATAAAAAAAAAAGGGAGTATCTACCTGTTTAGAGTATCGATCGGATCGTGGGCGAAGCTCTCAACCAGCCGGACCATTTCCCGTTGATCCCAGTCCGCTTCGCGCCTATCCCGCCCTTTCTAATTTGGATACATCGATTTTATCCGACAGCCTTTCCCTCTTGACCAAACCGTCTTCTATATGGCGGGAAGAGTAATTAAGACGAGTGGAGATCCGTGGTGATCCCTACGAGAAGATTAGATCTCTACGGAAAAATAAGCCGAAAGTAAAGAATACGATTGTTCCTATTCCCGTGCACGATGACTCTGGGCGAAATCGCTAAATAATTCCAGGCGGATCGCGCGAGCGCGATTTTGGCGCATTAGTTTCGAGTCGGGAGGAAAGTCTCGGGGCTTTTGCAGTTCAAGAAAAAAAAAAACAACAGACAAAGAATTCCGTACCGCGGAAAGTAGTCACGCTCGAGAACACGATTCCCAAAAAGGGAATAAAATAGCAATAAACACACGCGGAGTTGCGGGAAAATAAATGGTGTTCTACCGCCCCCGCCCCCCACCGAAAGGTTATCGAACGATTTATCTTGGAAAGTGTTGCGCGAGAGGCGTTCAATTAACGAGCCCACCCTCGAACTCCGACGTCCATTATTTTCCCACACGAATTTCCGAACAATTTCCTTCGCCGCCTCCCTCTCCATCACCGCTGTCAGATGCGTTCTTTTCCACGTTGGCCAAGGGAGACGGAAGGGACGATCGCGGCAAAAGGCAAACGCCGACTGCTCGCCGTGTATCCTCCGCCGCGGCGACTTCGGAAAACGTTCGATGATCGAACGTTTGCCCGGCTCGCGACCTCCGTACGTACGTAGGACCGTGCGCGCATTAGCAGTTTCCTGGGCAATCACGGGCCGGAAGTTGTCCGCAAAATTATTAGTCCGAAAACCGGATACGGAAGCTCGATATATTCGTCGCGAACGGAGATCCTCGACAGACTTCTGGGGACCGTGTTCGGCAAGCTCCGAGCATCAGAACCGGAGAGAAAAATCGCGGACGGTTGCGTGGAAATATACAGGGTGTCCCGTGACCGGTGGTGAAACAGCTTTGTATGTTGAGGCTTCGTGAATAAACCCTCGGGGTGTTTTCCTCTATGCAGATTAAAAGGGAACAATGAAAACTTTATCAATGCTTTACTGCAGAAAGAATTATTCTCCTGCTCAGATTGATTTTTCCTATACATATAACTTACCCCAATAATAATATTCTACTTAGAAGTGGAAGAGCAGTAAAAATTAATTAGCGTCTACCTAAAAAATCTGACGATCTTTCCTCCACCATTAATTAACCGGTAAAGGAATAATTGTACGTGCAAAGGACAAGTCAAAAGTATGGAACAAAATTTTGTCATTCGACGCCTCGTTTCCAAGAAAAGCGATTTTAAACATTTGCATAGTCTACGACATTTGCCTTAGCAATCACTGCAGAAAATTGTTTAATGAAGTGAGGCAGTATAATATAGTAGAACATACAGCAGAATCATGTTGCCAACACGATGTCAAACATTTTGAACAATTTCTGAAATAATGAAGTTCATCATACACGAATTTTCTCCGTCAGCTGTGCACAACGTGTATAATAAAGAAATAAAAAATGATGCAAAGTTATTATCTATATTGGCCAACATGCAATCGGGCCAAGGAAATGTTTAAAGTCGATTCTCTTGGACACAGCGCCACAAACGAGAAATGTTATTCGACATTTACGACTTATTTTTTCACATACAAACATCCCCTGTTCGGTTGCACCACCAATTGCGGGCCACCCTGTAGATGTGTAGATAATGGACCGAAGTATTCCACGTTCTTTAAACATATTGTTGGATATTGACGAAGTTTTCGTGGATGGAATATTGTTGGGCACTTTGAAGTTACGCGAGCAGATATTGGATCGAGGATCTTGAATGGAACTTGCGTGGAACCAGGAATTTGTAGAGCGAGACAGAAAGAGGTATGGGACTAACATATCGAATTGAATGAAATAGAAATATTTGTTCAAATCATAAAATGATTAGGACTCGAGATTTGCAGTTAAGTATTAAAATAATACCTTCGACTTCCAGCAAGATTTCTAACTTCTCGTTATACCGACCATCAATCCTTATCTTTATCGCGGTGAACAGGGAAGATAATTTCTACATAAGTACCGCCTCTCTCTCTCTCTCTCTCTCTCTCTCTCTCTCTCTCTCTCTCTCTCTCTCTCTCTCTCTCTCTCTCTCTCTCTCTCGCTGCCGAATACGGAGCGCGCGAAATAACTGGCGCCGAAATGCAGAGTAAACTGCAAGCGAGAGATCATTTGGGGATTAGCAACCGCTTTCGTCGTTGAAGTGCACAGGATTAAATATTCCTTAGACCCGATGGAAATAGCTTACAGCGGGTATCAGTATATCGAATGATATTTGATATTCCCGTGGATCGTCCCCCATTCTGCAAAGGTAAATCTTCGGAAATAATAATGCCCGGCCTGAATTCACAACGAGATCCATCGAAGTGCCTAGGGAAATCGAACTTCGTCAAACTCCGTCCCATCGTTCGGTAAATTGGTCGAATCGAATTAAGGAAATGGAACGATTTATTCACGGGAAATTGTCTACCGTACATTCAGGTACGGTTCCATACTATTTATTTCATTTGCGATAAACGTTCTCTGCGATTCAGCCCAATTTCTCTGGCACCGCGAGTTTTGCTACTGCACCCTCTATAAGCTGGACATGATTACAGGAAAAAAAGGAGCGGGCAAGTCAAGCGTGTCTACAGTGTACGTGTAAAGTCTGTCTGTATCGTCAACAGTGCAGCTACTCGAAATCCATCGAATCGTTCGATTCGCGTCTCGGTCAAAGCATCTCCAAGAACAATCCACCCCTCGAGTGTCGATGGCCACTTTTTCCGCGTGTCCTGTACAGAGACAGCCCCCCCCCCCCCCCCGCCCGGTAACCGATCACGAGTATAAACTTTCCGGCCTCCCTCTCCCTAGTCGTTGATTAAAGGGTATTACTTACTCTCGGTGGTTGTACAAGCTCGACAAGTCGACCCGTTTTCTTTGAGCGCGAAGCAAGAGCCAGCAAAGTGGTATTCCTCGGCCGACCTTTCCACCCTTTCTCCCGCTCTTCCGCCTCTTCTGTTCCCGGCCACGTCCGATTCGCCTTCCCCCTTCCCCTTTCGACTGCGTTCACCCTTCTTCGTGTTGTCAGCAGATTCGAGTTTCCGCGATACGGTCCGGCACCTCTCTCTTCCCCCTTGGATCGCCCGCACCCCTCAGCTCCAGCCCCGGCCACCCTTTTTTCTCATGTCGCGGCTCACCGTTCCAGCCCCCATCCTCGTTTTCGCTTTTACTTCCAGCCGCGCTACCTCCCTCTCCCCCGCGCCCCACGATCTTCCCCAAGTCAGCCCCTTCTCTCCGGAGCTCCGACGCTGAACCACCCCCGAGACGACCTCTCTTCAAACTCGCTACACGCGCAACACTTTATCAAATGAGTTCTAATTCATGCCACGTTCCTCGCTTCCACCCTCACCCCTTTCCTCTCGCGCCCCCCCCTGTCCCCTTCTTTCACAGCCCCTCACGGTGTTTCGCCCCCTTTTCGTTTGAAGTCCGCTACTCCTCGACTACCCGTTTACTCCCACTCGTCGTCGAAGGTGCCGCCGTTGTTCGTTTAATGGTCTCGCTCAGTCTGTTTCGCGCGCGTTTACGAATCACGTTATCGCGACACCATCCCTCGGCCTCCTAGCCGGTCAGTCGGATCGTTCTACCGCTCCTCCCGGACGCTCGCAGCTGAATGAAATTTTTTGCCGTGTCCCTCTCGCGACCCGACGGAACTCCCGGAGGTCGAGAACCGTATCGAATGCAATTACGGGGAACGATATTTCAAAGTTGATCTACAAGCAAGCCTGCTCCTTCTCCTCGATCCCCCCCGAGGATCGACTCCATCGGCATCGCGACCGGTGTGGACAACAAGGGATGAATGATCCTCTGAACCGTGGCGGACCGCGACTATTCCCAAGTGTAGACCGCGCCGCGGAATGATCCGCGTTCAGCGGAGCAAAGCTTCCGGATTAACGATTCATCGATCGATATCCATGCTTTTCGTTCAACGGGGTTATTTCAATCTTACCTTGACGAACACTTCGCCTCCCTTTAACACGATACGAAAGCTACAGTAATATCGGGAAGCGAGCCCCCTCCCTCCTTCTGATCAGCGGACGACGGGGAAGAATTCTCGGTAGGATGATCTGACTCCCGGCGATTTCTGGAACGTGGTTAATTCAAGCGGGAACGCCGTTTAATAGGGGGCAGACGGAAGCGTCGCATCCGCCAGTGGACGTACCCGTTTGCTTAGCGATAGCGAATCAATAGCCCGCTGCCCTGTCCCGTCCCTCCGCTCCGTTCTCATTTTATTCGTGTCTTCGACTTCTGGCGACCTTGCGTCCCTTGATATTAATTGTCCCCGCGACGGACGGGGCTCTTGCACGATCCCTCCCGCCTCTCTCCCTCACGAACGCCCCGCTACCATCCCCCGCGACGCAGGACCGCCATCGGGAAATTTCGTTCTCTCGCCGCCTAGCCTTGTGACACACATTCGGCCAGCGATCACTGGTGTCCAACAAAAACAAATCGATATCCCACCGAACTTGTTACTGCCCGCGGGCACTTATTTCATCTCCCTCCCAACGCTCGTGCGTCCACCGAGCTGAGATTGTTTCTTCTGCCTGTATCCGCGCTGGAACCCGGCTGCCTCTTGCTGCCGTTTGTGCTGACGCGTTTCCGCCCTCTCGTTGCTGCGCCGACCGGTGGATTTATCGTGTTTGCTTCTCTGGAAAACGAACCCCGTTTTTCCGTGCGATCGCTTTCCTCGATACGCCGCGGCTGGTCCACATGAAATTCCGGGATAAAAAGAGTTTTGCATCTGTTCCGTCTTATCGAAGGAAACTCCATTCACTCCTCCGTATTTTGTTACGAATCATTATTGCTTAGGAATTTCTTTAAAACAATGCCTTCACATGGAAATGTTGCAATACGAGCTTTCATGTGCACCAGGCCAACATTCGATCAAGCCGACTACGAAATAGGAACAAGGACGTTTTCTCTTTCTCTGCCTACTCAGTGATTTGCACAAGGGTGCATACGCTTCGTTCTCTATTATTATTATTATTATTTCTTGCTTTGTCGAAGCGGGATGAATTCTTCTTATTGTCTCCGGCAGGGGGGTGGGGCGATGGGGAGCTCATTAGGATGATCGGTCAGTAGTTCGCAGCGGAAGGGAAAACGGTAACGAGAAGCTTTCGAGATTTGTCCTCCGTGCAACAAGGGGTGCATCGTTTTCCAACGGTGCCCCGATATCTTTAATCGCAGTTCGGTTTCTCGTCGATTCAGGGTTAACTCTCGACGCTAACGAGCTTCGATCGCCGTTAGTCGGACCGCCTTTAACGGCTCCATTTTTCTCCCGCGCTCGTTCAAAGGAATCCCCATTAATTATCCCCGTGAGAGGAATTGAAATCGCGACGAGATCCATCATCCCCTTCTCTCCGTAGAGCCACGAGGAAACGCTCGAAGCCACTTTCAATCTCGTTTTCTGGGAGCAATCGCCTCTCATCTCGGCGCCTAGCCTCAAAAGACGCCTCTGCATGCGGCCCGGTCGGAAAGAAAGATTTAACCCTCGAGCCAAGCAGCGAGTTTCCGAAAAAAAAAAATTCAAACGGCCATGGAGCGGGAGATTCGCGGCGTTGATTCTGGTTCTTTTAGCGCTATCGCGCGGCCCTCTTCCGTCCCGACCCCCCCCCCCCCGCCCTAGGGGGATATACGGGCTGAAACCCCTTTAGATGGACGCTTAAAAGCTCCGGCTACGAAAATTGCCGACTGACCTACATAACGATCTCAACTTCATTCATTCCGCGGCGCGGAAAAACGCTGGCGACACGCAGTCGACGACGACGACGACGCTTGACGTCCGCCGCCGCGTCGGTTTCCCTCTCCGTTCGGAAAATAATTAGCCTCGGAACGCCGCCGTGTGCAAATGCGATGCGTATCGAATCGATAATACCTTCCCGACGAGAGACCGGCCAACGTATTTGCCGCCCCTAATTCGTTGCCTGATCCCCGACACTTGGAGCGACCGATCGATCGTCTATTGATCGTTTACGGTTTCATCGAGTGGAAACGTCGGAGATTGATCTTTATTGGATCTCTTTATCGTCGTCGATCGACGCGGCGGATCGAACGGTCTTTTCACGATATCCAACGCAACGCAGAACACAGTGTGCAAACTTTAATTGGTGAAATTTCCGAAAACCATCACGGAAGATAGTCGAGTTGCCTTTTGAACATTAAATAATTAATTGCCGAGAAATTATAAATTCAGTTAAAAGCGGAGACGCTTGCCAATAAGTAAATCAAGTCTTCCGTATCGTTTCAAACACTTAGTAGTTAACCCTTTGCAACCCCTTCGTCGAGCGCGACCCGACATTCCTAGATTGCCAATTTAAATATGCATTATATGTTACAATACATTTAGAAGTTTCACAAATATAAATTACAGTAAAGTTTGAGAGCTGTATTTAATATAATCAATAGAAAGAATTGTTTAAAATAAGCACCAGTCAAGGAACTGTCCTCTGAAGTAAGATTTAAATAAAACGCTTAAAAGTACTAAGGAGTTATTGGCAACAAAATTGAAAAACAATTCGGAGCGCGAAGGGTTAAACCAGCATGATCGGTGGTGCATATTATATCACGATTCATAAATTTCTGCTCAATTTCGACTCGAATCATGGGCACTAAGTGAGACAGAGAAAGAGGAGGGGGGGTATGCCGAATAAAGCTACCCTTAACTGCAAGCACGCAATAGTCCGCGTTAGAGCTTGAATCGCGCCAAGGTTAGCCGAATCGTGTTGCGAGGATCACACTCGTGCACGCAGCGGGGTGCAAAGCGATCGAACATCTTGTCCTTCGCGAGCCTAAGCTTTTCTTCCGAGACCCCTTGCTACATACCACCCTTCGGACGATCCGCGGATATCCGTGGTCCTTTCCCTGGGGCAGCCAAACGGATCCATCCGGTGGTCGTCTTCCACGAAAGAACTCGTTCCGGATTCTCCCGGCCACGGAACCACTTGTACCCGAATCGATCACGATTCGCGAACACCACCCCCGCACGTGTTCCCGAGCCCCACACGACTTCAAAGTTCCTTCCCGGAGTAGTATTTCGTTCACCCTCGACTGGCGAGCCACGAAACGCCGCTGGTCCAAGTCCCTTGGATACGTTTCGCAGCGAGAGCAGGACGATCCCACCGACTCCGCCGCGGATTATGCCAGCTGATATTAATCGTGGAGGCCAGGAACGCGTTTCCGCGGGAGTGAAAATCGCGCGTCGGCCGATTCCTGCGCGTCGTCGATGATCTATTTGGAAAGCGATCTGAACCGATTCTTCGCTGAGTATCAGTCGATCCGTTTCGCGGATCGGTCGCCAGGCTGTCGAAAGGGCGCCCGATGGGGGTTGTTTGGCAACATGACGGGGAGAGAACGTGAAACGACTACGCGTCGTGATTGCCGCCACAGCACGACTGGCCGGCCGGCCGATCCACCCTCGCTGCTTTCGCCCCGTATCTCCTCCGCCTTTCCTCTTTCAATCGCGCGCGCGCTCTCTCTTCCTTCTCTGTGTTCCTGCCCTCACCACCTGGCCAGCCTCCCTCCACGGAGAGGAGCTACTGTATCTGGATGTTCCTCTTCCGCCGTCAGCTTCTAACGCTCGATGATACGCTTTACCGTCAACTTTCCCATTCTCCGCTAAACCCGTCGTCGAGCTTCATCGCGAAACATTTTCCGACCTTCCTTCGGTCGGTCCTATCTATGCGCGATCAACGATCCTACCCTAAATTCATAGTGCGCCCGCGTGTAAATACGTCTCTCTGATTGCTTTTTCTGTTGTTCAAAGGACAAACACAAATTCACCGTGCAAACCGTTTCGGTCACTGCTCCTAATTAATCGCGCAAATCGAACGCTCGACGCCAACCTGTTTGCACGCCGCGTTAGCCCGCCGCTGTAACCGTGTTACAAGAATCGCGGCTGTCGCGAACGCGCCGCGCGTGTCCTGCCCGGCCGCAAATTATAGCAACACTATGCAACACGCAACAGCGATAGGCGTAACCGCGTCTCGATCGCGAGCGAACTGATCCCGATCTGATCCCGCAAGGGACCAGTCGTCATCGCTTCTTACGCAGACGTAAAAAAGAAGAAACGTGCGGCCAGCTTTTAAGGTCGTGCAAGCCGCAAATGTAAACCGATGGCACGTTCTTCAAACAGCGGCCGTGTACCGCGGAAGGGTTATTCAGTTATTTTTACGGATGAATCGGTCGGTTTGCTTTCCCCATGGCATAAAAGACACACGCGGGCGCGCGTGGCTTTTTGGAAATTCCGAGCTCGTCCGGACAGCGAACAAACGTTGCCGTTGTAAATCTTCTCACGTGCTCGATCGATGACGAGTGCAATCCCCGCGGGTGTACTCGAAGCCGGAAGTCAAGGGGATCGAGCAGAGCCGTCGCATTGTCCCCGCGGAGCATTGGTTCGATTTAGAACGGAACTGCAAACAGGCAAATGGCTCGAACGTCGGGTCCATGGAAGAATCCGTCAACAACCCGGTTAGATCAATCGCTCATTCTTCCGGAGGGCGGTCGGTCTCTGGCAGGAAAGTTTAGCTGTTGATCGTGAGGTGATTCCGAACAGAAAGTATCCTTTGATCTTGTTAGCTCCGCGGTTCGTGAGCGTTCGTCGAGTGAAGTTACTAATTCTTGGAGCGCTCCGGCCGAGTATAATTGATGAATTTTCTCCTGGAATCTATGAATCCTGGGGATGTAATTTTTTTCCCACAAGACTCTTGGACACAAAGTTACCTCGATTCAAGTGCTAAACTTTTGTCCAACCTCTGCGAAACAATCTGCATGAAAGTAGAACGGATTTCTTGAAGATTCTTCAATGTTTGCTCGTTTTCCTTTTTTTCTTTTTCCTTAAAGAAGGCCAGGCTTAAAAGCGGCTATCTACGGTTGCTGCGTCCTCGCTCGTGCCTCCTGGCGCGTTTGCACGCGCGATACGTTAGACAGCGTTTTAAAACGTCATGCGGAGTAAATGTCGCCTGCAGGATTTGGCCGGGATGAACTGCGCTGTGATGGAAATAATATCCTTAAACACGGTGCAGCCTCCGACGATACGGGCGTGAAAAAGTCCGACGACGACGGCGCGCCGCGTCGGCGTATTAATTAAAACGGTATACTCCGACTGCCAGGCTAGGAGACGCGTCGCTTCTGTAATTCGCCGGATATTCGGGTCCCTCTTATTCAACGTCCGACCCGGATTCGAACAGTCTCCTTAAACGACGCGACGCGTAGATGAGCAACGAAATTATTATTAGATCCCCAACAGAGGGGGAGGAACACGGTATGGAACGCCAGTTATTATCGGTGTTCGTGAAATAATACTGATACTACAGATACTAAATGACAATAAGACGGATACTAAAAAACACCGGTTTCGTCTGGGAAGTTTCTGAATCGCGTTTGAAGTGTCTCGAGGAATAGTACGCTGACTATTTTAATCAAGGCGCAGCCAGCATTATGGAAAATGTATGAGAATAGAAAGAATAGTTCTGCGAAACACATTCGAGAACCCGAAGTCTCATTTCGCACGGTCCTTTCCCGCAAACTTTGTCTATCCTTCACTGCCTTTAACGCGAGAACAATTTTTCATCAGCAAGATCTCATGAACAGCTGTGCTATAGGGTATCGATCAACTTCTAGCGCGCTGACTCTCGTGAGTTTGACAACTGAGCGCGCACTTATTCGTACACGCATTTTCTCGTGCTTGTTAAGGCTCGTATACATTCGGAGATCTTGTCCGGAGACCCGTGTCGGTCTAGAAAGATAGAAAATGGACCTGTCAGCTGCTCAGAAAGAGATAGAAAGTTCACAGCCGAACACGGGGTCCCTGCTGCATCTCCGCTCTGTTCTACTATCCGCTAAACATTCCCCACTTGTGAGGCTGGTACTTCCATAGTTTCCTTCATACTGCTTGCCATACTTTAATAAAGCACATCATTCTCTAATTTATTGCTCTAATGTAAAGTAAAACACTTTCTATATTTTCGCTTTCTGTTATTATTGTAATACTTTTGTTACTTATTGCAAGATTCGAATTTACATTACTTAATTATATTATAACAAGCTTC
This sequence comes from Holcopasites calliopsidis, assembly GCA_023838395.1. Taxonomy (NCBI): domain Eukaryota; kingdom Metazoa; phylum Arthropoda; class Insecta; order Hymenoptera; family Apidae; genus Holcopasites; species Holcopasites calliopsidis. Next base: position 715,300 of record JALHAQ010000025.1, read on the forward strand.
ATCGTTCCTTCGAAATGAGCAATCTGTAATACATGCCCATATACGTCAACTGAACCAGCAACGAACCAGCTATACAGGGTGTTCTGCTGCTACATGTCAGTATTTTAAGGGATGATTGCTGAGGCAATTCTGAACAACTTTTTCCTTTGCCAAAACGGTGGTTAAAGCTTCGTTTTTGAATGATTAACGAAAAACACTGGCCAATCAGAGCGCGTGTAGAGCGCGCGCTTAGCCGAGAAGGCGTCCAAGGCTGAAGTTGAGCGTATCACGATCCTCTGTTGGCTGAGCGCACGCTCTACACGCGCTCCGATTGGCCACCGTTTTCCGTTAATCATTCAAAAACGAAACTTTAACCACCGTTTTGGCAAAGGAAAAAGCTGTTCAAAATTGCCTCGGCAATCGCTCCTTAAAATATTGACATACAGTAGCAGAACATCCTGTAGGTATATTACAATACAGGGTATTCCAGAGCTACCTCAAGAGACGAAAAGTGGCGATAGCTGAGGTGATTCTGAACGTCTTTTTCCTTTGCGAAAATGTTGTTTGAGGCTTCATTCTTAAATGGTTAACGAAAAACACTGAGCAATCAGAGCGCGCGTAGAGCTCGCGCTCAGGGACGGCCCATGGCATCATGCTAGGTAGCGACGTTCGACCGTCGCCCTGAACAAAACGCGTCGGTATAGCACGGAGCAAATGTTAACATCGAATTATTCATTATTCATAAATGGAAATGATCTAAAATACATTACCCGATTGCAACATAAGCTGTTGTGCACCATGTGTTCCGCTTTCGAATGATCCGGATCGGTAGAACGATCCAGTGACGGTTATCGTTCAAGTGGTGAGCTGTGTCAAGTGCAGTTAGTTCGTTGACCCGATCGTAACATCAGCTGTTGTGCACCACGTGTTACGTTTTCGAATAATCGGTAGGATGACAGTGGCCCATTTTCGTCGAAGCAGGTTCATTTCTGGAGAAACATATAAGTCTAATTCCAATCGTTGATGAATTGTTTAAAATGTAACATACGTTGTACTTGATAGAATCGTTGGTCTGTCGATTCTAATTCCTTTTTGTTCAACTGATAACGGCAAATTGACTTCGATTGTATTTTAGATCATTTCCATTTGTGAATAATGAGTAATTCGATGTTAACTTTTGCTCCGTGCTATAACGACGCGTTTTGTTCAGGGCGACGGCCGAACGTCGCTAGCACGATGCGCCGTCGGACGCCCCTGGGTGCGGGCTCTACGCGCGTTCTGATTGCTCAGTGTTTTTCTTTAACCGTATTTAAAGACGAAGACTCAAACAACATTTTCGCAAAGGAAAAAAGGTATTCAGAATCACCTCAGCTATCACTCCTTTTCAGCTCTTGAGGTAGTTCTAGAGCACCCTGTATACGTAGACAAAGCGCAGACTGAAGTTGCTGTCGCGGGTTGTTGAGTCTCTTGCTGTGTGCGAGTTACTAATTAAAATCGGAAAATGGCCGATCTTTCAAAGGGTTATTTTAACCGCTTGTTTGGACCAAGAAGGATTGTATAAAATATGTATATTATATGTGTGTTCTACATGTCCCAAAGATTCCAAGCTGTGTCCATTCCTTCCATTTCCGATGGAAGACAAACAGGTGAATCCTTGTCCGCGGACCACTTGAGCTGTCCCTTGAGTTTTCTGTTGCCTGTATTCGAGTAGGGTTGCAGTAAGTCCCGCAAAGAAAGAACTGGCTCGGGACCGGCCAGTTCCTTGTAACAAGGGAGTCGACTATTCGGCATGACTATGATTTCGCAGGGGCCGTGAGCGAACACTGTTCACGAGCGAGGGTCTCCAGATAGCGGCCAACCATAAAGGCTTCCGTCGAGGTGAAATGTTATAATTTAGAGGATAGAATATAACATGCCCTCTCATTTTAACACTAAGTGATTCCGGAGCAGGTAAAGTCGTATGAATGAAGCACGCACCTATTTATTCACCAAATCCATGCCACACACGCTCTTATTCTTTGACAATTATTTTAATAATTAGGGAAACCGAGTTATCAGATGCGAGGAAACACCCGCGATATAACAGTTCTCACGTACATAACACGGTAGGAAGTGAGGAAGCTTTACATTTTCTATCCTTCTACTAAAAACGTTACTGTTCACTCGACCATAAAGATTTACGACTTCACGCCTCGCTCTCCGATTTCTCGTTCAGCGTGGCGACTTCAAACAAAGAAGTGGGGATAGCGATCTTCTTCTTTTGAAGGCGACAGCAGTTCCTTCTTTGCGGGGCTCACTCTGTCGGCGAATAATTGATAGGGGTTCCCCGGGATGCGTGTCCGCGGATACTACTTCTCTGTCGCTCTGGATAAGGCACAACGATTAGAAATACAGGCGAATACTTTAGAAACGCGTATTACGCGACCGATTTATTTTCTTTCCGGTTGCCATTTCCCCGCTGTTCGTTAGCCAGGAATACCAGCGTTGCACGTCTTCCGCGTAGTTGGAACTTGGATTAATCGAATCAGCGAACTTCCGGGAATGTTTCGGGGCAGCTCGCATCTTTGAAGTCGAGCTTCCTCCCTGCGGTACCGAGAATGTAACGCGTACGAAGCAATCCGAGCAATTTGTTCGAATAATTCGGATGCGCCGGAACTCGCGAGTAATTAGCGGCTCAATCGAAATCCCCCGATCGAGCAATAGACTTTTAATTCGCGGACTAGCACCGGCGTGCTCTCGCAATCGGAAGTCGGGTCGATTTATCGATTCCCCAGGCTAATATCGGGCAACGTTGGTCCGCGTTTCTGCGTTCGACAAGAAAACTGCGGCACGAACATGCTCGCGGAAATATAGCTCGCTCGATTATCCTCCCTGTCGCAGAATTATCTCGAAACGCGACTATGATCTTTATCGGTCCTCGTTAGCGTCACGCTCGCTGAACGGTTTCGTTGAAACCCTGCAATTTGCGCTCGCAACAGGATCGCATGTTGCATCGATTTGAGATCTGCCGAGCTGAGTCTCATCAGTAATATGGGATTCCCCCCCGATTCGTCGGGGCAGAAAGGATCATCTTTAAGGGAGAGGCATGAGTCGCTAATGTCCTTATTCAAGCCGTGAATCGTGATTACGTCGGGCCGCCGATATCCTTGCATGACCCAATTTTAAGCTCGCCACCCCCACGTGCCATCCCCCCATTCTGCTCCTACCTCCCTCAGCGAATCATAGGAATCCAGTGCGGGCCGTACTTATTATACAAATAATTACCCCCGCTATGTACATCCCTTTGTTGACTTTCTACCATAGCACCGGCTTTTATTAGCAGCACACATAGGCTTGGGTTCTCGTGTCTCTGTGTGTATGCATATACGTACTTAGATTCAGCTAGCTTTAGGGAAACACACCCCGTCCTACCACCATCAGCCACCCCGGGAACGACTGTCCCTTCTCCTCCTCCTTCTACCCACAGAGATTTGCCCCGAAGCTTTCAATACACCTGCCGGCAGCTATTGTTAATGCAACACCAGCCAGGGAAGGGATTATTGTCCTGCCAGGCACACCGTTCCATTTCCTTCCATCAATCTTGCCTCTCCGCGGGCGCGATGCCCGACACGATTCATATTTTGCAACGACCGCGCGACAAACGGGCACAATGTGAAATTTAGAACGAGCGCGAGAACGTGGTAATCAATGAGGTAAGCCGGGATACGTGTGTCTCATTGGTTATTCGGCGACAAAACGCGCATGACAGTTTCCCTGTACGTCCGTTTCTATCCGGGGAATATCGCACATCTTTGTCTCCTCCTTCGCCACCTCCTGTTTCCTCTGCCACGTCCTTTTGCCGCTGTTGGTTTGCCAACCTTTCCACTCGGTTCCCGCTCTGTTCCCCTTCGATGGTCCTTCTTGGCGAGAGCGCATCATTGCAACGAAGAGGAATAATTTGTCCCGATTGCGCGGACGTAGCGGTGTTGGATTTTTCTATTCTTCGCGTCCACATGGACCGGTCAGTAACGGGGAAGTTTTAAGCGAAGCGAACGTTTAATTAATAATCCAAAAAAGTTAAACACGACAAAGCTCCAGCTTTTATTGAACAAACCATCCGCGGCATCGCCGTAGGATCGTTCAATTTTAGATAAAGGCCGGACAACGTTTGCCGGCCCCTCGAAAGAAGCAGCATTAATTAATGAACTGGCGATTCGGTCTAAGGTCGAGCTAATATCCGTTTGTATCGCCGCAATATAAAATGGATAAGCAGAAAACGTCCATACATTAATGACCAGCTTTGTTAACGAATATCCACGCGATGATAAGTTCCACATTTATGTTCTCGCGAATTCTTATGTTCCTTATCTCGCTTACAAAAAAAAAATTCTCTTCAACAATTAAGTGCAATATGTGTTACGACAAAAAAGAAAAGAAGCAGCGATGACAAATACGATGGGGTAATCTTGCCTTGGGAAAAAGGGAGATATTATCGACTACTTTTCCTGTTATTTACCGAAACGATTAACGCGACTTCCCCGATGCGTTCTTCCTTGATAAGATACGATCATTTCGAAAGCAGATCTGGTCAGCGTGATTCCCGCTGCTAATGCAATCGCGGTGCATCCGCGTGGTTCCGCGGTTCGCCGCCAGAGGACGACGACGGTGCACTCAACGGGCGCTTTAAATTTCACAACGCTCTTTGTAAACACGCGTCCTTTACTGTCCGGCGGCCCGAGTGTGTCTTCGAAAACTATTTTTGATCGTCGAGTTGCTTGTTCCGGTGACGATCCAGTTATCCTCGCGTCTTTAAAGAAGCAAGCCGACCGTTTACGGAGAGTGTCCTTACAGTGCCTCATACTTCGGTTCGAAGAAGATGAAGCGTTAGGTTGACAGCAGGCTGATAATAATGGGCCTCCTGCTAAGGTCGGCGCGTGCATCGGTCGATGCATAATCGTGTTAAATAGATTGGTCCTGTGGCAATAGAGCAAACAACATTTCGGGACGGGATGCGATAGAATTGCGGTCCACCAACGATGCCAGCGTAACCGTGATCGTACACGTACGAAAATGTGACTGCTCTTCCGCGCTGTACTTAAATGTCTTAAAGCTTATGCTTTTGAGGATTTACTTGTTGGGCATGAATGGTCAGGTGCAGCCCTCCAGGGAGAGGTTAGGTGAGTCTGGAATTTCCGTGAGCTTGACGTGCGCAAATATTACCGGAAAATCGTGCCTGCACTTTGCCATTTACGGTCGGCGAAATCGGTAATCGGTCCCCATTAGTCATACCTTCCCTATTGGTCATGTTTAAACGTTCAATTGGCGACCGCGTTCGACCTTCTTTGTTCTCGTATCCAAAGCAAGCTGCTTCGTCTGATCGATCGTTCGGTTAAAGATTTCCTCGATGGACTCCCGTCGGTTTGATTGACCGAAAACAACTTTATCCGTAGGAGGTTTTAGTAACAGTACAATAGGACTGTTCTCTGGGATGATTGCCACAGACCGTGTTCCAAACATACAACTAGCCACTACGAACAATGGATTGCCGATGGACGATTCTAACGCTTCTACGGAGGTCGATAGCAAGGTCAAGACGAAACTGTTGTCTATGTGGAATAACGTTAAGTATGGTTAGTGCGATAAAATTTGGTCAATCGATCAAAGTGTGCGTCACGAGACGCTTTAATCGAGTCTGATTCATTCGAAGGCTGGACTATCAAGGTAGTGAAACCAAACTTCTCAAAAGAATCTCCAGTATGCCTGCTTGGCAGAATTTACCGCAAAAAGCCGGAAGAGTTTTTGGAAAAGGCATCCGAAGCGGAGAAAACACTGGATACCGGCAGCGAGATATCGTTGGCCATGGATGCTATAAGTTTCGAAGATGGAATAGAGGAATTTAAGAAGGACTTTATGTCGCGCCTCTGGTTAACGTATAGAAGAGAATTTCCCATTTTAAATGGTTCCACGTTTACCACAGATTGTGGCTGGGGATGCATGCTACGGAGCGGACAAATGATGTTGGCACAGGCACTGGTGTGCCATTTTCTTGGAAGAGGCACTTATCTTTTCTTTATAAATATTTGCAGTAGAATGCAATATAACAATTTTAAATGTCTTTGGCCGTTGGAGTGTTTCCAATACTCGAGCAATACTTTAGTAATCATTGATGTACAAGTTACAGTGTACTCTATGTACAATAACGTGTTCTACTCACAGAGTGGCGATGGCAACCAGATCAGCCGATAAAGACGGAACAACAAAAGCAAGACGAATATCATCACAGATTCATAATTAAATCGTTTGGAGACTTGCCGGAACGTACATCTCCGTTTTCCATTCACACGCTCGTTTCTTTGGGTGCTCTATGGGGAAAACGGGCAGGTGATTGGTACGGGCCCTCCTCCGTTGCTCATCTGTTATGCCAAGCAGTGGAATGTGCAGCAGAGCGTCATACAGTATTCAGTAACTTGGCTGTTTATGTTGCTCAAGATTGCGCAGGTGATACGATATCTGAGCAGCTTGGAATTTGACCGTTTAAATTTGTCCGATTCAGGAATTCCTCCATTTAATCCTAGTTTTAATTCGCACTGTTTTCTTACAGTCTATCTGCAGGACATAGAAAGTGTGTGTCAAACGCCTGACGGCAAATGGAAATCTCTTATACTTTTCGTACCTTTGAGACTTGGTGCAGATAAGTTGAATCCTATTTACGCATCTTGCTTAACACATTTACTCACGCTGGATACATGCATCGGAGTTATCGGCGGTCGACCGCGGCACTCGCTTTACTTCATCGGCTTTCAGGAAGACAAATTAATTAATCTAGATCCGCATTATTGCCAAGACTCTGTCGACGTATTAAAAGATAATTTCCCCTTGACGAGTTTTCATTGCACTTCGCCAAGGAAAATGTTGATCTCGAAAATGGATCCCAGCTGTTGCGTGGGATTTTATTTTCACAACAGAATACAATTTACAAGCTTCATGGAGATTGCTCCCACTGTATGTATCAGAGGAAGCATTGAACCGTGACGTAAGTAATCGAAAAGAAGAAAAGTCCAATGACGCATTTCCGATATTGCAGTATTTGGTGCCGGAGGACGAGAAGGTTGACTATCCGATGTTTTTATTTTGCGAAGGAAGCGGTAAAGATCTTCGGCAAAAGATTGAAATTGTGGAAAGCATTAGTTCTTCTACCACTTATTCAGGTAACGAAACGTACGACGATGATCTAGACGAGTGCGAAGAATTCGAACTCGTGCAGTGAAATATTTATCACGTACGTTAAAGAAAAAAGATATCGTGTACTTAAACACTTACTTTTTTTTCCGGAGAAAAATGATAATGTTTGTCATTAATCGATATTCTCCGTTCATTCGTCCATATAAATATGTACAAGAAAAAGAAAACGAATTCAATCGATTACATTAGTAAGTGCAGATCGTTACAGTATATTTAGACAGTTGAATACCACTACTTTCAAGAATAAATTTCTGCCGCAGCATGGTCTGGAGATGTCGACTAGCTATAACTGATGGACTAATGCGTATTAATGTAATATCAAAGATTCTCCGTTCTCGATAATGCATTTATAAATTTAAAGGGCGTTATCGTTGCTGCATTGTTCTGTGATGATAGTTTTCTCGCGGCTCTTGTATTCGAATACGTTGTTGCACAACTTTTCTCTGATTATTGATCTCAAAAGTTATCGCTTTTAATAATCGCTAGGAAGTAGATTTATTGCAATCGCGAAGATATTTATTTGCTCTCAACGATTGATCGCGTGCGTAGAGACTTGCGTGGATCGTAAGTTGACGGTTTTTTTTCGCTATGAAGGGTGATTTTTATAGAAATTTCTCAATTCCTTACGGGGATGTTCCTGAAATAATTAATTTTTTTAACGCAGCAATATTACAATTCTCGCGGAACGCAATGTCGGCGTATATCGTTTCTCTCAACCATATCTACCTGTTGTAAGATTTAAGCATCGATCCAAACCTTTCTCGAACTACAATTTTTAACTTATTTATTTATTTAATACACCAATTTTTCTGGCGTCGATTATTATATCGAACTTGTAGTATATTCGCGCGCACTATTGCGCAGCATCATAATTTTGTTTCACATAACGTTTTATGTTATGGAAGGGAAACATGCGATTTACAAACATACGTAATATTAAGCTATTGTTATTATTGAAGAATGATTTAATTTTCGAACGAGAAAAAAGAAATGTGAGCATGATATAAAAAATTATATTATACTCATATTATTTATGGTCGGTATACAATTAAAAATTGTTAAAATTCTTATATCGGTAAAGTTAAAAATAAATATGGAGAAAATTAGAAGAATCATTTTCCAACGTTTATTTCCTGCTCATTATCGCGCGTACACTTCGTTCCATTTAAAATAATGTAAACAGAATATATATGTACATGTATGTATATATAATTATTGCGCTATAATAGATTTGCGTTATGTAAGCCTCGACAAATATGTTTCGCCGACGTAGAATCGGCCCTTGGCTCGCTTGATCCCTTTACATTACAATATCTTACAAAATGATATCTATAAAATATTACAAGTGGAACTTATACGTAAATCATTTTATTTGCAATTAGTTCTTCTTTTAGGAATTGCCACTAAACGTTTTATACCCTGTTAAATTGTGGATAAAAATTAATCGTTGTACTGTGTCGGTGCAAACCCATACAAATTATCGTTCCATTATTACGTATATGTATATACATTAAAATCCCGGAAAATTGACTAACAATTTTATCTACATTGAGGGTAAACTCGCTCGCTCGATTCAGCAATATTTGTGCATCTACAATGTAATGCTAAATCCTAATGATACGTTTATTTTTCATCGAACGAGAGGGCGTGATCGCTTCCCACAAAAATCGGAACTAATTCATTATTAATTTCGGCCTAAATTATTAATAGACGACCTTCGACTACGATATGAATCGTGCGATAGTTTCCTTCACATGCGGCCACAGTTCATCGGTAGTGTTGCCTCGAAAACTATTTAATATTCCCAGATCGCTATAGAATGTTAAAATTGGTTCGGTCGCCGTCGAATACCTCTCAAGCCTTTCCTGTACTATTTCTACCTTATCGTCATCCCTTTTGCTCAAGGGTTCGCCAGTCACGTCATCCTTGCCCTGCGTGAAATGCAGTTTTGATATTAGTCAAATAATTAAGGACGACTAAAAATGACTGAAAATCAGAGTGTGTTCGCCGGTTATTAAATCCAAAGAGCAGATCTAATTGATTTCTTGCCGGGCGATTTGCCGATGACACGCTTACAGGCGGATCGAAGTTTCCGCTCCAACTTACCGGCACTTTCGGACTGTTGAACCCGACATTGTAAACTCTTCCACTGGGCAAGTGTACCCACCTGTTCTTCACGCGATTTAATATTACCTCGATGGGCACGTCGAGATAGAGGACCAGATTCACCGGATTTGCTTTTTGCAGCTTTTCCGCTTGCGTTATCGTTCTCGGAAATCCTGTGCCAATGCCAAGTATTTATTCGAGTTTAGTTGCGTACATCCCACGCACGTGGACGTCTCGCGTTCATTGCCAGAGGTATTAAAAAGAAAAAAAATTCGATTCCTATTTCATCACTCACCATCCAATAACCAATTCCGATCGCCAACCGATTCGATCTCCTTGTCGATCATCGAGATCATTACATCGTCGGGTACGAATTTGCCAGAGAGCACATACCTCGAGACCGCTTTGCCCAATTCTATATTATTAAAACATTTCCGATTATGCTCCTCGTTCTGTACGTGGTATTGTCATTCTTTTTCCCTTAATTAATGCTATAACGAACTTTGGAACGTATAATTGCATTCGCGATACGCGTGTACGTTCCGGCCTTCGTGAGATTTCTCGCAACAATGAGATTCGTGCTTCGAATGGAAATACTTTTTTTTGTTTGCTTAAACAATTAAAATCCAATGGTACACGTGACTAAAGAAACGGGAGATTCTAAAGTACTCTGCATCGTTCATAAATTACTCGGAATCCCACGAATTGGACGCCGGTTTTTTAATTGTACTGGTTGTGTAAACATTAATTTTTTTTTTTTTACTGAAATATGACGTTTGATATGATTTTGATCAACGAATTAATGAAAAATGACGAGCGAATCGATACAGATGAATGGGTCGTCGTGCATGTTAATCGAGCTAATTTTGATAACTCCCGAACGGACATTGCCTCGATTAGCGACTGCGAGGGGAATTCTCGTTAGTGTATCAAATCAATTCATGCATACATACATGTATCGGTAACTCATTGCGTTACGCTTGGAACTTAGAACGACAACAAAAAAAAACTGCCCGAAATCGATACTGTTTAGCAACAAATGATGTCGCAACAGGATTCCTAGCTCGAGCCCAAACATTTGAACGAATGTTTAAAAATAATGTTTAAAAATAAATAGCGCGCCTTTCATTCAAGTACGGTCGTACAAGTTTCGTATTGCGAAAACTATAGGTAACGCGTATGAGATCGGTAAACAAGGATAATCTTAACCTGATTAGAAACCAGATGCAAGAGCTCTTCGTACGATGGGTCATGAAATGAAAACATCTCGATGCGATAACTTTCAAGCTTAAAGCACATTTACATACTGTCAATGCACTCCTAGAACGTAAAATGTGTCTTTATAAAGATATTTTGTACGAAGCGAGTGATATGCGAAGGTTCGTCTCCGATGATGCAAGGATGATCAATGAATTAGTTTCCGCCAAATGTGCGAGGACATTCGTGGTTGAACACGTACCGGTGTTACCGTTCATATGAAGTCGTAATTTGTCACCGCTAGATATGTGAGCCACCTTAAAATGATCAACAATTCGGGCAGACATGGTACCCTTGCCGGATGCAGGGGCGCCGAGTATCACGGCCCTGATGGCCGCAGCCTTGGAACACCACGTGGTAAGCGCTACCATTAAATCGTCACTTTAAAAAGCACTAAATAGAAAATACGACAGTCCTTCCGTTCAATCGTCCCGTTTCGTTGATAGTTTTTCTTTCAACGACGTGTAACGCGACAACGCTGCGCCCAGCTACATATAACACTTTGAAACATAACGTGCTCCTCTATCTATAATAGTTGACCTGTGAACCATGATGGTGGCCAGTCACCGAGTCGTTGGATAACTGCGATTAACCAATGACTAAACGCGCCTAGTTTTTTTTTGCCTCAGTTATTGGCCACCGTGTAGTATCCAAAATTATTTATGACGTAAACTCTCTATCGAACTTAGAGATGTTAGCATTCGCGGCGCCAATTCTTTTTGAAATACCGTTCCTGTAGGGGCTCTTTAGGATTGCTTGGGATTAAGTAATGCACAACGTTTTTATTGACAAAGTAGCACTTTATTCATATGAAAAAGTAATATAACATTAGGGCCTGTGCACGATTTCTTGTATTTCATCTTTTATAATTATTTTCAAAAGCGTATGTAACGAGAGAACTAGAGAAGGCCTTTTAGTTTGGACATCTTACGCATTCTATGTAACAATAGATCAGAATTACAAATCGTGGATATCTCGTTGGTATCCAAAGCCTGTCATTGTGTACTACGCGGTAGTAATGTCTCTGTTTCGCAAATTTGTAACTATGTATATATTCTATTATCCGAATGCTTGTTTCTATTAAATCCGTGGAGTAATGTAATGTACATTATACAGTTAAAATCTTGCTTTCTCCTTCTGTGATACTGCATACCCCCTTAAAATATATATTTTTTCATAGATCTTTATAAATCACGAGCTATCAGTTTTGTTCACCTTAACTCTAAGCACCCAATTGTCACTCAACGTATTGCAAGTTTGATCAAATGCAGGTGAAGCTTAGCCTGAGCTTAGTGCTACCCGAGACTGTACTTAATTCGTACTTCTTCTTAACCGTAAAAAGACTATATCTAAACTCCTTACTTCGCATTGCTTCCCCGTACGTGTGTATGCTTTTCTTATCCAATTGTTCCGAACGATCGTCGGTAAGCGTCAGGTAGACCACAAAGAACGTTTTACAATCGTTTCACTATAAAATCTCCTATATTTCTTTAAAAAGATTAAAACAAAACGAAAAGAGAAACGCTTACGTGCCTGGCCTAAAGACTCGGGATTAAACTTCAATAAAGATAACTCCTTAGCATGAATTATTATTCTTATATCTTGTTTTTAACCCATGGAACAAAAAAAAAGTATACATAATCGAGAGTACTACGAATCTTATCACTCGGTGAGAAAATTCGTTTGCCCTCCGGAATAATAGTGCACATGAATGTGCTTTGCATCTGATGCACTAGTATCGGCCTATGTAAATGCGTGTCGTCTGTGTTACGTGCAGTTCTCTTAGGATACATGAAGGTAAATAAAAAAAAATCGGGAGCTTCTCGATCTTTACCAGAGCTCTCCATCTTTCTCTTTAGCTGGCACTTCGATCACTCGTGGCTTATCGATTATTCTGGCGGTGCGGTTTCCTTTCTCCACGATACCGATGATCCACGCTTGGTATCCTTCCTGCTTCTCGATGTCTTTGCAATACGCGGCAGCCTAGACAACAATTCCAAACGTCACGATCTCGAAAAATAAAGTACTATCTTGCTTACGTATAATATTAGAAATAGAAGAATTGTAAGAGAGTCGACTGCACCAAGATGCAATAATTGCAAATCGGCATGGAATTCTCTGTTACTCTTCCTGCCGTTCTTTAGAGTATCCCACGAGAAATAGTATACTCAACTGTATCAGCAGGACATATTCGAAATATCGAAAAGGAGAAGGAAAGTAGTTACAAACCTGTTCTCTTGGTAGACAAATAAGCAGTCCACCGCTGGTCTCCGCCGAGTGACCCTGAAGGAGTTGGAACATGTTACCGCACGCTTTCGCTACTGCTGCCATTTTTGCGATAACAGGCAAATTGTGGATGACAAATGAAACTTCGTTCTTTTGGTGCTTGGCTAGATTTTGTGCGTGTCCCAAAAGACCGAAGCCCGTGACGTCCGTCGCTCCGTGCGCGTTGTACTTGTGCATTAATCTGGCCGCTATAAAATCGACAATCGTTTATTTCGCGCTACAGTTCCGTCGTGTTCAATACACTTCGATGCGTACCTATTCTGTTAAGCCTTGCCATACTGTCCATGGCTCTCTGATATGCCTTCCTCACATCGTCTTCGCTGACCACAAGCTTGATCCTGTTCCAACGGTCCGCTTGATCTAACCATTGGTGGGCATTGACGGCGACCTGAGTTCCAAGGGGTTTCGTCAGTACAAGAACATCGCCCACTACCGCGTTATCTGGCCTGGACATAAACAGCTATCGTCAACAGAGATTTGGAGGGAAATTTTTTCAAGTGATCTCTACCACGGTACATACACAATGTACTCGTTCGGTTGACAAACGGTAGAAGCAACACCACCTATCGTACACCATGGATTAACGACTGTCTGACCACCGGTCACAGTTGTGCCGGCTTCCAGAGCAGAGTCTTTGAACCCTCGCATGATTAAAGGAACGACAACGTCCCGTTCCTTTTCGGTCATTTTTGTACTGACACCCAACAACATCAGCATGTTATCGCACTCGGTGACACCCATGGCGTAGAGATCGCTGATAACATTCGCGCATGCAATTTTGCCTGCAAAAATGCTCCAACAGCGGTGTTAAAAAAGATCTTATTCATTTCGAATGATATAACAGACGGAATTTATGAACGCAATGATTTTTTGTTGGGCAGAAGATCTATATCTTACCCATCATGTAAGGATCATCAACTAATGGATAGAAGAAATCGGTAGTTTGCACCAGGCTTAGCCCCCCATGCCTCAGCGGAGTCACGGAGGCATCCATACCAATGCCTGGAAGCAAATTTTTGCATGTTTTATTAAACGTTCAAAAGTAATGTTTCAAAGTTTTCATTTAATTAATTAGAACAAGATTGTTGATGAATAATTTGTTCGTATAATCGGATGATGCCGATTGTTTATGTGTATTGAGTGTATTTTGGATCTGCAACAAGTTGAGAACATTCATATATTCAGTAGCGTGGGAGAAAACGGGCGGGAGGGAATAATATGGCTGCTGGCATGATAGGGCTGTCTATTGTGATATTTGCGCCCCAGGTATGCCAATAGGAATACTTAGAAATAGTTTATTTGTTGTACAAATTTGCATAATAATTTATAGTGTATTATAATCTGTAAGTTATATAAATAATATGGGGTCCCTAAATTTTCTTAAGTAGTACCGGACTTGGTATATTTTTGTCGGTAAAATTACCACTACCGGCGACTACTATAATTCGCATCCCTTTTAATGTAAAAATTGGTTTTTCCAAGGTTTAAAAAGCATTTTGTTAATTGTAAAAAGAATCACGTGTCCCTGTAGACGTTATTCATCGAAGATATGAAAATGCGAAAAACGAGAATGCCGAGACGCGGCAGAAAATCAAACATGTCGGCGCAATAAGGTCCGTGCACGCGCGCAATAAAAAGCAATCGACTTACCGATGCGTGGAATGGCCATGTGCATAAAATGGGCATGCTCATGATCTTGTGCGCTACCATCGTCGGCCTGTAGTCCCTCGAGGAGTTTCCCAAGAACCTCCTGAGGGACTTTACACCCTCATCCTTTCAGGTCGGCGAACCGCGTAAGGCGGAAGGTCGCGTCGAGATCATGTGCCACGGGGTCAAATGGCCTACGCAAAGCCAAGGCGTTTGGATTTCCACCGAGCTCTAGCTGAGCCACGGACAGGGCGTCCTGCGCGACCGGGGTTCCCTGCAGTTCCGCCATTTTCCTAAAACTAAACTACCCACGACGAACCGGGTACGCGACGTGTTTCGCGGCCCTGCGAAAACGGCTCTCTTCCAACGGCTTCCCCGATTCCTGCGCGCGATATCTACAAAGTAGGTTCTCACGCTTGCCACCCGCGCTCTCTGTGCGTTCGGGCACTGAGACGCAAATCGACGAACGCCGCCGACAGACAGCCACTGGGCTCCGTAACCCTTACTACCGGTAACGCGAACTCGTCGCGAACGAGAATTATACTTTGCACCGGCGTCGACTAACCGGGATCGTAAGTGCCGACAAAATGGACGCGCCTCCAACGTCCACGGAATCGGAAGAACGCGCAAAGCCACCAAGAGCCCCCCCAATGTCCCTACAATGCCATCGCGATTCGCGATTGGCCCTTTCGAATCAGCGTCTGCGCGTTTTGCATGCGGCCACCAGGTACGTCCCTATGATGATGCTTCCCCCGTGTTTCACATTAGCGTCCGTGTTTCCTCGTGTTAGAGACTGACGCGACAAGTGTGTCTCTTTGTGTCGCGTATATGCTTTGCTCTCAGTAAGTTCAGGCTCAGAGTCGCAATTCTTTTTAGGTATATTCCGATTATATGAGATAACGGAGGGAGGATATAGTCATTTCTGAATGCTTTTATAGGTTGATATGCATAAAGTACTATGAAAATGGCTCAAATAAAAAATTTTATTTGATACTCCAGTCAATATATGTTTGATTTATTTGATAATAATTGGGTATTTTTACTTCAACTATTTCTCTTTACATGCAATTGCGCGAAGTTGGTGATAATTGATACAGGCTGCAGAAATTATTTTTGCTACTAATTATTTTTGGTCTTTAGCAGTGAAATTTCAGATATACGCCAATGAAAGTACAATCTTATCTAAAATTCTTTCATACCCGGTTGATTCAATAGCGGGTTCATTAAATGTACTTTCTTTATAACGCTGTCAGTTAATGATTATCAAACAGGCATTCTTGTTTCGCTCGCTTTGGCCCGCATTCTTGGCTATGCGACTTTTCTGAGAATCTCTCGCTAGTTGAATAGTCTCCATAAAAGCCGTTTGCTGTGTTAGTGCGTGCGGAATGCTGGAATGCATCATTCGGCTGTTCTCGGGCAACTGTCCGGAAATAGCCGAATCTTTTGGCGCAATGCACTCTCAACTTTCATTAGTTTCTTCCGCTGGCACAAAGATGCCGCGTTGTTTCCATGCGCCAATCAGCCCTTTCCAGTGGTTCTCAAGCCAGTCAGTATTTAAAAATCAGTCATAAGTTTTATTTGTTCTTCGCTTAATGAATGCTTCATTTGCGATTCAATTACTTTGATTGAAAAATGTTTCGGAGAAACATTGCGATACATTTTCGATTATTAAAAGAGTCACGCAACCCTTGGATAATGAAATCAACCACCTGAGAGATGGCGCTCGTGGAGCCTGTTTCGGTAGATAAAATCGCACTTTGCAATCATTGTATATGTATAATTATTTATTAGTTATTTATTACTTTATACACTACGATTTAATTGTTTTACTAGTCGCAGGTCATTTGCATAACGTTTAAATAAAAAAGAAGGGGTTATTTTTTCATCAAAGGATGCAACTGGAGACAGGTATATTTTATTGATTATTTTAAGCATAAATCGTTGTCTCGTAAGCAGATTCTCCTAGAAGACGATCGAAAGTGGGATCGGTGTCTACGACCGAGCGAGCTCCGATCTTAAAGTTGGTGGGGCGGTTAACTGGAGGCGCTGCCCTCCGTGAAAGCCGAGCGCGTACGATTGAACACGATTCCCCAAGAGTCGATCGCGCACCGCAGTCGTGTCTAAACTGTCGGGGGTTGTAGTTCGCCGCGTGTTATCGTTCTGTCATTCACGAGCGTCGTTTCGTATTTCCCTGGCGATCCTCTCGCACACGATCAATCGATCGACGTCGAAATGACGTTTCTCTGTTCCCCGCGTTGAACGTGCAATCGCTTAAAGGACAGCCAAAACGAGGCGTCAGGATGATGCAGGAGATCACGGACCAGTCCTCCAGGACTGTGCTCCTAAACACCTTCGTAGTGAAAAAGAAACGGTGCAGGGTTTACTTTCATCGCGGAACCCTGATTTGGGAAACGGAAAAACCACCGTACAGTAAGTAACATTCTAGTTCTGTACTTTGCACGCGTTCCTGGATACACATAGATCTATCGAGGGATTAGAAAACTGGTCCTGCGAGAATGTTTGGAATTTCCGTAAGGACTCGCAGGCTGCGCGTCGCGCAAGGCGCAAACAAAGGATACTTGCGCGTTAAGTCACCTTGCTACCTCTGCTTTAAGGTTGTTGTTTGGAGCTGACTTGGTTGCGAGTGTGGCCCAAGGCCTCCTTTTTTTAATAGGGTGGTTGTAAATTCGAGCGATAGCGGGCCCTACTGCGTGACGACTCTTATATTATAAATTTCAAAGAGAAAAAAAAAAGTTGATACATGGATCATTATTTTAACTATTCTGGCCAAGTACACAGAATAATATTGTAAATTTAAGCATCCCTTCTCGATTATATTTTAAAAGTACGATTTTACTATATTGCACTTTTCAGCACCCCAACTTTTGTGCAATGCCAATTCTGCATCAATTTTTAGTGGCAACACAATCGCATTTTCTCTGCACTTTTTAAATCCATTCTGGCGTTCTGCATCGTAGAAGCGTTCCTAGCACAACATTACCACGGAAGTATTTTTTTTTTTACTCATCCGTTATCCAGCAATAACTGCGGTTGTATTAATTGCTGATAAAACCTGCGAGCGGTACTGTTTCAATGTTATCACTACTAACAGAAAAGTTGTTTGTTGCCATTGTGTTATCATGATTGAACGCGATCGACGAAACAGCTCTTCCGACTGTCAGTTATTTCGTGAGATCGAATGGAGAAAAATTCATTTCATCTTAAGTAGATCCTTTCAGCAGAAATTCTGTCAGTTTAAAAAGCATTCAATAATGAGTAATGTAATGTCCACGTTATAAACACAATGGTCTTAAGCGGCCCGTACACGATGGGACTTGTCTCGAGACACGTCCGCGGAACGTGTTTAGAGTAAAGTTACATTTATTCAATTAAGAAATTTATTCAGATAAGCACAGAAAGATCTCGATTTCACAAATCAATGGCAAACATGTTCGGGTAACGAGCAGGTACTAGAATAAAAATGGATTACGAAAGTTGTATTATATACCAATGCAATTAAATTAGCATACAATACCGTAAAGTACCATTATAATGGCAAATAATTTGGACCCGGAAAAAACGCAGCGTGACACACAATTTATACTTTGCACACAAAGCACCCATCGTCCTCGATGCACAATCCCGATAACGTAGTACTACATTACCCTGTGTACCACTATCTTATTGCTTCACTTCGCGCATCTCATTTAATGGTCCATACATGGATTCAATTTTTCCCCCAAAAGCGTAAGCAAAGAATGTAAGAAGATTCAGAGTGAATCGAGTTGAAAATGTCCCTTTCGGGGCCGGGCAAAACTTGAATAGAACGTAATTATGTTAATGGTGGCAGGCGCGTTAAGGCCAGTCCACGCTGGGAGACTTTGTCCGGAGACCGGCGTCGGTCGACTGTCGGCGAACACGTACGCTCCGGGCAATCTCGTGCATACGCATCTGTAGAGAAAGATAGAAAATGGACTTGTCAGCTGCTCGGACAGAGATAGACAGTTCACTGGCGAACACGGGCTCCGTCCTGCACTACTATCCGCTCAACATTCCCCACTTGCGAAGCTGATATTTCCATCATTTTTTCATGCTGCTCGCCACGCTTTAATGAACCACATTATACTCTAATTTATTGCTCTAATATAAAGTAAAACACTTTCGATTTTCACTTTTTGACTCTGTTATTATTGCAATACTTTCGTTACCTATTGCAAGATTCAAATATACATTACTCAATTATAACGTGATTCATCGTTCCCTCAAAATGAAGAGTCCGTAATGTGTACCCATGTACGTCGAGCGAACCAGCTATACGTATATTACATTATACCCAGGCAAAGCGCAGACGGAAGTTGCTGCCGCGGTTTGCGGAGCCCAGTTCTTGCAATTCGCGAGTTATCAAATAATATCGGGAAATGGCCGATCTTTCGAAGGGTAATTTTAACCGCTTGTTTGACACAACAAAAAGATTGTGTAAAATATGTATATTATATGTATGTTCTACATATACCCAAAGATTCCAAGCTATGCTCTTAGACGCTGTTTCCTCTCTTCCATTTCCGACGGAAGACACGTTCCAGGTGAATTCTTGTCCGCGGACCAGTTGAGCTGACCCTTAAGTTTTCCGTTGCCCTTGTTCAAGCAGGGTTACCGGCGAATAACTGATGGGGGTTCCACGGGGTGCGTGCCCCCCGACATCTTTTCTGTCGCTCCGGATGAGGCACGACACGACGATTGAAAGTACACACAGGCAGATACTTGCGCGCGGACTCCCGTTGTCCACGAACAAGCCACTTTGTCCGCGGATACGTGTCCCGAGACAAAGTCCGCCAAGTGTAGACACGGCTTTACGAGTTGACTCTGATACAAGTATGCGAGCGGAATATCCATCAGTTTTTGACGATCGGTGTCCGCGTTAAAGGCCAGGGGCGCTTGTAGCTGTAACGCGTCCTTGGTGTTTGCATACGGTTCCGCTTCCTTGTATTTGTAAGGCCGATGAATATTAACGAAAATCACGGGAATCTTCGAGAGCCACTCTCCTTTTTTTTTTTTACACCTCTCACGATCGGCCTTGCGGATTTTGTTAATATCTTTCGATCCTCGTAATCGTAACTTATCGTGTCTTTTTTTTGTTTAATTTCCTTCTTATCTCCTTGAGTGTTCAGATCTTATGTATATGTATATCTTTTTAATCTCGCCAAACCGATCCCCGGTATTGTGGAAATTTAATTAACCGGGGACTTGCGAATTTCTCGTAGCTCGGAGTAGCGCACGCGATCGAAGGTCAGCGGGAAACGGGTGGCGCAATGAGGGAGGTAATTTAATTGGAGCGCGATTACGTCTGTTGCAACGCAGTCGAGGTTAAATACATATCGAAGTTGGAATAAATTAGCATTTTTGCATCGGTATTCCGTTCGCGTGGAATGATGCGTGAGAAATGCTTCCTACTCGCATAGGATCGGTATTTTTCTTCCTTCGGGACGATTTTATTATTACATATGAAGGATACAAAGTTTGCAGGCTCGCAGTTGAGAAAGCTGATTAAGCAGATACGTGCACGAAATATATTATTTCATTGAAACGATTACCGAGATCGCTTCTAATTGGCTTGCAATTAATACGCGATCGAGCAACAGTCGAATTAGCATCGTTATCGAAGCAAATTACACAACCAAACCTTCCAGTTCCTCCTTCGGTTTCCCTTCTATCCCGAGGAAAATTTCCGGCGAAAAATTTCCTCCACGGCTCCTGCCCGAAACTTCCAAACAGGATTCCCTGGTCTACCTTATTTTCCATCGAGCATGATCGAGTCGTGTAACGCAATGGCGAGGTCTGGATTACGTAAACGAAAGGCACGTGAAAGTGAACATTATGCAGATCGCTGCGCTTTAGTTGGAAGCGTTTTCAACAACGCGTGCACTTTGCCGTAATTCGAACGAACGTCCTTTTTGCATAATTTCTTCAACGACGTTGCCCCGGATCGAGGAAAATAAATTACTCATCCGCGATCCTGAAAATTTTCCAGTAATAATCAGGTCGCGTCTTTCCGCAGTCGACGATTCATTCCATTTGATGATACTTTTCTAATTAGAAGTCCCTCGACAAACAGGTGCAGCGATTTTCTCATGTTTTCCTTTATTCTTGCATTACGTAAACGGGGCGCACGCAGGTAGCCCGCGGTCTTTCAATTATAAGTTAGAGGCGCGGAACTCGCGTCTGCATGTACCGTCCCAGTGTTAAGTTTAATCACCAGACAAGGAGTTGTTCGAATTTTATTTCCCACAGCGAACTGCGATCAGTTAAAATGAAAATCGTTCCAATTTTATCTATAATCAATGTCTAACAGCGGAATCTTCGATCCTTCTCGGCACAGTAACTTTTCTGCAACTTGCCCGCGACTTTTCCAAAATGAGTGCAGCCTTCTTCAGGGTTCCCGATACCTCTCGCCCGCAAGACTTTTAGAAGTTTCGCTTCGGAGGGAGACGACGCACAGTGGTCGGAAATCGTCGAAATTAACAATTCATGCAGTTTAGTTATTTATTCTTAAAGGTACGTACAGAATATCGACGTAAAGATTAAGTGCCATAGTTTACCCAGAATTTGTTGAGAGAGCTTTGGAGCCGGAGAAAAATGCCCGTCTTAGAAAGAGCACGCTCTTTTATTCTGAAATTATCATACTTTATCAAATCATAGTTTTGTATGGATAACTGCTTAACAAAATTCAACAACGCAGTCTTAAAGGACATTTTTTTTAGCTAGATGCACAATACATGTAAAATTTATTGAAATAAATATCTTTCAGTTTGAGAAATACATTCTTGTGAATATCCGATTTTGTCCTGTTTTGTGTTTTCAATTAATGACGATTACAAAGCGGAATTCACGCAAAGTCACGATGAATTTTGCATGCGAGTATTCGTTGGAGTATACTACAGCTGGGCGCGTAAAATTTGTTTGCCTTTAGTTGCCAATTTGAAAGCAGTAACAATAAAAGTGTAGCCAATACTCTGACTGAGCAGAACTCCTTTAAGGCTGTGTGGAATGAAAAACTTGCATAAGTGTTTATAGCATTCGCAGCATAAAATCGAGTGCATAATTGATAAGTACAAAATACTTAATAATCATGATTTGTAAATAATAAAAAACTTGAACAAAATTATTTAGTAAAGAGCAATTTAAACCGTACGATTACTTAATGTCACCCGAGAGGTAAATTCGTAGTCCACATAAAACATCAGTAGAATCCTTTTAATAACAATTGAAATGTAAAAATGGATATTCTACATAAAAATGGTCATCACAATAGTTCTCTACGACTTAAAACAGCTTAGAGAACGTTCGGTTTCGAAAAAACAACATATGTAAATAACAGCGCTATGAATTTAGTTCGCGTTTCGACGATTCCCGACCACCGCGCGACGGTTTCACTCGCGCTCTCGGGCCTTGATCACAGCCGCCAAGGGGAATCCGTAATTCCTCGGCGGCCGTTCCTTTGCCGCGGCTTGAATTTTCTTCAGGTAAATTTAGGCAGCCGTCGCGGCGGTCGTTCACACCGATCTCCAGCCGCGGGCCGTGCTTCTTCATCCCCGGAGGCTGCGGAACACGAACGCTGGACTTTAGCGACTTGCTCACCTTCGATTCTCTCCCGTCTCCGTCGATCGGCGTGACCTCTCATACCCGTTCATTTTCCACTGCGTATACGGCATTTTAACCATGTTCCTCTATTTCCTTCATTTGGAGGTCTTCGAACGATGAAGCTGAAATTCGTACTTCCCTTTCTTACGAGCGGTAACATATTATACAGGTTGCCGGGTTTAACTTGAGCGTCCCAAATATCTCGCCGATCTTCCACGACAGGGAAAAATGTCGACGGAAAGGAAACATTTGAAGGGGCGAACGCAATGGTGGGCAAAGAAATTTTCTCAGTCATTTCCTTTCGAGATTACGAAACCGTCGAAGTCTTCTTTAAACGCGGCTACACATTTCTTCATACGGCTAAGGTCGAGGCGAGACCAACGATATTATGACCTTCTCGTGACCTTGAGTACGAAGCATTCAGAAAGCTTGGATTATTGGCGTAAATGGTGAAATAACCGCGATTAGTTCATTAACGAGGGAACATTATGTTTTAATAGGTGCTCGGAATGATGTCCGTCAACATCAATACGTTTCGGCGAACGATTTATAAAAGATTCTCTAAGCCCTTGGTATAATTTGCTCATTAGCGTTGGCACAGGCAGTTGTGATACGTTCTTTCATGTCTCTCTTCTGGTGTTGTGGGAACGTCGTCATAAACTGTGGCTTTAATCTTACTCCACAGAAAAGAATCGAAAGGTCTAAGATCGGGTGACGTTCTTACTCGATGAGCAGTGTTGACATAGGCTAACAGGAAACGTGTTTACTAATATTAGGTAAGGAAGGGAACATAAGGGGGGGCTTGATATTATTTCTTCCCTTCAAGATCTTCGTGTTGCACTGTTTTCATGAGTATTCTCAAACAAATTTTCCCTCCATTAATCATTTAATCGTGGTTACTTCATTTTCTGAATGTTTCGCATTCAAGGTCACGTGAAGGCCATTATAGTTGGACTCGTCTTGACTTTACCTCGACCTTACCCATCGTATCGACACATCAAAAGCACGTAGTCCCGTTTAAAAAAGAAAACTTCGATGGTTTTGAAATCTCGAAGAAAATGACCAATAGAACATTTGTTTGCCCGCCATTACGTTCGCGCCATCAAATATTCCTTTTCCCTTCGACACATTTCCCTGGGACAAAAAGGAAGCGAGATATTTGGGATGCCCAAGTTAGGTGGGACACACTGTATACCTTGGTAATTGGAAAATTTCGGACGGTCATTAGTCGAGACATCATTATTATTATCTCCCTCTGTTTTATCGAAATCTGCATGTTTCATTATCTTCATACTTTAAATACCCTTCCGCGCCTTTCCCCCTCGTTTGCCTTAATCGTCTTTTCATGCTTCCTCACACACCTTTCCTCTTGCCGCCTGAAAAGCACGAAGAGTCTCGAGTAAAGCGGAAGGAAATTCTCGAATCGTATGTACCATTCACTCGCTGGCCTTCGTTTATCTCGCAACACGTATTTTCTTACACCTTTTGCAAGGTGATTTCGTCTTGTCGCGCGCGCGCGTGATCCCATGACGCCTATCTTCGTCGCTGTTTTTTTTTGGTCAAAATATAGAATCCGGAGGGTCGACCTTCGCGTGGAAAGCCCTTCGGGCTCTCGAACCGAAGTTCGATACGGTTTCTGGGTCACAGTCACTCGCTCTGTGACTCACAGCGGCCACGCTGGACCACGAGTCTAGAGCCCATGCGTGTGGGTGGGTGGACGTTTGCAGATATTATGGAACGCCTAAGAGTCTGCAGAGACTTCTCCACATGTATGGATGGTCGTGATTGGATTGGCGGGTGTAAATGTAATTCTTTGGCCGGGTTTACGAAATATTGGTGACAGTGCTAAGAGAACATTTCCAAAGATGAACACGAAATCAATTTTCCTCGTGAAAAATGTTCTTAAGGTAAATGCAACAGCAATCGATCTGGTATCGTAGAGTCACTGTAATCATCGTCTGACCACGAGACAGAAGTAACTAGGACAATTAGAATATCCCCTCTTTTCTGTCAAAATCCTACGAGAGAGACAGGAGCATATACATAAAAGTAAACGCATTTCAAATGCATGCAAGACATTAATTTAAAATTATTTTTATTTAATAAGCGTAGAAACATAAATGCTGGAAATATACCGCAGTGGAATGATTTATTTCATAAAATTGTAAAAAGGTTTATAGTTCTTAGATTAAGAGTTTGTTCTAACAAACCAGCGACTACGCATTGTGCGTTCAAATGAACGATATAAAATTATATCATGTTGTTAATACTTTTATTTCACTTTACATTTCTTCGTCTATTTTATTTCTTACTGCATCTTATACTAACACAATTTACATATGCATGTGTAAAAGCGCATTAATAGTAATAAGTTATAAAATATTAAATACTACAGAAGTATAGCAAAAACTGTGCCTCAAACGTGATTACAAATAAAAAGAATTGTTTTTTTTTCATATTTCAATTCATTATTAATTGCAGTTATCTCATTATTGCAATTTTGTGAATATATACAAATGTTTCTATTACTATTGCACATTTTCAGATGCATATATATATTATGAGGAACTAGAATAATATGACAAAACACTTTTTCTTTATTCTGAAAGATTTTTCTGTAAAATATGTTGCGCGATGCAGAGTAATATGCTTGAGATACATTCAAAAATCGATGGAAATGGACAGAAAATGTCGGATTAATTAAAAGTGACTCTCTCGTGGCCAGCCTCTGATTATAGTGACTCTATGGTATCAGTAGTCGGCCATTTTTCAGGAAGTCATGAAAAAATAAGGGTTCTAAATGTGATGACGTCTCAATAAAGGCGCGATATACAATATGTATGCTGCGTCATTTATCGAGCCAACTCCGAAACACTTTTACACGAATACAATTGTTTGTTTTTTTATTGTAACAACGAACGATTCATTTCATTGACGTCGATTGCATGCCCCCGCACTGTGATTTCCTTAACGCTGTTACTAAGAAACAGTGTATAATTCACGGTAAGAAATTCTCGAGCTTTTAACTTTTTATGACCGAGTCTTTCATTACTTAAATTGTTGCAGCTTCATATTTAATAAATGTCACGTTCTTGTTATCCGAACCCAAGAAAAAAAGATAATTAACTGTTGGATCAACTATCGAATCTTGTTCTCCTTATTATTTCTAAAAGTTGACTGGTGTGGTCAATTACTGACGTAAATTATTCATTTATTAATTACAACATATCAATTTTCGTATAATTTCGTTAGAGTAGATGACCACATGGTCAATTGCCGAATGAAGCTACGGTCAGTTACTGACTCGGTTCGGTGGAGCTTAGATTTGTTAAATAACCACTTAGGTAATATCATTAATCCATTGACTGCCACGCAAATTTAGCGCGTCTTGCCCTGGACGTCATGGTTTTATTTTAAAGGAAACACGAAGTTCCACAAAATATAATGATATTAAGTTACTGATATAATATTGCAATGGCATTTACAGTATTTTTATTGAAAGAAATAACAGTACGAGATAACTCGTAGCTGGCGTCACAAAATAAGACTTCTATGCTGGGTGCCACGTACGAGACATCCCGTAGCTGGCAGTTTTGATACAGACGCTTATTACGAGATATCTCGTAGTTGGCAGTCAATGGGTTAAAAACAACAAAATATTAAAGCGCATTTACGTACGCATTTATTCTACAAACTATTAAATTCCTGAGCTAGAATTGCCTCGAGTCAAGGGCTCTCCTTTAGGATTTACTCTGAACAGGCTTTAAAGGCGGTCGTCGAATAAATACAACAATAAATAGTCAGATATTAAGAGGACTAATAACGAATACGTAATATTTTTATATGAAGGCGAATATTTTCCTGGGAAAATTCTTTGTGAAAACTAAAGCAACTGCATCATGTATGCAATAGCATGGGCGATTGTGGAAATGGCCAGAAACTCCTGATGTACTAGATTACAAATGGGAAAGGGTTGGTTTCTCACGGTAATAAGCCTACCAGATCCAGCGAAACACGAAACATTTGCTTCGTTGCCGAATTAGATTCTGTATCGATTTTATGTCGTTTTTGGTTTCGCTATAAGTGATCAACTAAGGACGGTCAACTTTTGACCCAATTATTGAATTTTCAGAAACGTCTATAAAATTTGGATAATATAGGTATTTAAAAAAAACAGCTAGCTTTGTTACATAATGTAAGAAGCTCAAAACAGCATTCTCACGCATAGAGTCTCCCTATTTAATAAAGGAGCAAGCGTCGACTATTATTTGCACAGAAAATTCGTCTCAGCTGGTCAACCGCTGATACCTTGTGTCTTAAAAATGCATGCAAGTAATGGGACGCTTGATTTCCGTATCCGCCGATTTTGATGTGAACGGGTAAAGCGGCCCCGAAAGCGGAACGAATCGATGCGAGTGCACTCTCTGCTAAAGTGCAAGATTCTCTTGTTAGATTCTCCAGCGAATAGGCCATGTGCGGAGTATTTTTAGCGTAGATCTGTATTCACAATCGCGTGCACCAAGGAAGGAAGAACAATTAAAGCTGCGCGCATCGAAGTCCGTCTCCCTGAACTTTTTACCCAAATCGATTCCAACGCCAAGACAATCCGCGATATTATCATCGTTATCCTGCATTTTCATTCGCCACATAAACGTTATTAATCTACACCGAAAATTCCACAATCCCGACGATAATCTGCGACCAATTCGTTGCTGTTCGCGTATATAAAAGGTAAAATGTTAACGATCCTCACGATGATCTGTGGATCGTTATGCAGCTGCTCGCGGAGTGATCCACGTCCGTCTGTCCGCGCACACTCAAGCCACGAAAGTGAATTAGCTGCAGGGCAAAGCGATTAGCGGCATGTGAAGCGTCGGTTTACGTCGTGCTCCGTGCATTACTGTGCGGAGAATTAATCTTATGGGCGCAATTGTTATTTCGATCACGCAGCGACAGTACCTAGTACGTGAAACACGATTGTACAGTTGTAGGGGATCGTGACTCGCGATTCTATAGCCAAGATCTTCTTACGACCGTCTGTTAACAGCGTCGCTTAGTATTTAAATGAAAATTTCAATAACAAGTTATTCGTTATTTGGATGTTCAAATAAACGGCGGATATAATTATTATTTGAGCAAGGATAAATAAGTTATTTAAAATAAAGTTAGTTGTTATTTGCAAATACAGCTGCGGGGTTATTATTTGTCACTTATTATTTATTGTTCGTGGTAATTAAATTAATGTCGCGTACCCACCAATAAAATGTAGATTTATGAAGTACAACACGCCTATACCAAATGCCAAAATCGAACAAACTTTCGGACAGTGTGTTTGAAAAAAAGAGCATTTGACGGCAAACATGAACTACGAACTATCAATCGGAAAAGAAAATCGCTACAAAAAATAGTTGCATTCATGTAAATATTATGCATAGAGGTAACAACGATATTAATTTCGCGACGTCTTCATTGTATGTACAAAGTACAAGAAATAATAGAAGAGGACAAAAAAATGATTGATTCGTTTTCCACATAAATCCAAATAAGAAATAATCTTTTATTTGCGAATAAGAAATAATAAATAGACTTTTGGCATTGTCTAAATGACTTGTATTTAAGTAAAAAATTTAGTTACTATTTGCAATTACAATCACACGTTTATTTATTTATTTACATAAAAATCTGTCCAACTCTGACCGTTAATAGTTAAGATTATGCACTCGAAATTGTGCCGGAGTTTTCTTTCTTTGGGGGGAAAGTGTTATTTTAGATTTTTTCTTGTTAGGGCAGAAGGTGCATACATACATATGTATAGATTGAAATAAGATAAACGCGGAAAGTGGAAGGATCGTGCAAGCTGTTCGTTATTTACTTTAAGTATTCTGTTTTGAATGCTACACTTTGTGTATCAATTGATCTATTTACAAAAAGATCGGCAAAAGTCGAGTACTTAGTGCGGCTGCACCAGGAACATCGTTACTCGGTTATCAATTACGTAATTGCGTTATCTGTCGTTTCTTCAAGCTAGTCAGCGAAGTACTGAAATATGTATCTGGGATATCCTTTCGGACGACAGCTGTCTCGCTACTCGACAGCCGTGCCTGTATCGTTTACGAAAGGAAATTGGACTCCGGCCGGTGTCCGCGAAAATTTCGCGATACTGGGCTAATTTTCCGATCGCCCGAACTGACGAAAATATAATGCGATCCAAAGGGTTTCGTTTCAAGGGAGTTCAATATTATGAAGGATCGTAAAGATTGTCCACGAATGTTTGCAGACAATTGTTGGAGTTGCGCCAAAATCAGGATCGTCTTATCGTTTTCGCGGATGATCGATCGATTAATAACTTCTGTAAATACATGTATCGAATTAAGCATCTGATAAAAACTGTAAACAGCGCTTCGTGTAGTCAATTCAGTAAACAAAAGTATACTCCATAATAGTCGATTAAATCGTCTGAATTTTCATCCGATTGATCGATGGACGAAACGGAAGCCGTTGCTAACACTTGTTTAGCTCTTTATTAAAGATACCGATTGTTATCTATTTGCCCGTTGTACTTTCTTCATTATTTGCCCCCGCACTCTACAAATAAGGTAAACAAATGTACGCGAAATTATTATTTGTTGCTCGTCAGGTTGATCGACACGATATAGAAGTGTACCTCGCGTTTAGATATCGGTGTTCAGTTATGCAAAGCGTTTCTTCGCGGGAGGCCCGCCTTTGTTCTGGCCACCTTGATGCAATATTAAGTGGCGGCTGTGAGAGAACTGTAAACAAAGCTTTTGTTTCTCACCTTTCTAAGCTGGTCATTTTATTTACCCCGCACTTATCCTCTCTGCCTGCGGTCCATTGTTCGATTTGTGAATAGAGTTTCACAGGAAATGGTGGTAGAAGGGATAGAAGGGATGAAATAAATTTTATTCGTACGAATCTCTCATTCTTTAGAAAATTTTATTAACTAAATGTTGTTGTTGCTGCTGTTATTGTTGCCATTGCTGTCATTGTTGTTATTGATGTCATTGATGTCATTGTTGTAATTTCTGTCGTTGCTGTCATTGTTGTCATTGATGTCATTGTTCCCATTGATGTCATTGTTGTCATTGTTGCCATTGATGTTATTGTCATTGTTGTCATTGATGTCATTGATGTCATTGTTGCCATTGGTGTCATTGTTGCCATTGGTGTCATTGTTGCCATTGATGTCATTGTTGTCATTGCTTCCATTGTTGTCATGGCTGTCATTATTGTCATTGTTGCCATTGCTGTCATTCTTGTCATTGTTGTTACTGTCATCATTATTAATCAATGTATATTTTCAGCTAGATGGACGCTACCGATGACGGACGTTCTCGCGGTCCGTTACGGGGACGACTGGATACCAGGGGAAAACTTAAAGGAGAAACAGGCCCCGACGTCGCCAACGTCGCCCACTGTTTGCCCGACGAATTTCATCCTCCACTACGCCGTGCGTGGGCCAAAGAACAAATGGAGCCATCACAGCGTGACCATGAGCCACACCGATCCAAGGCAGGTCGCGTCGTGGGTGAAGACCATCCGAAATTACCTCATGGGTCAGTCCTGTCCTCCCTCTTTATTGCCTGCTAATGAACTCTTCTTATCGCGTTGTAAAATAGCGTAAACGCTTTTAGTCTCATGCATATGCACGCTAATTTTAACTTCAACACGTTTGGACTTTAAAAGTAAACTTTCTGCAAAAGAAGAAAAAAAAAAGAATAGTATGAAGTAACCACATGGAATTTTGGTAGAATGTCTCTTTTCCTTATATATTTTTCTAATATAGTTTCTTCCTTTTTCTTCTGGAAAATTAA
This sequence comes from Holcopasites calliopsidis, assembly GCA_023838395.1. Classification (NCBI taxonomy): domain Eukaryota; kingdom Metazoa; phylum Arthropoda; class Insecta; order Hymenoptera; family Apidae; genus Holcopasites; species Holcopasites calliopsidis. The sequence continues at coordinate 745,266 of JALHAQ010000025.1, forward strand.
ACGTGTATTGTTCCCAGTACCATCGATTCTGTTATTTGATTTTCAACGAATAGTTGCTGGAACAGCTTACTGCTCTACTAGATAAAAGATCGATAGACTAGGCTAACAATATCGTGCGGCGATGTAGGAAATAAAGGAAAAGTGGGTGAAAGTAGTGGCACGCTATTATTCCCTTTCTATTCGCATCAGGCGGATGCTCGTGGTTTAAATAATTGACCGAGTATCGATCATTAAGCTCGCCGTTTGCAGATATATCCTTGCTTTTAAATGATCATTATTTATGTCGACTAATAAAACAAACAAAAAATGCATTAGAAGAGTTATCTTAATAAAAGGGATTTAAATCACCTGTTGCTAAGACGCTATTGCTAAAGTTATACGTACCCTTCTATTTTACTATTTATTATTGCGATTTTTTAAAATAACAATTCTCGCGGTTCGATTTCGCAAATGATTTGCCGTTTCCAACAGATAGAAAGGATTAACGGCAGTGCATAGTGGAACTAGGTCGATGGTTATGGATCAAGGCTGCGCAACTAAGCGTCTTTTTTTTTTACCACGCATGCTTGTGAAAAAGATATCAGAAATTTAGCTAAGGACTCGTAGAATTTCATACATCTTCGCTCGTAAGGCAAACGTCGTGGACTTAAATGGTGCGACCTTCTTTAATTATCGTGGTAATTATATTCATAGCCGCTTTAACTTTCATTTCCATCTGATTGTAATTAAACTTTCAATCAGAATGCAAATATTAATTACTTTGATATTCAACAGACAATCCTCTTCCGCTTTAATTTGCAAAATCTCTCACATCTACAGGCAAATATTTACGAGAAAATATCTGATTAAATTTTCATTCTTGGAAGAGGAAACGATTGGTAAACGGAAACTCGTATTTCATTTGATTCCACTTCTATTTCTATCTATTTCATTTAATTTCTATCTATTTCATTCTATTCCCATTTACTTTGTTTTACTCCCATTTATTTTATTTTATTTCCATTTATCTCGGAATAGAAAGATTCTTCGATTTCCTCTCGCCACATTCCAAACGTTCAGCGTACCAGAAACAGCATGTGTAGCAGCAAGGAACAATTCTATCGATCAGCGACGCTGCGACACTCGACGGAGCCTGTATCTGCATCGCGAATCTTCTCTTATTCGCACTTACCTATTGCCGTCCTCTCTCGCTCACCTGCGCCTTTTACGTCGTTCTCATTCTGCGGGTAAAAAGGCAACGACACGTGCACGCGTGTGTCGTTTCTGCAGTCCGAACAAGCTTCTTCCTTCAGCGTTTAAGGCTTTTCACGTTGCCCCGCTACATGCGTTCGTGTATTTCTCAAAAAAACGTCAGCAACCACGGTTGACGCGTGTATAGCAGGTGTACTTCATGGCATTTAGGGGTGCTTAAAAATAGGGCTGCTAATATTAGTTCCAACTAGTATAGCTACTTCTTTACGGAACTTATGTCCACCTTAAGTTTCACTGAAATTCATGACGGCTTTAAGACAATTGACGGTATAGACTGCAATGCATATAGCACGAGGCTAATAAAAAGGTCACAAAGATTCTAGGGCGAAAGGTATTACAGTACTGTTTCGTGAGAAGCAACTCGCTCGGGATTGACCGGTTGTTTATTAGGGAACGTGTATACTATTCGGCTTGACTTTGTTTTCGAACGGGGCGAGAGCGAACGAACACGGTCAATGAGCGAGGGGCTCGTGATAGCGGCAAGCCGTAAAGTGTTCCGTCGAGGCGAAATGTTATTCTTTAGAGGAGAATAAAAATATGGCAGGCTCTTTCGCTCTATGAATGAAGTATGCTTCTATTCGCTAATTCCGTGTCGCACACGCTCTTATTTTTTTTTTTCACCATTTTTAATATCAGAGAAATCGGCATTCAGAAGCTGCACCTTGGTCCGAAATAAGCAATTTGCTAGGGTCCGGCCAGTTTCTTACTACGGAAGTAGCGGCGCACCATAAAGCAAGGGTTTTCAACCCTTTAGTTTCCCTGTTTTGGGCCACACATAAAATACACTAACACTAACACTAACGGATGAGCAAAAAGGCGTAGAATATGTAGTTAACGTATTTAAGTAATTTAAACTTCATTAACTCTTGAATTTATTATAAAAGTAAAAGGTAAGCACCAACACTAACACTAAGACTTAACACTAACATTAATGGATGAGCAGAAAGACGTGGAACATAAAGTTAACATATTTAAGTAATTTAAACTTGATTAACTCATGAATTTTTAATTGTAATAGTAAAAGATAAACACTAACACTAACACTAACGCTAATGGATGAGAAAAGAGACGTGGAATATATGTGTAGTTAACATATTTAAGTAATTTAAACTACATTAACTCATGAATTTTTTATTATAAAAGTAAAAGATAAACACTAACACTAACACTAACACTAATGGATGAGAAAAAAGACGTGGAATATGTGTATAGTTAACATATTAAGTAATTTAAATGTCATTAACTCATGAATTTTTTATTATAAAAGTAAAAGATAAACACTAACACTAACACTAACGGATGAGCAAAAAGACGTGAAACATATAGTTAACATATTTAAGTTATTTAAACTTCATTAACTCATGAATTTTTTATTACAAAAGTAAAAGATAAAACGGCAATTTGAAGTCAGTGAGATGTTTGACACTGTTTGTCAGACACCAATGCCTCGACATTTAGTTCAATGGAAGCAATTGCAATTCTCAGCGAGATGCTCAACACATATTTTGTAGCATTATTAACGGTATCTTTAGTCGCAATCTCATAATGTTTGTAAGCTTGTGATTTCTTGTTGGGCCGCATTTATAGTCGTTCTGGTCCGCGGGTTGGACAAGCCTGCCATAAAGTGTTCAACCGAGGCGCAATGTTATTCTTTAGAGCATAGAACGTCCTCTCGTTCTATGAATGAAGCACGCCCCTGTTCGACGACTTCAAACAAAGGATTGGGGACAGCGAATTGCTTATTTCGAGGCAGAAGCTAGTTTTTTTATTACGGATCGGTACTGTATTACGACGCCTTGGATACATCGCGTTGACCTAGATCACTTTTTTAAATGTCGAACGTATTTATACATAACACCAATTAATACTCTCATTTTAATGGGCTACTTTAATACAACATGTCTGTCCTTTATTCTGAATACGAAAGATCGTTCTTCCTTCGCGCTGAGTAAAAGGGCCTTCGCCAACAATAGAATATAAAACACCCGTGAAAGAGTTTCATTTATTCGAGAGGTGTAAATTGATCCATGGCCATGGCCACTGAACGTACAAGCAAAATATCAGCTTCTTCGTACACAAAGTTCTGAGTAAAAGTATATTTTTGCCGAACCGGTTCCGCGGACAATTACTTATTCCTTTTACGGCGTACAGTCAAGGTCTTTTGTACGAAACGCGAGGTATCGCATCGCGGATTATTAATATTATACAAACATTGTTAAATCGCGACTCCGAAATCGACGGGATTGTTTTTTCTTTTCGCACGTGGATAAGAATAAAGCGCGGACACGGAATAAATTGCCGGGTCGATCGGGACACTTTCACCGCTGGGTCGTCGTGTCTCGCGAAGCGGGAAAAGTTTGTCGAACATCGGGAACTTTCCGATTAGAGCTGACATTTTCGTTTTATCGACGGGGAAAAGAGTTGTCGCTGTAACGGTGTAAGAAAAACGAGATAAACTACGATCCATCAGCCGCTGAATTCCGATCTGCTCAATTGTTTACAATAGAATATTTATATTTACAAATTGGACGAACGTCTCGATTGTAGTTTATTGGGTTTTCAGGACTTACACATCGTCCCAGAAAGATTTTGATATTCGTCAACCCTTTCGGGGGGAAGAAGAAAGGGTTAAAGATTTGGGAGAAGGATGTGCAACCCCTGATGACTATTGCCGGCATCGAGACGAAGATGCTGGTCACGGAGAGGGTGGGCCACGCTCACGACGTCCTTCTGAATGCCGACCTGAGCGATTTCCATGTAAGCGCCAACAAGTGTTCAATACAAAGTAACATTTCCGGTTATTAATTAAATTAAAATCAAACTTTTGATCAAATACAAGGAACCGTTTATTACAACATGCATCAAATAGATAATCTTCCAGCCTAAACATTTTCCGTACCCACCGAATAAATTGCAATATTAAAAAAAGAAACGTAAAAGAGCTATGAGCTCGACGAATAAAATATAAAAGGAATTCCAGTTACGCTTTATGTGTTCTCCGCAAAGGAACTTTCCCCTGTTCTCATCCAACCCCCTTTCTTATGCGATCAAGGCGGTGGTGTGCATCGGCGGAGACGGCACCCTAGCGGAAGTGATCAACGGCCTGGTGTTGAGGACCTCGAAGGAGCTGCAGATCAATCCCAACGATCCAGACGTTGCGTTACCAACCCCGCGACATCCGATCGGGGTGATCCCAGGCGGAAGCACGGACACGGTGGCTTACAGCCTTCACGGGACGACCGACGTGCAAACGGCGACGATACATATCATTTTTGGCGACAGCACCGGCCTCGATATTTCCTCCGTGCACAGTGATCAGACTCTGCTCAGGCTTTACGCTAGCGTGCTCAGTTACGGCTACCTCGGCGATGTGATGCGGGACAGCGAGAAGTTCAGGTGGATGGGTCCTCAGAGATACGAATATTCGGGTAAATAAAAGTTCACATTTTCGTGACGAGTAGTACTCGATGGATTAAGTGTAATTGTTGCTTGGAGCTTTGTGACGAAGCTTCCGCGATTATTTTAAGGGGAACGGTGTTACTGTTCGAATGAAACGTTTAATCATGTAGGCATCTATTGTAAATTTCATTCAGGTTTCAAAAAGATCCTCGCGAACAAAGGCTACGAGGGTGAAATACAGCTTCTCTCCGATCCCTGTCATCCGGCAACGAGTACAAGGTGTACAAGGAATTGCACAAGATGCCTGCAACATATGCACAACAGTATTCCCGACAAGGAAATATTCAGTTAGTCGCAAATTCTATCTAATATACACTGTTAGCCAAAAGTATCCCCACCCTGCCTTTAAATTAAAGCAGAATAAATTTTTTTTTTAGTATTGAACCGAACGACTTGAGGTTTTGCAAGAAGGTTGAAGGATTAGTTTACTACACGTCATGTTTTCATCGTTTTAAACAAATCGGACATTTCGAAAATGCAAGAAAAACAGTGCTTGCAATGAAAATTTTAAAAATGCATTTTATAGATTGTATAGTATCCTGAGAATTTCATTCAAATCGGAAAACGTTGTTGTGAGATATATACGTTTAAAGATCGCAGCATACAGTCAAAAATCGCAGAAATCGGCCGAAATCACCTTCTGCTGCGATATTTAAACGTTTATATCTCACAACAACGTTTACCGACTTGGATGCACTTTTCAGGATACATATATCTAATTAAAATCTATAAAATGTTATTTTTCAGACAGAAAAGTGAAGAAAAAAAATATTTCCGTCATTTGTTTCTTGTAACTTCGAAAAATCCGATTATTTCGAAACGAGAAAAATACGATATCCAGTGAACTAATCCTTCTATCTTCTTGCAAAATCTCAAGACGATCGGCGCAATTATACATTAAAGCGGGGTGGGGATACTTTCGGCCAACAGTGTAATTCTTCTTCAACTTATTGTTTGTTCGAAATTACTTGCCTCATTATCCTCAATTTATTTCAGGATGGATGACCGTCAGAGGTAAATTCTTCATGGTGAATGGTGCCAATCTTGCCTGTGCCTGCTCCAGGAGTCCCTTGGGATTCAGCCCTCATTGTCATGTAGGGGACGGTTGCGTGGATGTGATTTTAATTCGACACACCTCGCTCTTCAATACTATTAGGGTGTTGCTGAGGTTGTCCAGCAAAGACAAGACTCTGGTGCGTAAATAGCGAGCCCGGTTATTTGTTTTGTTTTTCTCCTTTCAAAGATGTCAATGAAGCAAATGTAATTACCTTTACGCATCCTCGATCAGATTAAGCTGATCTCTGATGTTTCCCTTTCGCAGTACGACTTACCGTTCGTCGAAGTGTACAGAGCAAGAGAGTTCACATTCCGCGCCCTGCCCATTATGCACATGCAGTCCAACAGCGAGACTAGTAGTCGGTGTCTGAACTCGAGTCTGAGCGTGTGGAACTGCGACGGCGAGGTGATCGACAGCTCGAATGTGAAAATCAGGTAAACACCGTCAAAAAGCGAGGTAGTAAAGTGTGCCTGAAGAAATTTTCGCCGCGTCCTTTAGATAACAAGGAGATTGTGTAACGTGATTCACACGAACCGATTTGTCACCAGGGTACACTGCCAACTAGTGAACGTATTTACAAGACGAGGCCAGGAATCGGTTCGTCAGAGGACCTGTTTCTGTTAGTGGCGAGAACCCATCGACGGTCCAACGTTACGTTCCATAAAAAAAAGATGAGGAGTAGCACGTGTTTCCGTGGGACACGACGGCACCCAGACCGCACAGTTCCTTCGACTTGCCCTTAAATACTTACTCTATCGTGATATTAAACGCGTACACATTGGAGAAACGCGTACTGCTGTCGCGACGTCGAGGACGATATCCCGAGAGCCGGCTAGTATTCTTATTTTCAACGAAAAGACACTGCCGCAATTGTGGCGACGGGCTAAAGAAATATCTTTTCGAAATTCTGCAAGATGAATCCAGGAACAGAGACAGGTTACTACTCTTTTTTTAAATAATTAGGCATAATAGGTCCTAACTTCCTATGACCTTATTTTTTATGTGGACGCTACTTGATATTTTGTTACCTTATATTTTTGTGGATTGTACTTGATATTTTGTGTCAGAAACGTACTTTATTACAATAAGTGTTCGAATGCTACACCATTGCACTCTAAACATTTTCTAACGCGTTTTCTTTACATTTTTCGTTGCATGCTTTAGTTGATTTTCATTGACATTCGAACAATGCATTTTAATCCGCTCCTTTAAATCATCAACCAATAGAAAAGGACGTGTATTCAGCTGATCTTTTAGACAACACCAAAGAAAGAAGTCCAATGGACTCAAATCCGGCGAACAGGGTGGCCAAGGCGTGAGGCTATAAGTACCAAACCATTTTCCTTAATAGATATTGTAAAAATATCTTGCGGCAATTCGGGCGTTATGAGCTGGTGCACCGTTTTGCTTTAAGTTTTTAATCTTTGCAACCTCTAATTTTTTAAATCTTTGTGTACTGTAAAAAATGCTGATACCGTGCACCATTTAAAATGTTATCGTAAAAACATGTAACGAAAAATGTTTTAAAAAAACGCGTCACAAAATGTTTAGGGCGCAATGGTGGAACATCAGAACACTTATTGTAATAAATCTTTCTTTAAAACGTTTCTGGCACAAAATGTTAAATATCTCGTGTAGTATCGACATTTCGATGGCCTTGGGTCAGTACTTTTATACGTAGAACAATAAAAAGAATCGATTGGTTTAATAAAGAAAAATGGGTCGCATTAAAGAATAAAGCGCAATTGCATCTGATAGGCGCGTCGGTGCGTCCACATAAAGGATGAGGTCATAGGAAGCTGGGACGTATTATGCCTAATGATTTTTCCCTCTATCATTTTTTTCTAGTTTTACTTTTGAAAAAGAGCAGTAACCTGTCCCTGTTCCCAGATTCATTCTGTATAGTCGTGAGTGTGATTATTGTGTAGTTCGAAGTTTATTCGAAGTTCCACACAGTTGAACTTATTTTAATCCCCACTTTCGACGCCTCAGCTCTCGGAACATCGTCGTCCTTTAAATGTCCACATATCGAGAGATTGTTCCATTGACGCCGCTGCTCGATACTTCCGTTTCCCCTGGATATTTCGTACGACGCGAGTTAAAGCTACGCTTCAGGTCCTTGTATCCTGTTTTAATTAAGGTTTAAAACCACCAAGAACCACGTTCAGCGTCCAAGAAGACCACGGTCCATTTCGTCCCTCTGTTCCCTTCTTATTTTTAAACGATAGTCTTAAATATCGACGAAACATTCCATGGCGGATGTCCTCGCACGGTAAAACGTACTTACAGAGTTTTCTATCGTGATGTCGATCGGGTTTTTCCCGGTCGCTGTTTCCGTCGTCGCTGCTCTGGTCGCGCGGTTTCGTACTTAAAAATACACGCGTGCGCACACGTGAAACGCGATTGATGAAGCCTCTCGTGTGCCAAATCGGCAAACTCCACAAGGGAAATATAAAGATAAAAAGTTCAGCTCCGATCAAGTACTTTGGCACTAACATTTAATGTGTCCAATAAGTGGAGTTAATCGCTTTGGCCCGTGGCTCGTTTGTAGATTCGTTGCACGGACTTGCTCTTCCCTTGACGTATCTTTTCCAAGGACATTAGAATTGTAAGAACGCGTAAGTTTATTCGATAGCGTAATGCTTCATAAAGTGTACATACAGTAAGAGTATCGTTCTGGCAATTGTAATTCGATTGTATATTTGTCACTCCATGGACGATACGAATAGAGAAACGAGTGCAATTAGAACGTCACGAGTGAGGAGTGAAAATAGAAGTGTAAAAAGATTTGTTAAACGTTTGCTTCGAATTGTATTAGGTAACGGAGTGCGATAGCGTTTGAGTAACAATTTTCTTGTAAAGAGAGAGGAAGAGAGAGAGAGAGAAAGAGAGAGAGAATGTAAAATGTATTTTTCTTGAAACGAGTATGAATTTAAAACATTGCGTCCGTAGATGTATTCGCAAGCGCGAGAAAATATGGCCGCTAGAACTTAAGCTTAGAGCTTAGAATGTTCCGAGGAAGAATCGAGTGGCATTTACTTTACCAGAATAAGTATTTTCTAGCCATTTATTTCAGCGGATAGAGGGATAGGGCTCGTACGATCAAGTCTTCAGTAGAAAGAATTCATTCATTGCTGTGTTGCAGGAAATTGTGTTACCTCTATCATTTATAAACGTTCACGTATTATTATATGTTTCGTTGATCATAGAGAATATAATTATTCAATTTTATTTTGATACTAAAAATAAGGGGAGAATCGTCGGATCCTCATTTCCGAGTATGAAGCAATGAAGCGCGAATGCCGAGCAGGAAATAAGTGGAAACCTTTGTGTATATAATTTTCTAGTCTGTTACGTTCGCGTTGGAACGCATGTACGCTCCGTCCTTAGTGTCCGTTTCCTGCAGCCCCGTTTCATTTCTTGGGGGTGGAAGTTACCTTCCTCTCGCTGCCTCATTTCAATGCTGTTTTTTATTGACTAGAAAGAAGAGCAAACAGTGAATAGGCAAAGCGTGTCGAAAAAAGAAACCATTCTTGCTGTAGATTTAAGTGTTCAAGATTATTTTTTTTATTGCCTTCTGTGCGTTTCATTGGCATTTCCGGTTTGCTAGAGCCGACATATCATAGAAGAAAAACAGCGTCCCTTGCGATTGTCGTGCAAATGTCCATCAGTACCTTTGGAATTTTGCCCAAAACGTGTCTCTTCTTTTCCCTTCTGCGTTCATGTTGGCTAGCTTGTTTGAGATTCGACCACGATTTTACTCGTATCCTTAATACTTTGCGATATACCGTTCCAAGCACGCTCGGTTTGGAGATATGAATATTTCGAGAGAGCTTAATTCGCTGATAGAGCTGATTCATTATAATTCTTACTTCTTGTCTTTCCTTTATAGTTACCCTCAGGGTGGAAGAAATTTTTTTTAAATACGTATGATGCATTACAAGGTGTTAAGGAGACAGAAAATGATAGTTATTAAATAGAAAGTTATTTTGTAGACACGTGTGTCCAAGTTGTACACTTGCACACGCATAAATATATCTGTATATATTTATATTTTAATTATGAGGTATTTATACATAGAAAGGAAGGAAGGATGGCCTCGTGATAAGATGTTTTACGTTTTCGTCAGTGCACCCAATGTTTATGAAATGGTTGCATCTATTATTGATAAATTATACTTCACTTTTCATCTTCCTAGTTTTATTTTTAATCATCCCTACATAAGCTTCAAAATTGTTTTAATTTGTTCGAGTCTATCTTATTATGCATATAAATGTATTATCTTATTATGTGCATCTTGTATTCGAATTTATAAACCATATAGCTTTAATTGTAAATTAATTTATGAGCACAGCCTATAAATAACGTCATTTAAGTTATATGACTATTTCTGTAATTTGTACATATCAAAGTTTTTAAGTAAATCTCCAATAAAAGAAATTTAACTCGTTGTTTTTTTATTACCTATCAACTCCTTGGAAATCCTATGCTAGTTTCGACCGAAACCAAACACGAGATGGCGCCATGTGCACTCCTGCTCGAAGTCGCGAGTAGTATAAGTCAATCATAAGTAATACTGGTAAATTGATGGACATCAGAAATACTTTAGTTATGTCTGTTGTCCGATAATTTACTTGCACTACTTATGATTGACATATACTACCGATGGCAACATTGTTGCTAACTGCGTTCCCAAAATTTTCGCTTTGCAATTTTGTTGGGTAAAAAAAAATAGAGTTAAATATTCTAAAAACCCGTTGTGCAACTTTGTTGCTAACAAGCTATTCCGCAAAGTCATGTTCTGAGAAATTCTTCGAAACGACGTCAGTTAGCAAAAATGTTGCCAAAAGGTGTTTTTACAAAATTTAACTCGATTTTTTGACCCAACAAAGTTGCAAAGCGAAAATCTTGGGAATGCAGTTAGCAACAATGTTGCCACCAGTAGTATAAGTAAATTGTCGGACATTAGACATACTTTAGTTATAATTTACCTGTATTACTTATGAGTGAAATTATACTACTTAATTTATACATGACAATATTGTGGACCGACTTGATGCCATTTTCCAGCACTTATCCCTAATGTAAATTATTAAAAGTGAACAGGTGTTAAAAAAACGAAACCAGTTACGTTACTTTGATGAATATTTTATTTAAAAATTGTAATAATGTATAAATTACGAAAGTGATAATATTTCAACTTCAAAACTATTACTTATAGATTATTCTTATAAATTAATTTACATCTTATAATTACGTAATGATGAAAATTGCAATAAAGATAATAGCATAGATTTAAATAAAGTTACAAAAATGTTTGAGCAACTAAAGACTATTACTTGCAGATTACTCTTACAAATTGATTTGCAATACATTTTATAGTTAAAGAACAATGAATATTACAATAATGATAACAGCATAGATTTAAATATACTATAAAAATGTTTTAGCAACTAAGAACTATTACTTATATTCATATAAATCAATTTACGATACATCTTATAATAATAATTAAAATTACGGTAATAATGAAAGCAAGGATTTACATATGCTAGAAAAATGCTTTAGAAACTAAAAAACTATTACTTATACATCATTCTTAGATATATGCTGCTGTTACTCTACCACACTGATACATTATTGATACATCAGACACAAAGTTACCACTGTTTGAGGAGGCACAGCTTAGGTCTTGCAACTCTGCTTGTGCTCAGGGGAGCGAGAACCGTTGTCCCAAAGTAGGTAGTATTAGTCTATAATATTGTCATGTATTGAAGGGAACTAGAAACGCTATTGGGAGAGCTGGAAGCGCTGCACAGGGGAGTCGGAAAAGCTACTGGAGGGTGTTGAAAACGTTGCTATGGGAAACCGGAAACGCCTCTTAAAAGAGCAACTCCTTGTGTAGACCTACAATAAACAATTATTAATATATTATTCACAAACATTGAATATTAAATGAATGAAAGAAACCTTAACCAAACAGTCGAAAACTTGACGCGAATCCACGGAGCAAAAGTCAATATTTGGGAGCTATGTTAAAAAATTGACTTACGATACATTTCATACTTTTAATTCATACAAATTCCACAATTTATAACTACAGAATTGTTGCAAGTAAAACCAAAATTTCTACAGTTATTGTAATTTGTTATCGGCTCGTGAATAATTTAAAGTACCAAACAGAAAACATCAGCACTGGCCGAGTCAATAATTGAGGTTACGTGCATGTCACAGAACGTTTTCTGAATGTATTGTTCTTCTCTACTAATATTACATCACTTCTCACGTTTACAAATTCACAAAGAACAAGCTCTTCTAGATAGTTTTGAAGAACGAGCACTAAACTACTATAAAAACACTTTAATTGTTACCAATGCAAAATACCTGTTTCAAATGGTCGGCCCCATCTATCTCGTCGGTGATTTTGTAGCCTAGCTGATTAGTAATGATACCAACCGCAAGATGACGCCACGAACATGATTTCTGCACTTCGGGAACGACGTTCCCAGAATGTTGATTTTTGACGTTTCAAATTATTCCAAACACGAGATGGCGCCACGTACACCATTTCGGGAACATTTGCGAGAACTTCTCAGGACATGATTTTACAGAATCCCTCACGCTTTAATTCGCCAATTTTCATGAAAAAAACATAATATGCGAGGAGATGTTTCACGAAATACAATTTTACAGAACTCTTGCTCGAAATCGACAAAATGTATGCCCATATTATTGTCATGTATTAAATTGTACATTTAAGTAGTATATGTCAGCCATAAGTAATACCGGTAAATTATCGGACATCAGACACTCTGTGTATAGTACAATGATAGTAATAGTATAAATTTAAATATGCTACAGAAATGTTTCAGAAACTAAAAACTATTACTTATAGATTATTCTTACAAATCAATTTACAATACATATTATAATTGAATAAGAATGAAAATTAGAAATCGAAATAATAACATAGATTTAAGTAAGATGTAAGTTACAAAAATGTTTTGTAAGGATAGATCGTTTCCAAATATATTTTATAGTTTTAATAAAATAATGTTTAAATAATATATTGTGCTTTCAATAAGTTCCGCCTTCGTCTTGTTTACGATGAGATGCAGGATCTAGTGTCCATTCGTTGACCAAGAAACCTGTACACACAAGAAGTATATTAAATAGCCGTGTATTGCACATCAATAAATTTATTTCAATAACATTCAGTAATATATGAAACGAATACCTACTTGCAAGCTACAAGGATTAATGTACGGCTACGCTTTTCCCGTATTGCTTCGAGAATGTAGTGAAAAAGTATTTCGTCTGATTCTTGTATACTGATCAAATAAATGCTCATTATCCCATAACTGGCAGCCAAGATGGTGGAATTCTACGAGTTCAATCCTATCTGTATATAAAAATGAAAATTGAAAGAACCAAAAAGGGACAGGAGTAGTTTTTGTCCAATATCGACTCAATAATTTTCACCTCTTTTTTATATATTAAGAATGCTGTATACTGATAAAATAAATCCTCATTATCCCATAACTGGCAGCCAAGATGGTGGAATTCTACGAGTTCAATCGTGTCTGTATATAAAAATGAAAATTGAACGAACCAAAAGAGGACAGGAGTAGTTTTTGTCCAATATCGACTCAATAATTTTCACCTCTTTTTTATATATTAAGAATGCTGTATACTGATCAAATAAATCCTCATTATCCCATAACTGGCAGCGAAGATGGTGGATTTCTACGACTTCAATCCTGTCTGTATACATATAAAAATGAAAATTGAAAGAACCAAAAAGGGACAGGAGTAGTTTTTGTCCAATATCGACTCACTAAATTTCACCTCTTTTTTTATATATTAAGAATCTTTAATAATCAATATTGTCGGATAAATATATATATATATAATATATATTAATATATATTATATGTATAATATAATACATTATATTAATTGAGACAGTATGGACACAACGTGTAATTGGCGCGGTTAGGTGACAAAGGAGCATGTCCCCTTCACAGTGTCCCTTCATCGGAGGGTTGCCAGGCTCCGTCCGCTAGTTGGGGGTCGCGTCACGCAACCCCGATCGCGTGTTTTCCCCCCCAATCTTTATGCTTTACCTTTCTCTTTCTTAGTCCCCGATCCCTTCTAGTTTCCCCTTCTAGTGTCGTCCCTTTAAATGTCCACGGTATACGATGCACGTATCGTGAACAAGAAGTCGTTCAAGCTTATCGCAACTAAGTTTTCTTCAGTATTATCTCGCGGCAATGAACTTAGGGAAAATTGGCTATCCGTTCTCGGCTAATTAAATGACCTTTAATATGTATATCACATTACGATTTTCGAATAATTCTTTCGCAGATACAATAAGGGATTAGAAAAAAAGCGTAAAAGCCACGCACGAGTTGTCATCGATTCATAGGTATACCGCTCGAGATAATTTAATGATCGTACAATTGCTAATCGACGTTAATTAGAAACATCAAGGGACCGTACAACGTTGAATATTTATTAAGCAGTCCTCTTGAATATAATAATTCAGCGGTTATTACATAAAATAGAAAAACTATTTTGAGCGATAAATCGATTTCCGCTTGCTCCAGCCACTCTTTCTATGTTGAAATAGAATTATTGCACGTCACCCCTTCCGGTTACCACTATCACCGCACCTTTGTCACAGCCCCCTCCCCCTGGCTTTCGCCTACCCCCAAGGCCAACCACCCTTGGTTCTCCGCTCCTCAAACGCTCTCCCGTATTCGCTGTGTGCTCGGTTCATCCCTTTTGTCCGCGTTTTCTTGCCACCCACCTCGCAGCGTATCGTTACACTATTTAGTCTAATCCCTGATATATAACATGAACCTCGTTCACAATCGTAAAAAAAGAAGGATCGTGAGACGAAAATACACCGCGGCTCTATGTATATGTATGTATGTATAGTCATCAACGTCCTGTTCCTTTTTCTCTTCTATCTACTTTTTATGTTTTCTCGTTTATTTGTTTTTCGTGCTATTCGCTTTATTAACTCGCATCGGCGAACGCGCGCGGATTTTATTCATCTTTCCCTTTCCTCTCTCGACGGGCGGCGGTGTAATCTCGGTGTCAGGGGTGCGCGATCGACCGGAACAGAGGGACGCGGAGGAACTTCTTCGCCGCGCCGGAAGCTGCGCGTCGCGGGGTAAAGAAAGTCGAAGAGCGGGCCGGGGTGAGAGAGTGAAAAATCGCCGGCGTGATGTTTCGAAACTTTAATATCATTTGAATATCGGGTAATTAGAAGAAAGTAGTAATTGCAACACCCCCCCCCCCCTCCGCCGGTCGATCCGTCTTTATCGAGGAAGAAAGAAAGAGATCGGTGACGCGCGTTCGCCACTCGCTGGCTACATTTTTGTACAACCAAATACTACACAGTGTGCTAGTTTCTCGTTTGCTCAATAAATATTCGATAAATATATCATTGTATTTCGTTATATAATATATTATACGTATGTCACCGTATTGCCGTAATAATAGGTAGTAATAATAATCGCACTATGTTACTCGTCCGCCCTTCTCGTCGTTTACAATTAAACAGTATCGTTAAGTACCTTTAAACTCTGTATCATACTCATATCGTTAATATTATTATCATCGTTATTATTAATATTCTCGTAGCCGAACTTGCACCTCGCACGCTCGTGCGTTCTATGTATGTGTATACTCCCGATCCTCGCAAAACACACGCCGATTCCCAACCACCCACTCCCGGCAATGGAAAGGATCTTTCCCGAAAACGATCATTCCCCCTTTCGTCCGATCTTCGCAGTGAACTAATCGCTCCTCGGCTAACCGTTCGCACAGTTAACGCGCGTATTATTTATACGCCCTCAATTTCGTTGCAAGCTTAAACACTAGCGAAACGTTCTCCGTACTGTACGTTCGGTTTACAGTTCATTGCCCGCCAGCCGACTCGATTTTCACCCTCTTAGTTTTCAACCCTTCGAGTGAGGGGGGGGTGGGGGTGGGATAGGGGATTCCCATTAATGGCTACAATGAAGAAATAAAGTTGTAGGTAATTGGTCGAAAGAAATACTTTTAACAACGTTGCCTCGAACACTCGGCCAATCGTAATATAAATTACACAACTCCTTACTTCACTGCTCCCATCCGAGGAAGCATGAACCGCCTATTTTCAATTCAATAAATTGGAAACTTATTTTTTCCAAGCATTTTTACTAATAAATTGCTTTTCCCGATCGACACTCGAAGGGTTAAGAAACATGTTTCTCACCGTCGCAAACCCGTGTTCAACCCTTTTACAGTGGGTGGCCCGGGATATTCAGTCGATCATCACCCCCCCCCCCCCAAGCCGTCCCCCAAATCGTATCAAGACGGGTGTAATTAAGCTTTTCTCTCGCTTGCACACGTCGACCATCCCCGGTCTACTAGAGAAATATCTATCTTACGTAGAAAAAGTCCTCGTGCGCGCACTGTCGCGCCAGTGGTAACTTCCGGTTGCGGCTGGTGATCACTTCCATCGAGTTCGTTTCCATTCTACACTACTCTTACGTTCGACAATTACGATTGGTAATTTAAGTGGGCCTTGAGAGCAACGGTGGATATAAAGGGACAATGAAAATGTAATTACGAGCACATAAGAGGAATTACTTAACGAAACCTTTGTGCGTTAATAATAATCGCTAGGGGGGTTGCACGGTTACTATTGTGTACAGTGGAATTTACCGTTCCGGCAGGCCTCTCGAAGATTTGGGGCTGACGTTACACCGGAGCACGAAGCCCTGGCGAAGTAGGCGTTGAATTAAAGTTTGCCTTAACGGGCAAATAAGGATGAAAGTTGCCATCGTTGGTCGGTATTGCTATGCTCCAGGTGAAGCTAGATAACGACGATGGCTGGTATTGAATAATCGCCCTTAATAAATTACTAGACTACCATTCGAGTAACAAATTATCACGGAGTACGCAATTAAATGTTACACCTAAGATTAATAAGCAACCCTGATCGACATTCGCAACAGGGGTGTTAACAACTATTTACTACGATCAACAGGAAGCTACTACGTACATATCGTTCGATCCTCGTCGATATCACAACAATCTCTATGAAATACGAGACAAAACAAGAACACCTAAAACTATACGTTTCGTTTAGAGTCAATTAATGGAGAGTCGTTTAGTCGGCAAAGTATGATCCCAGCCGCAAATGAACTTCGACCGGCAATCGTGCGGACGATGTTTTTTTGTTTCTTTTGTTTTGTTTCGTTAATGCACTTTCGGTTCAAGGCAGCTCGAGACGCTATAGAAAAAATGTTTCCGTGGATGCCCCGAGAGAAATCGGCGCGACGCGAGCTCGACGTTTTGGGACGTCAGTCTGAGCGAAAACCTGGTTTCCCTGGACTCGAATCGGCTAAATCGCGGAGTCAAGCGTTCACCAGGGGTTTCGAGGGAAGATTTCTCCATCGATCCTTTCTCGCCTTTTGTTTTGTTTGTTTGCTTTTAATTCGCTGCTTAACATTTCATTTTATGGGACCTTGAACGACTATTCATTTCTACATTTTTCTTCTCATTTTTATGAATTTCGGGAATTCAAAGGATATTGAATCTCGCGTCGTTGGATCGGGAAAAATCTTTCCTCCTGAACTCTGTCTCGTAGAAGCCGATCTAATCACGAGCTTTCACCCCCATTGGGAAGATCTAAGGCTACTTCGTTAATCTACCCTAATTGGCACTCTTGGAATCGTACGATCTGACAATTTCAATTTCGCACGGCGACCCGTTGATTTATGCCAAAGGAAATCGCACCGGAGTATCGATTATTATCCGTTTCCGCGGATGCTGTACGGAGCTCCAGGGAATCGAACAGGAAGATCATCGTAAAAATAGTGTCTGTTCGCGGTAACGCAAGTATCCCGAACCACCCTGGTTTCGTTTCGCCATAATTCACCGTGAATCTTTATTACAATAATTATGAAATATTTTTATTCATCGTCGGCGTCGAGTGGCCGCGCGCGTCTTCGTTAACAAAATAAGAACACGAAATCTTGTTACAATCCCTATTGGCATCGAGGAAAGTATGAGAATTCCTCATACGGCTACTACGATCCGATCAACCCCTTCGCCGCCCTCTAAAGAATGCGCTAAACGTTTTCTCGAAATTAAAACGATTCAATCCTAACAATATCCAACAACGCTACATTTCGGTATGGATCCCTGCAAAATTAATCGGCACATTCTATCGGCAGGCA
Source organism: Holcopasites calliopsidis (assembly GCA_023838395.1). Classification (NCBI taxonomy): domain Eukaryota; kingdom Metazoa; phylum Arthropoda; class Insecta; order Hymenoptera; family Apidae; genus Holcopasites; species Holcopasites calliopsidis. The sequence continues at coordinate 763,275 of JALHAQ010000025.1, forward strand.
AGGAAAATTCAATGCGGGCAATCGATGAAGGGGTTGAAGGATCCTCATGCAAAATCCTCCGAAGATTGAAAAATTCGGCAATGACTCTCTGTGCGTAATATAATAACTATGTATAATTTAACTAGGCTGAAATACCCTCTTGTAAATCGTTGCTATTATATTTTATACATATATAATTTAAAACGAAAGGGTGCTTCACCCCCGAGTGCGTTCGTATGTAGCCTACCCTCGAATTTACACGATATTTACACTAACAAACCGTTCCCTTCGGGAGTGTACCGTAAGTCGTAAAGCGATTAGGAGTTACATAATTAGTTAGTGAATTTCAGTAGTATTAATAGTAGTCAGCCGTAGCCATAGAGCTCCTATAGCAGCGTCCTCATCTCCCATAGTCGCACGGTGTATCTTAATTAGTGTATTAGGCGGTGTAATTAGTAACAGCGGTTGTCCCTCGTTTTACAATTAATAGTACGGTAGCGGTAAAGTAGTTGTCGTTTAGCTTACGGTAGCGCCGTTATTAAGTAGTAGTAATAGTAGTAGGAGTAGTATTAGTAGTAGTAGTAATAATAGAAGTAGTATTAGTAGTAGTAACAATGATAATATTAATGGTAGTGGTAGAGTGGTGGTGCTGATGGTAAAAATGGTTTTCAATTGCTTTCGCTTCTCTTTGTAGTGACCGGTGCTGATGGTGATGGTGGTGGTAATTGCGGTACGGTAGAGCTTGTAATAATAATCATAGTAGTAGCAATTCTTCGTTTCCTCGTGGTATTAACAATATAACTGGTAGCGGTATTTATCGTCGCAATTGTAATAGTCGTTAGTAGCGGTAGAAGCGTTTTATAGGAATAGCAGCATCGTCGAGTTCCTATCTTTCTCCCTTACATTTTTTATCGCTATAGTTATTGATATATCGCTAGTCTCGTTCCTTTTTGTACTATCACTACGAACCGATTGACAGGGTGCTTCCGTTCTTCCCATGCTTTGACGCGACTCCTTCGATTTTCGTGAATCCTTACAGAAACCCAGGAATAGCCAGTTCGAGAAACTACGTATGTACCTGATCGTTTAGCGAATTCGTTCAGCGCCTTTTCAAAGCTAAGGGTTCCTCCGGTTAGGAGTTACAAAGTGGACGCCTCCCCCCCCCTATGCTTAATTTTCCACCCTCCTCTCGCCAGAATCATGAGCAATTTTCGTGTAAATGAACAAGTATCGTGGCGCTAGAATACTAAAAGAACCTGCACGTTGATTAATAATATTTTCAATCGTCTCTTTTTCAATTAATCTTCTACTTGCTGAGAGATTTTTTTAGACTTTCAACATTAATGTTTTTCTTTCAGACTTGAATTAGATCCTGGCAGAGAAGGAGATCGATTTAAAAATGAAAACCGTCTCGCATCGATAAATACCCTTTTTTAATTAAAGCACAGTCGACGGAAAGCACTTTTGGACAATGTACATATTACAAGTTTAGGACCTTCGTTGTCGTCGAGTTCGATGTTACGTTCTATATCGTTGCGCGATGTTACACTAAATTCCTAATTGTAATTAATTAATAACTATAGATCTCTCACTATGTCGAAACATCGCCTTCTCTTTACCGAATTTTTTTATAGTCTCATTTCCCCCCCTCGTCAGCATCACCAATATAACGTGCACTTGGTAATTAGTTAACCGCTTAATTGATCAATAATAATCGATAATTAAATAATTCACTTTGTTTCTAACTAGCAGCCTCAGGTGACTAGCCCGCAGCCAGTCGTTCTCCATTTTTCCGTTTTCCACTGTGCCTCCGTTTCCGCTAGTGTTCGCACTAGCCTGAACGTTAGGCGATCGTCAACGATACAATTATCAAGTTACCAATTATCGTCGTTATTATTAATATTATTATAATTATAATTATCCGCGGTTCGTGGATCGGTTAACCAGTCGCTCGGACCGATTCTCGTCGATCGTATCCCCTCGATCTACCTGTCTCGATCTCGCTTTTCTTTTTTTTTTGTCTTTTTCACTTTTTCTTAAAAACGTTCGCGTCTCGATCTTCGAAGAGGAAGTATTATTTCCCCCGACTATAATTCCGCTTTGTCTGTTCCACGTGTCGTCTTCTAACCAAGCGATGCGTGTACGCGTGTGTCCCTTCATAAATATTATAAAAAAATATAATAGAAAATTATAATTTCGTTATAATATTTATAAGCTACTCGAAATTGGCACTAGACATTTCCTCTTCCCCCTCGATTTATCGAACCGTTTCCCCGCCTCGAGGAGCGTAGCAAGTTTTCCATTATTTTCCGCTTCGCGTTGCCTGTATCTCTCTTTTCTTAATTCCGCCCGTGGACGCCGCTAATCTAATGTCTTCTAAAACTTTACAAAATACCACGAGCCTGTATGTATGTACAAAAACACGCGTTTCTGGAAGGGCTTCGAAGCATAGGAAGAATTAGGAATATATATAAGACCGGTCGTTAGAAAATCGCGCGGAAAACGGAGTCCCTACTAATTACAGTTCTCTCTCTTCTTTTCTGTTCTTTTTTTTTCTTTCTTAATTTAAATTGTCTACGAATCATTGATCGACTGGGACCGATCGGCGAGGATCGCCTTCTTTTGTAATTAGGAGGCGAAATTTAGGGGCCCTTACTCACATCATCCGGGGGGTGGGGGGTCATGTAGGAGAGAAAGAGAAAGAGTTAGAAATGAACTGCGCGTCGAGAGAGGACGACGCTTCCGGTAAGCGCGAAGCAATAATTGACCGATACGCTAACCCCCTCAGGATCTAGTCCTTCGTTCCCCTTTTTTCCGTGAAAATATAAATAACCTAATTAATTAGTGTCGTACTTTTATCACCATTATATTAAATTTCGCCCGGTTTAAGATATTCAAAGATCTGAAATCTCTTGCACTTCCGAATCTCTGAAAGAAATGTATTCACCACCCAAAGAAAAAAGAACCAGGGTAAGATTCTCCAAAAGGATAAAGTAATCCGTATAACTTTTCAAAGAGGAAACCCGACCCCGGGGGGTTAAGCCAGGACCCAACCGCGGCGGAACCGTCGCCGAGACACGCACAGGCCCCCCGTTCGCCGGAAGCGGGTCGCCATTTTCTCTCTCGACGCGGGCCGCCTCTAAACTCTACTCCGCTCAGACCCTCAGGCACTCGATTCTCCGCAGGCTTAGGTCGCGAAGTTGGACGCGACACGAGGAATCCTGCTGATGACTCCCCCCCGGCTCAGGGTTATTATCGTACGCGCCGGTGAGTACGGGCCCCGTGGAACACGCGAGCCTCTCGACGCTCTCCGCTCTGAGCCTCCAGTGTCACGGGGGGGACTTCGGTCTACCGCTTTTGTCCTGCATCACTTGCTGCTGCGAGGGCGGTTGCTGCTGTTGCGGGGCCTGCTGTTGGGGCGGCTGTTGGGACTGCTGATGATGGTGCGACGACGGGTCTGCGGATACACCTAGATCGGTGCCCATCAGGTTTCCAGGCCCGTTCTTGTCCACCACGCTGCTCGTGTGCACTGGGTGGAAGTATCGCTCTGCAAAATAATGAGTTATCAATGTAGATACGGCAGTAGAACACAGGGTTGGGCAAATTTTATTCTGAACGACGAATAAAGAGTAACGATTGAAAGCGCCACATTTATTCGTAAATAACGATTCTGTTCGGCGAGAACTGACTTGTTGGTCACGAATAAATATCGACCGTCATTCGAACCCAGCTTATTCGAATACGATTTTATTCGACTAAACGACGAGTAAATAACATTTTTCTTTATTACGGGCCCCTACATATACGTACATTGTAGAAGTCACGCGATACATTTATTCGTCCGTTTAGCCGGCTACTTCTTTATTCGAATACAAAATTATTCGTTATTGTCGACTAATTTCCTTTTATTCAACCTTTGTTACTCGCAGATTATTCGAATAAGAATTTGTTCGTCGAAATTCATTCGGAAATCTATGCGATTGAAAATTCATTCGAATAACACCCAACTCTGATAGAACGTCGATTAGTCGAACAATATATAATCTATTCTGGAAGAAGAAAAAAATCGGCCGAAGAAAAAGCAATTTAATACGAGAATTACAGAACGTTTCGGTACCCCGTGCAAATGTTTTAAGGAGCGATTGCTGAGGCAATTTTCAACAACTTTTTCCTTTGTCAAAATCGCGGTTAATGCTTCGTTTTTGAATTATTAACGAACAACGCTGACCAATCAGGGCGCGCGTGGAGCGCGCGCTCCGCCCAGAGAAGATCGTGATACGTTCAAGCGCGGAGGTGAACACTCTCACGGCTGAGCGCGAGCGCTCTGATTGGTCAGAGATTTTCGTTAATAACACTGTCCAACAAATTTCAACTTTTTTTCTGCTTTGCAGTATCCACTAGGTGATCCTTGTAGAGTTTCACGTCCTGAATACGAATCCGGAAGCAGAATTGCTCTATCAGCCTCGGATTTCGAAAAACATGAGTTTTTGTAAAAACGTGTGATTTTGGGCAAAAAGGAGGAATTACGTGAGAACTAAAAGCGACAGAAAGTTCATCTTGGTCTCCCGAATACAATCACGTATAATTTTGTAATATTTTGTAGCTCTGAATGCTTGTCAATGGCGATCAAAGTTCAAAAAAGAGACGTTGCGCGTACTTTCCACTCAATATTTTTGCATTTGTAGGAAACGTTAGGTATCTGGCGAATCGGCAGCGCGTTGACGACGCTTTGCCGCTATGCGGCCATATGCGGCAGGGCCGTAGCCACGCGTGATCGACATCGAATGGATCCCCTTACATAGCACCTGCTTTCTAACAATGTACGTTTCATTCCGTTCATGTATTCTTGGACCATAATTCCGACATTACAACAAAGTCTTACGAATTACACTCAATTCTCAGTATTCCTGCATACACACGTATGATTTGTTAATACGCTGTCAACTGAAGCAAACACCTTTGTTTATGAACTTACGAAATTTTCATTGTTACGATTGTATGCAATTTGAGATACTGTCTCAACTATATCAATATTTGAAATTTATCAAATAATATCTGAAGCCAACGCGAAACCCATTAGGTATCATTTGTACATCATTTTCAAACAGATCCCTTACAATTCTTCTGAAATATAGATGAAAGCAGAAAGGTAATATAATTCAACGAGGTTTCGAGAAGACGGGGATATAAGAGTCTTATCACAGGACATTGTCGAAATATAAATGTCGCTTAGGTTAGAACTAAAAGGCTTCGCATGAACAAATCATATGTATTTATGCAGGAATACTGAAAACTGAGTGTAATTTGTACTACTTTGCTGTACTTCCGGAATTATTGTCCAAGAAAGAAAGCAGTTATTATTGTTAGAAGACGGGTGCTATGTAAGGGGATCCACTCGATGTCGTTCACGCGTGGCTACGGCCCTGCCGGCTCGACATACGCGAGCGATGGCGGCAAAGCGTCGTCAACGCGCTGCCGATGCACATTTTCTCGACCTTTTCGAATTAAAAACCGTTCGAACAGTTTCTCTGGACTGTTTCCTCTTCAGAAATGCATATACAATCCGATAACGTGAAAAGCGATTTCATGCCAGAGACCTATCTTTTCTTACAAATGCAAAAATAGTGAGTGGAAAGTACGCCTATCGTCTCTTTTTCGAACTCTGATCGCCATTGACAAGCATTCAAAACCACAAAATATTGCAAAATTATATATCACTGTATTCGGGGAGACTCTCCCCTATTTTTTAAGACCAAGATGAACTTTCCATCGTTTTCAGTTTTCACGTAATTCCTCCTTTTTGCCCATAACCGCATGTTTTTACAAAAACTCATGTTTTTCGAAATCTGAGGGTGATAGAGCAATTTTTATTCCGGATTCGTATTCAGAACGAGAAACTCCATAAGAGTCACCTAGTGGTTATTCCAAAACAAAATTCGTGTTAAACAGTGTGATTCAAACGCGAAGCGTTTAACCATCCTTTCGGCAAAGGAGAAAGTTGTTCAGAATCGCCTCAGCGATCACTCCCTAAAACATTGCACGAGATAGCGAGGCACCCTGTGTAGAAAATGAAGTAATCGTTGTTTAGACATTGGTATTGAAATTACGTTTGTGGATATGAATGGGCACTGACCCTCGTCCATGGCGGAAGGCGGCTCGCTAGCGGTGCCAGTTATAATCGGCGCGATCATGTTGTAATCGTCCTCCAGATTAATGAACGGCGCGGTGTTCCAGCGCGGCGGCACATTGGGGACCGATCTCTGAGTTGCCACTGGCCTCGTCACGGAGACCGGCGACGAAAACAGTGAAAGGTTCGTAGGGGAAATTACCCCGGACATCGAGCTGATGGTGGGGTACGTGAATATCTGCTGTTAATGGGGAAACAAATTCGTCAGACCTCTTTATCCGCTTGAGAACTCTGTCCGAGTACACTATTTTTAAGCCACTCACCTGTCCAGGCTGAGAATGAAAGTGAGCAAAAGTGTACTCCCGACTTGTATGGGGCGCCGTGACGAGGATCCTCGCCGGGCTCTTTCTTCCTGCGTCGACGGAGCTCTGGCAACCGGAACTGACCAGCCCGACCGCGGCAGCCATTTGCTCCTGATTCGACGCCAATTCGACGGGGTCCGTCGGCGAGGTGGTGGAAGAATTCGGGGGTGAGTTCGAGCTCGCGGCTGTTAACTCGCCTGTAGACCTTATGATGGCGACTGGCCTCGCCATGGGCGCTGGGGGCGGCGGGGGCAGCATCGAGCTCGGATAATACTGTGAGAACTTTTGCATAGCAGTGCGGGGTCCGGCTAGCTGCGCCTGGAAATACAACACACCCACCGATCAACGTCGTCGACCCGCGCGTGATCCATTCACCCCGTTTTCTTTACCTCCGCTAAGAATTTCCACCGTTAAGGAATCTTTCCTTTTTCTCTCTTTCATTTAGGCTAGAAAATTTGGAAAGATCTCTGCGCCAGAGTAAAAATAATCGTTACGTATCGCAAACGAGGGGTGGAAGGCAATACCTTCACCTTGAACGAAATACATTGCTCGCCAATGTTTAGAATACCATTGAATATCTCGAAAAATCCAGGGCGATTGGAGCACGGATGACCACGCAGGTCGGATACAACCACCACACCCCCCTCGAGAAAGAACGATGGGGGAGTGGTTTATTAAAAAGGATCCGGAAGCTACCTGGGGCAGTTGTTGGGTATTTTCGGCCTCCTGGCACACGAACGTCACGAAATCCGAGAGGGTGTCGTGACCGTTTTCGGGGTACTTCACCACCCCCGTGGAAGCGGGGTGCTCCGGTTGGTAGTAGGCAAGCCCGGACATACCCTGACCGGAACCACCGGCCAGTCCTTCGTGCGGGGAGTGCAATCCTGCAACACAATTCGCCATTGTCATCGTGTGACCCTGTGGCCGGGGCCACGGTGAAACCACCCCCTAAATTCGACTGGGATTCATTTCTGTAATCGTCTCGGTTTCGCACCCCCTTCGTACGTCATCCCATAACCAATTCTCCGATATTAAATCTCGATATGACAAAAGACTCCTTTCTACCATTATATATGAATAATTTTTTAATAAAACATTTTTCTAGAGGAAGCAAACCTTTTGCGTTTAAAATTCTTTTCGTCCTACCTTTTTAATTATTTGTTATTATACTTTGTCGTCCTTCTGCGTGCATTTATCGCTTCAATTATCCCGAGGGAATCGAAGATGCAGAGAGTTTAGATAATTAGTTGTGCCAGAATGTAGGAAATTTCCACGTTGTTCGTTGCTAATGGTAATTGTTAATGCGGCGAATGTTAGTAAAGTTTGAGCCCACGGTTAGGAGCTTAGCAGAAGAGGGAGCAAACAGAGCTAACGATTGCTGCTGCGAGTCTGTTAGGGGGTGGTTTTTAGTGGTACTTTTCGGGGATGGGGCCGACCAACTATAACGATCGTGTTAAATATATATATGTATAAGGCACTCCAAGCGTGAGGCTGGCTGGCTGAAATGTACATGTATTTATACATAGACGGGTGCACGAGCGCGCGCGCAGCTTCATCGTACAATTACTTTAAAGGGTCCGGAGCATGTTCACCATTTTATTGTTAATAACTCTGTAAGGTTTTCGTGCAAAAGTCTCTGGAATTTTTGGAAGCATTGAAACATTACTTAAACGCCCGAGACTGGGCTAAGTCTATTTTCAATAGAGTTAATTGCAAGGGGAGGATCTATTAACTTATCTCAATCATATTTACCACTGCGCACGCGCGTTCGTATATCACTCAACATGTGGTTATATACATGTATGTATATATACATATAGATATGTATACATATGTATATAATAGAGAATATGTAGGTATAGAGAGAGATATATATGTATAGTGCAACAACAAACATCAAACAGCAAGATAACAACGATTAAACAACACATCAAAAGACATCAAGGTACAACATCACATCAATACAATGATATACATATATATGCTGAGACATATATGTACGTATGTATGTATATATATATGTATATGGTAAACAACAACACCAACATCGCAACAACAATATTTTATATAGATAGTTATAATATAGGTGGTATCGTACGGAGAAAGAGAGAGAGAGAGAGAAAGAGTGAGAGATAGTAGAGCAATAAACAAGTCTCAATCAAGGTTCGAGAAATGAATCGGAATCAACCAAGTCAATTAATTAAGTCAATGAATCAATTAATTAATTCATCCAGCATACGACATACCCAGAGCATTGGCCGTGTGACAGTGAGTGAGAGACAGAGATTATTATAATTGTGTGCACTGTTCAAACGGGGCACAGCCTCGATCAAACGAGTCGATAAAAATCAATTAAGAATTAGACAAATTTCGGTGTATCACGAGACCTTGGAAAACGACAACTTTGACGTTCAAGCAAACTTTTACAGAGCCAACGAGAAGTTATTCCCCATTGGAAACTCCTTCGAGGGAGGCTCCTCCACGCTTCGAGGCTGTACCCTTAAAAATAGTAATACGTGAACAGGTGGGTGTAACAGGGTGGGCAGAGACAGACAGAGAGACAGACAAACAGACAGACGAACAGAGACAGACAGACGAACAGACAGACAAACAGACAGCGACAGCTAGCTTACCAGGTAGACAGGTACTACGCAGTTAGCAAGAAATGCCGTCCGTCTGTCTGTCTGTCCGTTTCCAAGCGCCGAAATACTCATATTCCTTCGTTTTATTGGGGGAGGCGGCGGCGGCGGATGTTCTCAAGCGATTGCGTTCGAATTCGCCGTTGAATTTTTCTCGGGGACACAGGGACCAACCGCGAAAATTCTTTCGATAATACTACTGGCATTCTTTCTTTACTTGAACGGCTTCGTTTCTCCCTCTTGTTCGGTAACAGACAGGTCAGTCAGACGGCGGACAGGCAAACGGGGGCGTTATAAAAATACACATATACAGATTATTATTGCACAGAACGTGTTGCTATACATACACAGGTGGTGAACACAGGGAATATCGTAGAGCGTACTTATCCCCGTAAAGAGGCGCACAAAAACACCGCCACAGTTCGGTTAGAGATTATCGATCTGCTTTGTGTCTATGCGGTGGGAGGATGCATCGGGGGAGGGCTTTCGTTATAGACGTTTTGGTGCAACGCGGAGAGGGTAAGAGTTTCTGGACGAATATGTAACGTTTCTCGTGTGGATAGAAACAGCTGTGTTTTAGTATCGTGAGGCAGGCATTTTCCAAAGCTTGGTCGAAATTAAAATTATTCTGATGAATGTTTAATTTGACGAACTTTAATAGTATTTCATTTTTTTTTTTGAAATATCAATTTTTGCTAGGCGAAGAAGCTTAGAATTTGATAGACATCCTATCGAGTAGGCGTACGTATTTTAATTAATTGAAAACTATGGTTTTCGGTGAGCAAGTAGAAATGGTCGGTCGTTGGTCAGGCGCACAGTCCTGGTCTGACCATGTATAGTGCATTACTACTGCGAGGTACTCCATATTGTATTAATTCGGGGTTGTGGTACATTTTTTCCCCCCTTAATACATTTGCTATTAAGAATTGTAATTTCTCATTGTGAAGGTTGGTAAGCACTCTGAAAGAGAAACAATAAAATGATGAATACAGAGGGAACCGATCTGTCGCTTCTAAATCGTGTATGCCTGAAAGCGCAAGCTTCGTCGATCTTTCAAGGAACAAGGAAATTATAACAAATTAATTAGAAAAAAAAAAGAACAACCAAAGGTCTATTTCCCTTGCGCTCGTGGAAACTACGACAAACATTCAACAGATTCAATTTCTCGCATCGTTTGTTTATTAAGCTAGTCGAAAGAACTTGTATATTTTATTTCTGAATCGTCTACTGAGTAGTTAGAAATTGAATCCTTCAACTAAGAGGCAGCCCCTTCACCTCGACGTCTCAGAACTAAATAAAAAGAAAAAAAAAGAAATAAAGATACACAGCTCGCCTACCAAAGACAGCATTGCGCGAACAATCGTGCACACAGCTGCAGGCGTCGCAACAATTATTATAAATATAAATATATATATATACACACACACACACACACCTATTTTCATCGTAACAGGTTAAATAGTCGGAACAGGAAAAGGATACACATATATACATATCTATTTATAATAATTGTTACACACACAAATACGTATATACACACAAACATATATGTATATATTCATATGTATGTTAAACAGGAATGTGAGATGCAACACCGAACGCTAACACAGAAAATTCTCATAATTGGCTAACATAGAACGTTCTTGCTTTCTCGTTTCCTCGGGGCGTAGCGGTTTACCGTATCGCAATCAGACGTCAGGTGGATTTCTCGGGGATCCCTCTGCGGTGGACAAACACGACCGTCGAATTAGTCCACTTGCTTCCTTCCACACCTCCCTTTACCCCATCCCTCCACTCCCTTCCCCTATGATTCACCAATTAAAAACATTCTCAAGAATCGCAAAGTATTTGTTCCCTTCTTCTTTTTTTTTTTGTATGGAAAGTTTAAGAATTGCGGACGTCGTTAATGATTACAGACGTCTTACATATTTATATTTCAATTTCTGGAGAATCGAATAATAATTCGGTTAGGAATATTGAAATCGGAGATGCGGGAAAGTTTGAATTTCTTTTTTTAATTACTGTAAACATTTCGGAGAGGGGAGAGCTTTCGTCTATCTCTAGTTGTAAATCTATCTTTCATCTAACTTCCGGTCGCTTTGCGATCGTGACTACTTATAATAATGCGCCTTCGACCGACAATGATCATTTGGTGAATAATAAATCAGAGTATCCGCGCTGTGCACAAGAACCGTAGACGTGATACTTCGATACCGATCGATTGTTCAACCTGTACCCGGACGCTCTATATGCGCGTAATGCAGCCAAAAACTAAAAAAAAAAAAAACACGCACGTATCGCGTACAGTGAACATCGCAAGCACTTTGGACGATTATCGAATCAACGAATAATCAATGACGGAGTTCGACACGATGCAACACGGCTACCATAACGACAGCGTCGAGAGCTCGTAAAACAACACCGACGAAAATAAAAAGAGACGATAAGGGGGATAAAAATGTACTGGTGGAACGAAGAACAGTGGCAATTTGGTGTTGCGATACATTGCGCTCGATGCAAGCGCGATGCTCGATTCCAATATTTCCAACCAACCACTCCGTTACTGTTGTTGCACAATTCTTTCAACATTCAATATTATTTGTATCAATTCCTTTTTCTCCCTTGTTTTATCGACCGGTGTTCGGTTGAATGCAAATGGGACGAGGGGTAGCAAATCGAAGTGTCGAGAGTGGAAATTAAGCGGTGCACTTAGCGCGATTGGGAATAGATCTATTAAATTAAGAGGAACATGACGTGTAAGGGTGGGGGGGGGGGGGTGGTCGAGGGTGAGAAGAACCGAACATCGCGAGGAGATCGATAGCGAAGGCATGTCGAGAGGCTCGCTCGACGACGCTGCATGCCGCGAGCAACCCCCTGCGTTTCTCTCCGTTCTCTCCTCACCATCGACGTGTCTCCGTTTATTCTTTCTTTCTTTCCTCTTCACCTTTCCCGCTTCCGTCCTTTTACAATTCTATTGTTTTTTTTTTGTGCCAGATACAGGCAGCTCATTTCATGTACAGGGTGTCCCACCTGACTCGAGCATCCTGAATATCTCGCTTACTTTTTATCACCGGGAAAAATGTCGAAAGAGAAAACAAAACATTTGGTTTGAAGGGGCGAACGTAACGGTGGACAAACAAGTTTTCTCAACTTCTACATGGGACTGTATACGACTAAAGTCGCGGCTAGTCCAACGATATTATGACCTTCGCGTGACCTTGGGGCCGAAAAACTCATAAATCTTGGATTACTGATGCGAATGGTGAAATAACTGCGATTGGATGATTAATGGGGGCAAACTTATTTTAGAATATTGATGAAAACAGTGAAACACGAAGATTCTGAAAGGTTTTCGTTTAGGTTTTTCTTTCATGTCTCCTTCCTTACTTAATACTATCATGAAAGGTAAGCGAGATATTCGGGACGCTCGGGTTAGACGGGACAGCCTGCATTGAAACCGATACCATTTAGAAAAATCGATTTCTTCATGCTCTTAAAGGTATTACAATATCCTGGAGAGACCGGGAGCTTTTCCTTAGGCTTGGCTTTCAATTTGCAATAACTCGTGAAAGAGAGAGCGTGTGACCGTGCACGTATACGCGTGGGGCAAATTTGTCTCCTGCCGCATGCGGGGGCACTCTTGAAATCGGGTTCCCGTGCGCGTGTGTTTGCGCGAAGATGTTCGACGTGGAGACCGGTGGGCGGGACACTTGTGAAGACACCGATACGCACCGCGAAGAGATAGATACGTATACACATGTAGACGGGGCGCGATGTGGAGGGTCGTTTTGGGACGCGACTGTGTGTGCGATTTCGAGGCTGCATCGACGTTGCGCACCGTATTCGCCACCAGATGCATAGTCTACGGAAAATGTTGCAGAGGAACGGATCGAGGGATCGATGCAGCAGTGGTGGTGCAGATATCGAAAAGACGTTCCGAACTTTTGTTCAAATAAAACGTTTCGACATTTTAATCAAGTTAAATGAAAAAAATTAGAAAAGAAAACTCGCAAGCTGCCCACTTGCATAAATGTCTCGAGTCCATCTCGCTTTCTGCTTCTAAACTTGTCCCGATGTCGAGTAACGTTCGAAGCACCCCCCCCCCCCCGTTCGCGATGCATCTAGCAAATCTCTCGACTCAACCCCTTCCGGATGAAGCTGCAACAATTTCCTCCCGCTCCTCCGAAGCGTCCGATTTCCTTCCTTCGGGGGACGAATCGTCGGGCACGAGTTTCGCCAGATACGCGATATTAGAAAAGAGAAACATAAGGGTGACGAAGGGTAACACAGAGCGCAATACTACAGGGGGCCTACGTTAACGTGTAGCAGTGCGTAGGTGTGTGTATGTGTGTGTGTGTGTATGTGTGTCCCGTGGAACATTTCATTTGAACGCTTTTGCAACGCGTGTACATATACGCAACGTGTGTGTAGGCGTATCGCCGCTCGTGCGATACATATACGTGTCGGTGAGAGAAATGAAAGGCAGAGAAAGGGGAAAGGGGAGACACGACAGAGAAAGATAGACTAGAGTGAGAAAGAAATGACCATTGGGAAGAATGACAAACGTGACAGCAAATATAGGAAAAATAGTCGAGCGTATAAATGCGACATCGTGATGCATGTGCATACGCATGTACACGCGTGCATGGACACGTGGAGATCTCTCGCTAGGCGTTCTGGTGCTCGGGCCACCGATGACTCGCGTTTTGTTTTTTTGGAAACGCGATGCAGCGAGTGTGTTTGTGTGCGCGCTTTCCCCAGCGTACGTGGCCCGACTGTGAAAACTGTACTCGAGAGCAAAGTCGATTCTGACTGCAGTCAATGGTATTTTCAAGCCACTGAACTTGGTGTTTTTCTCTTTATTATCGTTTCTTAGTGAAATGATGTTTCATAAATTCGTATTAATATAAAATATATTACATTAAAACATCTGGAGAATTTATGAGGGTAAAATTAATTCTAGAAGAGTAATTAATTTTTCTGCAGAGTATCTTTCATTCGTATTAATAGATCGACCTTTCCCTCGCGGAAAGCTTCACAGACGTAAATGCAATATACGCTCGTAGGGATGATAGTCCCAGAAACACACTCACGTGTCCGCAGCGTGTACACGTCTACACTTATGTACACCGAATTTATATATATAGAGAGACATTTAGGTTTATTTATAGGTGTATATATATATATGTAGAACAGTCAATAACCAGTCACAAAGTACCTTTTAGTCGAGTTTAGCGAGCTTCTCTCTACGCTCGGGCTCAGACTGAAACAGAGATCATCACGCGTCATTTTCACGCGACACATTAGGAGCTTGCACGGGGGTCGTAAGGCTGCCGTCGATCATCGATCGCGCGGATCGTTCGAAACCATCCGTCTCGTTGCTTTTCCGGATCTCTTTCTCCCGATCTCCCGATCTTTCTACGTTCAATCGAACTGGAGATGCAACTTTTCCCCCTCCCTTTGCCATTGAATAATTCCGTGCAACTGTTACTCGAAGGATCTTTGTTTCGTCCAAGGACTAAAGCTGGCTTCTTGGGCGTCCTCGGCTTTTTCGTTCGACCGGCCGAAAAGTCGCGACGAGCCCCACTGACCTAGTTCCGAGCATCTCGTTCCTAATTTAAAAGTGCCGCCCGGTTTTGAACAATTGGTCCCATGGATGTACAGCTGCATCTCTTAATGGATCCTGCATTCTTACGTTGTGCGGGCAAAATGTAAGTGAACGTACAAACAAAAAGATTAGAATGTTTTCAAAAGCGACTCTTCGAAAATAGTCTCATCAAAAAGCTCTCTCTTGTTCGTTGTAATAATTGTCGGTTTGAAATAAGCTTGCAGCTTTAATTTTTCTTCAATTCTCCAATAATATTGCCGAGATATTGAACAACAGTTTAGACCAGTCTTTCTATCCTTGGAGAAGCATCCGTATTCGACGCTCCAAAAAGTGTATTCACCGTCTATTCTCCAGTTCGATTCACGCGTTGGCGCCGAGGCGATCGAGATCCAGAAATCCCGTGGTGAACGATTTACTTACATGATGCCTGGCTGAGCTCAGTTTGGGTCTATCGCACACTGGACATTCGAGGCGGCGAGTATCGCCGATGATGTGTACCCGAGAGCCCGGCACGCGGTGCAACGAGGATGCACATTAAAAACGCATAACCGCCCCGGTAAGGGGAGACGGCACACTTCCGGTGCGGAGTGTATGTACGGACTATAAGGAAGTCGTGAAGAGAATCGATAAGGCCTGGATACATCCGAGACCGTGTATCCAGAGCTGTGCTACTTTTTAATTTCCTCCATTTTAAGGGGTCGCTTTTTAAATTAGAAAGATCCAGAAGTCCACGCGAAATGAAACATTCATTAATGGGAATTAATTGTTACCGCTCTTGCGAAACACCGGTAATTAATGACTCTTAACTTCGGGTGTTCCTAAGGGCCTCAAAGAACCCTTAACTTTTCTCCGACGTTAATTGTTCAAGCTACATTACACACTGTTTTTATTAGTGAACTCGTCAGGCAAACAAACGGACAACAATGGAGCAGACACTCTCTGCTGCATTAACTTCCGGAATTAATTCACGGAACAACAAAAAGGAAAAGCGAAACACAGAAAGAAAAGGGTAAATTAGTTGCTACGAGAAATTCTTTTGTGGGAGGTTTAAAAAGGGTGGGAGAAGGTGTTCGAGATATTACAATAATTCACGTCGTATAAACATTGCCTCTTTAGCCATACTTCCGGTCTCTGTGGCTAGCGAATGCGCGTTCGTTCCGGTATATGCAGAGTACTTACAGTGAACTTCCCATAATTAAATGCTACGCCAAAAGAAAACTCGCTACCGAAACGTATAATAGTTTTTGGACCTTTCTTTAAGAATATCGTATCGTTTCGCAGTCGGGGGTGAATCTTGACACGCGGAAGTCATTTTGGAGTACTATTCGTGATAAAAAGAAATGGCGAGGCAGGGTTGCATAGATCTGTACCAATTTTCAAATTGCCTTTGAGATCCAGTTAATTCTCTGCTGCAGATATTTCTCAAGTTCACTATTGTTACTGATAATACTGTAACAGTTATTGATTTTCGTAATTTGCATTGTTCAGAGTTGTACAAAATTTCTGTACAACACAGGAGTTACTAATTCAAATCTATATTCAGATGGAACACACGTACCGAACCTTTCCTCAACGCTGTTTAACCATAAATTCTCTTAAAACGATTTTAACGCATTATGACATTGCAAATTAATGCCTCTTGTAAAAATTTGACTAGCAGAGGATTTCGAAGCACGAACAACAAATCGGATTATTCGTTACCATCTGAGACATGTACATATAATACTAAATCCTAATTACAAAAAACAATGTTTAGCAATTCCTCAGCCTTTCTCATAGAGCCCATATTTTTTTTTTAGGCGCCACGTAAAAGGGTTCAGATTTGAATCTCCATCGGCCATCAACGAGATGAGGAAAGAAGTAAATATAACAGAATGCCGAAAGATCATCCACCGATTGGAGAACATCTGCAGCGGTCACTATCACGGTCTGACAGATGATCCCGATCTTAGATACGATAGATATGGATGATAATTATTTCGTTTTATCGTCACGTACCCGTCTGCGAGTGCGGGGAATCCATTCCACGGTGTCCGTCCTCGGGCCTGAGCACAGGGGAGAACGTAGGCGCGCTCGAAACGGAAACCGTCGGGGGTTTTTCAGTCTTGTCGTTCCTTATGAGCTGATGCACCGGTGGTGGGCCTGGAACGAACAAGAACGAATCGAGCTGAAGTCGTTCTTCCATTAAAGAACAAATTTGATACTTTAACAAAGGATCACAGGTCGTTCCGAATTTCTGGTTTCGCGATCCATTCACTTTCGACGCGGAATTACTTGGGAATGAAACGTGACTTTGTTCGGGATTGAGGAAATTCTTCTCCTGCTTTTACATCGCTCGATATCGCGTGAGCATTTAATAAATGCGAGCTGACCGAGCGGAATAAAGGAGAACAGGCTGACTCTCCTCCCACTTTGCAGCCGCTATTTCATATTCCCCTGCATCTGCATTGAAACGAGCTAACAAAGAAGATAAAAGTATCATTCTTTTACGACGACGTACCCGGCTTCCTTGCATATCCAACGAAAAGTTCTACCATCGAGAGTCCAACGTGAAGAGTACGAAATACAAGCTACCAATTCATATTCCGAGTAATGCAAGAAATGTATGAAACGCAACGTGATGAATGTATATGTTACGAGTTAATATGAACGATCCGGTGATTATGTATAATTGTCGGTTATTATACACATATGCGTCAATCGACATTTTGCCAAAAGAAAAAGTTGTTCGATATCGCCTCGGGAATCTCCCATATCTGACTCTCCTGTAACTTACGGGACACCACCCTGTGTACAAGGATGAATAAAAAAATTAGCCAAACCTAAAAGCAATTTTAAGAGCAAACACTAATCTAACAATTCGATCTTCCAAAGATCGATCGCACACAGGATGATATGTTTCTTCTCCTCCCTCTGCTCGAAAAGGAAGGACCAAGCGACCAATTTCTTCTAAGGGAGGGGAAATGCATACAAAGGGGGGCGTCGTCGTCTTTCCGAACGGATTCGCATGCACGTAGAATGGACGGAAAGCGGCCGTTCCGCGGCAATAAAATTAGCTCCGCTCACCGGGCCGCAGCGCGATATTTACGCCAGTCGTTAATTTAACGACAATACAGTCAATCAAGTGTCCCGCGGCCGCTATAAAGGCAACGTATGTATGATAAAAAAAAGGGGGAGAGCAACGGGGAAACGCGGTTGGCCCCGGTCCAGCTATGCTTATTGCCGGAATTTTTCCTACACCCTCCACTACCACCCCTCGCGTCTCTCTCTCTCTCTCTCTCTCTCTGTGTGTGTATTTTGTTTGAGAAAGTGGTCATTTTATTCCGTCCGTAAATTCCGTCTATCCGCCGCCGTTGCAGTGCTCCTAGCGCAAAGAGACGAAACTTTTCGCGTGCTCTTCGCTGGAAAGTCTTAAAGCGCCCCTCCTCCCACCAAACCCTTTCCTAAAGCGTTCTTCTTCTTCTTGATTTGTCGGCTGCACGTAGGTATTGGATACTTTTTCTTCAACGCGCGGTATTTGGATTGCGCGCAGGGGTTGGTCTATCTGTCCCCTTTTCTTTGAATAGAGAGAAGGGGTGTATATTATTCACTTGTACTATTTTTTATATTTCCATGCGCTAATCGCTATAGCGCTTAGCTGTAAATGTAGAATCCGCGATGTTCGGTGCCGGAAAGTTTGGCAAGCGAGAGAGAGAACACATGGGGGTGGAAAAATTACTTACGATTAAACTGGAATTGGACACTTTTTTTATCCCCCCTTTCTTGGGGGAATACGCGACGCACGAAATAACGAGGAAAGTTCGCGGTCTAATTAAAATTTGAAATCGTGCTTAGAGGAAGAGCGCCAGAAACCGTCTCTTTGTTAATTTCAATCTTATCTCGCAGAACGACGGATTTGATTAAATCGTCCGAATTTTCTCTTCTGCGGAGTGTATAACAAATCCTCCAAAAGAGTCCAAATTCTCTTAGCATTCCTAGATTAGCACTTCGCGATCACGAGCTGCTATCGTCCCACGTTTCTTTTCACCTCTCCGAAAAGCTTCGGTCGGAAGTCATTCCTCTTTTTTCATCTCCGTCCAGCGACGTCCGTTTCGCGGCGTATGCGTGACGGGGATGGGGCAGGTTATCGTTTGATCGATGAAACAGTTAAAAGCGGCGAGAGAGAGAGAGAGAGAGAGAGAGAGAGAGAGAGAGAGAGAGAGAGAGAGAGAGAGAGAGCGAGGAAGTACAGAGCGGCGGCGCGATAAAGCCGGGCTCCGAGCGAAGAATAGAAAGAAAATAGAGAAACGAAAGGGGAGGAATATATAGGGAAAATGATCTATAGAACGCTGAGCAAAGTAGATCCCGATAACAAAGGACCCCGCGATAAGCCGACGGGATGAGATTGAACCCGCGCCGCGGAGCAAAAAGGACTTTCGACCTGTGACCCCGCTGGGGATTTGCTAACTCCAACCGGATATGTACGCCGAACTCGATTCAATCCTGCCGATTACTGGTTCAATAATATTCCGTCGGCAAACAGAGCCGAGGGTTTCGGGATTTATTATGAACCTAGCTTATCAGCGATGTGTTTTCCTTTTCTTTTTTTTTTTTAATCGCTCGAGTGGACGCACGCTGCCTTAGCAGACGATTCCGCATAGCTGCTCTCCGCGTCCTCGAACGGTTTAATTTTAGTGGCCATAGGTAGAAAAACGATAAAAATATCGCGGAATCGCGGTTTCGTAAACGGCCCCCGGTAAACAAGGTCTGCGAGCGGCTGCAGTAGGGAGGCGAGATGCATATCGCGCCGCGACACATCGCCTCGCCACCGACCGCAACGCGACTGCGACTTTCCGCAAATTTTACACGACAATTTCGAGTCGCGTTACAATGTATTGTTTCAGCCCGTGGCGTTCTAACGCCGATGCGATTCCCTTCGAATCCCAAGTCCGAGGGTTCCAAGCCCTTCGCATCGCGTCGATTCACGTAGCACCCGGAACCGCGACGCGCGTTAATTCGCAGCGGTCTAAATTGCGACGCGTTGATCTTCGAGCACTCAGAATCCCGACGCGTTTACGATTCGTGACGCTCCGAGTTGCAACGCGTTCAATCACAACGCATCGATTCGCACGCTTCCGTGTAGCAACGCGTTTTAACTCCCATTCCATGATTTCCCACGCATCAATCGCCAATCGATCAATCAATCAATCAACTTCACCTTCTCCCCTCTCTCTTTCTCTCTCTCGACCCTTTCCGTTGCAATTGCATATCCCGGCGGTCGGTGACGGCGCGGCGCGGTGTATCGCGTGACGTCAACAACGGCAAGAGGGGCAGGGAATATCAGGCGCGCGAAATCGGGCGACAGCGTGCATCCACTAAAAATAAGGACGAACGTAGAGATTTTGAAACTCACTGAAGCTAGCCGCTGGCTGAGCATGATCCGCGGCCGTGGCTGCGGACGGAGGGGTGTAGCTGCTGCAGTAGTACGGCGGGTGCTCTATTTTGATCGCGTTTATTTGAGGCTGCATGTCGCTGAGGTCATGCAGTATGGATGCTGAAACCAGACACACATTAGCGGTTACGGATCCTCGCGAGTTCGTACGTCATCCGCGCCTCCTCGTCGTCCTCCTCCTAACGTCGTCGTTTTCGTCTCTTAGTTAGTCGTGGTCGTCTTGTCTCGTCTATGTACGGGCTACGATACACGAAGAAATCGCGCTTCAAGACATTCTCCTCGAGAGCCTATCTTCTCCCTTCCTTTCTAAGCTTTAACGAGACTATTAAGGAAGGGGGAGAGCTTTCTGAGTGCACTGCCATGTATTGTTGCAATGGCATTAAAAATTCTTTCGACGCAACGAATGCGAACGATTAATGTAATTAATTGGCATATTTAAAATTTGCACATTCGAATGTACGGGGGATGAAAACGGTATTGCACAGTACATTACAAATATTCCACATTCTGAATAAATTGTTATTTAAGTTGACACTAAATTTTGTCTTGCATCGAGTGTATTAATATAAGCTTTTTCTGAGTACACTGCCATGTATTGTTACAATGGTATTGAAAATTCTCTCGACGCAACGAATGCGAACGATTAATGTAATTAATTGGCATCTTTAAAACTTGCACATTCGAATGTACGGGGGATGAAAACGGTATTGCACAGTACATTACAAATATTCCACATTCTGAACAAATTGTTATTTAAGTTGATACCAAATTTTACCTAGCATCGAGTGTATTAATATAATTTTTCCTTTCGTTAATATAATTCCTTCCAGGATACGCAACAAACCCGAATGTCTGTCTATACACGACCGTATCAAATACTGTAATCGGTAACTCGCTCCACTGAAACTAATCGTTTCCCAGCTTCCTTTCAAAATCCACGTACCTAATTAAACATTATCATAAACAATTCACATTAGGAGTTATTCTTCGTTAGGAGACAGTAACGGCGAAAAAGCGAAGTGGATGAAAGACAGGACTGTTTCAAGGAGGATTCGAGAGCAAGGGTGGGATCGGTTAATTAATCGCGGAGCCGGCCATTAGAATACGCTCCAGTTACACGCTGCGCTGAATCAGCGCCACCGTAAAATAATAGGATTCCAGGTTTGTCGCAGTTGGCGACGCGTAAATATAGGGATCCCCGGTGGCACGACGGTCAACGACCAATTAGCTTGAGCTACTGCCGTGGAATTTGCATCTTGTCTAAGCGACCTGCCCTCGTAAACCCCTGCCGATTTCAATCTTCCGAATGTCCTTTCTACTTCTTCGCCAATTCGCGCGACCATTCTACTATTCGTCCGTTCATCCATGAAGCGGGCAACAATTCATAGCAATAAAATGAAACAGATTTTTTTATTACAGCTGTATACGAATTTTATTATTTACTTTCGATTAATCAAAAACAAGACATCACCGCCCGACTTAAATGAACCCCTCCACGATGTTTCCCCATACATTTACCTGTCAACAACCACCGGATTCCACGGTTAAAACCCACCACCCCCCGGGGGTTGGTATGTTTCTATTATGTCCCGTCTTGCACGTCGCTGAGCGTCACCACCTAGACAGGATATTCTTCTCTACTTCACATGATTCGAGGGAGACCTCCACCCCCGCGGAAATTGCGCCCCTTTTTATCCGGTCTACGTGCTGCGCCTCTCACATCGACCAGAGGGAAAAAAAGCCGGGGAAAATACTGCCCCCTCCCCCCTGCGGGCCTACCATTTTTCCCTGCACGAGAGAGAGTCTCGCGCACGTGTGTGCGGTCGTTGCATTGTTGACGAAAAACCGGTGACGTATCCGGGGGGCGGTTGGAAAAAATTCGTGGAAAATCGCGCACGGCGTCGTTGGGACAGTGATTCGCGTTTGCTTTTTTTTTTCGTACCACTGATTCGCGTTTTTCCAGGGAAAGGCAGCTCTCGGTCCGGCGCGGCGACGGGTCTGGGGAACTTTGAACAAAAATTCTTCCACCCTCGGCTGGGGACGTTAGGGGCGACGGGGAGGCCATTGTGAAACGGTTAACCCCCTGTGGTGGAGAACCGGATTCCGGACTGATGGCGGGACGATGAACAATAATTCTGTTTCATTTAATTTCCCGTACGAATTCTCACAATTCTTCCGCTTTCGATTGTGCAAAATTTTGCGGATGTTACATTGCGTGAGATATTTTGTGGATACGGGTTGAAGTTACCGTTGAAGTGCATTTACAAGGATTTAACGCAATATTCCTTGGCCATATTTTCCATTCCCCTCAATCGAGGGGGTATGTTAGAAAAATCTGCTCGGCAGAAGGGAGAGACAGAGGAGGGGTTAGACGAGAGAAAGAGATGCTGCAAGGCTCTCTCTCTCTCTCTCTCTCTCTCTCAGCAGCCTCAGAGGCCGTGAGCATTGTTCCCCGTCTATTAATACACCGGGTTGCATACTAATCTCCTGCCACGGTGACGCGGAGGACCAAGGGGTAGGGAATGGCAAAAAGCGGCGGAGGAGGAAGAGGGAGGAAGAGTGCAGATGCATACACACGCCGAGGCGTTTCGAGGCTCGCGCCGCCTCTCAATACACGCTCTCCTGCCCTATTATTCCATTTAGCGGCGGTGCAACGCGGCGGCTCTTTTTTAAAACGAGGATTCAATGAAAATTGATTTAGAGTTCCGCTGGATAATCAACTCGACCGGTAATCGATTACTAGAATACCTAATCAGTATACAATTACCTGCGCGACAAA
The DNA here is from genome assembly GCA_023838395.1 of Holcopasites calliopsidis. Classification (NCBI taxonomy): domain Eukaryota; kingdom Metazoa; phylum Arthropoda; class Insecta; order Hymenoptera; family Apidae; genus Holcopasites; species Holcopasites calliopsidis. The sequence continues at coordinate 786,200 of JALHAQ010000025.1, forward strand.
GGGGAATATTTCACAGCTTTTTAAACCAAAATTTGTCAGGGTTTAATTAAGGGATGATCTGTGATTTTATATACAGGGTGTTCGGCCACCACCTGTCGACATTTCACGGGGCGATCGCCGAAGTGATTCTGAACAACGTTTTCCTGTACGAAAATGCTGGTTGAGGCTTCGTTTTTGAATTCTTAACGAAAAACGCTGGACCAATCAGAGCCGCGCAATCACCCGAGAGGGCGCTTAAGACCGCGATCGTCTCTCGGCCGAGGGCGCGCTCTGATTCGTCGGTGCTTTTCGTTTAATAATTCAAAAAACGCCGTCTTAACCAGCATTTTCGTACAGGAAAACGTTGTTCAGAATCATTTCGGCAATCGACCCCTGCAATATCGACATGCAGAAGCCGAACGCTCTGTATGTATGCAGGATTTTTTATATCGATTCCATGCAGCTTCGTTAAAAAAGATAACTAGCAAGCAAAGGTTCCGATGGACATGATTTAACAGTTTATGAGATCCCTTCAGTTTGCTACGTATTCGAGGGAAACTTGGCCGAGCGATTATCGGTGACTAATAGAAGAGGAACTGGGAAGACTGGCAGCATGGCCAGAGTCAGTTCCTGTATACGCTCGTGACGGAAATTGGCAGACAATGTCGGGCAATAACACTTAGCTTCATCTGTTCTACCAATGGAACCGCTTCAGAGGACCAATAACCTCCCCCTTTCCATTATTTCATTAATTGTTTCCAGAAAGCTGCAAAGAAACCTTCTACATTGCATTCCGCTAGGATACAACAGTTTTTTGAAACATTCCTTTGAAGAACGTGAAGTTATAAAATCGAACTTCCTGTTTCCTATTCATACAGGGTAGCAATTGTTGAATAAGCGGCGTACGGGTACAATCATTTTCTGATCGAATTACACCCAACACAGAGATTTGTATACTTCTGCTGCATTGCACACGCGAACGCGTGTGCCAATCGTTCAGCAGGCCCTTGATATCGAAAGAGGAGTGTAAAGTAGCCTCAGGTATGTCGAAAGGATAACCGAGAGACGAGTGGAATCATGTTCCACGTCTAAGAATAGCGCCTCTAACGGTGAATCAGCTACATCGGGTAGTTCAGCAACGATGTTACGCGAAATATTAGATAATTTTATAATGATTTTAATGGAAAAGGAAAGTGGAAAATTGTTGTGATCGAAGCTGGAGGTACGTAAAGCGTATAAAATGTATCGCTGAATATTCGAAGGAGTTAGAAGGGATTCGATAAATTAATTCTGAAAGGCTTTTTTTTTGAACATATGGATATTACCCTAAGTAGATCACGATATTATTTATAAATTAATCGTTCCAATAATCCGTCCCCGATTCAATTCGTAAACCCGCGTGACAGTGGAGCGAATTTCCTGCGATCATCGTACAACGTATCATCTACAGGATGCTTTCAAAAGGTTTCCCAGATATTCGACTCGTTGATTACCTTTCGAAAGCATCCATTTGTATAATCCAAGATCGGCCCGCGCTACAAAACTCTTTGTTTCCCCCGGCAACCTAGAGAGATCAGTCTGTCCATGCAAGAGAAGATGAAGAGAGGAAGAAATCTTATTCGTCGTACCTTTTGAAAGCATCCAGAGCTCCTTGGAGCTGAAGACACCTGTCGCAAGGATCGTGTCATTGCAGACAACACCGTTATATAGTTCGTGGTAGCCTGCACCTGGGAACATAACCCAGTCTAACATGAGGCGATGCTCGTTCGCCCGAAAGTTCGGCGAACTGATTCTCGAAATCGCGCGAGACTCGAAAATAGAAAAAAAGTAATGAGAAAGAAAAAAAAAGAATGACATTTGGTCGAATTTTATGATAACTGATGATCCATTTACCTTTTCGCCGCCTCTCTTCCTCCTTGCTCGCATTGCAGATGCCATTTAGGACCTCTGTAACAATACAAGAGGATTCGCAAATTAGTTCCCTTCGTTTCCATCTTGGCAAGCATCATTCAGAATTTCGAATACGAGCTTTCGATTCACCGTTGCGCCCTTTAACGGTCCACGCTGCGCTTGAAGAAGTATTTCCATCGTTCGAGTCGATCATTTTCGCGGTCCCAGAGCGGGACCGGACGAACGCGGTATTCTCGACGCGCGTCCCATCTCACCTTCGCTTGTCGCACGGTGTTTTATATCGCGGTACCTTACGCAAATCTCATTACGCAACATATCACCGAAATACACGAGAGCCCGGAACGCGTTCGTGTTCGACTTCTCGATAGAGAGACAGAGGCGAATAGAAAGGCCGCACTGTACACGTGTGTACGTATATATTTCAGTGTACGTGTTAGAAATTGCGCGAGGAGAAGAGACGGTGGGAAGATGGATTTTCTTCTGCGCGCGAATAGAGATTCGGAAGAAACGTTTCGTCGAAATTTCGTCGCGGCACCCTCGATCCTGCACGACCACGAAAAACCAACGAAACCACCGCTTATAAATAGGCGTTAACAAACACACACGTTCACTCCTCGGGTTATTTTTAATTGCAAGTCAACGTTATATCGCCTCTGTTGACTACGCCACGATAAATCGACCCCCTCCTCGAACGCGAATTTCGATTGCATTATGCCTAGAATAAATGTAGGCTAATAAATTGTCCGGTTATACCGTGGGTTTGTTAAAGGATTAATTAATGGGAACCGAGTAATTATAGTATTAACGCAGGCATCAAAATTAAAAAAGGAAATACTGTAAAAGAATTTTGCTCCCGCTGCTCGCGAAATTCGATTGCATTATGTCTAGAATAAACGCAGGCTAATAAATTGTTGGGTAAAACTGTGGATTCGTTAAAGGATTAATTATAGGATTAAAGAAGCGATCAAGATTAAAAAAGGAAGTATCGTAAAAGAAGTTTGCTCTCGTTGCTCGTGAAATTCGATTGCATTATGTCTAGAATAAACGCAGGCTAATAAATTGTTCGGTAAAACTGTGGATTCGTTAAAGGATTAATTATAGGATTAAAGAAGCGATCAAGATTAAAAAAGGAAGTATCGTAAAAGAATTTTGCTCTCGTTGCTCGTGAAATTCGATTGCATTATGTCTAGAATAAAAGCAGGCTAATTAATTGTTGGATAAAACTGTGGATTCGTTAAAGGGCTAATTGTAGGATTAACGAATGGATTAAGATTTAAAAAGGAAGTACTGTAAAAGAATTTTGCTCCCGCTGCTCGTTAAATTCGATTGCATTATGTCTAGAATAAACGCAGGTTAATAAACTGCTGAGTAAAACTGTGGGTTCCTTGAAGGATTAATTATATTTATTATGGGATTAATGAAGAGATCAAGATTAAAAAGGCGGTATCGTAAAAGAATTTTGCTCTCGTTGCTCGCGAAATTCGATTGCATTATGTCTAGGATAAACGTAGGCTAATTAATTGTTGGGTAAAACTGTGGATTCGTTAAAGGATTAATTATAGAATTAAAAAAAAGATCGAGATTAAAAGTATTGTAAGAGTATTCTCCATTCGTCACTCGCGAAATTCAATTTGATGATATTACGAATCTCCACTTTACCAAATCGAATGCTCCATTTCTGTTTAACCTTTTTCGTCTTTTTTTTCAAGTGCGTCTTCAGTTAGAAGGGAAATGGAATATCTTTGAATTTTCTTGGGTCGCGTTACGGTGCGATGAGCTCGTTCTCCCGTGGATCGATCGCGACACCGAAGGAGCCGCTAGTAGAGTAGCAGTAAAATTAGTCGGACAACGGTCAGGTGCGACGCAGAAATTTCAGCAGGCACCGACAGATGCGCTCGCTCTTGGAACAATAATAGAGAATGGTCTTGCTAACACCATCCGATCCATAAGTGCGTATAATTTTGCGACGACACTCAAGGACAGCCATCTTGCAAGCTTTTCCGAGAGTCTCTTCGAAAAGTATAAACGGAAGAAGCTCGAAGGCTAAATGATAATGAATAAGTCGTCGAAAACGTAAAGCTTTTGATACATCTATACATTTTGGGAGGGGGGCGAGGGGGGGGGGATTAATCGCAAGAATATACAATGCAAGTATTCGCGATGGCACGAATGAAAATCAAACGCACAAGCGTGCACGCTGTTCGAGAGAGAGAGAGAGAGAGAGAGAGAGAGAGAGAGAGAGAGAGAGAGAAAGGGAGGACACGCTACAAGATGTCCGTCGCCTATTTATTTATAGAGCGAGCACACACATCGGCACGCATGGTCACATGCTCGCCTTGCACATCACACAGAAACAAGCAAATAAATGTATTCGTAAAACGCGCGAGCGTATCGTCGAGTGCTTGCACGCGTCTCCCTGAAGAGCGCGTGAAGAATCAAGAAATCAATTAGGGAGAATGAATGTGAAATCAAATTTACTTTCATTAAAAGAAGTTACATGAATTTTGGGGATACTATTTAAAATACTTCTACGAGGGGAAAGATAAGCTCCTTGACTGTAAGCAACCGCAACGAGATTCATTACATTTTCCCGGATCCGAAAATGATAAAAACGAAGAAGCTGACAAAGATCCGATGTAAATGAAATAATAACTAGCGCCAGAATTATTTCCGATTCATCGAGAGAACTGAACAGAAGAATGTAGGAATAGATGGGACATAAATAAAGCCACGTGGAGCCGTTTGAAACTTTGTCTAAAAGGTTTCCCGAAAGTCTGTTCCGGCTGTCGCCGGATTATCGGGGAGTCCATACAGCGGTGGCTCTTCCTACGGACTTTTCGCGGCGGCCCGTCTAAAACGGACCTCGCCTCTGCCGCAGAGGCATCGCGAAAATGCGATGCGCCCGAGAGCGACACGCGTCGAGGCACCTGTCCTCTCTCTAACACTTTCATAGGAGGCGATGATACTTACGCAACCAGGCGATATTTAGCTCTTAGGGGCGAATCGCTCAGCCGCGCTTACGAATTACGAGCGGCACTAATTTTTTCCCCTCGGTTCAAATCGAATCTATAACACCGTCCCTGGATTAAATACTCGGATAAATATTCCTCGCTGTTTTGCGGCATCGATGATTTTTCTATATTTTTAGTTTATTCCTGTTTAATTGCCTTCTACCAATAATATTATAGCTGCGCCGCACTTGGAATCGATCGATCAAATTATCGTCCACGAGAGAAAACGTTTTCACGATCCGACAGACCCTGGCAGCAATAAGAATTGAAATATTGGGCATCCCTGGTCCTCTAGCGTCCCCGCGCACTTCCCTTCTATAATAATACCCCGTCTATTAGGTCAGTCGAAACGAACGGAGCAAGTGTCTACTTTTAGCATACGTCGACGTGGCGGATAATCCGAAAGGGTCGCAAGTAGCGAAGCCTACGCTATCCGCGCCACGCCTTGGCAGCCAGCGAGTTTATATTATTGTGGTGCCGTGTATATTTACAGAGGGCCAGGAATTTTTATTATGTTGATCGTGTTCGCCGTCGTGCACCGTCGAACAGCTTCCTTCTTTCCCCATCAATTACAGGGTCAACAGGGGAAAATCAATTAATTCTCTATTTTTTGCTCATCGTTCGTCCTTATCACTGTATGCGCAAGGATTTTGGGAGAATTGTTTCAAGAGGACTTTTTAACGGATCACTAGAAAGTTTTTAATATTTCAGTCGCGGGCTAATTTATTATACCCCATTTTCTAAATTGAGAAATTATCATTCAGGTTCACTGGCCATTGGAATAAAGTGCAGAGGAGATTCTTACGATAAGTAGCTTCCATCCGTTAAAGTCATCCGCTACGGTTGCACGGAAATTTATGGATGCAGCGTAAAAAGTGTGTTCCAGAGGGAGAGATTTATTTTAAGAAACCGAAGGTCCTGAAAAAGTCTCGCGCATAGATAGAAATATTAGATTTGACTCTAGCTTCGGACACTCTAATCTCATTAATAGAACACGTGACCCAGAATCGGCCGTTCTATATTAGATTCTTCTCGAATAGTAGCAGCAATTCATTACTGGGCTATAGCACTCTTTAGATAACCGTGTCATAGTCATTAATTAGTCGCACAACGTTCTGCATTCAATACATTTGCAGTTACGATAAATCCGCATCTCGCGCGATAAACAATTAACGTCCGGACAAATTTTGTAAAATATTCTATAAACATTTTACGGATCGTTCCGACATTCTTACACTTGTCATTAAATTGTTTGATCGACTAGACAAAAATGATTGTCCTCCAGAAATCTATCGAACCTTTAATTACTCCAGAAGACCGACTGGTACAATATTAAATCCGCGGTGCAGGAAACTTCCTGCCGTCTCCCCTGTTCCCTTCGAAACGGTGAAGAATAAAATCGCCACGTGCTTTCCATTCATAGGACGAAAGAGAAAATGATCGACGGGGGCGACGAACGGTCTGGAGAGTGCCTAACCTACCCCATGTCTTGGCAGCCAAGCGATTTTTTTTGTTTCCTCTTCGTCTCTTTCTCGTAGGTGGTGAGCGGTAGGCCTGGCCAATTTTTGCGTCAACCACCGGGCAGTAAACATTAGAAAGTCGGCTGCCAAGGAGCGTGTTAGCGAGCCACGGGTTCGTAGCCTCCGTGAACGCAGGGAGCGAGAGATGAGCGGCCAGAGAGATTCTGACCGCGGCGCGAGCGTGGCCAGGGGCGAAGACGCGCTTTCTGCCAGGACGCGCGCGTACGGAAGTGAGTCAGCCGGTTCGACGAGACCGAACGAAAGAGGCGTACGCTCGCCAATCCGTGGATCCTTTTGCCAGCCGATCGATCGAACGGCGTCGATCGATCGCTAGACGGGTACACCGGGCGTGGAAAGGAATATCTTTTTTATCATCAATTCGAACGCCTTGAGTTTTTACCAGGAGATGGAAGAACTGGTTTACTAGATATCCTGCTTCCGTCGTTCTGAAGAAACCGAAATTTCCAAAGCTATAAAACAAATAGCGACAATTATCCTTTTCAACTTTCTGACCTGAACTTACAATGGAAATTTAAAAAATGCCTTTTATAGATCCAAACAAGATATATGCACCCTGAAGATTTTATCCAAATCGGTTAACGTTGCTCGGAGCTGTAAATGTTTGAAGATCGCACATAAAAGGTGGATAATCGCAGATATCGGCCGAAGCCAGTGATTTTCAACTTACTTTGCGATCTTTAAACGTTTATAGGTCAGAGCAACGTTAACCAATTTGGATACAATTTCCAGGGTGCATGTATCTTATTTATGTGTCTAATTTCCATTATAAACTCAGGCAAAAAGAACTTGAAAGAAGTGGCTCTATTTTCTTTGTACTTTCAAAAATCCTGATTTTTTACAGAACGACGAAAACAGGACATATATGAAAGTAGTCCTGTCTCCTTGTAAAAACTCAACTCGTCTGGATCAATTATAAAAAAGATATTCCGTTTTGAAGAGTGTACCGTAGTTTCTTGTATCCCTGCCTCCGATCCAAGACGGTGGATAAGAAGGGATGATTATTTAGGGTAGCAGAGAGTGTCGTAATTCAGAGAAGTTTTCGGAATTTCGGGGTAACTTGGAATACTCGATTTGTATATCCAGCCCCTATAAAACAAAACTCAATTCCATACCGATTCCGATCACCGTAGAATCCGCCCTAGAATGCCCAGAAGTGGAGGGGGCGCGTCGGGTTAGATTCATCGGTCCATGGAACGCGAAACTATCGAATACCTTGGACGGTGGACAAGATCGCCTATTCTTGAGACCGATCCTCGGAGATGCCCGCCAATCGAACCGTTATAGATCACCGCCTCGGTTTCCTGCGATGGTCCCCGTCCTCCCGAAAGTGGGAAAAACGAACCACGGAAGAACGAGCTCCCGCGATCGTTGCATAGGGGCTCGCGCCATGGAAACAGTGGCTCCGTTTACTGCACGGGGGATAGGAGGGGAGGGGGGGGGGCGAGTGAAATTGGCGTAGCGTTCCAAGAAACTTTGAATCGAAGCCGAGTGTCGTCGAGTGGACACTTTGAATGGACGGATGTGCGAGTGAATGAACGCGGCACGCTCGATTCAGACCACCACCCGCCTCCTTCCTCTATCCGTCTCTCTGTCTTTCGTTGGGTCGAGCGGATCGGCGACAACCACCGTCCAGCGATTCCCGTTGGGGGGTGAAGGTGACTGCGACGCGTGGCGATTAGGTGAATGGTTTTGTGCACTGACGAGGGGATCGACGGGGTGCGATGGAAACGGGATACTTTGTGGCCGAAAGGGTTCCGGGATAGATTAGGGTGAAGAGGGAGTGCAAGATTTGTAAATTTAGTAACGGAAGAAGGAAATTTTGATAGCGGAACTACATGGAAGTTGCTGAATGTTTCTATTCCGCGCAATTTGTACGCTTCATGGACCTAGTTTTTTCTTCTTTAAACCGTTTAATTAATTAATTAGCAGCCCGTGTACCCTTCGGTAACAGACTTCACGAATGGAACAGCTGAGCACGCGTGTCTTTCAACGAGGAGAATTCTGTGATACTTGGAATTCATTCGGTGAACAACGGCCAACTGGTACAGTGTCAAACGTTTCACCAGCGGAAGTGAGATCCACGTTCCAAAAAAGCAAAGCGTTCGAAGCATCCGCGGGCGTTGACCAACGAAAGCTTTACCTTCGCTGTTAAACGACTTAAGGGAAGGAGCTGAAAGGTGTAACTCAGAGCGAGGGACCGGGGTGAATTCTAAGAACATCAATTTTCTCCGAGAGAATCGATGGAAAAGGTTTCGTTAATCGCACGGCTATATCGTTGGTTATCCCTTACCGTGGCTGGTGATAAAATTGGCGAGGTAGAGATCGAGTTCCCGGACGGAGACGTTGATGTGATAGGGGTTGACGCAGAGGCCCGGCTGAGCACATTCCGCAGTCTTCTCCAGCCGTTCCCCGTCCGTCGACTCCAACGGAATTGCCTTGAAGAGGATCACCATCACCAGATCCAACCTCCATACCTACGACAAAGCGACGGGACTGGCGTTATTGGCCGAGGATCGAGCGCCATCGAGGACCCGATTCGATTTCCCCTAGCCCCCATACAGGCTGTTTCGCTACCACGTGCAAATGTCTTAGAGAGCGGTTGCTGACGCGATTCCGAACAACTTTTTCCTTCGCCAAAATGTTGCTTAACGCTTCGTTTTTGAATTATTAACGAAAACAAACGCTGACCAATCATAGCGCACGCTCAGTGGAGAGAAGATCGTGATACGCTCAAGCGCGGCCTTGAACACTCTCGCCGCTGAGCGCGCGCTCTGATTGGTCAGCGTTTTTCCTTAAATAATTCGAACACGAGGCTTTAACCAGCATTTTGGCAAAGGAAAATGTTGTTCAGAATCGTCTCAGCAATCATCCGTTAAAATATTTGCATGCGACAGCGAAACACCCTGTATATGGGCTTCCTCCAGCTCATGTTAGATTTATTTTAGTGTAGCTTTAATGATTTAATTGATCGGATAGATTGGGCAGAGAATAACTGGGCGAACCTTATCAGCTTGACGCAGGCAATCGATGCGACGCATTTTGCCCTTCTGATCGGGATTGCTTAGGACACACATGGCTGGCCTCTTCCCCGTGATACTCAGAACGAAGTCCTCTCGGTACTCCTGCGTGATATCCTTTCGTAGCTTCCCTAAAAGCCGCGAGGCCCATTTCTGTTTCACCTCCAGCTTCTCGTTCTGAAACACGATCATTTTTTTCTCGATCAAATATACAGTTACGTTCACTGGCTCGCTTTGTAACTGGCCATGTCCATGCCAAATCGATCACTGTTTGGCTATCGACATCAGGCATTTCGTTCTAAATGAAATATATTGTAGTACATACGAAACTAGAATGGGCTGAAGTCGTCATTCAGCTTTCTTGGAAATTGTTTAAAAAGTACGGACCTCTAGGTTTTGCAATTTCTGCCCATTCTTTGAGAAAGCAGGCTGGCTTTTGAATTTTTATCATGGAAACTACTGAACCGATTGAGATCGTTTTTTCTTTCATTTCAAACTAGAAGCTTCGACTGATCGCAATATATGTTTTTAAAAAATAATTTTATAAAACAATAACTCTTTTAATAAACCCGAAGCTTTTCATTTCATTATACATTCTTCTATATCTAACTTTTATATAAATCTGAAATTCCCCACTTCTTTCAGCCTGCAGTCTGCAGTTTATATACGCGAAGTTGCCCCAACCGACACAGACTCATAACTCGAGTTCCTAAATCATTCTGCCGATCCCTCTTATCGCGCACTTATCATTCGATCATCAAAGGCACGCGATGAGAACGCAAGGAGCAAACGTCCCACGCTCGACTTTTCTCTATATCGCGAGAGAAAAGTCAATTGGCATTCGAAACTCGGTAAACCCTTCCTCGTTCGAGGGTGAAATAGGGGCTGATGCCTGCTACACGACGAACCGTCGTAAACGGGCGAGCATATGCCGGGGACGAAGTTTCCCTTGTATATCGGTGTTCGGTGGCAGCTGTTGATCTCCGAAGTTCCGCCGGTTTACAAGCTCCGTGCGATGGCTCGGGACCAAAGCGACGCTGACCTCAAACCAGTCGTCGAATATGCGGGACCACGTCCCCGCATGTCCACTCTTTCTCCCCGTTCCGCCCCTTCTTTGATATCGCGACCTTCCCCCGTGCAATTCTAAAAATTAATCCGTACTTCCATAATCCGGGACTTCGAAGGGTTACAATTGACCTTTGAGCCGCAAATTTACTCGAATCCGAAATTCTCCGCAAATCGGAATCCGCAACGTTTTTGCGAAAGCCCACGCGGAATAAAATTCCATTGGGCGCGGGCCGTCGTGTTTCAGTCCGCGTGGAAATCTCGGGACGAAGTTGGTCGCGTCGCGTCGCGCGTCGACCTGCGCGCCGACTCTGTCCCCGCCAGTTTTATTCACATCACGCCCGCGGTCCCCGCTGGAATAGCAAATGGGCGCACACGGGTGCATAAGGTCCCTGAGAAATGCGTCGAAAGCGCGCGGAATGCATCGACGCGTTGCGACGCGGCGGCGATATCTATCCCGCCTCTGCCTAGCCCCTTTCTGTCACGCACGTGCGAGTTACTTTTGCCCCGACGAGAAAAACCGCTGCCACGTTTCAGTGTCCACAGGTCTCCAGGATTCTCGATAGAACGGGGGATGTTATCGCGATGGTGTTCAAGTTGCGGGGGATGGAATCGGGGGTCGGCTTGGACGCGATGATAATTATTTCGAATACGTTGCATTTATCAAAACGACAAAATTGAAAAAATAGAATTAGAAATTAGAATAATTAAACTGAACGATTGGAAAAAGTTTGGTGATTGGTTTAGATTATGATGAAAATAAAGATATTAGAATTATTAGTAAATCATAATATCGAACGCCACCCTAATTCGACGAGAATAATCTTCGATCTACAAATTAACTTGCATCGGCCAACGAATAATTACCATCGATAATAATAATAATAGTAACGTAATAACATCCTTCACTCGTCATATATCACTGAGTCTCCCACGGAACCATAACCTGGCCCAAGAATCTCATCGAGATAAGCACCGTTAGGCGACGTTAAAGACACGTCGCAAAGACTACGTTTCCCAGAGCACAGAGGCTCTTAACACTGGGCAAAGCGGTAGCGTTTTTCGCGCACGTGAAAATTTCAGGCACGTCCCGCGAGTCTCGCGCACAGAAATGTCACACAGAGACGGAGACGGACAGACGGAGACGCGTGCGTGCATCGGTCGGAGCCAACTGTGGGAGAGACCTGGCTGCAGTTACGGTGCATCCTGCATAAACCCGATCAAGTATGCCAAGTGTGAAGGAGGATCGCGAACGCGAACCGAGTACCGTGACATGCGTGTATGTGCGCCTAGGCGCGGCAGGCTTGCCTCGTTCACGCCGCCGATTTCTCGCGATACTATTCCAGTAACGATATACGTGCTCGACGGATCCATCGTGTGCGCATAGCTTCCTTGGAAAACGATTCGAATGGCGATTGAAAGAGATTTAATATGAAACAGTTGGGGTCGGATGGAAAATGATTAATTATTAGGTGTATGCAAAGGTTTTAGTCTTTTTTCCCCCCTCAATTTCCTTCTATTTACGCAGAACAAATGCATGAAAAATTAGTGTTCCAAATATTTCCCCTCATTCTCTACGAATCTCCCCATCTATTTGGCAAGCTTCGGATTCCGTCGCGAAAAAAATGACATTAGTCTGGAGGTAATGAAATCATCGAGACATTTACGTGTTTCTGCAACATTTCGAAAGTGCTGCACCGACCTGAATAGATGATAATCCGTCGGCGCCAAATCTGACACGTCCAAGCAGCGTTTTTTTCCTTGCTGGAACTCGCATCGAATGCACTGCCGAATATACAGAGTTTCGTCACTCGTTTCGCGCTCGTTGTTGTTTCGCGCCGTTATTGTTTCTTGTCGATCGCGAGGTGGGCGTTTTAGATAGATCAAGACCAATCAAACAAATGCATGGAAGGGCGGGAAGTTTTATCAATTAAAAGCAACTCCACATGAACGCTTAAAAAAAGACTAACTTTTGCATACACCTAATAGAAACGGAGAACTTGTAGGTCCTTGGATTTCCCAATAAATCTGTTAATTAAATTAGCTTAATAGCTACTTTAAACACGCGAATCATTAAGATAATTAAATTCTACAGGGACAACTTTATTACGAAAGCCGGGGGAAATAATTGCTCGTAATCTAATCTTGTATCTTCTATAATTGTTAAATTATTTCAAGTAAATATAGGGTGACCCGTAACTGGTGGTACAACCGAACAGGGGATGATTCTACGTGAAAAAGTAAGTCGAAAATGTAGAATAACATTTTCTCATTTGACGCTTCGTTTGCAAAAAGGTCGACTTTGAACGTTTGCTTGGCCCGCATGCATGTTGGCTAATATGTATTTTCACTGGCACTTGCGTTGGATGATTTTTAATTTCACGACTGTCCATAACCACGATAACATCATTCGATCTATAGACAATAACTTTGGATAAGTTTTACTTCTTTATTATACACGTTGGACAAAGCTGAAGAAGATTGTTCGTGTATGATAAACTTGACTATTTCAGAAATAGTTCAAAATGTTTGTCATCGTTTTGGCGATATGATTTTCTGCTGTAATTTCTATTATATTCTGGTGCCTTACTTCATTAAACGGCTGAACAATTTTCTGCTTCAACCGCTAACACTTTTCTTGGAAGCGAAGCGTCAAATAAAAACATTTTATTCTACATTTACCGATTTGTTTTATTCACGTGGAATTACCCCTTTTCCGTTTGTACCACCAGGTACGGGACACCCCATATATCGAAGAACATTTTATCCCTTTGCGCTCCGAATTATTTTTCAATTTTGTGGCCAATAGCTCCCCTAGTATTGTAAGTGTCTTATTCGAAATTTACTTCAAAGGACAGTTGCTTGACTTTTCTTTTTTACTGATGATATTAAATATAGTTCTCAATCTTTGTGTAATTCATATTTGTGAAACTTTTAAGTGTATTATAAAGTATAAGGCATGTTTAAATCGGCAATTTAAAAATGTCGAGTCACACTCGACAAAGGATTGCAAAGGGTTATAGGACAAAGAGACCAGTACCTGACGCAAGCCACAAATGTAGGGAGGAGCTGCTATTTCACTGGCCGAGTTTTCCCAGTGGGACTGGACTATTCGCCGCTGAAATATTCTCTGGAAGTACCCCGGAGTAATTCTCTTGATCGTGATGGACGGAGAATGCCGTAGACTCGACGGAGTCCGGCATTGAATAAAAACCGTAAGTTTCTCCGGGTAAATAAATCTCCGGATGGTGGTTCATTTTTATGCTTTTCTCTCTGTACGACGTTCACGTACACTGCGCTCGGCCGGACCGTCTCTGTTCGAGCCCCGAACCGGCCCGGCCGGAGCAATCGAATTCGTCTCACTTGGAGGGCCAACGAGCTCTCCCTCGTTACATTAGACTCAGTGAAATTGAACGTAAATACCGTCGAGGAGAGGCTCTGCGAAGCGCTTCTGGCCCGTCGGTTCGTCGCTTTTCGCGTGATTATTCCGCACCGAACAACGGCCCCTCGTCCCCTCCAATTCTTTCTCCGCGAAATCGAGGAGATTCGCTGCGACTCTCTTTCGACCGGATAGCTCTCAGTGGAGGAGTTTCTCTCTCACGGTCGACGCGAGAGAAGAAATCGTGCGCGATGGTAGATTTTTCCAAGAGCTCGCAAGCGCGCCCGCGACAACCGTTCAGCCTTGAAGGGAAGGCTCGTCCGCGGGAGGAGAAAAAGAAAAGGAGGCCGGGAACGGATTCACAAAAGCGGCGGCTATTTCGGGGACAAACATCCCGGGAACGCGGGGACGACATCGAAACGGAAGTGGCGTGCAGAGTGGCTTAAAGATGGAGCCAGAGGTAATCCCGGGGAAGTGAGGCAAGTCTCAATCGCAATATCCACGAGAAACAAAGCCCGCGTCGAGAATGGGGAAAGGAAACGAAAGCGCATACACACGGCTAAGCAGTGGAGGAGACTTGAAAGGCAGGCGAGGAAGAAGAAGAAGTTGGTCCGCAATTGTTTGGAACGCGGAAGAACATCGACGCTCTCGGCCATCATTTTTCTTAGTCCCGTTTTACATGTCTTTCCATTTACGTTTATATGAGCACTGGGAGGTAAACGGAAACAGGTTGTTGCTTTTTCTCGACGGACACACAATTTCTTGTGGCTGGAGGGGGAGATGTCTCGAGGGAGAATTCTCCCCTAAGGCTACTTCGGAAGTTCTTGGAAATCTCTGTTACGTGTGATCTAACATCAATTTTTATGTAGTTACATTTATCGAAAATAAAGAAAGTTTTTTTTTCTAATAAAAAGGACGTTCACATCTCTATTACTACATTTTTATCAATGACTTTCGAGTAAACTAAAATACATATTATTTGTTCTAACCGAGATGCCGTCCAATCAAATTACGGGCCCCCACCTGCAGTAACATGCTCCGTCATTATTGGTTGGGTCTGTTACCTCCTAAGTCTGCCGCGTGCCCGTAGCAGTGAAATGGAAAAATCGAGATGGACAGCATATGTTTTTGTTTGACTGCCACGACACAAGCGTCGGCGCGACTGGGTGAAATTAGGAGACGCAAAAGGCCTACCCCCTTGCCCCTGTGTCGTTCGTTTTGTGGAGGCACATTTGGAGCTCGGCATCTCGGTTGGGACAAATAATATAATATAGTACATATAATATATATTATATAAAATAACATATAGCGTCTAAAATAATATAGACAATAATGTACTACTGCACACAGATATAATTTTTAAAATAGTTATATCCATTAATTGGTGAATCGTAGCAAGAAAAGTGGAGGCATTTGGGAAATACAAGTCTCGCATCGAGAGTGGCTGGGAGATACAGACGCAACAGCTGCCGGCGATTTATTTTGGATGTGCCGCGAGCTTTCAGCTTTGGGACGGTTCAAGCAACGCGAATATATGACACCCGGTGACACGGTGCATACCTGTCGCGGACGGAAAAGAAGCCACGCGTGTGTCACGTTCAATTCCCATCGACGTAACTGCTGAACCAGTATTCGCGAAAATTGGATCCGCTTTAATACCTATCCGAACAATCCTCACTACCTGCACTTATTGTTTCCTGTGTGATATTTCCTTTTTTTTTCAAGCAACTTTTAATTAGTCAAATTCGATTAAATTCGAACCGAACAATCTAATTACCAGCCTTAGTAATTTAGCCAAACGTTTGCCATCCGCTGTGCAAGCAGGGTAAAAAGGCAGAGGAAGTTGAGTGGAGGAAAGCAGGCGTCGGGTGACCAGAGTGGAAAGTTCGACGGACAAGTTTCGCAAAAGATTTCGCCCTACCCCTTGTCGCCTGTGTAGTACATAATGCTCCAACGCTTGCACCCTTTTATGACAAGCTTTATCTTCTAACAAAACACTGCTCTTTCCAGCAAAAGATGCACTACATCGACGAGCATTATTAAAGAAATTATAGCAATCGAGGCGCAAGTGAAATATTCTCAACGATTCTTCTATCTCGAAATCAAGGGTTGATATTATCATTCTACAGTTTTTGATGAGATCTAAAGACACATTGCGATTAATTTCCATTCATACTGTGAGAAATATATCAATAACTACCTTCGTATTAAAACTGCAACAAGGTGTACAAAGTATTTCGAGGATTCGAAGGGTTTCGCGAACAAAATAAATCCCACTAAAAATATGCTTTCCACCCGATTCTGCTTAACGAAGCCACCCTGTATAAAAGCTGCATGTGCATCGTCCAGTTCCAACGATGCTCCGTGTGCGAGTATCTCGGCGGTAAATGTGCTCCACCCGGCGCCGCCGCCGCCACCCCCCTCGTGAGAGAGGAAAGGGTTGACCCCGCTCCGAAAATGCTCAACGGCCACGTTGCCATCGTTCCCGACCGCCTCCACCTTCCGCCGTCGCGAGCGGCTACGGCCACGGAGGCTCACGAGCTATTTTCAAGCGCGGGAAATAAAGCGGAGACTGCATTTTTAGCCTAACGGCCGACGGTCAGCTCGTTTTCGTCTTTCAATTCTCGCGGGGGTCGGCGCAGAGGCGGAGGGTGGAACGGGACGGTAAGGGGCTGTGTCTCCACGATGGGGTTAATTGGAGTTGTGTAATCGAGCGCAGCCGACAGGATCGATGCTGGGTCACGTTTCTTTACTTTCGATCGAGGACTACGGCTTGAAAATTGCTAAGGGTGGATAATTCTTCTGGGTGGAGGGGTTCGTTTGTTTGGTATTCTTTGTATACTCTGAGAGAGATGAAAATTATTAATAATTCCAGACACTCCTATTTATCTACTAATTGAATAATGAAATTACAATTCACAAGTTTACCGTCCCTTAAAACTGTTACATTTCCCTTAATTCCAAACCCCTTATCTACATTTTCCTTCAATTTCCCACATTTCTTTATTTTCGATTGAGGGCTATGGCTTGAAAATTGCTAAGGGTGGAGAATTCTTCTGGATGAAGGAGTTGGTTTGTTTGGTATACTTTGCATACTCTGAGAGAGATGAAAATTATTAATAATTGCAGACACTGCTATTTATCTACTAATCAAATAATTAAATTACACTTCACAATTTTACCCTCACCTTTTTTTTACCTTTTTACCCTCCCTTAAAACTATTGCATTTCCCTTAATTCCAAATCCCTTATCTACATTTTTCTTCAACTGCATCGCATTCCCCTCGATTACAACCCCCTGAAATAGGTCCGCCAAAATTTCTCTAACTCCATTCTCCTAAATTCGGCCTTTATTTCTAACCCTTTACTGGTGGTATCACAGAATCGCATCCAGTACTCTGCTATAATCCCTCTGGAAACAAGTAGAGACAGAGGAAACATTCGGAGGGGTGCATGTCCGACGGGTAGTTTTGGAACAAGCCTGCCCAGACCTTTAACACGCGTTACGGTGTAATTTCACCCTGGCGGAGAGTCGCTCTAAACGATACTCGGCGGCAACGGGAACGCTGGTCTC
Source organism: Holcopasites calliopsidis (assembly GCA_023838395.1). Classification (NCBI taxonomy): domain Eukaryota; kingdom Metazoa; phylum Arthropoda; class Insecta; order Hymenoptera; family Apidae; genus Holcopasites; species Holcopasites calliopsidis. The sequence goes on from JALHAQ010000025.1 coordinate 803,677, forward strand.
GAAACTTTACCCCTCGGTGGTCGGGGGTAGTCGAGACATCCTCAGCGAAGGAGGGAGGGGGGGGGGGATGGTGCGTTAAGGAACGAAAAATCAAGGAGGCCGGCGCCAAAGCCGGCTGGGCTTTAATATTTAGATTCAATTACGAGAAGAAAGAAGGCATCGTTATGCGGCAAATTGTCGCAGCCTGCTGGACCACGAAACTGAGGGTTGGCTGGTATGCGCTGGAGGGGGGGGGGGGGGGGCTGGATGGAAGGGAAAAAGAAACGGAGGGGTTGTCGGGACGCGTTATATCGCGACATAATGGACGCCTCGAGAGGCTGCTTGCCCCGACTCTGGTTAGTTATTGTTATTGGAGAAAGGGGCGATTCGCGCTGGAGCTGTTTAACTTTCTTCTGCTGGGACACCCTGTCTTTTACAGCCTTTAGAATTGCAATTAATGAAGCCCTAAAGGGTAGTTTAGTAATCTTCCGTTGGAATTTAAAGGTCGGATAATATTAATTCCCTTTCTAATTTCTTTAACTAATATTAATGTTAATTAGCTTCATATTTGTTCTTTTTTCTTTAAATAATTGCTAATTACATTTCCTTTCGCACAACCGCGAAATCTTCGATGCACAAACAGCTCCGAACATTTGCATCAGGCGAACCTATCTTCGCGATTAATAACAGACGTCCACATGCTCGATCGTCGAGTTGCAATAACCGGATGAGCCGAAATATCTCGTGTTTTCGCGAATCGCGTAGCACCAGAAGTTCCTGTTGTCCGGATTCAAAGCGCATCCCGTCATCTGTGGAGATTCAAGTGGATTCCGATTCGAAACAAAGAGGGATCACGAAAACGCAAACGTTCGATCGATTGTTCTCATCCAAGGAGGACTTTGGCGCAGAGTCGTGCGAGAGAAAAGCGCGTGTGTGCGCGTGGCAAAAGCACGTGGCCGGCACTGTCGGCGTACGTGCACGCCAAATCAACAACGCGGGAACCTGAATTACGGGTTTACGAATCTCTTTGGCAGCCAGCGTGGCGAGTTTAGGCCGATCATATGCGCACCACTTTCCGCGTCACGTGCTAGTTCACGATTGGCTAGCTTTTTAAATGATGATCAAAAAAATATGAAATATGCCAAGAATAAATGTTCAATTTTCCGCAAATCAAGTATGCGGATTTTAATTTGCGACATTTTTCATTCGGATACAATGGAAGTGGCCAGGTGTCCGTGTACGTCGGTGTCTTTTGGATTAAACAGAAAAATGATATTTGAGCCTACGATAGTTTAGAATAAAGAAAAAAACAAATAAAAATACATTGTATCCAATTTACAACCCCTTGCTCGAAGAAAGAAATCCTTCGATACACCCGTATCATCCCTCGCGTAGCTCCAGTACGCTACCAGGTTTGCGATTCAACAAACTCTCAAAATTAAAAAAAAAGGAAAGCCGGCTCGACTGCCACGAGTCTGAAGGTAGGTAGAAGAAGCTAGGTCGGAAGTGGCGTAATAAATATCAGCAGACACATGATGTAGACGCGGAGTGGTCGTATGCGCGTGTACCAGGGAAAAAAGCTCGAGTGTCCGTGGAGGGTGAGTGCAGGGGGTTGGTCTGTACGCGTCGATCGGCAATTTATGGGAAGCCCATAGGTGGGCCGCTTCCAAACGCTGAATGGCTACACGAGGCCAGATGGAGAGAGAGCGAGAGAGAGAGAAAGAGAAATATATGTAGAGGAGAGGCTCGAGGCTGGGATAGACTGGAATATATTTATTAATTTGGCATGCTTCCCGACCGTATAGCCTGCTGGCCCCTTACGTTACTACGTTATGACGCGAACAAAGCGACTCCGCGATTTCTTTATAGGCAATTCCGCCCCCTCTGCATAGAGTGTTGTAAATATTACAACCCCATCCCCCATTCACCCTTTCCATATATACGCGTCTATGTATAGTTATGCGCCGAGGATCGAGCATCTCGTGCCACCCGCCGTTTAACCCATCCCACGACCCACCTCCCCCATCTGTTCAACCCCCGGGGCGTTTCATTCCACGCGCCCTTTGAGCCGCCCGCTTCGTCGCGAAGAGACGGCGAGGATGCCCCGAGACGCCGCGAAATGCCGCGCTTAATTTGTTTGCGTGCAGCCCCTCTTCTTTGCGGTTAAGGCTTGCGAAGGGCTGTTTTTAGGGAAACGTGTTTAGGGTGGCTCGTTGCTGCTTCGGACGTATCTGGTTTTTATTTGTGGGCGGGAGAAGGAAACGTGGGACAGATTTTCCTGGGCACTTTGTCGCTGCTCCGGGCGTATCAAATCGTTGGGGAAAATATTTGTCAAGTATTCTTTACCTTTGTACAAGGAAATCAGATTTACAGACTTAATTGATTTTATTTAATTGAAAAATTACTGCCAACCGAGTGAACCCATTCTTATCTTATATCTCTTAAATGTGATAAACCCGCTTTTTCACTGCCTCCTTCGCCCGCCAAGAAGCAGAGATCAAACGGACGCACCCCCGGTCCAGGAAGAACGAAAAAAGAAAAGATCAGCCGGTTCTCCAATCAGGAGTGGCGTCAAACGGAGAAATCCTTCCGCCAGGGAAAAAAATAATTTTCCCCCGGACGATCCCGGGGACTGATACGCGAGGATAAGGGGAGCGCACCGCGACTATTTCTAATCTGAAAGACCGTGCCGCGAGACGACGGTCCTCCGGCCAGCAGCATAATTCATTCGTCTCTCAGACACCGGCGCGGCGACGCTCTCTCCTTGGGGGGTTGCTCCGATCCACCCCTTTATTTTCGCGGGTTCCTTTTCGCCGTTGAATGGGAATCCCGCGGACAGATTTATTTAGACCGAACGAGTCTTCTGCACTCGGGCCCCCTCCGTCTCTCCCGCTTTTATTTATCGTTATCGCGACAATGGGGTAACGGCCAACGATGTCCTCGGATTGTACTCTAATTTAATGGACGGCCGTGGCAATAATATGAACAGCTAAGGCAATCGAGCTATCTGTGGAGAACGGCACTGGTGCTACTCGGGGGGGGGGGGGGGGGGGGGGGGGGGGGATTGAGAGGCTTTTGTGATGTGGTAAAATGGTTAATAACTGTGTTCTATGCATCAATGTTGATTTTTATAATTATTCAATTTCAATTCTTATCGCTCGATTTAGTTCAGAAAAAGAATGTCGTCCCGTTGCTCCGGAACATTTAATGCAACGTTCCCTCAGGACTTGCCAAATGAAATTGAATGAACAAAAATACCTAAGAGCACACTAGCTAAAAGATACTTTTTTAAACATTGTAACACGAAAAAAATACGTGCAAGTCCTCTGTCTGACTCGTAGCAGACACGCCAGAACCGGAAGTAGCGCGACGCGCAACCGGATTCGCGGCCATAAAACCTGCCGCGGCCACATGCGAACGCGCACACGTACGAAAAAAAAAAAGAAATGCGGGAAACGATCAAGAGCGTGGAGAATGGGATGAGGCGATAGCGCGCGAGGCAAGGCCGTTCCGAAAATTTTATTACCATTGTTTCCGGCGTCTCGGCTCTCTCGCGTTTCTCCTCCTTCGGGAATATTCACGCGAAAGGGTTCTTCCCCCCCGTCCAGACGTATGCGCGCGATATGCGCCTCGACCGGCAATAAAACGCGAGCGGAGCAACGACGGGGCTGGGGGGGGGGGAGACGCGGAAACAGATTATTTCGCGTCTCAACGATATGCCTGCCGTCACGGCTCTTTGGCCAAGGGTTCGTCTCCTCGACGATCATTTATCTTCTCAGCCTCCGGCCGGGCTCGGCTGAAAAAGTATCACGCGCGATTGGGCTCTGCTCACGCGGACCGGAACGAGCTGCTCGCGAAAGGGTTGCTTCGTGCCTGTTCGTTCATGGGTGAGAGTTTACAAAGTCGATGACGCTTGTTTAGCACTTGACTGGTGATCGGCAATTGTTATTCGCGTGCGTGAAAGCAATGTAATACGCCTGCTTTAAGCAAAAATATATCTATAAAACAACCCCGAAGACATTTGGAAATCGAGTACAATAATTCCATCCCTCGTCAAGCATCGTCTGAGCGACGAGAAAGCCCGTCAAACGCCTCTTCAATATCGCGCAGAATTGATTCACTCATCGATTCTAGCCGGCATGCGATGTGCGCATCGGCCTCGATAAGCCCGCTCGCAGCCCTATTAGCAAATTTAACAAAAAAAATACGGGGACGGAGGGGAATATATTGGTCGAAGGGCGACGGTAATCCATAGGCTGGACAATTAATAACCCGGAAGCCGAAACATGATCCAACATTAACAAGCAGCCCAAAACAAGCTCGCCCCTTCCACGTTGAGGCGCGCGCGTATACATCGAGCTCCAACCCCCGCAACGTAACCTGGAATACAGCTCCTCCTCGTGACGAGGAGGTGCGAGGTGCATCGTGATGCGATAGCCCGCTTGAGCTCGTTAGATGAATGGGGCCGACACACATACCGAACAACACCGGGCTAACCGAGGGGGTGATGGCGGCGGCGGCACGGGGACGGAGTGGGGGGGGGGCGGGTGTAACAGTGGTTCAAGTGCGACGAAGATAGGCGCGCACATCGACGACTGTCGAGACGAGAGACGAGGACGGCGTTAGGTAGGTGCAAAGGGGAAAGGGTTTGATAGGTGGGTGTAGGACACAGAGCGCTGTGGGTGGTTGGGCCGAAGGGCAGACAGGGACGGTGGGTGCACAGAGGACGGGGGCCGCTAGTTTGCATAAATTTAGGAAATACAGGGTAGAAAATCGATATCCGCATAGAGATTATAGATGGTGGTTGGTAGGCGCCGCGTAGCCGCAGCCTCCGTCGCGACGGCGTATGCGCTACATGTCTACGCTCTCTGCCGACTACCACCCTCCCTCTCTCGCTCTCTCGCACTCTCTCTCCCTCTCTTCACTACACACCCTATATCCCGTCTACACCCCTCGGTTCGCTTTCTCTCTCTGCTCGATCGGCCATGCCCCCTGTCCCAACCCTTTCCATCGCTCTCCTTCTATCTCCCTATGTACTGGGTGCTCTCCGGCTGGTGAACGAAAATTTATCTAAAGATTGTACAAGTTCGGCTAGCCGCGTTTGCGAGGAACATTTCCCGCTTCCGTTTCATCTTGACAGCTGTCGGTATAGTAATTGATTTTAATAATCAATTACGTACGGGCATGTCGCGCAGCAATGTAAGTGAAATAAATTAATTGTAAGATTAAAAATTAAACTAGCGAGTTTAGAAATATATTGCTCATTTTCGCGCGCGAACAATTCTCTTTCCAATTTATTGTAATGATAAAATCTTGTGCCAGCGTACAAGCTATAGAAATGCCTGCAATGGAGACTACTGCTGAAAATCAACCCGTTCTAAGTGGAGATTAAACTTTTTTCCTCGCCAGTCATAGACCACCCTGTATGTATGTGCATCCTTCCATCTATCCTGCTTTCGCCAGAGCTAACCGAAAAGCTAGTCGGTACCCGTGTACCAGGATACTTCTTGCGGGTGTCGGTGGTGCACCCTCCGCACCCCCTCGCACATTTTGCGATCCCCACCCCTCGCGTGAGCCGGCCTCTTCTCGCGTGATAGCGCTTCGTACACGTTCCCCGGCGTCCTACTACAATATTTCCGTCCCGTTCTGACCACCGATCTTCCGTCGCCCTGCTTGGAATCTCACCCCCTGGCACCTTTCTCGCCCCTCGGCGTCGCCGTCTCCATTCCTCGGACTCTCAGTGCCGCGTTTTGTCTTCTCGTCCCGGTGCCTCCGTGTCTCTCGTCCTCCTCTAGGTCCTCGCTACTCCCAAACTACCCCTGTTTCTCTCCTCGCACCCTCCCCAATCCCCGAATTCAAGTAGTCGATATCGTCCTGCGGCCTGTCTCGAAATTAAGAGAGAACGACGGACTCGGACCTGAGCCATCCCTTTCAGGATGTATTTCTCTTGCCCCTTTTCTCGAACCGCCCTCCCTTCTGACAATTTCTATCCCCAACGTTTCTTGGTAGACTTTTTCTTTAAGGGGGTTGGACGAGTCGACGCACCGCCGCCGATAGTTAACATGGTATCGGCGACCCTCTTTTACGCTTCGTGGTCAACGAATTTTTCGTAGAGGGTGCAAAGGGTTCCGCGGGAGGGGTTTCCGAGGGCACTCGGCGAGATCTTTGGTTGAAGGGGTTAATCGCGGATCGACGAGCTACGATTATCGGCCGTTTGCTCGGATAAGTAAGCAGCGAGGGTGGATTTCAGGGGATGGTGTATTTTAAGACTGGTTAATAAATGTACTTTTTTCTTTGGAACCAATTGCAATTGTGAACATTTTCTTACCAATTTATTTTCTATTTACCCGATAAGCAATAAATCAAAATAACATTCCCCGGTTTATAGAATAAATTCAAAGGCCACCGAACGGTTTTTCGATATTTTATAGAAGCCGAACCGGACTATGAATTCTCTTTCGACGTCGCGCGCGTGATTTTCAGACTACAAAGTAGCTCTTTTCGATTTTACGCAAGGTCTATAAATTATGCCGCAGATAGGCCTCGGACTACAAATCCCCTTTTTCTTATCTACGTGACACTATGCGCCGCGAACTGCCTCTCTCCTATTTATATGCCGCAGCATGTTACAACCGAGCATTAAATTTAACCCTTTAACAGAGACTCGGAGAGCTCGGCACAAGTATAATCTACTAGCTGTACGCAAAAAGAAAAAGCTTTAGTCTTTGCTTTTCAAGCGTTCACGTGGAGTTACTTCTAATTGACAGAATTTCTCGCCCCTTTGCGCGATTGTTTGCTTGGTCTCGATCCGTCTAGAACGCCAAGTTCGTGATCGATAAGAAATAATAACGTCGCGAAACAACAATGAGCACGACGAATGACGAAAAGCTGTATATTTGACACTGCATTCGATACGAGTTCCAGCCAGGAAAGAACGCTGCTTAGACGTGTCAGATTTCGCCGCCGACGGATCATCATCTATTCAGATCGATGCAACACTCTTCATATCCGGGCGCTTTCGAAATGTTGCAGAAACACGAAAATGTCTCGATGATTTCATTACCTCCAGACTAATGTCATTTTTTTTCGCGGCGGAATCCGAAGCTTGCCAAATAGATGGGGAGAGTCGTAGAAAGTGAGAGAGAATACTTCGAACGCTAATTTTTCATGCATCTGTTACGTATAAATAAAAGAAAATTGAGGGGAAAAAAAGACTAAAACTTTTGCATACGCCTGATCTATTACAGTGTACGCAAAATGCACACAGTTTTACGGGTCTCGAGAAAGCGTCCGGGAGTGGAACGCCTGTTCCTGTTCGAATCGGTCCGCTTTCGCGACCATCGCGATTAGAAAAGGGAAGAGCGAGAGAAGGGAGGCGCGGCGCGACCCGCGCTTCTCTCGAAACGTCCATTCCAATTTTCCGCGCGGCCTACGTCGCATATCAACGAGCGAATTCGCGACGCTCTTTATCAAGGAACGACATGAAATGTGTATCGCCTCTTTTTTCCCGGCTCTTTCTGGAAAGCATCGGCGTACGTGTACGGTGTGTCGAGTGGCGTGAAAGCGGCTCGAAAATTCTCGGTTCGACGGACGTATGTATGCGCTCGGAGATACACGCTTTTCAATCGATGCAACAATCAAGACAGATCATCCGTTAACACGCGGGAGAATGATAAAGGGCGTGATCGACGCTCGAGCAGTAAATTTATCAGCTATCGGTGAAATATCTTTAAATATTTCAAGTTCACGTTATTATTATTGTTCGGCGTTAGTCATTGATTGAACGGGAATAAAATTAATGAACATTTTACGAGCAATACCATATCCTTCCATTTAGCAAGTTTCCGGGCAAATACGATCGCGAGACGAGGCTATCGAAAAATTTGAAGGAACGACCATGAAAATTGCAAAAGAGGAAGTTGATTACGGGCAAAGAGAAAAGGTTCCCTTGCACCGTCGCAATTTCATAATGGCCAAGCTGTACGATGGTCGAGGGTTCGCCCCGCGCCTGCAGGGCTTCGTGCGACGCAGATTAAATGTACTTCATGTAAAATTCAACGTGACCCGCGCGAGCCAGCGGCGGCACCAAGACGCTTTTCTTTTTCAAAAACTTTCACGCGGCAGAGGTTACTGGGAAAAATTGTATCGAGTCGATCGCCGATTCCGTCGAGGCAGTGACTTGGAAAATTTGCTTCTTCCAGGAGACAAGCATTATTGGGGAACGATAATAGGAAAAGAAAGACTGTGTACGGTATTTTGGGATGAATCTTTTCCTCTCGTTGAGGGGATGAAGAAAAGAAGCCTAGCAAAAATATATTGGGGAACAATGAGCGCCGACTTTATCGAAAATAAAACTCTGACTGAATTTATGAAGCTCAAGATCGACAAGGTACGAACGAATCAGTAAAAAAGTAAAACGAACAGACAATTCATTGCAGTAAAAAAAAAAAAGAAACAGTTAAAGATTTCCCTCGATTTCCCGATTCAACCCCAGCCGTACGATAGGCACAGACGGTGTACAGAAAAAAAAAATCGTCGTCGGCCGACGATTTTGTCCAAAGTCCACGGGGATCCATCGGATACCCGTTGTTCCCCACCTGCGGAGCATAGCGTGACCCTTTCGGGAGCGTCGCGGTCTCTGTACGTCCGTCCTTTTCCTCCCGCTTAAATACCGCAGCATCGCGAAATTAAAATATTGATCGAACGACGTCGCGATGTGGAATACGAATTGCGGCGTAGAGACGAGAGAAAAGCGCAGCGTGCAGGGGTTGCGGGGGTGGGGGATGATGGCGAAGGCCGCCACCGTGAGGGGGAGGAAGGGAAAAAAGGGGCAAGGAAAAAGATTGCGGTCCAGCCGAAAATTCGAATGTCAATGACTCGTCGAACCGAGCCGACGCGACGAGACGCGCGTCGACCTCGCTCGATATCCAGGGTTCGCCGACTTCTATTTTGTTTCTTCTCTTCTGTTTCTTTTTTATTTTTGTTATTTATTTTAGACGACGCTTAATTGAACTTCCGGTTGGCGGAGGTCGAACCTGTGGCCGATCAAACAATCTATACGAATGGGGAGAGAGCTTTGAAAAGGATTGCAAGAGAAATTGGTAATTGGTAAAGTTCCGAGAGAATATTATTGCGGGGGAGTAGACTGGATAATTTCGAAAGAAGCGAGATTAAGTTCCCGCCTGTCCCCCGAATGTTCTACACGCTAAAGACTTAGGTAGAAATATTTCGATGCGATAAACGAAAGGATCTGTCCATCGGCCACTGTTGCGAATATCGAAAGTTCCAAACATTTCGAAACGGTCGAACACCTTTTTGGCATTTCGAAGACGAATTATAGACCAGCCGTGGCGAGCGTCTAAAAATTAAACGAGGCAGGGGACGTAACGGCGTTCACATGGGCCTCGTTAATGTCCCTGGTTCCGCGCAAATTGTTCTATTAATAAAAGAGTCGAGGCGGTGAACTACTCGCGTGCTCGCAGGACGATTCAGGGCTCGCTGGTTTCTTTCAGGCTGAACGATAGCACGAGGACGGACGCTTACCGGAAATAGAACGGAACCTCATTACTTTTATTCTTAACCGTGAAATTAGCGAGCGCGAACACGCCTTCGAGGCACCGCGCGGGCTACACTTCCGTTCGAACTTTTGCCGACTTCTTGCCGATGAAAAGTTGCGACTTTTACATTATACATTAGCTGGGCCAGGATCGATTCGTTAACTGGTCTCTACGTGCAATGTTTCGCGGACGACTGGCACTTCTAATCGATCGATCTTTCGGGGTGGGGGCTTGCGTTGGAAATTTATTCGATACAAATTGTTGGTGAAAATATTGGAAGTTAATTTATAATATTTCAACCCTTCCTTCGATGTGCACTAATTATTTTAATGACTTAGTACTTTAATTTGCCTCGAAGCTCCTTACTGGACGCGTCCATCGACGCTTGTCGTTAATTATTTAAAAAAAATAGGAGACATGGTTTTAAAAATAGGTCGCATCACTCACCTGCAGCTCCTCCTTGCACTGGCGTTCCTCTTCGAGGCTCATCCGCTTCTCGTGTTTCTTGTAGTAACGCCGCTTGGCCGCTTGTAGGTTGAACCACGTGTACGAGAAAGACTTCACGAATGGTAGGAGGGCCTCAATGAATGGATGGAACTCATCCTGCGGATCACGAACCACTGATTAACGACACTTTCGTTTCATCTGCGCGAGAACGGGGCCGTGGTTTCCGGCGCCGTGGAGAGCGCGCGAGCCACCGTCGACGTTCGAGAACGCGTGCCCGACGTGAAGGAACGCTGCGCCCTTCAGGTCGCGAAGCTCCGAAATTGTACACGAAGCAGTACGCACAATTTTTGCAAATCACTGATCGGCCGCTCAAATGCATTTCGGGCGCGGCACATTCGAAGACCTTGATTCGTGTCGTGAAAATTACTCAGAGGGAATTTTCAATGGTACATACTTATTGTTATTGATACGATGGCTTGCACGCGGCTTTGCGTTTAATCGTTCACGGTTTTTATATCTCGGGATCGGTGGCAGATCTATCAGCGTTGCATTTGAGAATTACCGTTCGTCTAACTAAATGGGTTAACGCTATCAGAACTTCGGAAATTGTTGTCTTCTTCTTTATAGGAATTAAAGTAAGGCTGATTATGGTCATGCACGGGTTAGTTTGCATGCGAATAGGGTCGATTACAGTGCTCGCGATTAAAAACCCTCTATTTAAAATTCCATTTCCAAAGTTAACGAAAACGTTATTCCTAGAAAAATGAAAAAGGTACTATCCCCCGCTCCTCCAACATTTAACTTAACTAAACAAAATTTGTCTCCTAACAAAATAAATGCCCGGAGGGATCGGACCAGATGGAACTCCGATTCCAACAAAAGACAGGGCCGAGGAAAAAGTCGCGGACATCCGAGGGGGAAACTAGTCCCTTGTCGCAAGAACGTCGAACGGTTCCGGAATCGAGGCGGGGACGAATCTTCGTTTCCGGTTCACGGGAGAAAAAAGCGGGAGATCGATTATATTGGCCGAGCGGATCGACGGGACGGCGTTTGCACGATCACCGTGGAATGGCGTTCCTTTGTCAGGCAAATGCCGAGCCGCCGTTCACTCTCCAAAGGGATGTAAACATGCCGGGAGAGCTGAAACTCTCGGCGACTGATCGGTCGATGAGAATTTTGATCGATGGAACGTAGAAGAATATGATATGCAATCTCATCCTTCTAATTATATATTCAGTTATCTTTCAGGTTCATGCGGACTGCATGTTGGTATTTTATGAGAATAGTAAGATACTTGAACGAGGGGATGCTAGTCATCCCTGATTTGAAGAAGTATGATTATTATTAATCTATGGCTTTGACTGTTGTGATTATTTTTCGAGGAACATGAAGAGCCTGCGTTCTTCTGAAGCTTTGTAGAAACAAGATAAAGCACTTTAAGGTTCCTAAAGTTAATTAAATAAATGTGACTGTAAGACGAATGAAAAAGTCGTAATTTTCCAAAGAAGGAAATTATATCATTACTCATACCTTAATTAATTTTAGAACGTTTGTTTGTAATACTGTATCCTTGTTACATTCAAGATATCCAAAACCTACGAGCAATCCTTTTTCAATTATCTCTAACAAACACCTACACAGTTTAATCAAATCTATGTGAATCTATGACTTCGACTATTGTGGCTTTTTTTCAAGGAATATAATGTGAAGAGCCTATATTCTTCTGAAGCTTTGGAGGAACAAGATGGAGCACATTAAAGCTCCTAAAGTTAAGTAAATGTGATTATAAAACGAATGGGAAAGTCGTAATTTTCCAAAGAAGGAAATTATATCATTACTCATACCTTAATTAATTTTAAAACGTTTGTTTGTAATACTGTATCCTTGTTACGTTCAAGCTATCCAAAACCTACGAGCAAACCTTTTTTTCAATTATCTCGAAAACACCTACGCGGTTTGATCGAATCCCCCAAAACCTTCTTCGTTACCAAGCGTCCGCTAACGCCCCAAACATGAGCGACTATCGTGAAGTAAAAAGACGGAAGAACAAGTTGTCAGCGATACTGGATAAGGGAGAAAGGCGAACACGGGTAGGAAGAACACGGGGCTTGCTGCGCGAAGAAGAAGCATGAAACGACACGAACCATCGAGTATTCGCAAGCACTGCGGCTGCTGTGGCACACTACCGTCTGTCTGTCCCTCCTGCCGTCCGGCTGTCAGAAGCACCGATTTTCGCAGTAACAACCGTCAGGCTCGTAATACTCCTCCGCCACCCTGTCGCAGATTGATCGTGGCCTCATCTGCACCACCTCTCTCCTATTTCCTTTCTTTCCACCCTTTACCCGCCGGGGCCAATCTCGTTCGGCCTTAGGTCGATTTTCCTTAACTGCGGCTACTCCTTCCCGGCAACCCTTTTGGTCCCTTCTGCCTTTTCCGTATCTCACGACGAAGATTCGATCCTCTCTTTTATTAAAAAGAGCTCGGCGCCCGAGTGTGTCCCTTCGTCGGTAGCTGGCACGTTATATCAGCATGCTCGAACGGGCCAGAGCGGCAAAGGGTTTCCCTTCTACGCGCGGCGTGGCGTTCTCTCGAGGATTTATTGGCTTCTTCGCGAGGACGCTGCCCAGCGGAAGAAGCTTTCGATACTCCCCCTCCGATGGGTAAGACGGGTATTGTATGCTGCGGAAAACGGACCACAAGGTTTGACCGACGATGAAACAGCCCGCGAGTCTCAGGCCATCGGTGGTATTTAAACCGCGGGACATTCGACGCGGAACCATATCCTTTTCGGCATCTTTCCATGTACGATTAACTAAATGCCAGCTGACGATGCGTACCAAAGTCTCGGGAGAAAGATCGAGCTCCCGGGACGGAGGATCGTTCTCGCGGCGCTCGCTTTTGTCACCGTAGCTCGGGTCCCGCGTTCTCGCCACGCGTCTATCTATAAGACGCGCCGTTATTTTCGGACACGAACGAGAATCAAAGGCATCAAGGGAGGGCGCACGGTGACGCCGCGAGACGTCGTCATCGCGGAAAAGACCGGGGAGGGCAAGGACGCGGGCGAGGGGGGCATCGACGACCGATTCTACCGTTTCTCGGGGGTTTCGACGACCGATTCTACGGTTTCTCGGGGGTTTCGACAAGCAATTCTACCGTTTCTCGGGGGTTTCGACGACCGATCGTACGTTGTGTCCCCGAGAGCAATGTCGCGGCGGCGGAACCGAATATTTAGCCACGCGGCACTATCTCGAAAGCGTTGCAACGGTCTTCGAAAAATGAACGGCAGCGTTAAAGTTCAAACGCTGGATCATCGACACTTTTTTTAAGTTGGAGGAAAAAGGGAATCATTCTAATGGGAGGACAGAAGTAAATTCGAAAGAACAGAAGAATGGAATTTTGGTTAAAAGAATATCGCACGCTGTCCCGTATTGGAAAACGAAACGTGGAAGTAATTCTATTTTGCGGCGGATGCGATAGTTGGGGCTTGTTTCAGGGTTGCATTACCGGGAGCGCACAGAGTATGGTGTAACCGTTGATAATTTATTTGAAAGAAGGTGGAAGATCGAATGATGAAGAGGGTTTGGAGCTGGCACGCGTGTCGCGGAAATTCCTGTTTGCGAGTTTTGACGCGTAGTTGTCTGTAATAAATCGACGCGGATTCTGCGCGCTATGCCTGTTTATCGTCACGCGTCCACGTATAACACGTTTGTTCCACGATCGTCGCCAGTTGGCCAATATCTACCGAAAGACTACAAGAAAGCAAATTGCAAGAAAGACAGAAAAATTGCTCATGCACGGAGCATCCCCTAAATATCAACCTGTACAGCAGCATCCAAAATCGCAATGAAAAGATCGATTCCAGCGTTGCGACCCGAACTAATCACACTATTACATAATTGCACACCACGGTAGCTGCTGCCACGATCGAATCAATCTCTTATCCCTTAGGGGGAAAAGGAATCATCGTTTCCTCCATAAAAACCACCGATGGCCGTTCAACATCGTCGGTCCTTACTTACAGAGAGAAAGTTTTGATTCTCGATCGCGTGCGAAACGACAGAGACACGCCACGGCGAATCGGGCGGCCCTCGTTTTTAAGGAATCCCAATTTTTCTTTAAGCTGTGAGATAGTCCGCAGTGCTTGAAGAATGATCTCTCCAAGCGAGCGCGATCAGCTGATGCTCGAAGGAGCCGAGCAGTCTCCGCGTTTCGATCACCGCGGCTTTTCCTATCGTGTCCGAAGCACAGAGAGCTCGATCCGCGTTGCTCGACACTGATCCACTCCTATGGCCTGCCAGCGTCTGTCTCTTCACTCTGTATCCTCCGTCCACGAGATCAAACTGCTCGATCGTTCGGCGCGTAAAGCGGACCGATCGACGCGGGAGCAGTTCCGCGAGAATCGGAAACCGTTTGCAAGGTGGCGAGGGAAGACGCGAGGATACGCGAGAGCGATGCGCGAGGAGAGAACCGCCAACGGGCAGGACCATCGACGCCGGAACGACGGGTACGACGTCGGCGTCGCGACGACACTGAGACGCCGGTCGTCGCGAGACGCGCGTATCCAGACGCGCGCCGAAGGCACCGCGCGGTGGCCAGGTACGCCACCCCAAACAGTTATTAATAGCCCCTGTCCTAGCTTACTAGATTTGCCCTCGACCGACGCAACTTCCCCTCCGACGCTTCTCCTACTCGCTGTTCCTCGACGCTTCCCCTTACACCCCTCCACGAATCGCCCTCCCTACGACGCCACTGTTCGACGCCAGGCGTACTTCTACGCGTACGGCGCTTTGACGGGAGGAACGCATTCGAACCCTCTTTTTGTTTCTGCTTCCGTTTTTTAAGGAGCCCCGTGCTTTCAATTCGAGGATGCATTCAGTGGGTTCCACTAAAATTTGTATAGAGATCAATTTGGTTAGATACAGTTGGGGAACGAAAAAAAAAGTTAATGAGCAGCGCAATGTTAATTAATTAAATGTTATGCACAATCATCCCTCTGTTGCATTACTGCAGAGGGTGGGGAAATAGTGACGCGTTCGAAGTTCGGATGCCAGGAGTTTGTGAAGAATTTTTAGGATTCCGGTGCGTCCTCTCTTGCGGAAAAACCTTGAAGGGGAGAAATTCGAGAAATCCGCGTCACCCGTTCAGTCGGCTGAAGGGGGAACATTTGCGATGCGACAGTTCGCGCCGGGTACCTAACAAGGGGAGTCCCGAGGGACGATCGGCAAATTGCGCGAAACACGACGAAGAAGAGCGGGGTAAAATTGATTCTCGCCACGTTCCAATTCCCCGTAGAGTTTCCGGTTCTAGCCGCCGCCTCTTTCCGCGTCGATACACCCGCGAGAAAAAAAAACAGTGGAAGTGATTTTTTGGCGGAACCGCGAACGAAAGATGCAGAATGGAAAATAGGAGCGCGTCGTGTAATTGTATCGACGAACGAAATCGATCGTTTCTCGACGATAACGATTAATCATCGGTCTACGATCGAGACAGGAAGAATGTTTAAAGTGAAAAAAGATGAACAGAGGAAGGTAAACACGCGGCTGTCGCGAGGATCGATAACCAAACTCTCCCCGCGAACGCGCGTGATAAGAACTGACGCGAACTCGTTTCTTCAACCCCTTTCCGCACGTGTGTGTACGTAGGTAAGGGGTGGGCGCGCGTTATGCACGGATCCTGGTTGCCGTCTTCGCGATTCCTGATACCGGAGACTGCCTCTTGCACGAAGCATCCGATGTTTGCGCGAGATAAAGCGGATTGCCTGGCTTCCGGTTGCGAACGGGACGAGGAGCAACCCTTCGACTGGGAAAGCTTCTGTTGTCGAATCCGGGATTCCTCGACTATCGAGGGTAGTTCTAACTTCGAAGTTACTTCGGGTCAAAGAAACTGGAATTCACAGGTGCTATGGTGAAGCGAGGGGCTTGACACAACTGATTCGAATATGTTCTGGGGAGAGAAGAGTTTGATTTTTGGATTCTTCGAATGGAGTAGATTGATTTTAATTTGTTATTAAATGCAAAGGAAACCAGTTTGCACTAATTGCAAGGTTTACTTGAGGTTTGCACGAGGACAACGAACTTTCTCTGGCTATATCCACGTCTCGCGACAATTCACCCCCTAAGTGGGCTACGAGATGCCGACTGCGTCGTCGAAGTGCTCCGGAAACTTCCCTCTAACAAACATCCTGGAGTGTTAACAATTATATTGCAATTATACTTGAAATTCGACTGACCCTACCCGTGTCTCGCGAGACAGATAGAAATATCGTCAGTTGCAGAACTACAGGCGGCAAGAGTGAAAAATTTGTGAGCAATCTAATAAGAAATTCTTGTAGTCTAATTTCAAGGAAAACTTCATCGAATTTAACTAGAATTTGAAGCGCAAGCTATTATAGGAAATATAATTTGATTCGTTTGATTCCTATGCAATTATTAATAGTCTAATAGAATTCTTACTCTAAACTTAAGGTATCTAACTTCCCTATTCGGATTCCTATAGCCATTAAAAATAAAGAAGCACACAAATTTTAAGCGCAACGTGTGCGCGCGAAGGATTTGTGACCAATCTAATAAGAAATTATTGCAGCCTGATTACGAGAAAAACTTCACTCAATTTAACTAGAATTTGAAGCGCAAGCTATTATAGGAAATATAATTTGATTCGTTTGATTTCTATGCAATTATTAATAGTCTAATAGAGTACTTACTCTAAAATTACGGTATCTAACTTCCCTATTCGGATTCCTATAGCCATTAAAAATGAAGAAGCACAAAAATTTAAGGCGCAACGTGTGCGCGCGCAAAATTTGTGAGCAATCTAATAAGAAATTATTGTAGTCTAATTTCAAGAAAAACTTCATTGAATTTAATTAGAATTTGAAGCGCAAGCTATTATAGGGAATATAATTTGATTCATTTGATTCCTATGCAATTATTAATAGTCTAATAGAGTTCTTACTCTAAAATTAACGTATCTAACTTTCCCATTCAGATTCCTATCGAGATTACAAATGAAGAAGTACAAAAATTTAAAGTGCAAGGTGTGCGCGCGACGTAAATGGACAAAGCGAGTGCAATCTAAATATAAAAAATCAGAATGGATAGAGAACATGTGACGCGGTGCCGCGATCGCGTTACGTAAGAACCGTGATTATCGGGTATAAATAGGCGATTCCTTACATAATTACACGACGGTATTCGCGCGCCGTGAAATGGAAAGCTGCATTGCCGAAAATCAGCTGACTACCGTCCGTCAAGAGACGTAACTTGGATTATGACAGACATGAACGGGACCGCTTGTATACGCGTCGTGTTTATACGTGCGTCGGTATATTTACGCGTCGCGACGCTCACCGTTGTGCTCCATTGACCATTTCCCCCCCGGGAATGCCGATCGTCTAATTAAATTTAACGAGCGAGTGAGCGCTCCACTTAAACGATTCATTTGGTTATCCTCGTTTCCAGGATACGAAGGTGCGTTACGTAATTTTTTCACACTGAACAGACAGACGTTTCGCCACGTTTCCCCGTTCCACGAAAGTGGGTTGCAACAGAATGTTCCAAACTGGAAGTTTTCCAGGTGAAGCACGCGTGTTTATCTCGAAGAATGCAAGGCAGAGCTACCCGTCGCTGACGCACGCGAGTCGCACGTGCTCCCTCGTCTTTCAACCCTTCCACCTTAATTAGCCCCCATCCGGACGAGGGAAGCTGAACAAATTAATGCGTCTGCTGTTTGAAAAATCAACGACATGAATAGAGAAATTACACCAAATTACGGTAACAAGAAAATCCCGGAGGTGGGAGGGGGGAGACGAACCAATATTCTCCAAATATTAATTCCACCCCTAAATCTTTGGACACGAAAGCAGCCCCTCGAATGCTTGTCAATTATACCTTCCGAATCAGATTTCTCTTCGCGAATCTCGCGAAACCTCGGCACACTGTCAGAACCACCTCGCTTCGATGGCGTTCCCTTTCAACCAGGATCAGCCAGCAGCTACCGCAAAACTAAAGCGCACAAAAACAAACTGTCACAAGCTTGGAAAGCGTATGGCATCACGTTGAACCGAGCCAGCTATGTACCCGTGGCGTCATGCATAATTGTCACGATCGAGAGGTTAGCAGCGAAATAAAACAGCACGGATCCCACCCGAAAAGCTTTGCAGCTAATCTCTACGGAGCCGGTCCTCTGCAGCGCAAGCACAAACCGAAACGGCACGATTAATCCGAGGGAAGAACGAGAACACAGGGTGATGATGCACCTGTCCTACGGAAGGGGCCTGCAGGTACGTCGAGACATCCGGTTCCACCATGCAGCTCCTCAGAGTGTCCGGGATGAACATGAGAGTAGCTAAGACTGTGATACAGGCTGTAGCCGGGTTCGCGGCGCGCTCCTCTGGCGAGCCTCTGCTCGCGAGTAGCGTCGTCCCGACGCCGCGCGACGCCGACGATCGTCGGGGGACAGCGTTCCGAACGCTCCGCCAGTCGCTCGTCCACGAGAAGATAAGTCCCCTTGATACAGCTCTCGTTTCCTCCGCTGTACCGTGATCCGGCTGAACCGATCGCTCTGGTTCACCAGGTTCTCCAAAAGCGACCCCTCCGCGGTGTCCAAACGAGGATGGATCTCTCCTCGTGAACTCTGGTCGGATCTTCGTCGGCCTCTCGGACGAACGGCTCCCTCGTGATTCTTTCTGCCGGTGGCAGTCCAAAAGGTTGAACTGCCTCCACCGGAGTCAGGGGGGCAACTCCGTCGCGGTGGTGCTGGAGGCAACCACCGACTCGTCTCCCTTGATCGTACGCAATTTTATCTCCAACGTTGCGGCTCCCTTGCGCCCGGCTGCAACTGTTGTTGTTGTTGTTGTTACAGCTGAACGCGGCGTCGTCGCTCGTCTGCTCGTCGTCGCTGAACCGTCGGCTATCGGGTGGTGGTGGAACACCGCACCCAGGCACACGCATCCTATCTAACCACGAGCCACAACTCCTAACTCTCGACTTTTAGGCCCTCTCCGTGTATTCTCTCGGTGGCACGCAAGACACGGGGCTCGTTCGTACTCTTTTCTCCTCTCTCTCTCTCTCTCCCTTTCTATGTCTCTGAATTCTCCTACCCTCCACCCACCCTTCCTTCGATGTCGCTTCGCGTCTCTGTCCCCGTTGCACGAAACTGCATGCAGAGTTCCCGTTGCTCTGCCCGTGGTCTCTTTCTCCGTTCACCCCTCTCGCTGGTGCATCTTCCCCTACTTTGCCGATCTTTCCCTACCCTTCTTCTCTGCTTGCAGTGAATCCCTCTCTCTTGGCTCTACCCCTTCCTCGGCGAGCTTCGGCTAACCCTTTCGGAGCGGACCGATCTCCTCCTACTTTGGGTTCCTCTGATTCCTCTTCCTGAAGAAGCTTTCGACTCTTCCTTGCAGGGGGGAGGGAAGGTGAAGAATAATTTTCCCTCTATTCGTGCAGCGCGTTTACGTTTCTATGCTTCGCGATGGAAATTTGCTACTTCTTGTCCCTTTTCAACGGGCGAGGACGTGATTTGTTTTGAATTTTTCGCGTGTCTTCTGGAAAGCACGAGCACGGCGATCGAGAGGACCACGGCGAGGAGGACGAGGTGCACTCTCCTGGCTCCCTGTAGCTTCCCGTTCCCAATCGGGAGACGCCAGGCCCCAGACTACGCCGACTCCGAGCCACCGGCGCTGCGTCGGCGTCGGCGTAAAAAGCAACGGCGTCGCGCAAGCTCGCCGCGAGGACGCCTCGACTCGTCTCGTTGCAAGGGTAGAGGGAGAAACTGCGAGGGTCGGAAGAGGAAAAAGCACGGTGGATGAAGAGAGACGGGGAGAAATCAAAGGGGGAGAGGGAACAGCTGATTTTGCACGGGGGAGGGAAAAAGGGGTGCGAGGGGCGATAGGATGGAAGGAAAAGGAGAATTAGAGCGCGAATGAGCAAGCGAAAAGAAGGGCGACAAAGATGGGGTGGATTATGAGGGAGATTAGTGGGAGATTGTGTTTAGAATTAGTTGATATTCTATTAATAAAACAGGGGTGAAGGAAGGGTGAAGAAACTTTGAGTGGCGTAAGATTGCTGAATTAAATGGGTCTTAAATTGATGAAGTAACGCAGGGACAAATAAATTGTAGCTTTTCCCAGAGAAAGGAGGCACTATGATATACTTCCTGATCAAACGATTCTAACGAAAGAAAATATCTGATTAAGGTGAATGTATCTCTGAATCTATAGCAAGCAATCCGATGGAACTACTGCAAGTAGAAAAATCAAAATTGGTCAGACGTCTCTAATATCCCAATGTGTCAACACCGGTACAAAATTAGTTTAAAAGCCTTGCCATAAATCGGGCCATATCTTCCAATGAATTCGTGATCGAAATTAACAAACAAGCAAGCCCGACATAAAAAAGAAGGAAACGAAAAATTCTGAGATTAATAGGAACGAAGAAGGAGCAGCAGAAGCTAGGAAGACCCGTGTAGCTCGTAAGCCTCTATTTTTCCGGCACGTTTTCGTTTCTACCTGCCTCTTCCTCGTGGCTATCTACAGCCACCGTTCGCTTCTCTGAAGCTTCGGCTTCCCTCCGTCCCGCCGCCTGTGTATTTTTGGGCGCTCGTTAGGAATTAGCACCGCGAGCCCACGGAGGAAGGTCTCAACCGACTCCTTCCTCCCGATCGCCCGTCAGAACCGGAGGGGGATCGTCGTGGCTGAAAGCCCGTTACAGGGGGTAGGCGGGAGGGTAGAAACGACCGCCTCGTGGGGTGGAAGTTTGTCAACAATCTTCCATCCCCCGGCACAGGAGGGAAATAGCTGTGGCTGGAACGGGGTAATCTCGAAATCGCGGCCGCCGCGAAACGAGATTACGCGCCCCTCTTTAAAACCACCGCTCCCCCGCGGCTGAGCAAAAGTTGGTAACTGGCCGCGACGCAACGCGGCTTAAAAGTTCGCAAAACTGGGGATTCGGTGTCTGTGCCCCCCTCGTCCCTCGTTCGTTGATCTTCGTGGGGGTTCGTCCCCGAGACTTCGATATTAATGCAAGATCACCGAACATTTCCTTTTTAACATTATCTTGAAAATATTTTGATCGTAATTTTGTCTGGAAAGCTCGTGCTGAAGGTATTTCTGTTCGGGATCCACTTGTGATTCACTGTTATCTTTTTTCACCGGAAACTTGGAAAAACAGCTGATCACTTGGAATGCAAAGGATGACGATGGAAACGGTAAATCGACACAAATTGATCACTTATGTTTCCGCGTGGAGAACCAGGGAGAAGAACCGCGCGAGTTGGAAAGGTCGCGAAGGCTGGTGACCGGAAAAGTGGCGAACTGCTACTGCAGAATGGTAGCGGAGAGCGCGACTGGGCCTCTGTTGGGACACCCTTCCCCGTGGAAAGAGGAGTCACCGCGAACGTGACGGATTCCGCGGTGTCGACGGGGCATTCGTTTTCTGTTTAACCAGTGGCAAACTCGAACGCGCTTTCCGTAGAACGGTGGATTCGCGTCGATAAGGTTCTGCTCGTTGCTCGATTAAAATAAGATAGCGCAACGTACTTAGTGTTGAGAAAGTTGGAGAATTTTTTGAATATTAATATTGAAATAAGTGGTCCGTCCCTGATAGAAGAAAGATACAAGAACAAATACAATGAAATATAATTATATCACATGCTAGTGCAAAAATAAAGGTAATATAGACTTGATTCCCAGGTTGCTCGAGGAATAGGGGCCACACGTGTCTTCACGATGATTCTTCTCGTTTATTTGTATTTACATCAGTATTAAATCATATGGTTACAGTGATTCGTAAGATAAATTAAGAACTTTATAAATGCAAAAGGAATTGCACGCCTTACGCATACACGATCCGCTGATCTATTCCTCCTCTCAACACTATCTCTCCCACTCCCTTTCACCCTTTGCTGATCAAGTACAACAGTTCGAGGTCAATCACCTGCCAAGTTGATTCAACATCGTGTCAAGAAAATCATCCTCAAATTATCGAAGAAGAAAAACGATCACCTGCTTTTGCGATAATAATAGTAATAACAACAACCCTCTAGTAACCAGAGGAATGATGAAAAACAATGCTTCTCCTTTCAGAGAGATGGTTGGGAAATAATTCTTTATCAAAATGAATCGACATTGTACAAATACTCAAAAGTTCCCTCCAAAGTTTCTTCGTGGTTACAGTAAAGAGTAGCTCCTTGATCTCTTACTCCTAAATCGTAGCAATTAAGGTAATTGTAATTACACAGTCCCTTCATCAGTTCGCTAATGCTAAATAATGTTTGGCAGCTGTTCAACACCATACAAGTGTGTATATGTATAATATATAACAGTGTTATCGGTGGACGTTAGTTGCATCTATAGTTGCTAGAGCTCTCCCCCTTTTTTAATTATACGCGTATGCAACCAATGGCATCACAATTGGTAAAGAAAAAAAACCCTACTTGTTTCTATCATTCCGCTCATTCATCTGTTTTTGCTTTGTGCTGAAGTTGCTCGTTAATGTTACAGCGATATTAAATCACTATTAAAAAGTACCGTGTTTCCTGAATCGTTGGAAAGTGCACTGCACGGTAATAAAATTGTTCTCGCCTGGCGAAGATGCCTTCAAATGCGAGCTCCCTATCTACAATTCTCGCCAGTACCTTTTTTAAAGTTAGCAATATATGTATATCGTCGTAAAAATGTACATAGTGGGCAGATTAGTTGTAAAACTCGTAAGACGATTACATTGTTGTATCGAGGAGAAAAATTCGATACTCGAAAAACTGGTCTATACTCGAATATTCCACATCCTCTTATTTTCTGTGAACTACCTCTCAGTTCACCAAGTGAAAAAAAATTACAGAATCTTTTCCACACCTTTTTGCCATTACTCTTTCGATTACGATCAGACTTAACGAGACCATTAATATTAATTTTAGAACGACGCTTCTCCGAATGGATGTCAGTGAAGCGCGCTTCAATTTCCCCTCTTTTCAGGAAACAGAAACGCACGCGTATTGTATTTAATACCGTTCTTGTACTTACATGTACGTCTTGTTATTTCTGGTACAGGCGCGGCTCCAGACAGCTTCGACAAACGATGAAATTTATTCGGGTCTTTTTGCGGTGGTAGTACAACAGGGATCGATATTATTTTTTTCGATTAGAGATTAGTTAAAAAATTGTCCCATTAAAATACGTCTGGCTGCATATGAAACCGACTGTGGGCACTGTTTACTTTTCTTTAGCGACCTGGCGTTTGAGATTATTGCTATGTTTGCTAACTCGCCGTGTTCGTGAAATTAAAACTGAAACAGAAAATAAAATTCAAATACTTGCTGCAGAATTTTTCTCACAGATTTTTTTTTACCACGTCTACTAACCCTTTTTAGAAATTCTTCCGCGCAGATACGAGCCCTGGCGTTCATAGACAATTTCATCTCGCTGATCTCTCTGTCGATCTCCTCCATGAAGTAGATGACAAAGTCTACGATTTTGTGTTTGTACATTTGTTCTACATGGATGTTTGTAATTAAAAAACTAATATCATAGCCCTAAGAAAAGTAATGAATAAATAAATATTAATCACTTGTGTTATCTTGTAGTAGAGTTTAATAAACCTAAAGTAAATGTAACGCTTACCTCAATCGGCTTCCTCCTGAGAATGATAAAGTGCTCCGCTCTCATTGTCATGAATCTCGTAAAGTTGTGACACAGGAGTTTTTCGAGATCGTCGGCCTGTTTAACGGCGATGCTTATTCTCATACTGTTTATACTGGACTCGATCAGCACCTTTTCCTTGTCGTTTCTGCTAATTAAAATCGGAGTCAGAAGTAGCTCTTTACTGGCTCTGACTTCGACCTCAGGTTTGTTGTGCTTGTCGACTATTTGAGAGTGAAAGTTCTCCAGACACATTGCGGCAGTAAGCGTTCTCCTCACTGCCGCCAGATAAGGCTTCAATGTTCCAGACTGTAAACAAAATAGTGCCAAGATTAGGAATTCAGAATTTAAACCTTGAGATTTAGATTTCTGCGTTATTATTACGATAAATAGTGTGAGGATACCGGATAAAAAACAGATCGAACAATATAATGAATGGAAATTCGTATTAGAATCATTGTATCCTTGTACCCTTTAAGTCACCATAACCTATTTCGCAAGGATCGAGGAACAGGCTCTTACCATCTTGCTAAAAAGCTACGAAAAACTCGTAATTCGATCTAAGTGGATTCAACGTCGCGATTCTTCCAACGAGTCTCTCTGTTCATGAAAAGTTCACGGAGACACGTGAAGGATGACACATTACGATAGCAAAAAGGGGTTGGGTTCGGCCGGTTTAATTTGAACGGGGGTAGGGCGTGTTCCGCGGTTCACTGATAACGCGAACGAATCGTTCGCCTTCCGTTTCTTTTCGTCGCTCGACTTTCGATGGAGACGCGATAAGCATACGGTCAGCGAGCTTGAGCAAATTCAGAACGCATCCTGCGGGAGAATCATCGCGGGTGCGTTTTACGCGTACGCCTGCACACCTGCAACACGCGAAAATGCACGATGAACAATTGGATAAATTTCATTGGACGCCAACGGGCGGAAGTTCTTACCGATACAATCGAGATAAACTATGCGTCGATTAATTCGCTGCAGAATTTCAACGATTATGTTACGCTTTTCGATTGTGGTCATACAACGTTGCTATTTTTTGCATGGAATGTGAAAGATATACTGACTGGGCGATCACGTGACCATCATTTAAATCACTAGGGTAACCAAGATAGAAATTCGTTGAATATTAATTTACATTAATAGAGAATCCATCGATCGATGTTCTTGGGTATTTATTAAATTCGTAATCTAAGAATAAATGTTTGTTTTATAGAAACTGCTCTGTATTTTAATAAAAAGGAAAAACAAAGTTACAATACTCAACCACAGAGGAGCAATCGCGCTCCCTCTAGTGCAAACAGCGGAAAACAGCGTCTCGATGTTGCATTTATCAACACGAGATGCGGAGCGACGAAAGTTTTCTAGATACATGAAAGGAATTTAATTGTCGTACGATGGTTGTTTGTAAATTCTATCGACAGGGTCACTGCCGATTCGGACAGTACTGTCAATTCGATCACATTAATACTTTCGGTAAGATAACAAACATTATTTCGCGTTATTACGTTTCTTATTTGTTATTGAAATTGTTCGTCCCATAGGGAATAACAATAAGGTCGACTCTTACAACGAGGACGAGTATACCGTGTAAGTGTTCCAGTATCATTTCAGAGATCAAACTGATAGAGTAATTCATTGATTCTCTACTTTATGATTAGGGTATTGGTTGCAAAAGAAGTACTCAACGCTGAAAGGGGAGGACAATGGATGCTATCGTGCTTTGCACCGCTCACAGAGAAGCCGTGCATTCCAGGCATGGAAGATTTATCTCCGGAAGAAGTGCGATGGGAAATGTACGAGGCACAGAAGAATGGAATAGTCGATCAAGCAGTTAGTACATATATAGTTATTCTGCTCCACGTGTAATTGTTACAGATCATTCATTGCATTAATTATTTCCTATTTGTTTCAGAAACTACATTTTCAACAGCTGTGCCAAGACATAAAAGCGAAGCGGGAGGCATTAAAAAATCCCACCCGAGAGACAATAGCTAAACTTGTATGTAAAACATACAAATTAAAACGCTATATTGATTTTCGCAAAGTTCTAAATCGAAGTATCTGTCTCTTACAGAAAGAGATCTTGGGAACAAATCGCAAGAAGACCACAACCGAGAATGCATCGGAGAAAGCATCCAACTTTGCCTTCGCGACTCCCCAGCTAGGAACTGCAAACAGGACCTCGTCCACTAACGTGTTTGGAAATAAAACCTATGCAAATCAAAGTAACCCATTCGGCGGAGGTTTCACATCCTCTGGTAACACATCGATCTTCAGGACGACTACGAATGCGAATCCTGGATTTGGTAAAACTTTTGGCAGTAATCTAAGGGTAACGGTGGTACCCGTTCTGTAGTTGGGACTATTACAAACGTCTCTACATTTAACACAGGGCAAAACACGCAGACGTTCGGTTTATCCAACACAATATTCGGCGGCGGAACCACGCAATCCGCTTTCGGCCAACTTAGCATGTTCGGGGCATCCACTCAAGCGAGCAACGTGTTTGCCAGGCCGCAGACATCGCAACCAGCCACGTCCGGATTCAATAGCGGCCCTACTTCGTCTTCCGCTTTGTTCAGCGGGACTTCCACTCAACCTAGCAATACATCTATATTCGGTGGAGCGCAAACGTCCACGGCTAATCCGTTTGGCGGTTCCTCGAACTTACAGACGACGAACTCTATCTTTGGCGCGACTCCGTCCGCCGGGACCTTCACCTCAGGAATTTACCCGCAATCCGAAACGGCTGCGTTCGGTGGTGCGCCAGTGTTCGGTGGATCAGCATCGTTCGCAAGTGCTCCCGCCCCATTGTTCGGCGAGAAACAGGCGTTTGGAACCTCTGGAAGCATTTTTGGCGCCGCGACTACCACACCGCCTGCTTTCAGTTCCACCCAGCCCACAAACACCTTTGGTGCAACAACGTCTGCACCTGCGGCAAATATATTCGGCGGTGCACATGGCACCGTCGTGTCCACTTCCAATACTACGCCATTTGGTACAACACCGGCCACGAGTGCTACTAGTCCCTTCGGTACAGCTACTTCACAATTCGACACGACGAATACAGCTGCTTTTGCCAAACCTGCGTTTGGAGTTGCAACTGGGGCCACCGGTGAAACGTTTGGTACCAACGTCACCTCGTCCAGTGCACCATTTGGTATTACGAACGCTGGTACCACCTTTGGCACTCCTGCGACAAGCACTTCCCCCTTTACCACGTTTGCGTTTAGTGACGCGAAAGGTTCACCGTTTGGCCCTACGAATGTTACGACTACAACGACGAGTTCGTTCGCGCAGCAACAGACTATTTCACCGTTTGGAACGTTCGCGCAGAATCAAACCTCCTCGGGCACCGTGGCGGCATCCAAAAGTGATCCGTTCGGGAGATCACCGTTCAGTACTAATTTAACAAGGACCGTCATTGACGACAACGTTTACTCGTCGGACAACCAACTGACGGATGACGAGAAAAACTTGTACTTGGCGGAGAAGTTTACCTTCGGCAGGATCCCACTCAAGCCGCCTACCAAAGATATTAGGTAACTTCGCGCGAGGATTTGGTAGGGACTACGTACTGTGATATTCTTTTCCTATAGACGCATGTGTGCAACTAAGATAAATCTCACAGAACTATAGTAATAAATAATATATTTGTCAACAGTGTGTCAGTATTGAACAGCAGTTAAAGAAACGTTCCACTCGGGAATGGACGCGAAATAAGCTTGACGGTACTATTCCAATTGTAACGAAATATACAATAAAGATGTAGACTTTACAATTGTTTCGTTTATAAACCGCGCTTCTTACGTTTCTAAACCCACCCGAAATTGTTCTTTTGTTATTAATTTAATCAATTTGTCAATTATTTACATATTTACAATGATCAAATGATCCCTCGATCGTACTTACATTATCATACATTCTTGTAATGAATCACTCCTGGAGGAGGTGGTGGTGGGACGCTATTTCCAAACTGACTTCCTTCCGAAACCTGGAGACAATGTGCTCGATCAATGTTAACGGGAACAGAATATTAACCTTTCTCTACACAACAAACCTGTGGCAAATGGCACAGAGGATTCGTAGGGTAATTGGTCCTTTGTGCATAACCCGTCGACTGATTCGGGGGTTGCGATAACCCAGGCGCTATACAATTCGGTGGCTTGTAGCCTGTAATCTAATAAATAAATCCATTAATTACTCATCACGCCAATAATTCTACTCCTTTACAGTCGCATACCAATCCCTACAAAGGGTCGAAATGACTATGTAATCCACATACTTTGTCGTTCATCTCGGGAAAAATGGTACTCAAGTTAAAGTTGGTGAGGCTGGTGCCCGAGGGATGATGGCTCATGGTCATAGGATTGCTCGCGACGATCCCTCCCCTGGGCATGTTCGGATTCATTGGGAAACCAGCTGCTGCTACCGTGGCTACACCCTGAGGACCAGCAACCGATGGCGGTGGTGGCAAGCCGTTCACTGCTTTACTATACACATTCGCTTGGGGATGATTCTGATAAAGGGGGCTAGCGTGGGGCGGCGGAGGCGGTGGCAAAAACGTTGCGGAGTGATGATAATCCTCCAGGGGTGAATTGATACCGGACAGGGGAAACTCTAGGTTCTGCACGGTTCCATCCAGCCCTTTCCTCTTTCCTTTCTTCGTATTACCTGGATACGTTCGCTTGTCGCAATTCTGATGCTTCCCGTAGTGTTGATGATTCTTTGCGTTGCTATTTGCATTGGAAGCCGAGGTTGTAACGGTGGACGAGGTCGACGAAGTGGCGGTCGAGGATACTGTCATGTTTGGTAAGAGGAATGCATTCGCTTCCATGTAATCAGCATTGTCGTGCAAAGGCATCATGTAGCTGGCAGGTGTGTTCGATATGCTCGTAATGAAATTCGAAGTGGGATAAATATTCGCGTTCGACGAATAAGCGTAGGAGTTAAAATTCTGATTGACCATTTGCCCGTAACCACTTCCGTCGTCTGTGTTGGAGAAATAATTCAGAGGCATAACGGTGTCAGCGGTGGGTAGGCTAGTCTGAAACTTATTCTGAGGATAATTAGCGGAGAACTTAATCGACGGATGCTTGTCCTGATTCGTATCGTGGACGCTGTTGTTCGTCCCTATCAATGCCTCTGCAGTATAGTTACTCTTGCAGTTCCTACTTCTCCAATGAACGTTGTTCTGTTGATACTTCTGCTGCTGCTGTTGATACCCCTGCTCAGAGAAAGCGTGACCGGAGGATTTCTGCTCCTCGTGCCTCTGATGCAGTTGATCATTCCCTGAATTCTGTTTGCGTATATCCATTTGTCTCTTGCTGGTTCCTCTAGGACTCGTGTTGCTCTTTCTCTGATGCTTCCTAGCCTGTTGTTGTTGCTGTTGTTGTTGTTGTTGCTGCTGCTGCTGATGAGTATGATGGTGATGATGCTGATGATGAGGATGCTGTTGGTGATGCTGTTGATGAGACGACTTTTCAGCTTTCTCGTGTTCTACCAGCTGACTGACTGATAAAAACGAGGAGCCAGCGCCTGGGTGCTGAACGCTTTGATTGTTCAACACGTTATGAAAATCGCGACCCGCGACGTTTGTATCTTTATCCTTATTGATCGGGTCCTTGCTCTGCTCCGTCTGCAGTCTCGATGGTACTTGACCGAACAAGAAGTTTTGTTTCTCCGGTAAATTGGTGCCCAAGTCCAAGTCACCGACCAGCGTTGGAAGACTGGAGGGAACGATGTGTTGATCTATACCTTTGACCGACTGCGCGTGCTCGACGTGAACGCTGGTCTTCGTCGGTGACCAAGGGAAGGGCTGTTCCTCCGAGTAGAATACATCCGCGGTTCTCTTAGGATCGCTCTGGAGAACGGGTAAATTGGGGAAGCTGTGAGTCGCGACGTCATAGTTATTGTAAAATTGATTTGGCGTTCCTTGATTGTAAGACGGGGTCTGCGAGAAGAGATTATTCTGACAGAATTCCAGCTCCTTGCCAATGGGCGGTAGAATGATATCAGCGATGTTCGAGTTGTGCTTAATCTCCGGTGTCATCATCCAATTTACCGGAGGCCTGACCGCTGTATGCTGGTGCTGATTCGTCTTCGACTTTGTCGCGCTCTGCTGCTGTCCGTGCTTCCCATCGCTGTTGTAAGTTATGCTACCGTGCTGAAGCGGCGGAATTTGTCCCTGAACCAGAGACTGATACTTATTCTGAGTCTGTTGCTGAGATTTATCCGAATACTTGAAATTGGAGCTGGCATAAGTTTCGACGTTGTACTTCATTTGCGTACTAACTTCCGGCAAGTCAAAGTTTACTTGAGAATCGTAACTAGACATGGGATACACTGCCTTATCCTGCTTGGACACCATCGATTGATGGCTCTTTGGTACTTGTTGTTGCTGCTGCTGCGATTGCTGTTCCATTCCGGGATACTCGTTCTGCATATATTCCGATTCCATCCCGTACTTAGACTTATTTTTATTTTCTGCACTAAATTTGTTGTAATCGTTACTGCTGGAGGAGGTTTGACTCTGATTTTGCATTCGGCTTTGCTTACCAGACGACGGAACGTTGGCCTGCATATTTCTGCCTTTAGCAGGATCCACGAAAGGCTGCTTCTGCTGCTCCATAGCAGGTTTCATCCTCGATTTATCCACGTTGGCCATCGTTGAATTCACCGAATAAACATCGTTGGTCAACACGTTGGAATAATTTGGATTCTCCTTGTGCAGAGGAACGTAATTATAATTCTCGCAAATAGTTTTCGTTTCCGTGTTGTCCGCATGACTCGAGCCCTGCTCAAATTGCACCAGGTTATTGCCGTTATTGCCGCCAACGGGTGAGAATGTGGTCCAAGATAAAATGCTGAAATTGGAGGAATTATGAGCGACGGTGGTCGTGGACTTTGCGTGATTTTCAGTAACGGTACTCTGCTCGTAATTAGACGTGGCTACGAAAGAAGTCGACTGCTGGGAATAGCGTGTTACAGGGGCATTCTGAACCAAAGATTTGCTAGTCATATTGTTAGAAGAACTGGTGTTGATCTTCTTCCCATCTTTGCTAGAATAATTGGAATAATTCTGGCTTTCCTCTCCTTTAGCTTGGAACATGTTATCGGCATTCTGATTCAAGATATTCTGATTACCTTGAGTGCCCATGGGCTCCTTCACGCCGTAGGAAAACGTTTGAGCAAACGGATCGATGTCCATTTTCTTCGCCGAATTATAATCGGTGTCACGATTATGATCTTGCACGTCTTGACTCTTGGATCTCAACACGTCGTTTAATTTCGCACCCTGATCTATAATATTGTTCCCGGAAGGATCGGGCTCCTTGCTCATCTTCGGATAGCTCCGTTGAAAATGATTCTCGGACGAACTCGATATTTGATCCTTCGACGAGTAGCCCTGGCTTCTATTCGAACCGCTACCATTATTACCATTCCCGGTCGAATACGAGCTCTTCCTGGGCAAATTTTTATTTTGGTCCACGGCGTAATCGTTGTGAGTATTCTGAACCATGTGCTCCTTCTCGTGCGGATGCGAATAATTTTGATGACCGCTCTGTTGGGTACTCAGGACATCGGAATCTTTAGGCTGGGACTCGTAAACTGCTTGCACGGCCTGCGAAGAGAGAATCGGTAGCGTGGCATCTTTGGATTGCATTGTATATTCCTGCTGAATAGTCTGAGAAGACGTCTGGAGGACCCTATCGATATGACCCGTATAATTCAATCGATTATTCGGATCCATCTGCATGGACTGCAAAGGCAACGATGAGGAATTCGTAGAATTGCTACTACTGGCCAAATGGGAAAGCAACGAAGGCTGAGATATGTCAGGCACAACGTTCTGACTTAGTCCAACGGTACTTGTTTCTTGGATAGCCGAACTGGTACTGGTAGCCGAATTCTGTTGCAATACGGTGATATTATTCTCCACAATCGTCGAATAATTTGATAAGAAGTCTTGAGAGGAGCTATATCGAACGTTTGACTCGCAAGTGGGCGCCCGAGCAGGGCAGTTATTCTGATCGGATTTATTCGAAATCGGGGAAGTGTTAATTTGCGAAGCAGTAGCGTTCTCGCTGCTTCTGTTCGTGATTACGTTTCTCAGACTCGTTACAAGTTGGTTCTGACAACTGTCCACCGCCTCCGAGGTACTCGTGATCGAAGCACCGCCTGAAGCATTTGCAATTGAATACAGTGTCGGATGAGAAAAGGGTGTAGAAGCGACAGACTTTTCTAGAGAAGGAGTTAACACGTTTTGGACTATTTTATACGGTTCCCTCAGTGGCTCGTCGTTTATAACTTTGGGCAAAGCTTTCGCGGGAGTACTGCACTCGACAGGAACCACCATTTCAGGTTCCACAGCTTCGCTCGCTGGAGGATGCAGATTCTTCTTCTCTTCGCACGTAATCTTCAAGCGTTTCTCGGCCAGCGAATGAGACGGCGATGCCGCTTTCAATTTGAAACTGTTCGGCTCCATTGTTCCGATTTGCAGAAGCATGGGCGGAGTCTGACTGTGATACTTGAAGTCCTCCTTCATCTCCTCCTCCAGCACTTCCGTTTTTCCATTTAACGAAGACACCAATGGGAAGGCCATTAAAAATGCCGCCGTTGGAGATATAGATTCGGGATTATGCGAGCTGGAGGGAACTTGGAGGGAGGCGAAAATATCGTTCGAGAGATCGGAATGAAGACCATCCGCTCTGTTGCTTATAGGCACAAATGAATTCTCCGCGTTGTACGACAACGATGCTTTCGACGCTTCCTCCTTCGACGTTTTGATCACTTTTGACTCGTCCACTATGCTAACCGGAAGCAAAGAGGTCGACGATGTTGTAGCATCTGATGTTCGTGCAGCGTTGCTGGTTTCCGGTTTCAGCGTCGTTGTAGTATTCGTATCTAAGTTTAGTATGATTTTATTGCTTTCCATGTTCGCCGTTCCGTCCACGATCTCTGGTCCTTTTTGCGTCACCTGTAAAAGATTGTCGAATTCCGTCCCGAGATTGCAGACGTCCTTTATCTTCTTTGACCCAACTGGCTCTGCTGCCGATTGTTCGGCTTCAGGTAACAACGATTTGGAAGTAGGTGGATCGACATCACCGGTCGATTTTTCTAATGAACTATTTACAGATATATTAAAGTTAGTTTCAGTAGAAACATTTCCATTGCTGGATTCTAAATGCTCGCTGGAGTATGTTGCCGACGACGACTGATCGTGAACATCCTTTATTTCTTCCTGAATACGGTCCAACGTTGAGAGGGCCGCTGTTTTGGCAGAATCAGGGACATTTTCCTGGCTGACACCGGGTGCGGATAACGTAGCAGGATCTTCTGTGTTTGTCTCGGTACTCTTTTCTTCTGTCTGTGTTACAGGTCTTTTATCCTGCGCATCGTTCGTATCCTCTCCTATCTTTTCTACCACATTCTTCAAATTCTCGATCGACTTACAAGTCACGGCAAAGTCCGATTTAGGAATAGTCGATTGAACCGCTGTACTATCTTCATTAGTTTCGTTCGTTTTCCTTTTCTTATCAATCGGTCCATCGGCATTTACGATTTCCAAACTCGCAGGCCGCTTAACCGAAGCTTTCTGCGCGACACTAGCATCCGCCACACTTTTTACAGTCTTTTCCTTTTCATTTTTCTCCTCCGCGGCAACTGCAGATTGTTGATTTTTAACAGTCTTTGCGTTATTTTTACCAACCTTCGATTTCACTTCTGCTTCCTTTTTAGACGGATGTTCTTTCGGCTTTTCCAACTTCTCCTTGTGAACAGCCGGGATAGGAACTTTATAGGTCATCGTCGTTTTCGTCACTTCCTTACCTTTCGGTAGGATGCCTTTGTGGCCACCGATCTTCGTCGCGTTGATTATATTTTTCACGTTGGACGCCCAATTCTGCGAGTCTACCACCATGTTCGCACGAATATTGGGGACTGTGTTTAACGTGACCTTTTGCACCGTGTTTATCACGGCTTGATTGCACATGGGAACCACAGGATTCTGCATGCGATTCGTCAGCGGTTGCATCACGATCATTTGATTCTGCTGCGCGTTGCCGAGGATTATAGGATTCGCCGGTGGCTGTTGAGTATTAACAATTATATTCGACGTCATCGGTGTGACCAGAGGCATTAATTTGCCGCCGGACAAAATGAGCGTATTCGGCGTCAGACTAGTCATAGAATTATTTATACACGATGCGGACGATTTGTTTTCATTCTTTTTCTTCACTTTCCTTTTTACCTTCTTCTGGGATTGTACTCTCTGCAATGCTAATATTATAACATAACCATCAAGAGCTGCCAGATCTTCTAACTTATCGATATAATTCGTGCCTACCTTTATTCGGTTTGCCATTTATGGGACAACTGACTGTTGCAATTGTGTCTAATTAAAAAGAATTATACAGATACAAAATATATTTATCTTCGGAATGAAATTTCGCGACCTAGTTGAGAAGTAATACTTACTCGTATTTGTTTGGCGATCCTCAAGTTCTTTAGATCCCATACTCGATGCATTTCCAGTGCTATCGGAATTTCCATCTTTACTATTTACACAGTTCACGCGATTCTCCTGATTCTCTATGGAACCATTCCCACCTTTAGAAATACTGCTATTACCCAACGATTTTTTGCCAGAAGAATTAGAAGAGCGAACCGATTTCCTTTTGGAAGGCACTTTACGTTCGGCAGACTTCTCCCTCTTGCTTTCTAAATTTTTTACTGAAATCAGATACCATTTACGATTTCCTAAATTCTGATAAACCATTCCTGTTGCTTTTACTATCCTTACGTTCTTCCATTTTGCTAAAATACTTTTCAGCATCCTCCACGTTGATCTTGTTCGACCATTTCAGAGGAGATATCTTTTCGAGGGCTGGCTCCGCAGGCACGGTGATCCCAGCCTCTCTAAGAAGCGTAGACAACAACTGCGTACGAGAGAAAAGCTGCGCGACAAGCTTTTTCAGGCGGACCAATTCTTCCTCTGTCGTTCAAAGAAAAAGTATATGCATTTGAAGGAACGGTATCCAAAAGGTACGACCATTCTCGAACGCTGTAGCTTACTGTGCGCATCTGAAGCGTTAGCGGAGAACAAATCCTCGGTGCGGCTATGGAGGTCTTTGATGTATTTCGAGGCCTGGATCAGGATGTCGACCTTGTTCCGCTTCCGTCCCTCCTGATGCGGCGGCAAAAGGTCTGCCAGCGTTTTGAAGTACGTGTTCATACGTTTTCTTCTGTCTCGCTCCCATGTTTTCGCTTTGCTGAGAAGACATCCACACGTTAACGAATGATCCGTGATCGAATCAATGGAAACACGCGCTTTTCATTCTTTGCGCCGATCGCGATTACAGGAGGTAAGATGCTTGCTGATGAAATTGTCGAGGTTAGAAGCTAATGCTAATGGACACTTACGTGTTCTCCTTTCGAGGCATAATTTATCTTCTTGACATCGTTTCGCGTGAAGAACGCGCCGCGGATAGCGCAGGTGCGTTACTTGTGACTGACATTACGTACGCTCGATGATCCCCGTCGAATTTTTAACACTTCCATCGTTTCACTTCGCCCGAGCGCACGATACGCGAAATAAAAACTCTGCCGGACAGATCTCGAAAGCGGCGGAGACTATTTAAACCTGCCCGCCCTCTATCGATTTTCAACCACGCGTTTTTTTGTTTTTACATCTTTATCGATCATTCATATGGTAGAGAACGACCCGGGATATACGCGGGGAGAACGTTTCGCAACGCAGATGGCGCTCTCCGCGCATACATCTTTGCGTTATATTTTTGACGCTCAATTCTTGGATCGATTGTTGTACGGTCGAACAAGTATGAACGTCGTAAGAACCGACAGGGATTTTCAACCCTTGGCGAAGCCATGCGGAGCCAGACAGAGGATGGAACTCAATATGATTTCAGCGAAACATCGTATGTAATCCCGGTCACTAAAAAATTCATCAACTGTTCCCGTCGTGCGCTCCGTACGATTCATTTTTGATACCGCGACCACCTTTCGGTTTTCTTTCAGCTCTTCTTGTTTTACCTAACTTATTTTACCACTTTCTATTTTTCATCGTTAAGTCTTGTTACGCAATACGTGTTCCTGCAGACCTCAAATCAGATACGGTGAAGAGGCTTCAAGCGAATCGGAGGTCGACGAACTCTAGCAGGTCGACGAACTTGAGACATCCAACCATCGGAAGAGGTCGAATAATTCCAACATCGTCTTCTTTTTTCACAAGCAACACGCGTAATCTCACTTCTCGGTAAGAATCGACCTCGATTAAAAAAGGAAGGACGAGAGATATATATGGATAACGTTGCTTGTAATGTTTATCATAATGTTTTAACGTTGTTCTCAGATGTGGAACGAGGACCACCACGGCTGCCGCTTCGAGCGTACGCGAGTCTGCAAATGGCGGCACTGTTCTCGGTAATAATTACACTGTCCGATACGAATTTCGATCTGCGATACCCATTAGGTGATCCTTGCAGAGTTTATCGTTCTGAATTCGGAAGCAGAATTGCTGCATCACAGTTTTTGAAAAACTTGGAGTTTTCCAAAAACATTACGTGAAAACTAAAAACGATAGAAATTTATTAGCCTTATTTTTAAACTTTGGTAGCCAGTTACAACCATTCAGAACTACGACAAATAATAAAGTTACATACCGTTGTATCCGGCAGACTCTATTTTTTAAAACCAAAGGGAAATTTCTATCGCCTTTAGTTTTCACCTAGTACGCTATTTTTGTCCAAAATCGTATATTTCTCCAAAGATTCACATTTTTCAAAAACTGTACGCGATGCGGCAATTCTACTCCCGGATTTATACTCGGGACGATAAACTCTACAAGGATCACCTAATGGATATTGCAAAACAAAACAAAAAGAGTGTTTGAATTTGTTGCACAGTTTTATAATTGTTCAAAATGTGCGACAAGAATTATAATCGGTCGGTGTTTAATTGAGCAGCGATAACAACCGGGCGAGGGGACGCAAGGTTCGAAGTGGGCATAGCCGCATTAGACGTCCGTTGCTCTCATCTGGTCCTTTGTCAAATCTCCGACTCGCAAACGTACCACAACGCGTTGAGCAAGATATACTTGTTCGATCCGATCGAGGTAAGCCGTCAACGATCGATGCCGGTAGAATCCTTCGGCCGATCTTTCTAATCACCATTTTGCACCGTAGATATTAATGCCGGATACGATGTGCGAGCGTGTCGCGGCTAAGGCTGTTCTTTACCGAACGATAACGGACAAGTTTCCTGAGTTGGCGATAACTGGAGTATCGCGGATCCACTTCAACGATACGTCGGGACTCGAAAGAATAAGAACTCTTTGCGTCACTGAATACTCGTCGGTGGAGTTATTCGTCAAACAGAAGTAAACGTTATTCAGCGAGGCGCTTATAGCGCCCCGTAAACGATGAGACTTGTCTCGAGACACGTCCGCGGACATGTCCGAAGGACCGTCCCATCGGACCTACGCCGGTCCCTCGAGACCTGTCCCCTTCATACTTATTCGACTCTCTACCGTCTCTATGCTGTCCTTGCGATGAGAAAGGAAAGAAGAGCAAGCTCTACTAGTAGCTGGAGAACGGATAGACTGATGGTAGGGACCGTGCAGCCGTCGTCGGAAAAGTAATTTGTTACCAAAAACGATATTGCGAAGTCTGGACCCAGAAGGTACAGGGTAATTCGCCCGCCAGGAGACTTGAAAGAAGTGCCGCCGCCTAAACGTCTGGAACTCTAATCCCATTCAGTCCCATGGAAAAATTTCGTACGACGTATTGTGTCCTTTTCTGTTTCTCGCTTTCACTTGGATAGAACACTTAGTCGTCCGCTCTGCAGCAACCTAAACAACTGGCGATCGACAGAGTCACTACGTCAACTGATAGCGAAGAACAGAAAAGGACAAAATATGTCGTCCAAAACTTTTTCATGGGATCGCATGGGATGAGAGTTCCAGACGTTTAGGCGGCGGCACTTCTTTTAAGTCTCCTGGCGGGCGAATCACCCTGTATTTCATGATCGCAGAAATTATATGTTTCTGGGGCCCACCTGAAATCCGGGTGCGCTTCACTTTACACAGTACGTGTCATAAATCCATTGCGTTAGGAAACGGCAGTAAGCCAGGGTTCTGAGAACGCACTGATACTGGTGTGCGTCGGAGTTCTCACATGTTAAATACTTGAATATTTCGGCCCTAGCAGTATCAGTGCGTCCTCAGAACCCTGATGAAGCCAACTGCAATGTCGGCGAAACGTCGGAACGGTATTTCCATTGGCCACGGCTTACACCCGGAAGCCTCAAACAACAATCACATCACAAATAAGTAATAGTCAAGAACATAGAAAATTTCTATAAAATGTAATACGATATTCCTGAAGGGCACGACTCCCATCTGACTTGCTTTGTTGATTTCTATGCAATTTTATCGTTACATAAATTTAGTCTGTTTATATACAAGTGTCGTAGGCGAGTTGGTATCGCGTCTCGAGACCAGCTCCGGTCCACCAACACAGGTGGAGATCAGTGAGATGGTCCTCTGTTTATATACATATATTGTTGGATTCCGGGATGGAGAAATGACACCGATGGGAATAACCGCGTGTATTCTTTAAACGGTTCCCGGATACAACGACGTTGGACTATACCGACTTTTCAGCGGATGACAAACGTATCCGAACAGGGTGCTACTGTCTGTCTAACCATCCGCTAATCTGATTCTTTAATTTTGAGTATAACTCGCTGTGTCAAAAATACAGTGGAACTTATATGTATACATATACATACATATAGTCGTTTCGGATGGAGGGTGACCGACCTTAGACCTTACTGACCCATCTTGACCAACACAGATCCTGACCCTTAGTTCTATTGACTGTTGTTTTCTTTATAGTTGTTTATCGTAACTAAGGTAGGATCTGTGGGCCTTACACCTTATCAATGACTGAGGGTCAGTATCAGTGGACCTTTACGTCACACTGATGATTCTGCGATCGGTCATCCAACAATATCATCAGTGTTCACTCTGATATCTCAAAGCAATCCCTAGGCCTTCGTCGTAGCGAAACGGCTGCCGACATTTACCCCAGCAAAATAATAGCATTTTCGGCGCGGGTCGCACAGTACATGCCTGGATACCATGAGTCTATTCGTTCTCCCGCTACCATGCAGTTTGCTCTTCTTTCCGTCTTCATCGCAAGAACACGTGCGCGTTCGCGTTCATTGCGTGGCGTCATTTAAAATTGAATCGGCTCGTTTTTGCAGATATTACGCGTTAGCCGCAGCCGCGGCTCTATTGAAGTACGTCGAGTACGCACAGCGTCTCGCCTTTATCCCGAAATCGATGAAGATTGAATTCCACGGATCACCGAACGCGACTGCGATAGGTAAGTGTTTCGAGTTTTCCGCGAGATGGGAACATTAAACGAAGAAGTAATGGGCACAATTCGCAGATCTGGAAAGCGCGCGAAGCTTAGAGCTGGTCCAATCGCAATGCGGTCAACGGAACGTCAGTTTGTTGGGCGTCATGGACCGCTGCTCAACGCCCATGGGTAGAAAATTGATGCGCGCCAATATTCTTCAGCCACCCTGCAAAGAACGCATGATCCTGGAGCGACAGGCGGCAGTAGCCGAGCTGGTATCCGATCGTTCGTTACGGATTCTCATTCAGGTTGCCACATACTTTCTACCCTCTACCTACACGGTGGTCTGTGAAAATATTCGGACGTTCTTTAAAACAGAATAACTTTTTTTTTTGTAACTGGACCAAACGACTTTTTGCAAAAAGATCGAAGGGATAGTTTAATAGATATATGTATATCTTGTTTTCGTCGTTCTGAAGAAAATACTAATTTTCGCAGACATAAAACAGTGAAAGTCATCTGTTTAAACTTTTTTATCTGAGCTTGTAATGAAAATTGAAACAATTCCCTTTATAGATCTAAGCAGGATCACTCTGAAGATTTCACCCAAATCGGTTAATATTTAAATACCGCAGAAGTAGGTCGAAAATCGAAGAAATCTGTCGAAATCAGTGATTTTCGATCTATCCAGCGATATTTGAACGTTGTTACGTCGATGGATGAAGAATTGGTTTGGTTTTTCTTCTTCTTTCTTTGATTTACACACACGTAAATAGAAGAGATTACAGAGCTAGTTTTTCGAGACGCAAGAGCAGTCCTCGAACTGCCCTTTACAGGGAAGACTTTGCGAGATGTAACTAAATGAACTGACAGCGTGACGGTGTACTGTCTGAGTGTCTGATCTAACTTTTCGCTTCGTATACATCGTGTATATGTATATGCTGATTTCTGGGTTCAGGAGCGTCCTTATCGAGACCCTCTAACCTTGATCCTGGACGGAGGAGAGGCAGTGCGACTCACGTCCATTACTCAGTGAACAGTACATAAGTGACAAACAGGCAAATGTTTATGATGATTCCTGTCTGACTCCTGTATCTTGCTTAGATCTATAAAAGAAGGAAATCCCGATTTTCTCAGAACGACGAAAACAAGATATCTAGTAAACTGGTCCCTCCATCTTCTTCCAAAAGCTCGAGTCGTTTGGTCCAGCTACAAAACAATTATTCCGTTTTACCATCTCCGCACGATATTCCTCTCCTCATCCTCCGCCTTCGACTGTTGTACGTGTTCCTGAAAAATGTTCAACAGCCAATCGTGCGGCGGCTGTTCGGCGCGGACAGACTTCTAGCCCTATCGACGGCACCCGTTCATCATGAAAACAGCGTCCAATGCGCGGAGCATAATCTAAGCCATGTTTTGTTGCTGAAAAATTTATTGGACGCTGTGCCAGAACTCGAAAGGGCATTGTCAGACGGGGAGAGCGAACTGTTTCGGAAGGTCCAGAAGGTTCGTATGGGGGAGGCCTCTCTATGCATACGTGTCGATAGCTCACCGATTGATCCTCCAGAACCTGGGTAACCGCAACTTTCGGCTGATGCGAGAACGAATCCTCGAGAAGATACATCCGGACGCGAGATCGGTCGCCGGGTACACGTCCTTGAATATGCAACGCTGCTTCGCCATCAGAGCCGGGATCAA
The DNA here is from genome assembly GCA_023838395.1 of Holcopasites calliopsidis. NCBI lineage: Eukaryota > Metazoa > Arthropoda > Insecta > Hymenoptera > Apidae > Holcopasites > Holcopasites calliopsidis. The sequence continues at coordinate 844,380 of JALHAQ010000025.1, forward strand.
CGATCTGTTGGATATCGCCAGACAAACCTATTGCGAGTTAATCGACGACATGAAGAGTTGCGTACACACTTCCAATCCTGTTTTACGTTCAAGCGTTTTTATATCAAGTATTCGGCGCTCAGGTTTAATTAATTCGCGCTCACCCTCTTTCGCTCCGCAGCCATGGTGGAGAACTTGGCGTCCAAGTATAAACTGTCCTTGTCCCTGGACTGCAACGCTTCCCTCGGCTATCACGTCCAAGCGATATTGCCGCGAAATTCGAGCCCCGAATCCTTTCAGCCGCCGTCCGAGTTTATAGAGGTGAGCGTCTGTCTAGAAGAAATTCTCAGCGTTTGTCGGATAAGCAACGAATTTTCTCATCCCGCGGGTTACACACGTTCACGCAGGTGCGAAAGAATAAACGGACGTATACTATGACTACCAGCGGTCTAGCAACGTTGAGCCAGCAGTGTAAAATTGCGTGCGAGGAATTGCATTTGATGAGCAACGTGTAAGTGCATACACTCCTGCATTATCACACATTCAAGATCGCATCGAACCTTTTGCCTAGATCGCAGCCTTCGCCCATTCATGTCGTTACGTGGACCGTTTATTTTGAAAGTGGTGTAAATCCATTTTCTTTTGTTTGGAGATACTGAAATGTTTGCGTTTAGCATCGATTCAAACGTTCAGATGAGGTCCATTTGCTTTTTACCACGGCTCTGTGTATTTAAATATATGTAAATTCGTTTTATAAATAGCCATTTCGACAATTAGCTAGATCAATACCTTTCTTCGGGATCACGGACGGACTTACACCGATTTCAAAATAAATTGACCCTACGATTCCATTTATTAACGAAATCTAAATTGATTAAAACTGTTGGATTCCGGAATGAAGAAATGACACAGATGGGAATAACCGTCTGTGTTCTTTAAACGGCTCCCGGATACAACGACGTTGGACTATTCCGAATTTTTAGCGGATGACAAACGTATCCGAACAGGGTGCTACTGTCTGTCTAATTCTCCGCAACTATGATTCTTTAATTCTGAGTATAACTCGCTGTGTCAAAAATACAGTGGGACTTATACAGGGTGTTCTGCTACTGCATGTCAATATTCTAAGGTGTGATTGCTGAGGCAATTCTGAACAACTTTTTCCTTTGCCAAAACGCTTGTTAAAGCTTCGTTTTTGAATAATCAACGAAAAACGAAGCTTTAACCACCGTTTTGGCAAAGGAAAAAGTTGTTCAAAATTGCTTCAGCAATCACCCCTTAAAATATCGACATGCAGTAGCAGAACACCCTATACATATACATATAGTCGTTTCGGATGGAGGGGGACCGACCTTAGCCCTTGCTGAGCCATCTTGATCAACACAGATCCTGATCCTTAGTTCTGTTAACTGTTGTCTTATTCATAGTTGTTTATCGTAACTAAGGTAGAATCTGTGGGCCTTACACCTTATCGATGACTCAGAGTCAGTATCAGTGGACCTTTATGTTACACTGATGATTCAGGGGTCGGTCATCCAACAAAACGAACTAATAAGTTTAGATTGTAATTATGTAAACGTAGTAAATTGTTTATAGATAAAACGTTCGCATTAACCAGTTAAGTGTGTTTGTCGACTATATCCGTCATGGAGATGTGGCAGAATTTTGTGTCACGACGGTTGTATCCGTCATGCGTAAAATTTTGTTAGAATGTGATATTTAAATTGTAATTCTGGCGAAAACTAAATTATATTCGTAAATTTTAATATGTTTAACATTTTTAGAGGTCAAAACGAAATGAAACAAACAAACGAAAATTATAAATAATATGAGTTGGATTTAATGGAAATAATGTGAGTTGGATTCGAGCCTGGCTAGCCCGGGCACCATCACCGTGCGGTGCACGTAGAGGAACGGAGAGCTTTTTGACCCAGTATTTCAACAGCGCCACTTACGTCTGTTTGACAACTATACCCGTCATCGCTTGATTATCGCGACACACACTGGTGGTCGCTTTGCAAAGGGATCGCCACAGTTAACTGATTAATATATATGGAAATTTGTCCTTTTCGCAATTTTTTTTTTCGTAAAATGAACTTACACCACTTTCAAAATAAACGGTCCAATGTATGTTCACAGACTCCTCTGCGACTTGTTGCACGGTATTCGGGACCATATCGGTTGTCTGTTCCAACTGAGCGCAGATGTTGCGGAGCTAGATTTGGTAACGTCTCTGGCGGAAGTCAGTTCTTTGCAAACATACGTGAGACCGACGTTCGGCCCGAAGCTGGAATTGATCGACTCGCGGCATCCGGTAATGGAAGTATTCGCATTCGACAGCCCCGTGCCCAATAATATTGTAAGTCATTTCTTTGTCTGCTACCCGAGCAAGAGAGCTTTGTATCCTAAATCGATCTTGAACTGGGGCCTACTCGCCGCAGCGCGCGTCGGTGCCCCGGAACCTGTGCATTATTTCCGGGCCGAATATGAGCGGCAAATCGACGTACCTCAAGCAAATCGTTTTACTGCACATAATGGCGCAGCTCGGATCCTTTGTACCGGCGAAAAAGGCAACGCTGCGCATCACGGATCTCATGTTCTGCAAGATAGCCGTCCGCGATGACATCGAATGCAACGCTTCCACCTTTGCCCTGGAGGTAAGTCGTCGCGTGCGCGCATGCGTGTTTACGTCCGATACATTCTATCTGGCTGTATCGAGAAACATCTTTTTCTTTATCGTTGCACAGATGAAGGAGGTACAATATATTCTACGCTCCGTTACGCCGACCTCGCTGGTCGTCCTGGACGAATTGTGCAAGGGCACCGCGGTCGACGAAGGTGTCTCGATCGCGTGGGCCGTTTGCGAGAAGCTTCTCGCCACGACGGCGTTTACTTTCGCCGCAACCCATTTTTCTTATCTGACGAAATTGGCGGACGTTTATCGCAACGTGACCAAGTATGATTAATAATAATTCCGTTTATACAAATCTCGTCCGCTTTCACGGTCAACTCCAAACGTTTGTACTTGTTATATTCTTCAGTTGGCACTTCGAGACGATCAGCCCGCAGGATCGCCAGCATCGCTTAACTTATACCCATCGATTAAGGCAGGGTGTAACGCCTGCCGATGATTACGGCATCGCTTTGGCCAAACTATCCGGCTTACCGAATTCGCTTACGGAAAGGGCGCAGCAATATTCTTCGGAACGAGTATGCAAATAATTATATTCATCATTTATCGTATGCGCGTAGCCGTATGAAAACGTAGCCGTCTTCAGGTCGTCGATGGAGTCACGTCCAAGTGCGATGCCTCGGATGAAGCATTATACGATAATCTGGTTGAATTGCACGAGATTTTGGAAAGCGGCGAGTTTAATCGCGGACAAATAAACTCGCTCATGGAGGGTCTCGTTAAGCTATGGAGAGAAAAAGACGGCGGGGACATCGGCGTAGCGAAGAGCAGCACAGTTGCGGAAAACGAAAGTGAAAAAGAGAACTTAAGAGATGCCACGTCCAATGCGATTGATTCTCAATCAAGCAGCAATACGATAAAGAAGCTTCGCGCGGATAAAATGGCAAGCTGCACGAACACCCCGCGGAAAGAAATTTCTGTCGGCTCAATTCGGAACGCGCGGAGCGGCGGCTCAACGAATTCGCTGCGGGTGCAAAGCGGAGCGAACCAATTTGAAAATGACAGCACAACTTCTAAACGTAAGGAGGCCAGTATGGAATCGACTAAATCGTTTCGTTCGGACGACTCTTTATCCTTGATTCGCGCGGCAGAAATTGATAGCGTTTCAAGTAAATCCCGAAGCTTTCAGTCGGTGTCGGCAAGGGACGCGTTCGACAAAATATTTCGGACTCCGTACAATTCTATGTGCTCCACCATTAGTAAAGATATACCAGGTCTGTCCCAGTTCATGACTGAATCGGCGGCGACGCAAATGTCGATCTCGACAATAGAAAAGTCGGGATCGAAACTGTACGAATACTGTATTTCCGATAACTATTTCGACCCGGGTAACATTTCTCAAAGATCTGTCCTCACCGACATAACTCTCTCACATGCATCGAGCCTTAATACAAGATCATCCAACGAGTGAATTACAATTTATCATTGCGATATGTAAATTTTCATTGAACTACAAACCTAATTTGTCATAGATCAATTGTTCTTTTTCTTTTCTTTTTAATTTACACGTTGGAGTAAGGTTAAGCGGTACACGGAAATGTATCTTATTTTTCTATTTTTCATTGTAGGCGCTTTCGGTTGCAATTCGGCTCTTCTTAAACCGTTTCACAAATGATATCGAATTTATTTTGTTCTTACTATTGTCCTGCTAGGCTTTGTCAAATTGCGTCCACCATATGCTGATATGGCGAATAAATTATCGACAGATTATACCGTGGAAAAAGGCTGTACATTTATTACATTTCAAGCCTTTTCCGATTTTCGTGCTCGTGCTACGTCACGAGGCGGTCTTAGGAGATGACAGACCCAACCAATAATTGCAGAGCGTGTTACTGCAAGTAGGGCCCGCAATTTGATTGGACGGCATCTCGTTTGATACAAATAATAGATGCTATGGAAGGAAACTGACGCCATCTTGTCAGTAGTAATATGGGGCATGCGCCGTAGCGTTTGTCGGACACGATTTTGACGGAGTGTCGCTACTGGTTATTCCGATACTGTGCTTTCGTATTATGGGCTACATACTAGAGGTGGGATAAAGTACATTAGATGCAGGTTCGAATTTAACTGGGTAATTTCGAATGCTTCATAAGTACTTCGAAAAAGGAAAGCAATACTTTCAAGCAGACTCGAACGCAGCCGAAAAAGATGCGAAATCTCTACAAGTATTTCGTGAAGCGTGAACGATGCTTTCAAGTACACTCGAAACCTGGCTGAGTAGTGTTCGAACCTTTTATGAGTGCTTTAATTAGAAGTTCTCCATTTTCTGCAATTGTATTGTACCTGGTACTTTATCCCATCTCTAAATGTTATTGCATATACACAATAGTGACAATAGACAATCTGCTATTTGTATCACATTCACACACAGAGTTCGAGTACTACTTGTGAAAGGTTCGAATCTTTCTGAAATCGAAGTTTTTACAAGTACGTTTTCGAACCTACAGGTACTCATTTGAAAGCTTGAAACCAGCTTGTATAAAATAATTACATTGCAAGTATACTCATTGAAACTTTATTGTTCTTGAGTAGTAATCGATACCCATGAAATGAAACTTGGTTATTGAAATTGACTCGGATTCATAAGTACATATTGGACTTGATCCCACCCCTACTACAGACTATACTACCTACACGATGTGTATCATGTTGCCTATATGTAGGCTGCTTCTCTTTCTCTCTTCTTTTCTCTTCCCTCAGCCCCACCACCACGATTTTCAGCTCGCTTATCTGACGCGATCTGACGTCTGGCATAAAAATGTAATGATGCTTCTCGTTGCTAACACTAACCTCTTGTGTCCCGCAAGTAACAGGTTAAGTTTTGACATTGGAGAACCTAGAATACTGCGCCTTTTACACAAAAGACAAATGCCTGAATTATATAAAGTGATATTCAAAGTGTTTGAACCAATGGAGGATTATTATAAATATGCATAGTGCTTCACGATTTGCAGCGGCGCTTTTCATCGTCAGGCACTCTTACGCGAAGAATTATTTTCCTCGTACGACGTTTCTAGTTAAGCAATGAAATGTTGACACGGCATAGTACGGTTTCAGAGGCTCCGCGTGTCGAAGCGATACCTATAAATCTTATCACTACCGAGGACGGCCGAACGCTCCTAGCAGTCACAGGTAAAGGAGTTGCTTCGCCATAACCCGAAGTCCTTCTCATAAATGTCTTAGTAATACCTTTTATTGTAACTTTTGCAGAACGTAAGGATGGTATGTTGGAGATTGTTACAGCTCCGGTTACGATCGTTGGTCCAAGCGGAGCAACGACTTCTGTGATGGATGTAAAAAATTTCAATGGAAATTTGGTATTACACACGGTACAGCCTAAGAGGATATTTTATCTTTTTATGTAGAAATCGACTTGTATCAGTTGTATATCATTTTAGCCAGTCTTCGAAATGAACATCCAGGATGTCGGCGGATCCGAACTTGGTCAGTCAGTGCAAGGTCTTGAGGCAGAATCCGATGCCGTCGATCGGTTAAGATTGCAATCGTATGCAAAGTTAAAAAGCAAGGAAACAGTGAAAGCGGAACTCGGATCGATTCCCATGACTGATACTTCGCTGGATCAGGAATTTCGCAACACTCGCGAACACGAGTCAATCTGTGCGGCTATGAAAAAGAGTAGTCCTGGGAGGCCCAAGAAAAGCTCAGTGACAACTTTGCAAGTAAATAAATATTGGAATGATTTCTGCTCGCTTATACTTTTCATTTAACAATCCTCTGCTGTAATATTATATTTCTTTTGCTCGTATTTGTGTCGCGTTTTATATAACAAAGAGAATGAAGTAAATAATCTTTTTGAAAATAGAGTACGGAACGTCTGAAGTGTGACATATGTCACAAAGAGTTCGTTAAGCAATCTTTGTATCGGAAGCATATGGAAAATCATGCGGAGGAAAAGCCACATCGATGTCCAAAGTGTTCCGCGTCGTTTAATGTACCGGTAGAGTATTATCGTTTACCCTTTTGCTTCGTGCTTCGTTGCTTACTAATTAACTTGTCGTATCAGCTGATTTATATAGCTTCAATACTATCTTGTTGTAGACAAACTTCACGCTGCATATGGCGACGCACAACACAGGCGAACCGAAGTGTCCAGAGTGTGGCAAGAAATTTGCGAGGATGGCTAGTTTGAAGTCTCACATGTTGCTACACGAGAAAGAAGAAAGTTTGTTTTGTACAGAGTGCGAGGACGCTTTCCCGACAAAAGTGAGCGCTATTTTTTCTGTCGAATGTAGCGAATTTTTCTAATAACGAATCGGATAGCCTGTAATATGATTGTTTGCACGAACGGCAGGCTCAGCTAGACGCACATCTGAAACTCCACGGCGAGAAGTGGACAACCGAGGAAGTACGGAAATGTAAACTGTGCAATAAACAATTCAGTCAACCTGCCTTGTACAGGCTTCATATTCGTGAACATTATAAGGTGAGGGGTGACTACAGTTTCACTTGGCGACTATAAATCTCGGTAAAGACTTTGCATCTCGTCGGATTTTAGTTGCAGACAAAAATGGTGAGACAAACGAAGAGGGGAACGAAGCATAAGACAATGTATAAATGTACTATATGCTTGAAGTCGTTTCAAAAGCCGAGCCAACTGATGCGGCATATTAGGGTGCACACCGGTGAGAAGCCCTACAAGGTAAACGCATCTTACTTTTTCGATAGTTAGACTTGTCTGATTGATATTCGACTTTTACTCGACTCGGAAGTGTACAGTATGCAGTCGCGCGTTCACGCAAAAAAGTTCCCTGCAAATTCATACATGGAAACACAACGGTATTCGGCCCCATGCCTGCGATCTGTGCAATGCCAGGTTTAGCCAAAAAGGTAAGAATCAATTGCAAGCTCTCGTCACGTTACGATAAATATCATTCGATGCAAGATATGCAAACGTGCTATGCAATGCTCTAACAGGTAATCTAAATAACCACATAACGAGAGTTCACAACGTTCCGGATGGAGAGCCGACTTACAGATGCAACTACTGTACGTGTGTATTTAAAAAGCTTGGCAGTTTGAACGGCCACATGAAGCGTATGCATTCCGACGTAAGCGAGGTAAATCGCTGAACGATTTTGAACGAGTCGGTATTACAATTAGTCAAGTGGTCATTTTAGGAGGCCGCCGTGATAAACAGTGGCCGGACCGATGCTACGGAATCCGACATACGGGCGACCGTGAACAGCGTCATCGATCAATTGGCATGTCTGGAAACGAATGCGAAAGGAACAGTAAAGTCACCAAATTTTGTATCGCCCACATTATCAGAGACCAGCTTGGAAAAGGACATTCTGCAACAGGCTCTGAGAAACAGTGGTCTTCCTAGTAAAAACAAGACTGTTTCAAAAGGTATGGGCTATAGAGCTCGGTAGAGGTATCGTCGAGTAACAACCATCCGTTCACGATGCTTCTATTTCGAAGGTAAACCCGCAGCGAAAACGTCCGAGGACCGTACTAGTTTTGTGACACTATTGGATCGAACGGCTGACGGTGGTACGAGGTAGCTGTCGCATTGTATATTTGCAGACAGCCTGCTTACTAGACGCAAGTCGGCTTCACGCAACCGATTCTCCTGTTCTCTTGTTCTTGCAGGAAGTATCTGACGATAAAGCAACGATGCGTGGGAGACGTGAGGTGGTACGCGTGCAGCTTCTGCCATAAGGAATTTAAAAAGCCTTCGGACTTGATACGTCATTTACGCGTGCATACGCAAGAGAAACCGTTCAAGGTATATACGTGCCTACGGGTGTTTGTATTCGTGAAAAATACCCCTCGCTTATCATTATACTTGTATTCTCTAGTGCACATACTGTTATCGTTCGTTCGCTCTAAAATCTACTATGATAGGGCACGAACGCACCCATTCAAGCACGAAAAGATACACTTGCGCTTCCTGCGACAAAACGTTCGCGTGCCGTGGTAGTTTGGTTGTGCACACGAGGTGAGTGCTAGTTACGGTTTCCTTCTCGTTACGCGGCCAATGATCTAAGCATAAACCCGTTTTCTTGCAGACAGTACGCAAAGCCAGGTGATGCTGCTGTAACATTGGGCGAGAATGGTAAGGCGGGCAATGAACATGACGCAAACAGTAGTGCCGGTACTTGTCCGACCAATCGGCCGAGAACCCTTGCAAAGTGTAAATCAAAGTTATCCCCGGAAGCGGAAGATCTAATACCTCAAGTGGTACTGCAAGAACCATTGGTAATAAGTGACGCGGGCGATAACATTCGTGTGGCACATGTACCGTCGAAAGAAAAACGCGCTTACGAGACAGCTGTTGATCCAGCTAGGCCGCACAAGTGCTGCGTCTGCCAAGCGGCATTCAGAAAAATTAGTCATTTGAAGCAACATCATCGTCGACATACGGGGGAACGTCCTTATAAATGTACGAAGTGCGACAGGTACGTGTGTAAATAAAATAATCTTGTCGTTCTGCAAAGCTCCGTCCGCATTCTTAGATTCAAAACCGTTTCAGGAGGTTTACGTCGAACAGCGTTTTAAAATCGCATTTGCACACGCACGAGGATGCGAGGCCCTACGGCTGTTCCACTTGCAATGCGAAATTCTCCACGCAGAGCAGCATGAAAAGACACCTCGTTACGCACAGCAATAGAAGACCCTTCATGTGCCCGTACTGTCACAAAACATTTAAAACTTACGTGAACTGCCGGAAGCATATGAAAATACACAAACAGGAATTGGCTGAACAGGTACAGTATTTGTTGACTGCACAACGAGAAGGAAACGATAATATATTTCCTTTTATCGAAATTCTTAGCAATTGCAGCAGCAGAAATTGAAAAGACAGCTACAGGATTCGGAGGAGGCGAATACGAGGGAAAATTCGAAGCAGGATACGGCTCCCGAATCGGCTTATGCATCCACTGTTTCCGTTGCTTCTGTCCCGTCCAGGATCGCTGCCACCACCGCCCCTACCATCGTCGCGGCATCGTCTTCCGCGTATTCGGATAATCTTTCACCTCCTCGCATCGAATCAGTCGAAATATCATTTCAACCGCAGCTAGTGTCTGAATTTTCCGAGACTTTGGCCGAGTTTACAAGGGTAACCGAGGAGAAGCAAAAGAGGCCAGCTTTATCCGGAAATTGTGACGCTACGTTTATCGATGGTACGCCGAACATTTCCATTTGGTATAACCGTATTTCGCTATCGAGACACTTCCCTCTATCGTATCCCCATTCCTCATTTTTAGAAAACGCATCCGGAATAGCAGTGACGAGTTTTGAAAATTCCCAAATGTTACACGCCGACGAAGCTGGCTCCGTCGCGTTGCCTGTTTACACCGGCGATCAGACGCTCACTCCGGTACGCATACATCGTACCATCTCTAATTTCAATGCACAGAAAGGGACACGATCGTTCCGAAGCGCTTAAAAGCGAAAAGCTTCGTTTTTGTTTGCAGGAAAGCATAAGGGAAATAGAAGAGACGCTGAATCAACAGTTTCTTAATATCGGGCTGAATCTGAATCTAAGCAATGGTCAAACGAGACAGTCGATCGGTACAAGCGCAACTGGATTCTGTAACGTGAAAGGGGAGCAGCGGCAGCCTGTACCGAATGTTCTATACGAAAACAACAGCGGCAACGCAGAGGCATCCGTTTTTCCATCGCAGTTGGACTCGTTCGAAATGGATCATATTGGCCTGCAAGTACGATAACGATATTTCCTTCCACCAAAGCCCCATTAGGTGCAAAAAGAACTCGACGACCAAGGGTTTTCCGGTTTTCAGTCGGACGCTGACGTTGATATCGGTTTGGATGCGAGCAATTCAACCAGCATGTCGAGTATACTGTCTAGAAATGCGACGGAGGATCGCCGGCTCTCTGTCTCTCTTAGAACGCCCAATAATGTGAACTCCGATATGGTGGGCAAATCTAGCGCGCAGGCGATAATATTTATCTCCGAAGAAGCATTTCCACGGAAGTACAGTTCGGGAACTGATTTGGAAAGGGAAAGTCTAAATAACGCGTCTGGCCAGCAGCAATGCACAATCAACCCCATACTTCTGACGTACGTTTTTAATGCTTTGCCTTGCAAGCGAATGACTAAAGAACAGTTGCATGTATGTTTGTCACATATAGGGAACAGTTTCGCGAGTTAGCAGTAGATTCCAAGATCCATTTAAATCTGAACTCGTCATCGACGGACATTTCGGAAGTCATGAAAATCACTGCGGATAAAATGTCACGAGCGGAATCCCTGCTACAGTGTCACATGTGCGGCGGGCAAGGCTTCACAGCGATTGGACTAAAGGTTGGTATCTATCGGGAGGACGGACAAACGCAGTGATCGATGTATAATAAGAGTATTTTTCCGATCTAAGGAACATTTGACGAGTCATCGAGGAATTAAAGAATACCAATGTACGGAATGTTTCTCCAGATTTTGCACGAACGGTGGATTGAACAGGCATTCAAAGCTGCACGCCAGCAAACAGTGAGTAAATACGGGTGAATGCGAGAGCGTCTGTCGTTCGACACATCCTTGCCTACTTTCTCCTTATTGTCTACGAGCAGGTCGTTAAAGCGTCCGTTGTGCGACAAGTATTTCAACGATAGGATGCAGCTGCAATCGCACAGTAAGATTCACCAGACTACCGCGTGGAACCCTATCTCTCCGGGATCGGATATGGTTGCGGAAAACACTGTACCGCACATGGAAATGCGTCCGATCCCAAATGTTAGCTCGTCTTCGGACGACATCGCATCGGACTTGGACGCTGCTGTTTCTGAAAAAATGCTTTTAGACACAGTGGCGGAAAGGGAAGTGATGGATCGGGTACAAGTAAGTCCTATACAAGAAAAAAGTTTTATTTTGTTGCAGTGTTATTAATTATCGTGAACGATGCCCCTAGAATGAGTTGCTGGTTAAGCGAGAGCGGAAAGAGTATACGAACAGATGCAAGTATTGCCCGAAAACGTTTCGCAAGCCGAGCGATCTCATAAGGCATGTCCGAACACACACGGGGGAAAGGCCGTACAAGTGCGACTACTGCAACAAAAGCTTCGCCGTGAAATGTACATTGGATTCGCACACGACGGTTCACACCGGCAAGAAGACGTTCCGTTGCCATGTGTGCAGCAGTCTGTTCGCTACCAAGGGTAGCTTAAAGGTCCACATGCGACTGCATACAGGTAAGCGAAACGTATGATACGTATACGTACGTGTTACAGCTTTCGGTAAACTTCTAAAAAAAGTTGTACGCGTCTGTTCCGAAGGTTCGAAACCGTTCAGGTGCCCCGTTTGCGATTCAAGATTCCGAACGTCCGGCCACAGAAAGGTGCATTTAATGAAGCACACGCGTGAGCACAAAGAATTTCCAAAACGAAGGCAAAAGCATTTGAAAGTGGCGGCCATAGCCCAGGTGGCGGCGGATCTTGAGAAAGCCGACGAAAGGGAGGAAAAGGTGAGCGGCTGTGGGCCGGAACAGCGATCGCAGCAAGGTCAGCTATCGCCTGCAACCGCGGAGTATACTCATCTGGAAGCAATTAGCATCGATGCGGCTGCTTGCTGCTTGCCCGATCAAATTAGCTTTGCCACTGGCGGAATCGTGTCGAGCAACGATCAGCAAATTGTTTCGGTGAACGAAAACAATCAGCTGGTGACGAACCTGCACTTTCTTCTGTCCAATGGACTGGTAACTATACAAGCAGAAGAAACGCTATTATCACAAGCAGCCACGTTTGTGAATAACATGCAACACCGTTTATCCATCATTTCGGACTCCGGCTGCTCGTATGCGACGCTCGACGATATACCCATCGCGGCGAGTAACGCAAGCGTTAACGGGCCAATTCGCACGGGCGAAACGGAGAAGGAAACGCAATCGAATATTTCAACGATCGCGAGTCCTAATACGCAGCTGGAATCATTGTCAAAGGTTCCCACGGAAACGGCATCGCCGGTGAAGGCTGGTAAGCCAGCGACTAAAGGGAATTCATCCAAAGAGTGCGACATTTGTGGGAAAAGCTTCACGAAACCGTGCCAGGTCGAGAGGCATAAACGCATTCACACCGGTGAACGCCCATACAAGTGTGACTTGTGCACGAAATCGTTTGCACAAAAATCGACTCTGCAAATGCATCAGAAACATCACACCGGCGATCGGCCGTACGCTTGTCCCTACTGCGAGTATTCGTTCACGCAGAAGGGCAATCTTCGAACGCACGTGAGACGTGTTCATCAGTTCGATGCCGCCGATGCGAAAAAGTGGAAACGCGTACGCCAGTCTTTCCTTCCCGGATTGTGCACTGAAGAAAACGTGATCGATACCAAGTGCCTGACTTTGGACGACGTATCGTTCGTTGAGTTTCTCAAACAGGAATAACGCCTATCTGTATCTGCGTCTGTCTCTGCGTCGCGCGACCAAACGGTTACGCGAAATATCAAACAAAAAGAATGTATATTAGCGATCGAATTCGATAAAGGCAATAATGTTTAACATTAAATGTCTCCATCCTGTGCCCTATGATTACCGTTTAGCAATTGCTTCATATGATACACTCGTCAATTTGTATAAAGGAGAAAAATCAATCGTTACAGGTAGATCAGTATCGTGTTGGTATTATTTGTCATTTGGCTAACGGTTGGTGGCTGTAATTGCACGATGCATCTGTCACTGGACAACCATCTGGATGATTTTCATGAAACCAACAAGGTTTGCTTTTCCTTCTAACTACCGACGTTGGTTTTCTGCTCTTCGGTCTCTCCTCGATGCTTTTCGCACCGGGCACTCTGAACTCGACCTTGCCCTGCGCCACACGAAATATATGACTATGATTCTTTAATAAAGTTTGGAGGCCGCCGCATTCTTTCCGTAAACGTGCCATCATTTCTTTTGGTACCGATTCAACGATCTGACAAAGTTCGAGGCATCTACCAGCGTTCCAGTGCTTCGGGTGCGTTCCTTCGGACAATATCATACGACCCTCGTGGAGCAATTCATTCGACACGATACCAACGATCCCCTCCACAAGTGCCTTGTCCAGTTTTGTACAATTTCGTACCTTTTCTACCGTATCTCTTGGCTTAAACTCGCACGTCCAGTCTTCGACCGTATTGCCGATCGTTTCGTTCGGCTCGCGTGTTTGTCGGTTCAAAGTCGTCTTTGCGCTTAGCATTTCTTGAATACGGTCCTCTCGCTCCTTAATTCCCTCGTGCTCCCTGTCCCAACCGATCAAGCAGATTCGTTTGGTAGAGGGAATTCTTAATTTGTCGACAAGCGTCCTAAAACCACACTGAACGCATAAATTTTTCACATAATCAATGTATTCCGAATATTGACTCTTCGAAGCATGATATCTCTGGTATTTTGCTCCGTTAAGCTCGTACGGACAGCAAGGTAGTACAAAGAAACGGCAATCGTTGGAGCTGCGTGCTGCAATTATCGGTATCCAAGGTGTCAGCTCGTCCGAATGATTTCCTATGATCCAATCTACCCCTGGATATACCGTCGCAGAAGATGGAATAACGGTGGAAACCTGCAGTATATGAAAATCGTTCGACACATTTCACTCGTGCACATTCCACATAAAAATTGTTTGACAATCTCTGATAAGTTGCATTTTTGTACGTACTTCTAATGGAATTTCTGGTGGATACCAGTCCCAAATCTTTCTCCTTCGCAGATCGATGCCCGAACCACGATGGCCCTCGTTGAACAAAATATATACTAGCAAACCATTGCCACAGCCCAAGTCGAGAAACGATTGTAAGTTATTGGTTTGTCGTGCCAATCTTTCTTTCTCCCATAACAAAAGTAAGTAGGTGGCGATTGCGATATCTTCGTAAACGAATTTCAGCGGATCTGTATTTTCGGTCCAACTGCTTATCAACTTTGTACCATATTTTTCTTTAAGCTTACAATACAGATCTGCATACTTTTCAGCCGATACTAGGTTCAAAGAGGGTAGCGGCGTCGCTGAGATTTCCACACTGCTGTTCGCCCACTTCAGTATTCGAGGATATAGCACTTTTTCCAACCACTCGATACTGGAATCACGTATAAAATTGTTCGGCCGATACACGCTAATCGACGTATGACCATCTACTTCCTGCTGCAATCTATACGCGTAACCAGGTCCTAGCAGTTTCTTGTGCGCGAACAATGGCTTGTGTACAATTATTACGCAACTCCCCTCGGCGTTGAATAGAAAAAATTCTATTCCAACTGAGAAAATTTGCGGCGTACGTGGTAATTGTTTTGTCACGTATAAACGAATAGGTTTGTCAGTAGGATTAACAGCCTTCCCGTCAGTGATGCGCATTGCGTCTAGCAATTTTCCATTATCTATATTATCCTCTTGACAGTCTGTAACTAGGAACGACAGATCTAAACTATTAATGTACTCAAACATTTTAAATATATCGCGGTTCAGTACTGTATCCGTTACTTCTACGGACGCCAGTATTCTACGGTTTATTGCTTGAGGATTATGGCACCAAATGTTGATGGCTTTGGAGAACCCTGATGGAGCGATCCCATGCTTTTGGCATACAATGGTCTGGAACTCCATGCTTTAAAGGAAATGGTTGATCCTGTTTCTGAATGTTGTGCTATGCTTGTTACTTTGTCTCTTGTCTTTCCGCTTTAGAGTACTGAAAATTGCATTGGAAAACAAATGATTTGAAGGATACAAGGAAACGTGAGGAGAAATAATTGAGCCACAAATACCTTTTTAACAAGCCAATCTGCATCTAGTACTGCCTTTTTCATAATTTGTTGAACACGTTCCTTGTCTGGCTCGATTAAGTGCTGCTTAAAGCTCTACGTGTCATGTGGGAAATATGCTGATGATAGATTAAACATAATACTTGGTATATACACGCAGCAGCATTAGCATAGAATTTTCATTTAATGTACCTGTTTCACTGAATGTTTATAAAACCCTTGCGCCTCCTTTGGCAATCTCTGGCATTCACGTAATAGAAATTTGTACAGGTGCTTTGGTGATTTTAGAGCCGCATCGCGTAACGCCGCACTAGCCATCGCAGCCCAGAAATAATAAAAAATTTGAGAGGAAAAAAGATAAATATATACGTGTGCCTGTTTGTACGCGGAACAGCAGATGCCGCAAAGAAAGCAGTGTACTAGCAACCTTGTTACGTATTAAAGACTTCGCGTGTATATGCCTTAATTAATTAGTCGTCCCAAACTTTTATTGTACATAGACAAATGCATACACACAGGACACTAAAAGTAAAATAAAATGTATATGTTACATTTGACTTGCTTATAGCGTCGTGTAAAAAAGCATATGTACCTAACCTAACCTAATAATAGTGGAGAACCATCGATAGGCACCCCATTTCGTCATTCTCAACCAGTGATGAGATATGGGACGGGTTTTCTCGCGTATGAGCGGCGATATTGCCATCAGTATAGTGCAAGTTTCGATAAAATCGGATACCTTGATCACCTTGCATAATTTTGCAAAATTTGTTCTGATTTGACTGTGTACAAATAAATGCATAACATGTCTATGTATGCCTATTTTTAATATGTTTGACCGTCTGTGAATAGTTAATTAAATCTGCTTTGCAGCATCTGACAGTTTTATCGCATGCAATAGAAAGCGCATTACTTTCTACTGGAGAACGAACTAACCACATTTTAAAAATGTCATCTAGCCAATGATGTTGAAAGCTACGTACAGTACGTTTCTTTATAACTCCCCTAACATTAGTTGCTATTAACATATGTACTTATATAAATATAGCGTACCAAAAATTCGTAGTGCATCCGTCTTATAACGGATGCTCCCGCTGTTTTCCCGCCAATAACACTGTGCCACTTGTTGCGCCACAACATAGATACGTTACTGCAAATGACGCGCATACACGAAAAGACCCGTCCCATATCTCATCACTGTTCCCATCTTGACAAGTATTTCATTTCGTGTCGAAAACAGAGAACACCACGAGAGGACAATATGATATAAGGGTGATTCAGCCGCTAGGAGACTTGAAAGAAGTGCCGCCGCCTAAACGTCTGGAACTCTTATCCCATGTAGTCGCATGTAAAAATTTCGGGCGACATATTTTGTCCTTTTCTGTTCCTCGCTATCACTTGACATGACTCTGTCGATCGCCAGTTGTTTAGGTCACTGCAAAGCGAACGACTAACTAAGTGTTCTTTCCAAGTGAAAGCGAGAAACAGAAAAGGACAAAATACGTCTCCCGAAATTTTTACATGGGACTGCATGGGATAAGAGTTCCAGACGTATAGGCAGCGGCGGGCGAATCACCCTGTACTATTCAAACAGAGAGGAAATTCAAATATCATGGTCTTGTGCATCGGCATCAATTTATGAATGATGAAATATATTATTTATTTAGTTCGACTAATTATTAAGCTCACTGATCTTTTAATTTTATATACGAAACGAAAGGAACTAAACTTCAAAATGACTACTATTAGATTAGAAATTGTATTCGGCAAGTTTTACAGTTAGTCAGCCTAACTGGCGTTTCGATAGCCGATAGCAGTACTGGCACAGACGAGATACCTTGTCTGTGAGATTACTTTAAGTCCTTTAATATCATCTCGTCGGTGCGTAGAGTATCAACTTATTGTATGTGCATACATACATGTTGATGCATACATGCACTCCAATAAATGCCACGATGAATCAATATCGACAACTATCGATGGCCGATGATCCTTTTATCGGAAAATATCGATAGTTTCTTCTAATCTGTGAGCACAGTTTATATATTTTATCACAGTTTAAATTTATGCATGACTTAATTTATAATACTAGTCGCATACGTGCCTCTGTCAAATAATTTATAAAACGTGGAAGGACAGTATTTTTGGAATTACAGATGCATATGTTAGACTTTGTTACTGCATAGTCCATGTTCGCTTCATGTTTATTCCGTTTGAAAAAAGTTTCAGTTAAATATTCTTTTCGCGCGTTAGTAGTTCATTGTGTTCTGTGAAAACTATACATTTTTGTAAACTGTATATCTACGTACATTTTTATTACTCTGAAAATTCCTGTAGACCGTACAATATTTAAGAAAGTTCGGATGGATGAAAGTTTTAGGCAGTGGCGCGAATCGCCTAATACCGCAGAAGGTAGGTCATTTGTCATATCGGATAGTGACGAGGAAGATGCAGAAAATGCCAAGAAGGAAAGAGTATTCATAATCGAAAGTAGCGAAAGTAGCGTGAATGTTTCGACAGACCTTACACCGGAGAGGTAAGCAAGTATCTTCTAGAGTGTATCTTGTGTTTACCAATGTTAAACTCTTCTATTATTCCTTTGCATTTATTGAATTACCTCGCATAAAGTTACATTTTTCATGCTGCAGACAATCATCGGGTTTGAAACTGTCGCTGAGAGAGAAAGCAGTTAAACATAGAATTAGGAAACATATTGCCTGTTATTCGGACGACGAAGATATTCATGATGAAGATAGCAGTGTTCACAACGAAGATAGCAGTGTTCACAACAAAGATAACAGTGCTCACAACGAAGATAACAGTATTCACAGCGAAGACAGTATTATAGTGTGCAGCGACAGCGAAGAGAAGGAGACGGATGATCGTGTTTCAAACGGTATTGTATTTTATTAATCAAAGTGGTTATGGAACTCTCGTTACGATTATCTCATTTGTCTAGATGGGAGTGAACGCGTTGAGCAAAATGACTCGGAAGATACTTCCAAAGGGAAAGAAAGCGATTCAGAGGCACAGATGGCAATATCGTATGCGAAACAAGAAATCGGTGTTGGGAACATTGATCCGTTGATCGCCCAAGAAAGGGCACTACTTGTTTGTAAAATGGATCATCTACAAAATCAATTAAGTAAGACAAAGGTAAATCTGATAGTCGATACAGGGAGAAGAGATATTAGTAAGGAGAAATTAAATGGTCTGTACTATATTTCCAGCTGTTGCTCACTGCCAGTAACATAGAGTTATTGCCTGATAAAGGAGAAAAGTTGCGTGATAGTATTGCCATGCAAGAGGAACAAATAAGAGAAATTGCAGTCAAATTAGAAAATACACCTTTAACAGGCACTGTTAAGGTTGAGCCATTGTCCGAACAATGCAAACCGACGCCTTTCTTCAAACAAGAACCATCCGATTCCACTAGAGTCGATTCTTATCACGACTACAACAACACATTGCCGGAATTAAAATACAGCGATACATTGAACGAATTAAAATCATCTTCGGGAACTAAAGAGCTTGGGAAAAAGGCACAAGCAACATTGGACAGAGAATTAGCTTTGACAGCTGATAGATTACAAGATTTGCATGGCTCTCTTGTAGCCAGACCATCGGAGGACGAGAGAGCGGAAGATCCGCAAGGTTTGAAAGTAAAGTTAATGCCGCATCAGCAGCATGCATTGGCATGGTTGCTATGGAGGGAGCAGCAAAAACCTCCCGCTGGTGTCCTGGCAGACGACATGGGTTTGGGTAAAACTCTGACCATGATATCTTTGATCATAGCTAGCATCGCCAAAAAAGACTCGAACGAGGCGGACGATTCGAGTGACGAGGAATGGACAGATCGTAAGACAGTGTTGCGACACAAAGGTGGCACATTGGTTGTTTGCCCAGCGTCCTTGCTATCACAATGGGAAAAGGAAATAAATAACAGGTGTAAGCGCGGGATGCTTTCCGTCGAAGTTTATCATGGTACAAACCGCGAGAGCGTGCCAAAGAGATTAGCAAAAAACGATGTGGTTATTACAACGTATAATATCTTGAGTCGAGAATTTAAGGCCAATTCTACGATATACAGGATTTGTTGGGCACGCGTGATACTCGACGAGGCGCATATAGTACGAAATCATAAAAGTCTAGCTTCTCAGGCGGTGTGCGCCCTCGCGTCGCGTAAACGGTGGGCTCTTACCGGCACACCTATTCAGAATAAGGAATTGGATTTATACTCTATTTTAAAGTTCCTAAAGTGTTCTCCCTTCGATGATCTGCGCGTTTGGAAACGTTGGGTGGACAACAAGAATGCTGCCGGTCGGCAACGATTGGCAACGTTGATGAAGACGTTGATGCTGCGTCGAACAAAACAAGAGCTACAAGCTAAAGGCGCTCTAGAAGGTCTTCCCGAAAAGTTCGCAGAAGAGATAGTTGTCAATCTCGATTCGCAGGAGCAATTGGTCTATGAGAAAGTGTTGATTTATTCTCGCACGTTGTTCGCTCAATTTTTGGCGCAAAGGGCAGAGAAGGATCACATGGTCGATTTAGCTGGTGGAAGATACGATAAACCAACTTTTCTTTCGAATCCAAGTAAGCGTACATATCGTGGTAGGCGCAAAGTAATTAACGCGTCGTAACCGTGTGCCGTCTTTTTTCTTCCAGACAAAAATACTCAGTTCACGAAAGCGCAGAACAAATTGTTATCGTTACACGCGGACGTAAAGACTCACGAAATTTTGGTCCTTTTACTAAGATTGCGTCAAATTTGCGTTCACCCCTCGCTCATCCACTCGATGTTAGATCAAGAAGATATGAGGGAGACTGGCTTAGCAGAAACGGAAAACTTAGATCCGAACATGATATTGAAAATGGATAACATAACGCTGCACGATTCGGAGGATAATCCAGAAGAGGAAAATGAGGCGGAGATAGGCGTGGACCATAGGGTAGTGACCACCAATTTATTAACAGCCAAAAATCCCGTCTTTAATGCCGATCGTATAAATTCCAAGGTGAGTCGCCCCACGCTTTTCGGCTAGCACACGTTTTCCACCCTTATTTGACGTCGGTGGATTTGACATTTGGATCATTTGTCCATATGTTTGAACATAGATGCGGGCGGTGCTTGGTAAGGTCGAGGAAATTTTAGAAACGAATGACAAATTGATCATCGTTTCTCAATGGACCAGTATGCTGAACATTATAGGCACTTACTTGTCTTCGATAAAGGGCGCATCTTTCAGTATGTTCACAGGCGATGTACCTATCAAGGAAAGACAGGTATCTGTTGCGCTGAAATTTATTGCTGATCGTTGCCCAAACGATACCGCTTCTCGACATTGACTTACAAACAGATGCAATTCTTTACAGGGTATAATGGATTCATTTAACGCTCCGCACAGCGACCCAAGAATACTATTGCTCTCGCTTACCGCGGGTGGTGTTGGATTAAACTTGGTAGGAGGAAATCATTTATTACTAATGGATATTCATTGGAATCCGCAACTGGAGGCACAGGCCCAAGATAGGATATACCGTTTCGGACAGAAAAAAAATGTTTATATATACAAGTTAGTAACTACCATCGTTCGAACGTTCGTGAACACTGCAGCAGGTATCTTGTGCATCGATCAATGACTGTGCACATTTGTTTTAGATTTATCTGCAAGGACACCATAGAAGAGCGTATAAAACATTTGCAAGAAAAGAAATTAGACATAGCGCAGAACGTACTTAGCGGTGATAACAATGCTGCTGTCGCGAAACTCACGCTCAACGATCTTAAATCCCTGTTTGCCCTTTAATTACTTTTATTGTCTTCAGTAAATATGTTGCCAATAATTAATGCGACGAGGAAGAATGTCCGTCCCTGTGTGCACTCTTATCATCTCTACAACTGTTTGCATATCGTGTTATCTCGTCGGAATATTGTACTGTCTTACGAGCCCGTTGGGTAAACTACCTAGGCGTCTCCACTTTTCTATGAAATTTTATTACAGAGTCGAAGAAATGTAAAAGAGGAGAAAAGTATATCATGTAAATCTAGGAAAGTCAATGTCTTTCCTTGCTTCCACGCTAACAAAACCGTTTTCCGCTGTCCTCGGATATTTGCCTCCTCTCATTTTGCTGTGCCAAACACCGTAACAAAAATATATACCAAGGCCTGCAAGAAACAAGAAGCGATAGTCCGTTACGGATTGATCGAAATTGAAGTAATTAACTTTCTTGGACACTTCCACTTACCAACTGCCATCCATATTAAAAATCTCACCCACGTCATTTTATCCAGCATCATCATAAGGTAGACATTGATAAGAATACTGAGCGCAGGTAAAAACGGCACCAGCGGAACCTAACGATGGACACGATGCATTAGCGTGGCGACGCGGTCGCAATTGTCATTAACAACTTAGGTGTCCTGCGACACGAACAATGCTTACCGAAAACGCGAGCTTCTTGCCGGAAGTCGGTTGAAGGAAAATGAAAGCGAGAGTAACGATTAAAGCAAGGATTAGAATGGCCAGCGGAGCGACGAACGCGATATTACCGCTCGCTATTTCCTTGGGGAAAAACGAGACCATGACGCCGATGCCGACACAGAGAATCACTAAAAGGAAAATGCAGTAAGTGGAAGGGAACATTGAGTGGCGGAGCGTGAGGCTTTACCATAGCATACGACGAGACACGTAACGATTTGAGACGTCAGTTTCGTCGAGTGATTCAACTCATTAGCGTTGATCAACTGTCTCGCAATGAACGTGAACGTTCTCGGATCGCGGTCCCCCTTTTTCGCGAACGCTTCGCTCTCTTCGTATCTGCAACGATTAACGCGAGGATAAAAAAGAAGCGAGCCCGACACGCTTGCAACGTAACGCGCAATTACCAAATCCGCATCGTCTTTATACGTGCGAGAGTTTTTACCGAAGTATAAGCACGCAGGCCGCGACGATCGAGTACGCGAGCAACGTTCCGATGCTCATCATGTTCACGAGCTGGGTCAACTCGAAAATGGCGGCCAGCACACCTGTAACGGCCAAACGGGAGATGTAATATTTTACCGTAGCAGCGAAGTATCTTATGGTTCTTCGGCTGGGTGAATAATCATAGATGCGAACCGGTAAGGATTCCCGCTGAGAATGTGCCCATCAGAGGCGTCTGGAATCGGGAGCTGACTCTGCCCATCCATTCGAATATCAATCCGTCGGACGCCATCGCGTAAATGATCCGGGGCAAAGGGAACATCGCGCCCAGCAAGCTGTAAAACATTGTCTATTAGCAGTATCGTTCGGTGGGAAATACAGTAATGTCTCGAAGAAGGTGCTGGCTCGTGACCGGCCAGTCTCTTATAACGAATCAGTAGAGTATTCGGCGTGACTTTGATTCCGAAGGGGCCGTGAGCGAACACTGTTTACGAGCGAGGGGCTCGAGATAGGGGCAAAATATTAAAGGCTTCCGTCGAGGTGAAATGTGATACTTTAGAGGATAGAATATGACATTCCCTCTCATTTTAACACTAAACGATTTCAGAGCAGGTAGAATCGTATGAATGAAGAACGCGCCTATTCACTAATTCCGTGTCACACACGCTCTTATTCTTTAACAATTATTTTAATAATTAGGGAAATCGAGTTATCAGATGTGAGGACACACCCGCGATATAACAGTTCTCACGTACTTCTTTTAAAATACCACTTATGGAAGCCTAACTAATGAAACATACGAAGTTAACGTAAACACGGAATCATTTGTTAATAACCCAGAAAATCGTAAATTACATGTATGTACACATGTATGTACATGTGTGTATTGCGCGATTACTGCTACTACAGTTCATAAGATTTTCTATCCTTCTACTAAAAAATCGTCACTGTTCACTGGACCGTCAAGATTTACGACTTCACGCCTCTCTCTCGGTGTCCGATTTTTCGGTGAGCGCGGCGGCTTCAAACAAAGAAGGGGGGATAGCCGTCGCCTTATTTCGAAGCAGAAAGTCGTGCCTTATTTCGAGACATTACTGTACGTGTTTCCTATCTGCCGACAAAGCGTATTGCCTCACCTTGCGCACAGGCCGGAAATAGCGCCAATGGTCACCAGCCACTTGGCCCAACTCCAGCCGATGCTGTCGTACAGATGCGGGAACGGGGCGTCCGGATCCTGTTCGTAGTAAGGAAGAACGGTGGTTAACACTGTCGAGACCCCGAAGTACGCCAGGAAGACAACGGTCAACGATGCGACGATCGCGATCGGAATAGATCTTTGGGGATCCTTCGCCTCCTCGCCGGTGGTAGCGACGCAATCGAAACCGATGAATCCATAGAAACACGTCGCGGCTCCCGTTATGATGCCCACTACACCGTAAGGCGCGAATCCTCCAGTTCCGTAATCGCACTTCTCTTCCGTACACGTAGGAGTCGTTTTCCAATTGGTCACATCAGCTGTCCGCGCAACACGTTTCATATGTATAGCTGTTTCAGACTCGTGTATATGTTACAGTGAATGTGACAAATCTCGTAATTATGTATAATCGCCGGTTATTATGTACAAACCTAAGTTTGGTGAATGCGATGCCGGTGGTTATACCTAATAACTCGGCGATTATACATGATCACCGGAGTTATCACATTTACCATCACGCATACGTACATTCTCCTAAACGTTGCGGATGAACTCTTACCTTTGAAGGATCCGCTGATTATCACGAACAGCACCACCGAAAGGTTCACAAGAGTGAAGAAGTTGTTCGCCAGCGATGACTCCTTCGCCCCGAACGCCAGGGCAGCTGAAAACAGAAAGCTCGCCGACGTTGGTCCGTGAAATTTCAATATTAATTACATCCTGCTCACCATCAGATTTTCGAACAAGCTATTTCTCGATCATTGTAATCGTATTGCTATTAAGATACGTGGTATCTACGCGCGAGATGGCTTCTTACCGGAGAAGATTAGAGTCACACCGAAGGCAAAGAAATCCGGATACGACGAGAGGTGATTGATGTCTATGTGCGCCGCCGACTCGAACGCGTTCCTCATCGTGTTATTGAACAAGGCGTCCACGTAAGTGCTCAGTCCCCGCACCACGCTGGCCGAGCCGATTACGTATTCCAAAATTAACGTCCAACCGATTAGAAAGGCTGTAAATTCTCCCATTGTTACGTAGCTGTACACATAAGCGGATCCGGCGCGAGGAACTCTGGCTCCGAATTCCGCATAGCACAAGCCTACGAATACGGAACACCTTTGAAGATTCCTTCCCATTGAATCGGCCTGACGAGCATATATACCTGCGAACATGGACGCGACCGCGGCGATGGCGAAGGAAACTATCACGGCGGGACCCGCGATGGTTTTTGAAACCGATCCCGCGAGAACGTAGACACCTACGCCGAGAGTCGAGCCTATTCCGAGGGCCGTTAAGTCCAGGGTCGACAGACATCTTGCCAGTTTGGTATCTTGGCCGGGATTCATTTCCTTTTTTCGGCTGAACGTTTCATACAAATTACGCAGCCTCCAACTCTTCGCCTTGTGCAGCTGATCGAGAAAAAGGGCAAATTACTATTCGTCGTCACGTGTAACACGTTGGAGGACGGCGAGAGAGCCTTTATCGTGAGATCTGTTCGATTTACTCACCATGTGAAGCACGGTCAACGGAGAATCCATTTTGTCCAAAGTTATTAAGGGACAGCGACGAGTGACCGATTACACGCTGAACATTCGGCCGGCGACTAAAGCAGCGTTAATTAAAATGTTTAAATCAAGCTCGAAGATCGGTTGCCGTGTGAGCGGCCTAACTCATTCAATTGGTCGGGATCGCTTCGTCGACGCGAGTTGATTAGACCCGCCGTTCAGCTTCGACTATATCGGTCGTTTGTTTATAATATAGATTATTAACTGATGCGGCTCTACTGATAAGTTAATAGATAGCGTGAAACCAAGTGTTTTTCTACTCGAACCTTTTATCGTTCAGTTCCGGCTGCTCGAAAATATTTTGTTTTATTTTCGTTCGATTAGTTATGGGACATTATTTGTATAGTCATCAATATTTTAGCTATCCGTAAGCCAGACGGCCGATAGTGCAATTATGGAGAGCGAATAGGTGAAATGAAATTACAATTTTAACTTGTGTATTTATCTCAAACAGAACAAATGCTAGAATAGCTTAAAATGCAACCAAAACTTTTCAATGTAATAACTGCAAAAGTTTGAATTCAGATATATTGTATGATTTTGAAACAGAAAAGTTTTTATTAGAAATTGAGTCGTCTACTTTGGTCGCCGATTTTTTGGTCTTCCGACGACTTGGTCGCTGGCGAATGGTCGACAGTGCGTAAGCGCCCTAAATTAATAATCCCTTCCATAAGATTTGGGAATCAGGTTTATATCTATATTAGCTTTATATTTATATCAGATACTCGCAGCGGTAAATTCTCCTTTGGCTTGGGAATTAACTACACTTTTCGGCCGATTTTCAGAGATGACGCCTCCTTTTCCCCGCCGCGCATCTGGGCCCCCGCGAGGGCCCGAGATGCGTACCATGCTTTAGCGCGTGTGGCGCATTAGGGAAACATATTGGTACGAGCGTCAACCTATGTGCCACGCGCAGTTCGTACAATATACACCTGAGGCCCTTCAAGCACTTGGGTACTTGTGGGGGCCCAGTCGCGCAGCGGGGAAAAGGAGGCGTCGTCTCTGAAAATCGGCTGAAAAGTGCAGTTAATTCCCAAGCTTGCATTGGGGAATCTTCACACAGTAATTTAAACGTGTACCTTTCATTGGTAAATAATGATTTACTTTAAAATATGATAGATTGTACATGATCGCCTTCATATAATATGTCATTCTTATTGCTAAAAAGATTTACAAAAGATTGCTACAAAAAATTCTTAAAAATACTTATATTGGACGGATATAACGTGCATGTATTAGCTAACAGCACGTTCAATTCAACTGATCTGTTCCTCTTTGTTCTTCTGTACGTTATCGCAGTCGTATCCTCTTGCACACCATAAAGCTTGGAGTCCTTATGGTGGATATCTGTCTGGTTATTAAAAACTATTATCTTTCTGATCAACAGATACATTTCTAACTCGGATGCTTTTCCGATAAAGCAACGTTACACGGTTTTGTACGTCAGTCCCTTTTATTCAACAGGTTGTATAAAGACGCTAAAGCGGCCATCAGGATCAACCAAGAGGCGTGCACCTTCTCCGCTGCGGACTGAAATGAACAAAGTAGCCGTGTATATTTGCGCTTCCCCAAGGCTCAACATGAAGATCGATACTTGTACTCACGATAACGTAATAATTGCATTTATCTCCTTGACAGCAATCCGAACATTTCCAATCTTGATACCATATATAAGTGCAATCTCTCATATTCGAATTTTTTATTCTTTCGCATTCTTTCTTCGTTGCGCACTTCTTCGAGACGTAGAATTGCTTCTTCGCACCCTGCGACCAATACGGCGTGCCTAAAAGTATAATCAACAATGATACAGATACAAAATAATGGTTGACATCCTGTAAAGTCAACATCAATTAGTCGCGTCGTGATCATAACCTCAAATGCTATTCAATCCCAACTGGTGTATAAAGTAGCAAACTTACTTCCCCACTTGATTTCCGTCAAACAAGTATCTTGACCCTGCTCGCAAATCTTTGTGCTCTTTAAACATTTTTCTTTGTTACCCTCTTGGTCAGTACACACGTAACATTCCAGGGCGTGGCCTAAAAAATATTCGTCGATACACAAAACGTGCTCGGATATTAGATAGATCGATGGTTAGACAACGTACCGAACGATAGGCAACCCGCGGCGAATAGTATCCAGTAATATCTTGACAGTTTCATTGTTGTTTACAAGTTGATCGTACAGCAGACAGAAACAACGTTCGGGAATGTGACAGTCGTTCAAATCGAGCCCAATAGCAAGCTGTAAGATTTGTAGCGTTGGCAGGACTGCTTGCGTTACTTACCGTCCCATGCAATTCGAAATACGTATCAGATGGACGTAAGGAGGACGCATTAGATTCGTTGGAATAGTTAAAATGCGTCACCGATGATTACCAAGAGAGTCTCATTGGACTATGTTATTTCAGCGCCGTCGGTTCGAACTGGAAAAACGTTTCTGTCATCGTTATTGCGACGGGTTACGGCGGCAGGGCGAAGACCCGGAAATCACGTGATTCCCGTGCTAAGTCAATTGTGGGAACTCCGAAAAGTAGTTACGTATGTATTTATGCAAAACGTAAACGTGGAAAACGCGTATTAGAAAAGGTATATGTAGTCCAGCGGCGTTCATTTCAGTATATGTAAATGAAGAATGGTAGAAAGCGGGCTGAACCGCGGCGTCTGGGCACTCCAGCAAACGTTTTGTCGAGGATAAGCCTAAGGGTGGCCGTCGTCATGTCGGAAACATTGCGAGTGGTAGTAGGTTACCGTCGGGTGCATTCGTGATCCCCTCTTTGTACAGCAGGAATTTTCCCTCAGGGTTTCGGTCGGGTCGCGTGTGCTCGCGGTACTCGCGAACATCGAATGTCGATATTCGAGTGCGCGGTACAGGCTGAGCAGTGGCTGTGTCGAGCCACTGCGCCGAGAATCTAAAATTATCGGCTGGTTCGAGAGAGGGGAAGCCAGGAGTAGGTGTATGCGAAGGGTGCGAGAGGGGGAGAGACAGAAAGAGAGAGAGAGGGAGAGAATTGTTAATAGACAAAAGACGACGTAACCAAGTAAAAAAAAACAAGTGGCTAAACATCTTGGGTGGAGAACGAAGGGAGGTTTAAATGTAGGAATAGAGCATCATTTTCGTTACTTGCTTCATCCATCCGAAGGTAAATACGATTGAATGCAAGTAAAGGCAAATGCAAGGGAAGGGGCAAAGGCACTGGCGCAAGGAAAGGAGAGAATGGACGGGGAAAAGATAGGTAATTGAAAGAAGAATGAAGGGATGACGGCGAGCAGGGGTAGAGATAGAAGTTACGATCGGGCTACGTAAGGGGGTTGCGTTCAGGGCCGGGGACCGGTGGTGCGAGGCGATTCGCCGATGGAGGGCAGCAAGAAGAGAGAAAGAAAGGAAGGATGGAATGGGTGGGGCGGTTATGGAGCGCGGTCCGGGTCCGGGGGCAGGAGAACGACGAAGAGAAGGAGAAGGTGACGGAACGAGAACGGCAGTCGCGAGCGAGGGCAGCGATTCGTCGGCGGTGGTCGTCGGTCTCGGCACGAGTTATCGCGCGACAAGTACATTACCTGTTGTAAATACGTCGACCGACTTTGCTCTCGGACGGTCGTGCACGCTGCCGACCTTCCTCCATCCTTTCGCCAGCTTCTCCGAACGCTCGGCCGTTTCATTGATTCCCGTGTTTCGTGGCACGCTCGGGCAGCCTGCTCTCCTCCGTCCCGTCGATTCTATCTAGGGTCGAACCGTGTGCGCGGGTGCATCTTTCGACTGACGCGCGGACCAGTCGAGGAAAAGCCGCGGTCCCCGTGCAGCGTGCGAGCGGAGAAGAGTGGCGCGGGACTGCTCGAGCCGCGCGAACGACTTCCACGGAGGTACCCATCCGGGCCGACTCGTTCTTTAGGAGAGCCGACCAGTTGAACGCACGATGGCGGACGACCAGGAAGCGAACAACACGTACGAGGACTCCCTCGGGCCCGCGGACGCGACCACCGCGTTCGCCAAGAAAATCCGGGGAAGAAAGGGAGCCCTCAAGAAGAAGAATGTCTACGTGGTCAAGAACCATAGCTTTATGCCACGGTTCTTCAAGCAACCGACGTTCTGCAGTCATTGCAAGGACTTTATATGGTGAGTCCCATAAAAAAAATGAGTACGATGCTCGCACCGTATCGATTGCTGTTTCTCTTCCAGTCCGTTTCGTTGAACGCAGCAATTATCCATTTCGGAATTACCGATCCTTTTTATTCGGCTCACGCGTCTCCATTCCCATCCCCGACGATTCTACTCTCTTTAATCGCTTCTCTTCGAGAAGACACATAAATCCAGCGGTTAGCTCTGCCGGTAGAGTAACCCAAGCGACGTTTAAACGGTTCGACCTTGAGGATACTCGCGCCTTCGTCCAAATTAGAAACGTCGGCCGTGTACAAGAGGTCAATCTGAAGCGCGGCTTTTCGTACGGCAATACGCTGCCCGCGACTCGGTCATTTTCCTTGATCGCTTCGCGCTACTAGAAGAGCAACGCTACACTCTGTTTTCCCACCAACTAGAATGCTGTTGGACGTGAAACAGTTTTCGAACGGAGAACAGCGTTTAAAGGGACGCTCGTGTACGAGGGAAAACCGACTCGTACCAATCGGCTTTAGCGTGCACTTATTAGTAGGTGCTTAATTTGCTCGCAAAAAGTCGTCGTTTCGTAATGAAAGCGTTGAACCGTCGCGTTACAATCCGGGCGATGTGTAACGCGTAACATTTGCGCTCGGTTGAAATGGTTACAGGCGTTGACGCACAATAGCGAGCGACCCAGAAACGAAACTAACTTGTTTCACCGACATCGATTTTGCCGTTGAGGACGGCCGTAACAGACGTTTCCGATCCGATTCTTCAACGGACCTTTTGTCATTGCTTTCTTCCAGCGAAAGAAACGTCGAGGCATCGGGAAGTGGACACGCGCTTGTCCCGATCATCCTGCCCGTTTCCTCGTTATTACGCGCTCATGCCGTTCCCGTCGGTTCGCTCCAGTTTGATTCGGTTAAGGAGATCGGCGACAATTAATTGGGTTAAATTGTGACGAATATGGTTAACCGCGATCCCTTCCGTAATACTAGCCGATCAACCAAGGCAATCCGATTGAATCCGAACAGGACCGGTCTCCGAATGAGCATCATCCCTGCCGCCCTATCATCGTACTCGGATAGTCGAGCGTACTCTCGGCCTATCGCGAGATTCATTTCACCGGCTTCTGTCTATTCGTGAATCACGTGTCGCCCCCGCGAGACGTAACGTATTTAAAACCATAAGACTTTTATCGAGTTGTGCGGTTTCGCGTGACGAACTTGCCTTTATCCGCGGTGGACGACGCACACCGACCCGCCGCTTGCCTTCGATTATACGTTCCAAGCAGTTTTCAGTCGCAAAAGCGATAAGGCGTACATGCCGGCGTTGCAGTTACCGATCGGCTTGCCGGAAAATGAACGCGTCTCACGATTAATCAATGACGAGCGAAAAACCGTCGAGCCCCTGCCAAGTAAATTTCGTTTTCGGTGACAGAAACTCCTTCGTCATCTTACGATTAACGCTCGAGTCATTGTATCATGCATTACTCGTGCGTCGGTCCCTTGTCACCCAAATTCTAGAGTGAATCGTGAAGATCGGAACGAGCGTTCCAACGATTCCCCTCGTCTCCGCGGAGGTTCGTGGAATTTCCGCAGCGTCGCATACACGTTGTCGCGTTTGCATATCGAGGAAAGTCGCGCTACTGCGAGTAACAGCATTCGATGATGTTTACTGTCGCGATTTATCAATGCCCCGATCGATGCGCGAGTCTAGGGAATTCATTTTAAGATCGACAAAAAAAGAAGGCACGAAAACGGGCATCGATCCTTTGGCCGAAGACCAACAATCAACTGCCTGTTGCATTTTCCATCGAAGGGGAGAGACGTCTCGATTTCTTTGGTAAATCAAGAGATTCGATCATGGCTCGCGTTCGACCTGGAACGGATCGATAGCGTACGACAGGAGTGTACGTTCACTGCTTGGAAATGATTTCAAACAGCCACGCGTTCGACGATCGGTGGCCCCGGGACCGTTTGGGAATTTTTTGCTGGCCGCTGCTGCGGCGAGACACGGGAATTAGAAAATCAATGGAAAGCGAACGAACCCAATTAGCCCGGGACAAAAGGCTTTCGATGGATGCGACTGGGAAACCCGTCGCGGTGCAAGAAGCACTTGCCACTCTGGATACATATACATATATTGCTCGACGATTGATTGGATTTTCTTGAACAAAAAAAAAAGCGCAAGTATGTGACCATTCCAAAATGTTTCTTTTCAAAGAAGGACAGATAAGGAAAGTGTAGTTGGCGCGTTTGCAATGCTGCTCGCGTGCATTTTATTTTTTAGAGTAAACGGATCTTACTGTTACCTGCATTTCCCTTGGCCCGGTCGATATCGGGTCTCGCTTTGATCGCATAACCATCAAATCTGACCCTAAAAGTCGTGCGAGCGTGGTGGCCGTCCGTTGGCGCGATAGGACCTTTGGCTCGCTGGACGCGAGAGGTGCGCTACAACGATTCACGTAATAATCGTGGGCGGGTGGATACTAATTTTACGATCGGACATTATTCGACGGTCGCGTGTCCCCGGCACGAACGTTGCACAGCCGGTGTGCTCTCTTTTCGCTTCGTTACACAATGGGCAACGAAGCGGAACCGCTCGGCTAACTCGGCTTCAATTTCCCAGCAAGCGTTGGTCGCGTTGTCGTTTCGGCTAGATTCGTCGCGCGACTCTTGATTGACTGAGATTTTCTTTTAATCGTAGACCGGCGCCGCTGCGAACGGCCTTTTCTTGCCGGGCGAACCCTAGCTCCGCAAACCTTGTCTATGCGGCCGCGTGCTTCGATCTAAGCTGCGGAACAAATCTAGGCTAATCGCAGATTTCCGTTCTTTGCCACCCCTTCTTTCCCTTCGCTATCCTTCTGCCAGCTACTCGTTTATCCTCTTCGTACCTTTCCGTGTTTCGTACCTGGGCGATTGGTGTTCGCGCGAACTCTGTCGCTCATGCGAGTTGCGACAGCTCCGAAATCCGCGTTGCGGAGCGATCGATCGCACGATCGATCCGCTCGTTGAAGCTGCTTCGATAAACGCGCTCCACTATACAGGATGTTCGGCTACATGCAGGCCAAAACGAAAAGGGTAATCCCATGGGCTAAAACGAGGCGAAAGGGTAGAATAAACTTTTCTCGTTTGAAGTTTCAGTAAAAAAAAAAGCGGGAATTGCAAATTCATCGATCGCAGGTGCACTAAAGAAGCTACAATCTGGTGCAACCGGGAAGGGCGGTAAAACCTTGAAGGAGGATGATTCTTCACGTCCAAATGCATCCAAAACGAAAAATAATATTTTTTTCATACCATGCTCCGTTTTCACGAAAATTGAAAAATTCGAAATCGTGTAATTAAGAAGGTACAACTAGGAATTACTGTAAAACTGAAAAGAAGGTGATTGTTCACGTCAAAGTGAGTTGAAAAACAATAATACAATTATTTTCAGACGACATTTCGTTCTCAAGAAATTCGAGTTTGAAGGAAACCAGTTCCAGCAGATTGCGGCTAGTCGAGTACACGCGAATAACGAATTTTTAAATTCGATTTTCTTGAAAACGAAACGCGATATGAAAAAAGTGTATTCTTTGAGGACATGAGGAATCATCCTCTTTCAGCTTTCACCGCAATTTCCGGGTTGTACCAGTTTTCTCGAAAACGAAAACTCAAAAAGATGTATTCCACTTTCTCATTCTATTTTCACCCATAGAAACGCTCCTTCCATTTTTGCCCACACGCAGCCGAGCACCCTGTACAGGCGTATTGTTTCGTTACACGAGATAGTTTGCTAACAAGAACGGCGAACAGTGACCGAAGGTTTCGTGGCGAAACTGATCACGCGATTGAAACTTTTGTTTCAGGGGCTTCGGCAAGCAGGGGTACCAGTGTCAAGGTAAGGAACAGAGAGCAGGGCTTCGACACGTCGCGCAGGTGTAACGTCCCGCGGTGGAACGCTCGCTCCCCATTTTCCAATTTGTGTTTCAGTCTGCAGTTTCGTCGTTCATAAACGATGCCACGAGTACGTGACTTTCACGTGCCCCGGCGCCGACAAGGGAGCTGACTCGGACGTGAGTATCGATCGATCGAACAATTATTTATCGCCCACCATTCTTTTCGTTAGTCTCCCATCTTGACGCAGTTTTGTCGCGTTTCTTTCTCTCTTTCGTCCGAAGCCAAGGACGTTCCACGCGACGCGCGTCTCGTTCGTGAAATCGCGACCATCCTCGGGACTCGATTAGCACGCGCGCCCTTCTTCGCTGTCGCGCGAGTCGAAACGATTCGTCGAGTCGCCTGCGCGAGTTTTCAGAGAGGACAGGGAGAACGCGCGCGGGAAGAAGGAAGAGAAGGTGCTCGAGATGACGCGACGCGCGTGACTGAAGCGTCGCGCCCCGGCACCTGCTGATCGGTCTCGATTAACTTACTTACGCGGTCAATTAATAGCACGGGCGCCATACACGCGTGCAAAGTGCGCACAGCCGGGAGGTATCGGCGATGGCTGCCGCGAGAAGCGTCGAACGGTTAAGGAAGGTCGCTGCCGGATCGATATCGAGGTCGAGCTTTTCTCGCCTACGGAAACGTGTCGGCCGACGTGTTTTCGCTTTACCAAACGATCGAATGTGATCGCGTTTTCTCCCTGGTCGATGAAATTCGCACGGCGCTCGCACGGGTCGTCGGAACGATGCCCGGACGAAGGATGATCCTCGGCTGGAGGTAAAACAGGGAAAGGACAAACGGGGCTAACAGCTGTATACATATTTTTCCACGTTTTGTCGCACCGCGCACGATTGGCCTAAGCGTTTCTGCGCTTCGTTTTAACCACGCTTGTAACACGGAATAATTATGCGGACGAATAGAGGGAGATTCGTTGTGCGAAAATGTTCTATCCGGGAGCAGCGTTCACGACTCGTCCTGGGGTACGCCGAATCGAATCGAGCCCGCGCGTATCTCCTTCCGCGATGACCATGGAGCGTGGACGAGTCGCGAGCGTTTCATTGCCCGATCGTCGCGAAAGAAATTGTGGTTTCCGTTTTTACACTCGGAACATCCGACTAAAACGATCGATGTCCTTAGCGCGTTTTCCTTCACCCTGGCGCTGATCTCCTTGTGCTTCTGTGCTTCAAAGATGACTCTTGTCTTGACACACCTACGAACCCATGCATCCCTTGCTCTATTCTCGATCGCGAGTCGCGCGTCGGCTTCCTTGAGCGCGGTGCGGAATTGGGCAACGAATAACGCGCAGCGCGCGTTTTCCCCATTGCCCCTTTTGCTTGCCTTCCGCTGGCTCGACGTTTCTCAGGGAAATCGCGCGACGAACGATCCTTCCTCCGGTCCTCCCGATCCTCGCGCCTCCTCCGCCCCTATAGTCTGCGTGTGTGTGCACGGT
The DNA here is from genome assembly GCA_023838395.1 of Holcopasites calliopsidis. Classification (NCBI taxonomy): domain Eukaryota; kingdom Metazoa; phylum Arthropoda; class Insecta; order Hymenoptera; family Apidae; genus Holcopasites; species Holcopasites calliopsidis. The sequence continues at coordinate 878,912 of JALHAQ010000025.1, forward strand.
GTAATGGTGTAATAACGCAGGACACGCGGACGAAGCACCAATTCAAGCAACACACCTACAACAGCCCCACCTTCTGTGACCACTGCGGTAGTCTTCTCTATGGTGTCATCCACCAGGGCATGAAGTGCCAAGGTATCATATTTAAAAGCAACGAAAATGGACAGAGAGAAACGAAACACACGACCAGTCACACGCACACAGACACGCGAAGAGAAAAAAAAAAGAGAAACGGACACTCTCGCACATCACATTAACTAAATCACTAATCGTACATTTTGTCTTTGACTCAGCGTTTGTTCGTGGGTGTTGCTTTGTCGTCTTCCTCGAATCTTCTTCTGATCTTCTTCTAATCTAATCCCAACCCTTTTACATTTTGTTTCTTGCTCTAGCATCCACATCCCCCCTTTCGTTCTTTTCCTCCCTCCTACATCTTCTCGTTGTCGGTCTTCTCGATGTTCCTCTTCTTCTTCTTCAGCTGGTACTACTTAATTTCACTTGGCCCTTCACCGTCCCTTTGTAAATATTCTTTCGCTTGTCTTCTCTGGCAAAGATTGAACATTCTCGTGCGTACGTAGCGAGCCGGGCGCCTGCGAGATTCGCAAGGACGGTCGAGGAAACGGGTGTACGATACGCGCGGTTACTTCGAGTAGAAGGCCTTATCAGTTACAACTAGTATCGTATTTTCCAGCTTCAGCATTTGTCTTTTTCTTTAAATATACGAACGGATCGTTACAAACGCGTCACGCAAATTCATTTCTCGCAAGCTTATATTCGTCCCGTTTCTCGTGCGTCTTGATCGCAGGTATCGCCGTTTGTGTCGCTCGATGTACCCAATGTACACGATTGCGGGTGTATATCGATATTACGCGTTAAGTGTTTACTTCTATGTGCGCACAGGAACGTGTACACACTTATGTCCCGCGCAAGAGTGAAAAGAGGGAAAGGGGCAGAAAGAAGGGAAACAAAGAATTGAATGCAAAAGTACATATTAGCAGCAGTAGGGGAGTGTGGATTAAAACCTGGTACCATTGTTTTTAATAAGAGTTACAATATACAGTCCACAATTGCAGAGCAGGAAGTGTCGCAATTTTTCCTCCAGAGAAGCTTCAAAATATCGAGTTTGAAAGTTAGTGAATTAACTTCCTTTTACCGTTTGAACTTGAAGAACCTATCATGATCATTGCTGGATCGTGTCCCGCAGTGCTTGCACAGTATTTTGACGTTTTGGCCGATCTTCTATTGCTCGTTCGATGTACAGATATTCAACGTTCAATAAGTTACCTCATTCGAGGCAAAACCGAGTAAATGAATCTGACGCATGTGCTGAAAAAGGCAAGAAGATGTTTACTTGCAATTTCTCTTTAGTAAGTGCAGTGCAATAACGTTTATGTGCAGGATAAAATAAAGCGAACGAGTCAAAGCTGTGCGCGCGACGGTTTTTGTGTAATTAAAACAAGTTGAACTAACTTAGCATAACCTGAAATAAGTTGGTATTTGAACGCAAAGAATTTGTCATTATTAGGTTACAGATTTTTATGCGTTTATAGGCAATTTAAATATGCGAGATTCCACGGAATGCATTCAATATGAATAAATGTAATTAATATTCAAATCGTAGTGCTCTTCAGAATACCTGGTAGATGGAATAAATTCCGACCAAAGTTCTGTTCTTCTTTTTACTATATTATCAAAAACATGAATTTGCATAAAAATCCGCAGTCCAGTCGATATACTATATTTCAGGTACGTTTTTTAATGAATACCCGGTTTCACTTTGCATACTTCCGAGAAACCTTATTTATCTATCAGCCAATAACTCATCAAAAAGCGGCACTCATTTTTCGATAGTGCCAGGCCAAATAAAGATCTCTGGCGGTGTGGAAATTTATTTTCGCCATCTAATTTCTCGCCAGCAGGAAAAGCACATTAGGTACCCGGTTTTATCCCCCCTACCGTTGATCGATGAACGATCCAACGTTTTCTCTTCTTTCGTGTAACTTGTGCACGCGAGGACGCGTGTCCCTCGCACTCGCGCGTCTCGATCACCTTTCTTTCGTTGTCGGCTCTACTTTCTGTCCACCGTCTGCGCGCAGACGCTGATACTCGTGTAGATGTACACGCGATACTTGGTTTGGCCTCTCGAAGCTTGACACTAATGCTACTTTGTTCGATCTGTTCGCCCATATCTTATAGTTGTGAACTTGGTCTGTGTATAGGTAAAATTGTATAATTGTTCCTAAATGCATGAAACTTGTACAGAGAATGGAACGAGGTAGGGGAAGATAAATGATTTCGCGAAGGTAGAGTTGGTTCGTGGGGTCAGAATGAAAGGGTAGAGCGCAATGGGGAAGGGAAATGAAACGAGCTACGCTTCGAAGTGAGCAACAGGTCCGGCTGTAAAAATGTTTAAGGGGCGATCGCTGAGGTGATCCCGAACAACGTTTTCCTGCACGAGAAATGTTGGTTACGGCTTCGTTTTTCAATTATTCACGAAAAACATTGGCCGATTACAACGCGTTCAGCCGCAGGAGTGTTAAGGACCGCGGTTGAGCGTACCACGCTCTTCCCCCGGCAGAGCGCGCTCTCCGACTGCTGATCACTGTCTTTCGGTAATAATTCGAAAACGCAGCCTTCACCGGCATTCTCGTACAGGAGCGCGTAGTTCAGAATCACCACAGCGATCGCCCGCATAAAATATTGCAGTGGCCGAACACCTTGTATAACATGTACATTTGTAAATAACTCTTTTATTTTTCTTGTCCCGTCTTTATATGTGTATCACTGTGTGTCGATTCGCTTCTACGTGTTCTCTTACCGACTAATCTGTCTTCTTGCATCACTTATACCATCATGTCACGTCGTATCGTGTGTCAGCATATCCGGATTCCGGCACCGCGTGCGCATTCTTGGGGAAACCGGTTCGGACGCCGGCGTGCATTTATCGCAACTTGGGAAAACTCGGGCTCAGAGTAGGGCGGCACGTAAGACTGAGACAAAGGGACAGAGCGTTACGGCCGAATCGTCGAAAAATACCTTGGCCTTTCCACGAGTTCCGCAGAGTACGAGGGTCGCGCCTAATAGAGAAAAGTCGGTCACCGCGAAGAGAGAAGAAAAGTTAGGGGAACCGGGCGTAATTTGGAACGGCCTTTGTCGATGGGCCGGGAGCTCGGTTCGATGGGAGTTGTAACAGCGAACGCGAGGGGTGCAGGAAAAGAGCAGCGTGGAAGTTAATTGAACGCTCGAGACTACGAGCTGCGAGGGAAGCCTGGAAAAGCGAATGTGACGAGATAAAACTCGCTCCAGCTTCTTCCCCTTTTTGTGTTCCGCCGGTCCGACGCCGTCAGCAATTTCAATTCCACCGTCTGGACGGTGCTCTTTCGCTTGTTCGTTTTCACTGAGTTTCGCAAATGGCAGGGACTAAGAAGATATTAGCCGGCAATTTGGCCGGCCGTCCGCAGCACAGCGGAGGCGTCCATTCGTCGGAGATAATCGCGTTTCCGTCCACTTACCCGGATCCGCGACGATACCTTTAAGCCTGGTGTAAACGGCTAATAGTAAAGGAATTTTCCGGAATTTATCGTGAAGAAAATATTCAACCAACTTCTTTAAAACTCGGGGGACACTTTATCATACGACTGGGCAGGAATAAAGAAATTGTTGTTGCTGTGAAAAGTTCATAAGTATTGTAAATAAAAAGACGCATGTGCAGAAACGGAAGAGCCAAAAAGCATTCTTTAATTTATGAGTGGACGCCCAACATGAACCTATTTCTAAAGTAAAAAAATGCGAAATTGAAAAAATAATGACATGACAAAGATTCAATCATTTTTAACCAAAGATTATAATTACAGAATGGCTAATAAAATTCAACATTTAGGTTCGTGCTGTGAAAAAAGCGCTGAAGTATACGTAGATGGGTAATTTCTCGGACCGCGCATATGAGCTGCTTAATGCAACATGCAAGTTCAATAATATTGAAGAATGTTACCTTTCTGTTATGCAAGCCACTAGGAGTTATTATCTTAAGATAATAATTTTATTATTCTACTCCGAAAATCAAAATGTACACTCGTATTATTCAATAGTCTTCTGATTTACACGATTCCTCTATATTAATTAATCCCTGATACTCTAGTCAGGCAGGTCAACACGTTGACTCGGCGGAAATCGAGACGAGTTTCGTCGTCGACATGCAGCGCCACATTAAAAACCTAAATGGCGATCAACCAGTGATCGGCTCTGTTCGCAGCGTACGTTGTATCGAACTACCGACTCGTGATTTTGGGGTTACGTGCAAGGAGACATTCGTCTAAGCAAAGTGGATATGAAAGAAGACGTCCCCCTATGTTCTGTGGCTTTGAGAAAAAGCCGCACGGTTCGATAGCCCCTTGCTGACTCAAACAATTAAAGTTAATTGCCGTTTAGCAAGCAACGAAACTCTGCAATCAGTTGATCGTCATTTAGGTTTTAATGTGGCGCTGCATGCCAATGCCGAAACTTGGCAGAAGTTTGGCCGGTGCTGCTTCAATAGTTACATCAATTAGGCAAAAAAATTGTCCTGCACCATTTTTGCATTGTACGGCTCATATGTCCTTATCTTCATAATATGTGTAGACTTTTCGCAACAACAAAATTCGATTCATGTAGAATAAAGTTGGTTGAATAGTTTCCTCACAATAAATTCTTACAAATTCCTTTTGCCCCCCCCCCCCCCCCACTCCTCGGCCCTTAAGCAAGAACGCTTTGAAAGAAACGGTCTTCCTCCTCGTCGTAGCAATCGCAGCGCAACGGCCATTGCGCGATTTGCCTGGAGTTTCGATCGCCCTTTTTCCCACGATGTTTCCACCCCTTCTCTTTCATCGTAGACCGATCCGATTCAAAGTCCACGATTCGCATCGTTTCCGAGATACGTCCGATGGTGGCGACACAACCGCGAAGGATGGTCTCTCGTACCTTGATCATAGCGAAAAACACGATCGCCTTAACGCCGGCGACACAGGAATAGATCACAATGAAGGACCGGGCTTCCCCGGGCTGCTGTTTCTTGTTCCCAGATGAGCACCGCACACAAATGGGAGGTTTTCACCTATCTGACGCCAACCTTCTGCGACCACTGCGGCTCGATGCTTCACGGTATCGCGCATCAGGGACTAAAGTGTTCAGGTAGTTAACACAAACATTCAAATGAAACGAACTCGGTCCGCGATACGATCCGATTTAGGCTAGTGGCCGCGTTTAGTGCGTTTTACCTTTGCGTAGCCGCGTTCGAAATAGGAGCTCGGCTTCGCCTGGATTCGAGAGCAAGCCGCGGCAAGCTTCTGATCAATTCCCCGTTTACGAGTAAACGCGCTTCCGCCTCGAATCTGGGCGTGACGACACACCCCCCCGTATCGCGATCTATGAATCTGTCCCCTCTACCACGGCGTCTTCCACCGATGCGTCTCGTCCCCTCGATATCTCCGTACGGGATTTAAACGTCACACAGCGGCACGGACACGTTCCGGCCCGTTCCGATCGTCTCGCAAATGATCGACGTTAATGCAGAGACCGGAGCATCGCTTCCATGTTTAAACCGTTGCTTCTTGGTCTTTCCCCTGGTCGCACGTGTTGCTCCGTCAACGCGTGAACCGATCTTCCCACGGTGTTCATCGCTTAACCATCCTCCCGTATTCGATTTCGTCCCAACTTCGGATTTAGCCGCGTACCGGTAGCTAACGCCAATCGGTCCGAGAAGGACCATGCGGCACTTAAGCGGACGCGTGTAATATCGTTGCTTCTAACAGCGTCACCGCTGTACCATCGTTGGTCACACTGTTTCGCAGTAAAGTTGTACCTTGCACCCCGTTGTTGGTCTGCTAGCTCCTCGCTTGCTTACTTTTTCTTTTTCTTTTTTTTTTTACCACGTCCCGTAGTTAGGGCGACGCGATGCCTTACACGTATGTACATTACTTTGGCGAGCTTGTACGCGCGGTGTTTGTTCCGCGTCCTGTACGTATCCGAAGATCGGTGCACGCAACGCGTGATCGTTGTGCATGCCCGTAATTTACATATTCTCCGTTCCAGCCAAGAGTAAACCTTTTTCGCGCACGGGACCATCTTTTTCCTCCGTCTTACCGCCTGCTTCCTACCTACTTTGCCCGTTCGGTAGTGGGAGCTGCGCAGATCGGTCGAAAACTCGTCGCCACACCGCGGTTTACTCTTATTTGGAACTTCGAATAGAATCCATCCACGTATCTGTACATACGTTCGCGTGCGTTTAGAAATCGAAACGACTCGTTTCGTTTGCACCACTTTACCCGTCTTATCTAATTTCGTTGCACAAGTATACGCGACGGGGATCGTTCTCCAATTCTATCGCATCAGCGACGTCGATGTTGCCCACCGTTTCCGCATCCAGCCCGCCGACCTTCGTTACTCGTTGCTCGTCGTAGCCGCAGCTTTCTCGTTGTATTTCACCCTTCGCATGCAAGAATCACGAGGCACACAGATTTGTCGGCCGATCGAAGGAAGTAGCAGCCGATCGTTCGCTACCGGCGACGTGTCTCTGTCGCCTCGTGATTCGTAACAGTTTACCCTGTTCGCATTTGCGATTCGAGCACGAACCCCCCACCCCGTCGTTCGAGCATGATTTTTCGGACGGTCGCGGTCGTTCGTTCAGTCTCGCGCGTGCGCACACTCGACTGCAGCCGCGATCGCGCGTCTCGTTTCATTTTTTTTTTCGCGCGACATGGACGAACGAGGGGTCATGGAAAGAGCGGAAGACGCGGGCCGGCGGCTGCCCCAAAGAACCCCGCCTGCCCCGTCGCCCTGCTGTTTGAACCGACGCGTTCTGGCTAGAAAAAAAAGTAGATAAAAGAATCGCGTGCACGCGTAAAGCGAAAGAAAATGAAAGAAAAGATAAACGAGGGTGCCGATCTGGCTGCAACGTTCACTAACTCGTCCAGCGAGTAATTGGGCAGAGAGAAATGATAACGACGGATAATCTGATAATGTAGCATGCGACATGAACGTGCACAAGAGGTGCGAGGAGAGCGTGCCAAATCTATGCGGATGCGATCACACCGAAAGACGTGGTCGTATGAACTTGCACATTACGTGTTCCGGCAGCAAGCTCACCGTCGAAGGTAGGTCTGTCTCGAGTTCAAGTAATTTTTTTAGGAGCGCGAACTTTATCGGGTCTCGTGAATCGCGGGGAGATGGTGGGAATTTCGTTTGCGTGCTAGATTAATAAGCCGTGGATCGCAAAGATCAATCGAGCGAACGCGATCCGAGGGCGGTTTTACTTTTTTTTTTTAAGCTACGGATATATGCACAGCGATATCCGACGGCACGGCACCGCGTTCATCCGATCGTATCGATTAGTGGGATACGATGAATCTGTATGTAGGCTTGGGACTTGATCGGCCGTGACGGCACGTAAACAGATTTAGTCTTTTCCACGCTCTCCTGAAATAATTGCCGGTAAAAATACCACTGGATCGATTTATCGACGCGTTTCCTTCGAACGGTTCTTCGGACGTTCGGTGAGAAGGATTCTATCAAACGCGCTTTTAATTACAATTACATCGGACCGGAACAGGAACGCCGAGCGGTGCGTTGATTACCGTGAACGAAATTCCACCCTCGTTCACGCGATCGACCGAGCAGGAAAGTTTGCCCTCGTCGCGCGGGACGATGGGGATACCGTTCTGATCGTGCCGCAATTGTAGTGAAACAAGGACGAAATCTCATTCCGATGGATCCGAACGGATTGTCGGACCCTTACGTGAAGCTGAAACTGATTCCGGATACGGACAACGTGAAGAAGAAAACGAAGACGATCAAGGCCTCGTTGAACCCGGAATGGAACGAGACGATCATCTTGTAAGTGCGCCGCGCTGCTCATCCCTTGCGGGTAGCGGCACGGTTCGGAGCATTAATATGTAACAGAGATGGTCCAAATATGGGCCGGGGTCTAAATATATGGGCTAATTGAAGTTTAAGGTTCTACAGTAAGCCCCGCAAAGAAGGAACTGGTTTCGCCTTCAAAAGAAGGAAATCGCTATCGAAATCGGAGAACGAGAGAGAGAGGCATGAAGTCGTAAATCTTTACGGTCGAGTGACCAGTAACGTTTTTTTAGTAGCAGGATAGAAAATGTAATGCTTCCTCACTTTCTACCGTGTTATGTACACGAGAACTGTTATATCGCGGGTGTTTCCTCGCATCTGATAACTAGATTCCCCTGACTATTAAAATAATTGTCAAAGAATAAGAGCGTGTGTGACACGGAATTAGTGAATACGAGCGCGATTCATTCCTACGATTCTACCTGCTCCGAAATCGCTTAGTGTTCAAATGAGAGGGCATGTCATATTCTATCTTCTAAATGATAACATTTCACCTCGACGGAAGCCTTTATGGTTGGCCGCTATCTCGAGTCCCTCGCTCGTGAACAGTGTTCGCTCATGGCCCCTTCGAGATCAAAGTCATGCAGTCGATTCCCTCGTTACAAGGAACTGGTCGGTCCCGAGCCAGTTCCTTCTTTGCGGGGCTTACTGTATTGGGTATGCCACCTTACCATCAATAATGAGAAACTAGGATTCAAGAAGCAAAGAGTGCTAGTCAAAGCGCAGATAATATTTGTTTTGTTAACGTGATTTGTTGTAAAATGGGTCATTTGACTTATTTTACCATCTCCAAAGACTTCACCTGGATGTTTGTTTCATTTTCTCAACAATATTCTGTTCAACTAAGTGCTAACTTGCCGAGAGCACAGCAGTTAATGTTTATAACACCAACTTTAATGGTAAAGTGTTAAGCATATGAATTTTTTAAAGACAAACCGTTTCCCACACTTTAAACATGCTGCAATTTTGGTGACATTAAAGTGCATGAAATTTTGCCAACTTTGATGGCCTATATCACAGTAACCAATCAATATATAAAAAAAATCAAACAGCATGTAATGCACTGTTATATGTATGTACACATATGGACATGATGGTTCAAACATGGGCTGGGATCTAAATATGGGCTAGCTGAAGTTAATAATGAGAAACTAGGGTTCAGGAACCAGGAAGTGCTAGTGAAAGCGCAGATAATATTTGTTTTGTTAACGTGATTTGTTGTAAAATGGGTCATTTGACTTATTTCACCATCTCCAAAGATTTCACCTGGTTGTTTGTTTCATTTTCTTAACAATAGTCTGTTCAACTAAGTGCTAGTTTACCAAGAGCGCAACATTGCTGACGTCGCTGGCTTTTCTTTAAACATGAATTGTTTAATAAATCAGATCGCATAGTAATGACTGACACCGCTCTAAATATCTTTGAACAAGTATTCTTCAAATTCGTTATTCACGAATAACGAATGATTCGACATTATTCTTCATTGCATTAGTTCTGTATTCGATACAACTTTTGCTCCCTGCTGTACCGACGCGTTTGGATCGGGGCGCCGGCCGAACGTCAGCATACCGCGCGACGCGACCATTCCGCCCCTGAGCGCGGGCTCTACGCGTGCCATGAGTGGCCAGTGTTTTTTCATTAATAATTCAAAATCAAAGCCTCGAACGACATTTTGCCAAAGGAAAGGGTTGTTTAGTATCGCCTCAGGAATCTCCCATATATCTGGCTCTCTTCTATGAGTTACGGGACACCCTGTACATCTACCTTCGTAACTGTAGCAAATAAATTATCAGCATTTAACTATTCTTAGCAGCATTTGAGACATGCTTGCAAATATTTCAGCATGCGGTTTTGACGTACCTTTTACATTATTACTTCAAGTGTAGCCCATATTTAAGCCACCCTTTTAAACAAACACAATCTTTGTTCAGCTTATTTGAACATCGTACAGCAAACATGTGCAGACATTCGCTGCAGCGTTACATTAAAAAAAATCTTCGACTACTTTGACAGTAGTGTCTGAAAGAAAAGTGCCAGCCCATATTCAGACCGCCTCCATTACAATATATCCACTTCCTCTATAAAAATGACCGACCGCTTGGCGTTTCAGCGATTTGAAACCCGAGGACAAAGACAGGCGGCTCCTGATCGAAGTCTGGGATTGGGATCGCACGTCGAGAAACGATTTCATGGGTTCCCTCTCGTTCGGAATATCGGAGCTCATCAAGGCGCCCGCGAGCGGTTGGTTCAAGCTTCTCACGCAAGAAGAAGGAGAATACTACAATGTACCCGTGCCGGAGGAAGGCGTCGATCTTGCCGAATTGAAGTCCAAAATGCGAGTACGTTTCTTTTGCGTTTTCTGAGTGGTTGTAACAAAAAAAGAAAAAGAAAGAAAGAAAGACGGGCACTCGTCATTGAAACCGCGCGACCATTCTTGCTCCGTAGAAGACGTCCGTGACGAAGAAGTCCACGACCACCCAGGACAAGGAGGTGCCGCACAATATGGGCAAGAGCGACTTGATAAGGGCGAACGATTTCAATTTCCTGACTGTCCTCGGCAAGGGAAGCTTCGGAAAAGTTAGTAGCCGCTCGTGTTCCGTCGTTGGCAGGACGATGCGTTTCCTAACGATGCGTGCCCTAACTGGCTGTTGCAATGCGTCAGGTCCATGTGACCCAACAAACAAAAAAGAAGCTGCTCTTAATTTGTACATAACTTGATCATAGAAAATCATTTGCTTGTCTCTTTTCGCGTTGGTCGAGATTTTGTCGTTGCGCGCCATCCGATTAGAACGGAGGTTCTCAAACTTATTTGGTCCACTGCCCCCCTTTCAAAGAAATCATTACACAACGCTCTTCCCTGGTCTTGGAATATTTTTTTACCTTCTCTTCATTCAACGGTCCCCGATTGCATTCGAGGCAGGGAGGGGGGGGGGGCGGTGTCGCCCACTTTGGGAATCTCTGGATTAGAACATAGTCCAACGGTCCGACGTGTCTCCTTTACCTTCATCCCGGCGGACGGTTTCAAGGTGATGCTGGCCGAAAGGAAGCGCACCGACGAGCTGTACGCCATCAAGATTCTGAAGAAGGATATCATCATCCAGGACGACGACGTGGAGTGCACCATGGTCGAGAAACGGGTGCTCGCGTTGTCGAGCAAACCGCCGTTCCTCGTGCAGCTACATTCCTGTTTCCAAACTATGGACCGGCTCTACTTCGTGATGGAGTACGTGAACGGCGGGGATTTGATGTACCAGATACAGCAGTGCGGTAAATTCAAGGAGCCGGTCGCAGTGTGAGTCCCAAGGACGATCGAACGATCCACCTGGAATCACCTTCGCCCCTTGATTCACGAACGCTTACCCGTTTGCCGCAGCTTCTACGCGTCCGAGATAGCGATCGGTCTGTTCTTCCTGCACGCGCGCGGCATCATTTATCGAGATCTGAAGCTGGACAACGTTCTGCTGGATCACGACGGTCACATCAAGATCGCCGACTTCGGGATGTGCAAGGAGGGTATCACCGGGGACAAGACCACGAAAACGTTCTGCGGTACCCCGGACTACATCGCTCCGGAGGTCAGTGTGCGGCGACGATTCGCGCCCGCCGCTTAGCCGAGACCGGAAAACCTATCGATCGTATTGCTCGTTCGTTCCAGATCATATTGTATCAGCCTTACGGGAAGTCGGTCGACTGGTGGGCGTACGGTGTGCTGCTGTACGAAATGCTGGTCGGCCAGCCTCCGTTCGACGGCGAGGACGAGGAGGAGTTGTTCGCCGCGATCACCGAGCATAACGTCAGCTATCCGAAGAGCTTGTCGAAAGAGGCGAGGGAGATTTGCAAAGCGGTAAGAGCGCGCTGGTTCAACGGGTAGGATGAGATGGTATCTACAGGGTTCACCTATCCGTCCTCGGGTCTGTTCCAGTTTCTCACCAAGAATCCGGTGAAGAGGCTCGGCTGCGGATTGAGGGGCGAGGAGGACGTTCGTAGTCACGCGTTCTTCCGGCGTATCGATTGGGAGAAGATAGAAAATCGCGAGGTGCAGCCACCGTTCAAGCCAAAAATCGTGGGTGTCCATAGGTGTACGACGTACAGGTCCGCTTGGACTAAACCGATTCGGCTGAGCTTCGTTCAAGCGTTTAATCTAAACGCTAGGAAGTACTCGTATAAATTTCATCTCGATACAGTGCCCCATTTTTCTATCGTTGACGTTTATTTGATTTCCCTAAATTTTTACATTAACAAAAGGATAGGTTCACTTGCAGAGAAACAAAAAACCTGCAGAATCTAAAGCATTCTAATTTAGAGAAACAAATGTTCTCAGTAATTTATACGGTTTCCACCGCTTGTCATTAATAAAATCGTCCTCTCTGTTGTTGATTCAGTGCAAAACGTGGCCGAACCAACGACGAAGCGGATGAATTTACTAATGAATAGTGCTAAGAAACCTATAAATGCACCGTTTATTTTGAAAGTGGTGTAAGTCGATTAAAAAAAAAACGAGAAAAGGATATAATAAAAGGTTCAAATTAAACTACATGAAAATTTATCCTTTTCTCAATTTTTATTTTATGGACTTACACCACTTTCGAAATAAACGGTCCAAATTACTACCAAATTCCTATCGTTTGGTTATTGCAAATATTTACTAATACAAAGATGGCGCCCTGGTTAAGATTGCGCATGAACACTTCCTAGTGCTTAGGCTAGATACTGGTTTAAAGTTTAGCCGAATCGGTTAATTGGCTTCAGAGTTCCCTAATAGCCACTGGGTTGCCATTAGCGAGGCTAATGGCAGCAACACCGGCCAAAATCGAGCCGAACTTCGTCGTCGATATGCAGCGCCACATTAAAAGCCTCATGGCGATCAACCTTTCGCAACGTTTCATTGTACGCAACCATTTACTGTTTGAATCAGGGTTAACGAACTGGCGGCGTTTTCTCAAAGCCTTAGAAGAACCAAGGAGAACGTCTTCTTTCATACCCACTTAAACGAATGTCCCTTTGCGCGAACCCTAAAATCGCGAGACGCCAGTTCGGCAGAACGTGCGCCGCGAGCAAGTTCATCGCCATTCGGCTTTTAATGCGGCGCTGCATGTCGACGACGAAACTCGTCTCGATTTTGCCGGGTCAACGTGTCGACCTGCCTCGACTTGGCTATCAGGGTTATTAGCGAACGTCCAAGTTGGACCCGTATCTTTTAGTTACGCATACGAGTACGGTGGACGTAACGTCTGATCGTTTTTTTGTTTCGCAGAGGGACCGCAAGGACGTGAGCAACTTTGACAAACAGTTCACTTCGGAGAAGACGGATTTAACGCCCACGGACAAGCTATTCATGATGAACTTGGATCAGACAGAGTTCATGGGCTTCTCGTTTCTCAATCCAGAATTCGTGCAACACGTTTAAGTCTTACACAGAGCGCATCCATAAGTCACAGGCTAGCTGTAATCTCGTCGTACATTCTATTCCCACCACTTCCTGGTGTTCATCTACCGACTCTTCGCTACTCAGGGCTTTCACCATCTTCTTTCTCTTCCGTCCCTTCATCCCCGTGCCGTTCTTTGATTCCCCATTCCCGATCCCCCTTCTACGTATCTACTACCGTTTCGAGCGCTGCGTTTAGGTTATGGCATTTCGTGGCCAAGATACGCAGCGCCCGCCCCTTTCGTATTAGCAGCGCGTGAAGGAAGATCGCGCCGATCGATTCGTTGTACGAATTCGCATCGCAATCGTTGTAGCGGACAGCTCGAAACGGACGGAAATGGAGCGCGATCAAGAGAGAGCGAGAGAGAGAGAGAGAGAGAGAGAGAGAGAGAGAGAGAGCACCGGATGCTCGTCGTTGTACTATAGGATTCGATTGCGATTCGACGAAATTTCCTGTTCACTATCCTTCTTCGCCGCGGATACTTTGTTCTATTACTTCAGTAGAAACTCTATCGTTGCCTTCCAGAGTATATATTATATTTGTTAAATGTATATACATATATATACATATATATCTACATTTAACAAACGCACACGCGTATACGCGCGTGTGCGCGCATCTAATGCTGAACAGACGAATTATATATTATTATTGTCATTGTTATTACTACAATTAGTATCATCGTACACGTATACATAGACTTATGGTAATCACCGCGAATCACTGGACGTTTATCCATATTCAATTTCCATATAGAAATTATAGGTGAACCTAAAACGGGGGCAACGCGGACCTTTTACAGCTCATTGTGACGTTCATTTTCAAGTGTCCATCCTGATCCAGGGCCTGTTTTGTAGCTAAAGCTTCGAGTAACAGGAAACTAGTTTGCTCTAAATTTAAACCCGTGACAACCTTTGTGGGGCAATTTGCAAGAAAAGATTCTGTTCACAATTGTCACGATGAAAAGTTACTGTTTTCAGAAAACAAAAAGCCCGAAGCTTCTAGATTAAAATGAAGAAAACAAAGATCTCAATCGGTTCAGTAGTTTCCAGCACAAAAAAAAAGTCGAAAGCACAGCCTGCTTTCCCAAAAATGGACAAAAATTGCGAAATTCAGAGGTCTGTATTTTTTTTAAACATTTTCAAGAAAAGAAAAGCTAAATGATGACTTGAGCCCCTCCTGGTTTTACATGAGCTACAATATATGTTTCATTTGGAACAATATCCCTGATCTCGTGGTGAAATAGTGATCAAGTTGGCATGGAAGGACACTAAACGCGTTTCGTTAACGTTTCCCCTCTTCGTCGAACAAAATCTTTCCAAGTAGTCAAAGCGTTGTAGCGCTCGAACGTTTGAATGAAAACGGAGCGGTTTTAACGGGTTAAGACTTCCCGAAATTGAGCTAGCGACGCGATTGTTCGGAAAGGCGACCGTCTTTTCCGAATTTCGATCGTCGAATCGCGCGTCCTCCTTTGTTTTCAGCCGACTAACGTGACATGGACGTCGACGCTTAGATTACTCCCGTCACTTGTCGTTTACTTACCTAAACGCATATGTTCCTTCTTTTTTTATATACATATATTTCGCGTTCGCATCTCGTCGAGTGACAAGAAATCGGGAATCGCTTAGGAGCCGCGTGCGTCATTCAGATCGGTCGAGCCGCGAGCGAAAGAGGAGTGAACCTGTTAGCGGTTTCGGAGCAGGGGAATCCGATCGATCGGCTGGAGATTGTACAGTATCGTTACCACCGCTGGAACGTTGCGATCGTATTTCTTTCATCTTCTATCAGCCCGATTATCCGGAACGAGAAGAAGAGTTCTCTAACTTAATTGCGTCTTATCGAACCGTGTTCCAATAAATAAGTTAATATCGTAAGGTAGTTCTCGCACCCTTACTCAGCGGGTGATCCAATCTTGCTCTTCGATCGGGTGGATTTACGTAGTCTCATTCGGTGTACCCGCGTTCGCTCTTCTTTCACAAAAAAAAAACTTTCTTTACTAAAAAAGAAAAAAAAATCGAAATAGTCACGCGGGAAGCACGTTCCTCGAGACACTTACATTCCAGACACGGTAATGTTCTGTAAGAAGCGACTGGCTCGAAAGAAGCGAAACGCTATACCCGCTTGTTTGTTTGAAGCCGCCGCGAGAGGTCCGAGAGCGAGAGGGGGGCGCGTGAAGTCGGAGATCTTTACGGTCGAGTGAACAGTGACGCTTTTTGAAAACGAGAGGACACGTCGTATTCTGTCCCCTGAAGTATAACGTTTTGCCTCAACAGTACCCTTTACGGTTTGCCGCTATCTCGAACCCCTCGCTTTCGTCGCGTTCGAGAACAAGGTCGGGCCGAATTGTATACCTGTGCCGCAATAGGCGACTGGTCGGTCCCGAGCGAGTCGGTTCTTACGGAGCATTACTGTATACGCCGATGAATCTCATTCGAGTTGTCAACGCTCCGACGCGGGACTACGTAACTCGCGCCCGAAATCTATTTTTGTACCAAAAACGAAGAAAGAAGAAAAAAAAAAGAGAAATTAATATCGGGGATATTAAGGGAGATTCACCGTTAGCAGCTTCGCGACGGTGGTTCGACCTTCTCCTACTCGCCTTCGAGTAGTTTAGGACATTATTATACACTTATGTACACTGTTCTCTCGTCGTCCCCTCGTCACCGTACCCAGTGACGCTTACTCGTAGCGTTCCTCTTGTCCTGTAAAGAATGTTGTAAAATTGCGTTGGCATCGGATGCACGTCGATCGCACGTTTTTCGTAGCTATCGATTAGCGGAACGATTGCTCAGTTCGAGTCGAATGAAATGGAGTAACGAAGCAGGAGAAGACCGAGCATTCTATTCGAGACACGTAACATGAATGTTCGTTCGCGCTAGCCGAAACGATCGAGCACGCGAATAACTATGACGCGTAGCGATTTCACGGCAGCTTAACTGAATTCTTTCTACGGAGTGGGTTAAAAACGTTTCCGTACATGCTTTGAAATTTTCTTAATTCACTATGAAGAACATATTAAACCCAATTCCTCTACAACTTGGAGGACACTTTGCCATACAATTACACTGTATGAACAAGATTTTGTTTCTGTGAAAAGTTTACACAAAAAAAGAAGTTAGAGTTTTAAATTTTATAGCTTAGAGCAACGTTAATCCGATTCGGATGAAATTTTCAGGGTTCATATACCTTGCTTACATTTGTAAAAGGAATTTTTTCAGTTTTCAATTTTACAAGCTCAGATTAAAAAAAGTTTAACAAGATGACTTTGGCCATTTGTTTTATAACTTCCAAAATTCTGAAATTTTTTTCGAAAACAAGATATCTAATAAACTATTCTTCCTATGTTTTTGCAAAAATTCAAGTCGTTTTGTCCAATTACAAAAAAGTTATTCTGTTTTAAAGGGTGTACGGAGACTTTTTTGATCAACTGTATATGCGACACCCTCCTCTTATTTATTAAAATAGACACGAGAAGCTCGTATTTTAGCGATCGCGCTGTTAAACAGCGGTATAGATAGTCTAGCAATTATTTCTCTCCCTCTCCATCAACTGTATATTACCTTTCTTTCTTGTAAAAAAAATCTTTCGCTTCCGCGTTCAGTGACTTACTCCGTTTTGACCGATTCGGCTTCTCTCCCCCTCAACGTATATCTTTTTCCTCCCCCGTGCTTCGTTCACCGATCGTTATAGAATTGAAACTTTAAAGATGAGAGACGGAGACGTTTCCCGATCGAACGAACAGGCACACTCGTTTAGCCACAGGGCATTCATGCAGAAAGTAGAGCTCGAGCTGTCCTCGAGTTTGATTCTTGTTTGAAAGACGCGGTTGCCTCCAGCCATTTGTTCGTTAGCTTGCCGCATCTTTCATTTTCTTCGCAACTGAAACCCTGACAGCCAAGTTAGGCAGGCTAAGACGTTGTATCGGCCAAAGAGTCGAAACAAGTGTCGCCGTCGACACGCAGCGCCACATTAAAAGCCTAATGGCGATCAACTTTTCGCAGCGTGCGTTGGTATCGAACTGTGGGTACGAAAGAAGACATCCTCCTATGTTCTCCTGCGGCTTTGAGAAAAAGCCGCCAGTTCGATAGCTTCCTGATTGAAACAGTGAAATTTGGTTGCGTTTTGGCAAGAAACGAAACTCTGCGATCAGTTGATCGCTATATTTAGGTTTCAATGTGGCGCTGCATGTCGACGACCAAACTCGTCTCGATCCTGGCCAGTGGTGTTGCTGCCATTAGTCTCGCTAATGGCAACTTAGTGGCTAATTCGGGAACACAACGATGCCGAAAGAAAGTGCAGGTGATCGAGTTTGAAGCGGCCGACGAGTTTGTCTGTTTCAAGGAATACCATCCGATATCGACAGTTGATAAAAAGAAAAGAATGGATATCCGAAACACGGCGAGTGTGATCCGAAGCGCGCCGCGTCGCGCCGTTCCCTTTCGGAGCCACGATAATTGTGTCTGTTGTTCTCTCGATTCCACGTCGCATGCCTGTACACGCCGTTCGTTCGTACACACGTTTTTCAAACGTTTTTGTGCATTTATAATGTCGTAATAAAAAGTTTCGGATCGTGTCACAAGGAGGCTCAGTCGTACGATCTCTCTGCGCCGCACGCTGAACATTGTCGCGAACTGGGATGCAGTTCGAGCGGAAGCAGGAGTCGATCGAGAAAAGAAAAAGAACATTGTCCCTCTCGGATCTACGTATACAATTGATTTATTTTATTCGATCTGACGCGTATCAAAATATCTCTATATTACGTTCGATACAAATTGGCTAAGGCTTTGGACTATCTCCGGTATAATTGCGAACCACCCGCGACACGTTACACACTTAAGAGACGTATATACGCGTGTACGCGCGTGCGTACACAAGCGCCCCCACGATCGAGCTATGTACAGTCGTTTTAACAAACTAAAGAAACCGAAAGGGAAGAGAGCGGGAAAGGGCGGAAGTTGGAACGGACCACTGTGGTGAGGGTGGGAATATGTTGGAAAGGTGCAGAACTCTGAACACGTACACGAGGAAGAAACGGCGAAGCAAAGAAGGACAAAGGCCGCGGCTCGAAAATCGATCGCGCGATCGATAGCCGCGTCTCTCGGTGAATCGCGTTATTTATGTACAGTCGCCGAGATCGGCGATCCGATGGCGCGCGCACACAGATACACACACATACACACTTACGCGCACACGCTAGTGCGAGGTAAAGAAATGCGAAAGGGGGTTGGATTCTTAAAGCTAGGTATCGACGGGGTATCGACGGGATACGAAGGGATACGCACGGTCGAGCGCTTGGACGCCGAGTCGTAGAGGATATTGCCGCGAGGCCTGCTCATCGGCCGAAATACTGCACGGTGCTCCGAAATCGCGTTCCAGTTTGAGAAGGATCGGGTGGAGGGAAAAGAAAAGAGAGACGCCGCAAATCACGACGAGGGAGGTCCGTCGACACGGTTGACCGCTGGAACCACGGGGCGAACGGTGACTAGCAGAATCCGCGATGCGGTAGGTCGCGAGAAGCCGATCCCATCCGTCGAGCTTGGATACCAACATGGGGGCCTCTCGATCGGTCGGCATCCTAGACAACGTTGTCTCCTACCATTCTCTCTCTTTCTCTTCCTCTCCGCGGCTCCTATCGAGGATCGAGAGAAAAAGGTTCGACGAATCGTTCAAGGGAAATGCGGAGCGAGGGGCGCCCCGGGTCCCGAGAACTGGTCCCATCCGGTTCGACATCTGGTCGCTTTTCGCCAATGCGGTAACTGAATGCCCAGCCTCTTGCACTCGTGCGCGTAAGCGGTGAACGACTCGCAGTAACAATTCTCAGTCGGGCACTCGCACATGTCCTGCAGGCAGGCCTTGTAGTACATGGTCGGGTTCACCTTCTTGTGGCAGGCGTCGAAGATCTGCGACCTTAGCCTGTTGCACAACCTGCGTGTACCGATAAACGTTCCCGATATTAGCCCTGGGCATTTCGCACCAACCTATGCATCTATTCATGGATTGTTCAGAGAAGCATATGGATAATCGTGTAACAAATATTTGAAATTATAAAGTCCTGGGGGGAGGGGGGGGGGGGGGTGAGCTGGAGTTTGTGTAGATTATTATTACACTAATCAAAGGTAATGTAAGTTCACGAAAATGATGTTTATGACTTCTGCTAAATTATTAATATCACACTTGCTGACCTTAATCGTGTATCTATTCATGGGTTGTTTAGAAAAGCAGGTATACCATGTACAAATGAGTGGGGGAGGGGGAGGGGGTGTGAACTAGAGTTGGTGTAGATACTGTTACATTAATCGATGTTAATACAAGTTGATGAAAATGATGCGATTAGACATTGAAATCCGAGACGCGGCCCGTACTTTCTCACCTATGATCCTTCCGTCCTCTGCAACGTCTGCCGCGATCGAGATTCGCGATCGGCTTCGGCCTGGCGCAGCTTCGCCTCGTGCCTCCCACTAACCAGGACTGACCGAACGGTTGCGGATCCTGCAGCAGCCTGCCCTTTCGATTGGTGAAGTCGTCCTTCGGCAGGGAATTGAAGTTGCCGCAGAGGCCGCAGAGCCGGCCCCTGTACGAGGCCGGCGCCGACACCTCGAGGAAGCTGATCCCGTCCCAGAGAACCTTGATGCCGATCCGCGTGCTCACGATTATACTGTCCGCCGTACGGTTCACGTCCAGTCGGTTCGCCACGCTATGCGGCACCTCCACCCTCTTCCCGTTCACCTTCACCCGCATCCTCTGGCCGAGATTCACCTTGAGGTCGCCGACCTGTGACCGTCGTAAAGCAAAAGTCGCGTCAGCTCTGATATATACTGATATATAGAGCGCGATGGTACATGCCAACCTTTATGGAAATCGTCTTCGTCCACGCGGAGAATCTCGTCGACCTCGCGTCGTTGGTCACTCGAACGCTGAACGTGTGACCGGCGCAGTCGCTGGCGAGTTGGTACTTGCACGCGCCCCTGAAGCTGTAGAACTTGCCGTCGAAGGTGCGATAGTGCGGGTCCCCGAAGACGGTGCACACCCCGTCACCTGTACGACAGGAACGTATGTATAAGCAACGGGAGCACGATCGACGATAGAACACGAGCGCGGAGCGGTTCGTTGGCTTACTTTCGACGCAGCGCGGGCAGCACTGGCCCTCCGGATGCTCCAGCCTCGAGTTCGGCGGGCAAGGCAGATTTAGCGGCGGGCACATCGGCATCGCGCATCTCACTTTACCTTGCATGCAGGCGCAGGCCTTGCACGAGTCAAGCTTCCAACTTTCGCCATCCTGCCTAGGACAAAAAAGGACCTTTAAATCTTTGGACAACGACGAATATGAAAACGGGGGAGGGGCAACGCTCGATCCGAAGAAAATACTCGCCCCGTAAGTTTTGCCGGCGTAGGTGCACGACGGCCGGACCTCCTCCACCTCCGGACACTGGGGACAGCAACGGCCGGGGAGTACGATCTGATGCTCGGCCGGGCAATCGTGGACCGGGCATGTCTCGCGGACGCAGGCGACGGCCGAGTTCGAGCAGCTGCACCGCGTGCACTGGTCCAGGTAGAATTGATTGCCGGAGTTGTACAAAGCTGTTCCTAGCATGCACGCGCCCTTCGGCGGGGACAAGTATCTTCCGCTTCCTGATCGTGCGAAAACACCGATCAGAGGGGAGAGAACGGCGAGCAAGTTGAAATGGCATGGGAGAAGTTACCTTTGCACCGTGGACAACACTCGCCGGAATCGTGGACCGTCCTCGAGCTGGGACAGTGCAGGACGGGGCAGGCTTGCTTGGCGCAGGTCAGCCGGCCACCGTTGCATCTGCAAGTCACGCAAGGATCCTCGGTCGTGGTGACCGATCTATCCGCTGTCACCAGTTGCCCGTTCACGTGGCAGCCTGCAAAGCGAATTCGATGAATCCGTAGTGGCTCGATGGGATGGGGAAACGTAATAGATTTTTAAGGTGAAACCGGGTACCATGGTTTTTTTAAAATGAAAATTGCATTACGCAGCCCCCGCGTATAGTCTTACATTCAGCCGGATCTCGCAACGATGCGGGATCGATTGCAGAGCGAAGAACACCGTAGTTTTTCCTCCAAAGGAGTTGACGAATTTTTGGTTGAAATGTTTCAGTGTTGTGTTAGGGAAACGACTTCCGTTTACCCCTTGAATTTAAGGAACCTATTACGATCTTTACAGGGTTGCATTCTTCTGCAGTCTTTGTACAGTATTTTGGCTGTCTAGTCGATTTTCTATTGCACGTTGTAGCGTGGATATTTAATGTTTAATAAACTACCACGTTTGGGGCGAAACCGGGTGAATGAATATTGTCGCACGTGCTGAGGAGGGCAACGAGGCACTTGTCATTTTTTCCTCAGCAAATAAAGTAGAATAAATTTATGTGAAAGATAAAATGAGCTAAACGAGCTAAAGTTTTTTATGAAATTGTTTTTGTATAATTAAGATAAGTTTAACTAGCTCAACACAATTTAAAATAAGTTCGTATCTGTGAATATCGTTTATAATAACTCTCCTCGCTAATTCTGAGATAGTCGAGACAAAGGTTTCATTATTATATTTGAGGTATTTTTTAATAAGCACTGTGTTAGAAACTACTTCTGTGTAATTAACACAAGTTAAACTAAGTTGGCATAATTTAAAACAAATTTGTATTTGTGAATATCGTTTATAACCACTCTCCTTGTTAATTTTCGGATGATAGATGCAAAGGTTTTATCGTTACATTATATTTTAGATACTTTTTTAATAAATTGCCCAGTTTTACCCAGGCCTGCAGAGTTAAATCATTTTCCACTATCTCAAAATTAGCAAGGGGGGTTATTCTAAATGATATTCAGAAATACGAACATATTTTAAACGATGCCAAGTTCGTTTAGCTTACGTTAGTTACACAAAAACAGTTTCGTAAACAGTTAAGAAAACCTTACTTATCTATCAGCCAAACAATTTTATCAAAAGGGAAGCGACTCTCATTTCCTGATTCCGCAAGGTCCAATGAAGATTTCCGGCGGTGTCCAAACTTGCGGTGGCCAAACTTATGTCGGAATTTATCTAGCAGAACTACATCGGGTTACCCGGTTTTGCTCCACATTCCCCTACTACTTACCCGCGCATACGGGACAACACTGGCCGGGCCCAGCCGGGATGGGATTCGAGCAGGGAGTGTAGCAGTGCAGTCGGGACTCGGTGATCACGCCGGCTTTGCAAGTGAAGATTCGGCACGGATCGTTTCCCTCGGTCCACTCCGTCTCGGATCCATGATAGACTCCGTTCCGCACGCAACCTTTTGGACGAGCCGGTCGATTACTCCAGCGAAATTCCGTCGGAAAAATAGCGGCGATAGCGAGAGAAACGTACGGAGGGAGAGGCACGATTTATCGGTGGCAGCGCGAACAGGGACGAGTTCGCTTCATGGTAGCGTAATTAATAGGGAAGAAGATAAAAAGAGAAAGGAGAAAAAAAAAGAAATGAGCGCAGCCGGTGTAAACAGAAACGGCAGCGACCGATCTCCAAGTTCCCCCGGGTTTATCGGCGTAATCAACGAACAGAAGCGCCTTTGTGCCGGGGGAACAATGGGCTCTCCGCGACGATCCCGTTTCTCTCGCAGAGCTTTCCATCGCGGAGCGAATCGGACGGACCGCGCGCGGCTCCCGCGATTCCGCTCCCTCTTCCCGCGTACCTTTACATTTATGGCAGCACTCGTCCTCGCGCGGCTCCAGTAACGTGTAGCAGCCCTCGATGCTGGGGCATTGCTGCTTCCTGCACTCGACGAAACCGTTCTGAAAACGAGCGAACGACGGTGAACAAAAGGGGCGAGGAGCGCGGATCGGCCCGCGCTTTAGCCCGATTCCGGCGTAATTCGTTCTCGCGCCGCCGCTTATCGTGACCTATAATTAAACCCGTGGGATTTATCTGGCGTTCGGGTTACGCAAAGCGATTCAACGCGGGTCACGGGTGGTCCCTCGTACCGAGAAGAGAACGCGAGAAGGTCGCGGCGCTCGAAAATAACGGAGAGATTACGGCCGGTGGAGTCGGGACCGGCGGTGGCGGCGCGCGTGCACGGGGAGAGCGAAACCACGAGACTCGAGCCGTCCCCTCGAGGCCCCTTGGACTCGTCCCCCGCTTTCCGACTCGCGGAGCTCCCTACTCACCTTGCACAAGCAGTTGAAACACCTGGTGTTCGGGATCTTGTCCACGGTGAAATCCTCGCCCTCGACGTCGCAGGTCTCGCGACTTCCTGCAAGCAAAGGGCCGCACACGGCGAAGTGAAAAGGGGGCGGGCGGTGGCCGATCGGCGCGCACTCGCGCTATCCGGATGTCGATGTCACCCACGATCGTCGACGATCGGGGCCAGTTTCGAAGATCGGCCTTCGCGTCTCTTCGACGTTTACCTCGCTCACGGATGGGTGCACATCGGTCGCGGACTCTCTACCCTGCTCGGCTACTTACGTGACACAGCCGGGAGCCCATCGATCCGATGCGATCGATCGTGCGCGCTGCGAAGATGAAAAATGTACGAGAGGATCGGGCAGAGCCTCTCCGCAGCCGCGATGCACGTCGGTTAGGTCGCGGCGCCGGGGGAGGGGGCCATCGTCAACGTCCCTCTCGGTTCCTTCGCGCACGTATTCCTGCACACTTTAAGCAGCCTTCGTTTAAGCGTCAAAAGGATGCCGCGGTTCAGCCCTCGTCGTCGCCGCCCGCTCCGCGCAAGGACCGTTTCAACAACCCCCTTTCGAACGTTTCTCGCTCGCCTGCCAACAACCCCTCGGGTTTCCCCTGCTCCCGCGGAATTCCGTTCACCATCGACGGGGGTAGATATGCCGCGGACGATTCGCGAGACCCATCGACCCCGTTCGCTTCCGTTTCCTTCTTTCGTCCCCTCCTCAAGTGCGCAGGAATGCGTGCGAGAAAAATCGCGACGCTTTCATAGCCTTCCCTGTCCCCTCGTTTCCACCGCCCCCCTCACCATTCGATATACCCTTTACCGGACTGCCTTATCATTCTTTACCGCCTTGTTCGCGGGCCTCGATCGCTCGCGTCCTAGCGACACTCACCTATTATGCTCTCCGAAGCGGCGCAACGACCAGTCGGCGAGCAGAGGGCCAGAATCAAAGCCGGGCCCAGCAGGCCGAGGGATGATCGCGATATTTTCATACTCGTAACCGATACCGGTGTCTCTCCTCTTCGTCTTTGCCTCCGCTTTCGCCTTCGTCCTCGTATGCCCGATGACTTACTAAAAAAAAGAAAGAGAAAGCGGAAGTATTCTTCAGGTGGTCGAACGGCAGGTAGAAAATGCCCGCGCCGTCTTTCGCCCCCCGCTCGAAAGCGACGGGGACGGAAGGACATGAACGACCGACGGACGCTTAGATTATTTCGCTGTGCGCGAATTCGGATCAAGGCTGGACAGCGGCGCGCCCCGCCGCGTAATAACCCCCTTTTGTCGCGGCGGAACAGAAACGGATGAAAGGAACGAACACGATCGAGGCGATAGAGAGAGAGCGCACGCTGCTCACCCGCTCGATTATTGTCGTAACCTTCTCGCCTGCGAGTATATTTGCGCTAGATGTTGGTATATTTTCACGAGTCACGCGCAACCCGCCGAGTCTTTCCGCGGAATTCCGTAACGGCTGGTTCTCTCGCGCGGCCGTTCTCAGAAACGCGCGCGCGCTTCCCTCGCGGCGGCCCGCGGTAAGAAGCGCGCGTACCGGAGGGGTCGCTTCCAAGGCGATTCGCGGCGCGTTTTTGCACCGAGGATCCTCGGTTCGAGCCACCGCGTCCCGTCGCACGGAGGCGGCTGTTTCGCATCCGATCTTGCCCGACGACACGCTCTCCTACAGCCGCGGAAAATGCGGCCAAACCCACGGTCGTTTGTTGAAAGCATGGAAAGCAGGCCGAAGTTCTCCGCGATCGAATCGACGGCTGCCCTTTCGTCGCCTCTTTGGTCGTGAAACCGACCGACGCGACGCTGCATCCTGGATCTCCTCCTCGTTCTCTCTTTCACGCGTATCCGCTCGTCCCCGGCTTTACCAATTATCGGACAAACGACAATTAGCCGTCGCATGCACGCGTCGTCGCGTCGATTCGCGCTGCGGCCGCGAAAGGAATCGACGCCCGGATACGCCGTGAATCACGCGGCGCGCCGCATTTTCGATCGCGCGTCGTCGCGTTCAATGCCAAAGCTCGGCCGCGCCTGCACCCGCCGCGAAACTGCGCGGGCGACGACGAGTTATTTCGACTTGTGCGCGTTACGTAAACCTCCTCGCTTCCTCCAGGCGCGCAACCACGGCGACCTGCGTATCTCGCGAAAGGTTGCCGCGATTTTCGTTGCTCGTACACGTACGCGTTTCGCCCGGAAGCTCAACGCGACGACGACCCATCGCGGTTCGCTCGACGAGAAGAGGAGAATCCTCGCGGCGGACCGCTTTTGCGCGAGCGAAACGGTAACCCGCTCGCGACCGGGCAAACGCCAAATGCCGATCGCTTTGTTTACTTTCCTTTTTTTCGACGGTCCTCTGTATCCTCGACGGGCGGCGAAGAGCACACGGCGCGGACTTGTAAAAACGTAAACGTTGAAAGAAAGTCGGCGATGAGGATTTGAAATTTTCGCGCAACGCGGCGGTGAAATCAAGGGAGGGTGAAGCGAGGACGGGGATGAAACGATAGAATTACGAAGGAGATACGAAGAAAGGAGGGGAACGGAGTCGAATGAAAAGGGTGAACGTAAGAATGGGAGAGGGGGCAGGGAGAACGAGGGAAGGCTGTGGCCTCGCGTGCTCGCAGGCGAGTTTACCGGGACCACTCGCGATCGGCTTTGCATAGAATCACTCGAGAAGGACGCCAGGAGATGCATAGAAGCGCGAGAGGGAAGCAACCGCGACGACGAGGAGAGACCGTCGGTTTCGATGACGGACGCGTTGCCCACGACCCCGCGGTTCCACGGACGACAAAGTGGCCGGCCGTCCGTCAGTAACTGCAGGTAAGCGGCGCGAGCTGTCGCGTGCAAGCGCGCCACGACGCGACGGAACGACGACGGCAACGGAACAGGTGCGCAAGAACGAGAAGGGTTGCGCGTGATCCGGCCGCGTGTGCGTCGGTATGCTCCGTGTACGCGCCCGCCTACCTGCTGCTTACCTGCCTTACGAGCTAAGCGCTGGTCAAGTGTACGTTGGAAGGGAAGAGACCGTGGAAAGGAAGGGAACGGTAGGGAAGGCGCGACGAGGATCGGGAAAGTAAACGGCGAGAGCGAAGGGAAGCGAGGGAAAAAGCTAGGAATTTCGAAGGAGCGTAAGGAAGAGTGCGATGCGGGAATATCGGAGCTACTTAGTTTTCAGCGATCAACGGGACAAAGCGGGCTACGTCACTGGCGACGCTTCGCCTCGCGTACTCATTGTCAGCTGTCAGACGGCTTCGAGCCGTCTTCGATTCTGCGTCGAGGTCGCGATCTCGTCCGTTCCTTCGATCCATTTCCGCGATCGAGCTGATCCTTTATTCGTCGGGGCGACGAGGAATCCTTTTCTTTCTTTCTTTTCTCATATCGATAGCGGAGGCGTTTCGCGCTGTCCGACGAGTCGACTTACCGGAGCGGACGAAAAGGTCGTCACGCAGCAGTGACACTAGGCGCCGACCCGTCGACGAGGTGACTGTCCGTTGGTCGCGGAAACACCGAGGCTGGAAGCATTTGACGAGCGGAGAAACCCTTTGGACGCGTTCGAAACGGCGGCTCGCGTGTCCTCTTCAAACCTTGCACTTTGCGCACATTCTCTTCCCGTTTGCGCGCAACGTCGTACGCAGCCGCGGGCAATCGCGCAGATCCGCGCGCACACGATGCCTCGCGAAACGGATGCCACTGTCGCGCAACGATCGCCGAACCGTGTTTGCCTTACTGACGCGAGCTCGACCACCGACTACGAGCGATTCCGCGTCAGCTGCTCGTCGCAGCTGCAGCAGAGCTCCGTTGCCGCTTCCACCACCGATACGACTCGAGCCACCGGGTACCCGTGCCTGCGACGGACTAGGGACCAGCCATACCGCGCAGCAGGGAAAGGCGACTGGGAAGGCCGAGAGTGGTGGCCGCATCGGAGATGGTCGTCGGAGGTGGAGATGACGGCAGCGAAGGCGAACGGCGCGGGAAGCTGGAGGAACAAGAGCTGGTAAAGATGGAAGAGAAGGGGGCAGTCGCCGCGCCGCTGCCGCTGATAGAGAGTGGGCTCGCTCGGAAGCGGTAAAGAGAACGGCGAGGAGAAACTGCGCGAGGCTTCGACGATCAGAAGGAGAATATTCCAACTGGCCACAGTCCTCTCTCTCTCTCTTTCTCACGCCCCCCCCCCCCTCTCTCTCTATGTCTGCAGCGTGCCGATTCGATTATCCGCCGGTTTAAAAATTTTCAACGCGACATCGATCCGCGAGCCCAAGACCGGCTTTGTTGCGCGCATCTCCGCGGACGTCCGGAGAATACGCGGCCGCGATCGGACCCGGGACCAGATGTCGAGGCTTCCCGTTTATCGATACGTCCGAGGAAGACGAGGAAAAGAAAAAGAAAAATACGGCAACGAGCGGAGGAGGAAGGGTAGTAGCGAGCGAAAAGGTTGCCTCGTATCGCGGCGAGTCGCTCGAGCGGCACTGGTCGAGCAGAGAAAAACTTTATCGCGCAGCTCCGCCGCAAGGGAGAGAGAGGGAGAGAGAGAGAGAGAGAGAGAGAGAGAGAGAGAGAGAGAGAGAGGAAAAAAGAAGAGCGGATATCGCGCCGCGTGTCTCTGCGCGATCGGAATGCTGGAAAATACCGATTCGATTCCTCGCTGCGGCTAAGTGGCGCGGTGGAGGACTTTGACTCGCTCCGTTCGGACCCCGGCCACGTAACGTCGATCCCGAGCTTTTCGATCGTCCAGTCGACGACGACGACTCCGAAACCCGGCCATCCCCTATCGACGGTGTTCCACTTCGATAAATCGTATCAGCTCGCCTATTCAATAACACCGCGTTTTTACGAGATATCCGAGCCGTCGGAGGATTCCTCGCGAACAGCGCGAAACCGATTAGCGCGCGAGCGTTAACCTCCGTCACCGTCGATGAATCGCTAACCGATTAGAGTCGATTCGATCCCGCGTGAAAGCAACACGCTAGCCGCGCGTTCCTCTCTTGTTCGAGAAAGAGAGAGAGAGAGGGGGGGGGAGGGAGAGGGCAACTACAATTCCGTTGGCTATTGTACGTACGTACATATCGAAGATGCTTATCGACGGTACTTGGCCTTTCCTCTCCTTACTCTTTCCCTCCGCCGGCCCCGTCCCTCCCGTTCTACCGCTGTTCGCCGAGATGCGAGGCATCCCGTACTCGGGACGTTCGTAACGAGCACCTAGGCTCGTTAGCTCCGTTCGTGGAAGCACGCTCGGACAATGCGTCACGGTAAGAAAGCTGGATGCCTATGCACCGGCATAGAACCTGTTCGCTTGTTTACGATGCTTCTACGCTGCTTCGATACCGCCTGTTTAATAATCACGCTTTTTATTACGCTGGCCGTTACAGCGACGCGCGTCGCCGTTCGGATCCTCGGCCGACGCCGCGATCGCCACGGCGCTCGCTCTCTTTCGCGTAACAAGCGCAAGGTCGCGAAAACCGCTCGCGACGATCCGCCGCGGAAGACGGCCGGTCGTGCACGTTTCACCGAATGATTAATATTTACAGCGGGGTGTCGTAACTCGAAAGCGGAGAGAACAGAAAAGCGGCATCGCCCCGAGACACGTTCTTTTCACCTGACGGGCCTGTGCCTGTTCGTTACTCGAGCCGCGTGGTAAACGGGCAGCGGGCCATGCGAGCGGTCATACGAGAGACGCGACGCGCTCCGCCGCGGATCGGCAAACTCCACCGAAACCGATCCGATCGATCCCGGACAGCGTGTGCGTGCCCGCCCTACGTAACGGCCGATCGTCGCTCGTGGCAAGGTTGCTTCGTGATTTCACACGCGTCAAACATTTTTCGCGACCTCGAAACGGCGCGAGAGGCCTTCGTTCGCCGCGTTTTCGAAACGTGCGAGCCGGAGACGTTTGTCGGGTCGGAAAGCGACACCGTTTCGTCGGGAAGAGGCCGTTAATAAACGTAAATCGGATGTATCGCAGACTTGTTCGAAGCAGCGAAACGAACCGGCCGAGAATGGTGAACACAGACGTTCGCGTGCCGATGCTTCTCGAACGCCGGTCCTCCTCGCCCGGTTCGGACGAAACGCTTCCAGAGGTGATCGGGCCAGGCTGTAAATTGTGCAAGGTTCGCGGAAGCGAGTCGTTAGCGACCGCTGCGCCTATCTCTACCCTCGTCGCTTTTTAACGATTTTCTTCGAAGTCGTGGACCACCGGTCGGCACGGTCGATCCTTTTGAATCGCTTTCGCTAGACGAACGATTCGGGAGCGTACGACATCGGGTCGGGTTCTAGCGATAGCGGGATCCTCGGGTTTCCATCCGCTCGGAGGCGAGACACGTCCACGGATCGCTCCGAGGGGGTCCGCCGGCGGACGGGGGCCGCGACGACCTCGAAAACGGAGTGGCAATAGGTATTTAGGATGGCCAAGAGGTAATTGGTCGAGACGAGATTCCCGAGGGGTTTCTAATCGCGCGTCGTTATCCCTGCTTACCGCGCCCCCACGGAGTCCGGGCCCGGTCCCGAAAGGAACGCCATCGGTGGTCCCCGGTCCTTCGAGAATTTAGCAAGGTGGTCCCGCTTTTAAATCATACCAGCGGACGTCCCATCCGACCAGAGTGCTCTCCCTCGGACTCGACGGACCGTTTCCCAATCAAGGCCTCGCCGTGCCTCGCCCCGCGACGCAATCTCGCGCGTAAAGAAAAAAAAAAGAAAAGGAAGAAGGTTGCGGCGTTCGGTTCTCGCGTAATCTCGATCGCGTTTCCGGAAACGACGTATCCTGCTTTGGCGAAGCGCGCGGCGACGAATCGTCGCACGGACGGAACACGCCGGATAGTAGGAGGGGGCCCAGTCGTGTGGAACTCGCTCGAATCGGCTGTTGTTCCTCGCCGAGCCAGGGGGGCAAGCTTTATCGGTACATGGTAAGCTAATTAGCCGCGCTCGTAATCAATTACTTCCGGAGGCGGCGCCGTGCCGACTCGGATAGCGTTGCGAGACCATGAATGTTCGCCGGTCGCGCGAAGCGGCACGCGCCAAATCGCGCCCGGTTCGCCGAATTAACACCGGACGAGCTAAAGGAACGCGAGGCGAAAAGACTGGC
This sequence comes from Holcopasites calliopsidis, assembly GCA_023838395.1. Classification (NCBI taxonomy): domain Eukaryota; kingdom Metazoa; phylum Arthropoda; class Insecta; order Hymenoptera; family Apidae; genus Holcopasites; species Holcopasites calliopsidis. Next base: position 909,457 of record JALHAQ010000025.1, read on the forward strand.
TAGTCTATTTGTCGCGCGATGGCTAATCGGGGATGCGGTCTTTCCTCTGTCCGTTCGTTTCCGACCGCTGACCGCGAGCGTTCGTTGCTCGAAAAGACCGCGTTCAGACCGAACGAACGAATGCTTGTTCGCCGCCCTCCCACTTTGAGAAATTCGCTTTCGTTTGTCCAAACGTATACTCGTATGAATTTGAAAAGTCCACCGAAGTAAGGAGCGTACAAACGTTCGTTCGTTCGGTCTAAACGCGATCTATGCATACTATACGTATACAGGGTGTCTCGGTAATTCATGCAAATATTTTAAGGGATGATCGCTAAGGCGCAGTGCACGATAACCAGTGGCGACACTCCCTAAAAACAGCGCATGCCCCATATTACTACAGACAAGATGGCGTCGCTTTCCTGTCCTAGCATCTATGTTTTCCTTGTGCACACCCACGCCACGCAGGGTCATTTTGTAGCGTAGCAGCAACCAATCAGAACATTGCGCGATACCGCATCAACAACATCATAGGGACCGACTCGGATCGCCGCTTACTGGTTGTATTCTTATACTGTGGCTAAAGCGATTCTGAACAACCTCTCTTTTTCTTTACCAAAACGTTGGTTAAAGCTTCGTTTTTAAATTGTTAACGAAAAACAGGGACCAATCAGAGCGCGCCGAGAGAAGCTCATGATACCCTCCACCGCGGTCTTGAAAGCACTGTAACGGGCGAGCGCGCGCTGCACCACCGCCTCGATTGGTCGGTGGTTTTCGCAAATAATTCAAGAAACGAAGCCTTGACCAACATTTTGGCAAAGGAAAAAGTTGTTCGGAATCGCGCTTAGCAATCGCTTCGTAAAATATTTGCGTGAGGTTAGCGAAACACCCTGTGCAAACGCGTTCGAGGTATACGAATATATTACGTGCTGCTAATCCAGACGCGACCGCCTCCCGGTCCTTCGAATTCGAATATCTAACCCGCTTTCGACAAAGTATACGCGTGCAGGCCCGTGCGAAATCCCGGAATATCGGGAATCCCGGACTTCGGATCGGGTCGGGACAAGTCGGGCGAGATCGTTTACGTGATGGGCTCCAACCGACTGAGATTCAGCTGCGACCGGACTGCGACCAGGCTGTGACCTGGCCGCTTTCCACAGGGTCACAGCCTGGTCGCAGCCGTTTCTCTATTAATTACGTTTTCCTCTTTGATACACCATATGGCTCTTCTTCTTTTCTCTCCCTCTCTCTGTTTCTTTCCGTTGCAAACGAAATACGCTCTCAAGCCTGTTATAAACAGATAAGCGTCGTGCTTTCGCATGTAGAAACGCGCGCACACGGTGTCGCACGCTTTACTGGTCCCGAAATGTATCCGGGATCTCAGCCGACTTTTCCCGACCCGACCCGATCCCGAGATCGGGTGCTATTTCCCGAATGATTTCTCGCGGCTTCTCGCCGTGGCCAACTGCATGTAAGAAGATTAGCGAACAAGGCGTGCACTGTCGTCGACCGCGAGCCAGAGATGTACCTCTCGGCTCGCGGTCCCTCGTTTATTAATTAACAGAGTCGGAAGTGCAGAATCACGGCGCCAGAGTGAATCATAGCAGCGCCGGCGGTATCGTTCGCTCCCGTCGGCTATGCGAATCTTCTGAAATTTCTTCCCCACCTCGATACGAATCGACTAAGCCGTCGCGAGACCGTTGCTCGGCTCGATCTCCGCGATGCCGGATTCCCTGGTGTCGTCGAGCCGTTCGATCGCGTGAACCAGCCGCCTCTTCAGCTTGCCGAGCAGCTTGCCGGTCGCGATCGGGACGAGGGTGGTCCAGGAGGACGATCCCGCCACCGCGATGCCGGACTTTCTCGTGACCGATTTGAGCAGGGCGGCCAGACACGCGTCCGCGATTTCCTCCCAGTCCTGCGACGAGAGGAATTAAACGCCGATGCGGGAGGCAGACGATCAACGCTATTACTTACGAATCGCTCGGACGGCCGTGGCTCGAAACCTATCGCTGCCTCCAATGCGGCGTGCTTGTCGTCGGCCAGGTTCAGCCGTAGCAGCGACAGCAGCAACCGAACACCGCAACGGAGACGGTGACCGAGTCGTTCCAGTTCCTGGAATGTTAGCGCGCAACGTATTGATCCGGTCGGGAACTCGATAACGCGGACGACTCACCGCTCGCGCCTTGGCGAGGTCCTCGAGGCGCGCGAGGATCGCGCGATAGGTCGAGTCGAAGAGAAACGGCAGTCCCGTGCCGGTCAAGGATCGCTCGTTCTTCTCCCTGACCGCTCGCAGCATTTTCCTCTGGACGTTCCTCAGCTGGCTCGTCAACAGCCCGATCTCGTTCTGAAAATAGATCGTTATCGTACGACACGGACACCTGCGCTGAGCTCGAAGATCGCTCGAACCCACCGTTATCCTCTCCACGTTCCGTCGCGCGACGGCACGGGCGTCTATCAGTTGCTGCACCAATTGAAGATGATTCGGTCCAACGACCGCGCGGGCACACGCGCCTTTGTCCCTGAGCCTCTCGACCAATCGTTCGACGACCAACGTCGAGGATAATCCGTCGGTCGTCTGCACTCGGTAGCGATTACCGGCGTTACCGAAAACGACGGTGACCGCCTGGCCGGAGTGCGCGTGCCGCAACCCCAGGGCGTTCCAGCCTAGCCCCTGCCGTTCGTCCCCGCTGAATTCTGAGAACAAGAAATCCCTGAGCAAACTTGGACCGCGATTACCTACGCGGCGATAAATTACGCGGCCGAGAGTCGGCCAGGTGTGCTCGTTGATCGAGCGGAAAAAGGAGAGGGAGCCGATCATTGTCTTGTCGAGAGTATCGCGAGCAAAACCGTCTCCGGCACGATTTACGCTCCGAGAGTCACGATGAAAACGTTCGGATTGTAACGGCTCGACGAATCGAATACGAATTTCGTTGGAATTTACCGGGGAACAGGTGGACGAAGGCAGGTAAAGAGTCGGTGCTCTTGATGACCGTTGCGAACGGTGCGGCGGTCTCGGCTGGGCTGCTTCTCAGCAAAGTCTTCAACGGAAGCTTGGCGATTCTTCGAAGCGCCCTCAGGCTCCCGCCGGCCGTACGGTAGGTGACCGTCGCTGCAACTTCCGCGGAGATCGCCGGCCAGTCTCCGTCCACGTGCACGCCGATCTTTTTCACGTGCCGCTCGCCTGAAACGAGCAGAAGAAACGCACGGTGAACGTCGGCGATTTCGATCGACTCCTTGGGGGGGTAGCTTACAGAGGGTCGGCAGAGCGTAGAAGGTGGTGCTCGCGACGAACGGTCTGAACACGTCCACGCAGATTTGCAGATCGTTGAGCGTCGCGCACGAGGACAGCTCTATCGACACGGTGCAGCTCAGCTGCTGAGGTGTCTCGCCGTCATCGCCGTCGTCGCCCCTCGTCGCCGGAATTCGCGGCTCCAGTTCCGCGGAAGCGTTCACCGAGACGATCAGCTCTGCCTCCGCTCCGGCTTCGTCGGTTCGATCCGCTGTGCGAAACGTTTCGATAGTCCAGTTACTGCGTCGTCGGGAACAACGATTCACGGGTACGCTTGTGCGAGATCCTGAGACTTCGGTATCGGGTCGGGTCGGGGAAAGTCGGGCGAGATCGGTCGGGAGGATCCCGATACATTTCGAGAGGGGTAGTGATCGGTTGAGATTAGGCTGTGACTGAGCTGTGACTCCGTCGAAACCTGAGATTAGGCTGCGACCGGGCTGTGCCCTCGTCGAAACCTGACATTAGGCTGTGATCAGGCTGTGACCCCGTCGAAACCACAGATTAAGCTGTGACGGGGCTGTGACCCCGTCGAAACCTGAGATTAGGCAGTGACCAGGTTGTGACCCCGTAGAAACCTGAGATTAGGCTGTAACCAGGCTGTGATTCCGTCGAAACCTGAGATTAGGCTGTGTCCCCGTCGAAACCGACCCAGTCACAGCCTAATCTCAGCCGGTTGCAGCCCATCTCGAAACGTTTCGGTATCTCCAATTGCCTTGACCCGACCCGACGTTCGGGATTCCCGAGATTCCGGGATCCCGCGCAGGTCTATTATTCGCGGGGCGTTCTTACCGGAAGCGCCGCACCTCTTTAGAAGCGCCCGCAATTCCGCCAAGCGTTGTTCCGCGGCCGCGTAATCGTATCCCCGTGGATGAAGAGGCGGCACAACGAACAGGCTCGGCTCCGAACCCAGATAGCAGGCCTCCAGTCGTCCATCCTCCGATAGAACGACGATAGCGCCGTGCAGGTGCTGAAAGCGCCCGAGCATCTCGCATACTGTGAAGAGTGCAACTCGCGTACACGCCGTTTCCGAAACGCGAACGGATTCTCGGTATCGTGGCAATTAACCGGGAAGCAAAGGGGCACCGAGCGCAGGCTTCCCTTTTATCTTCCGGAGAGACAACAACGGCAGCCTTGCTCGCCGCTGCGAACGATGATAACCGGACGGACAGATAGGGAGGTGACGATAATTGTCAGCAACGTTCGTCCTTCTTCGCGCTCCGATTACTCTTCTCTTTTCGCTGATCGCCGGTTCTCGCTAATCGCTACCGCGACGCGGCGCACAGTAGGACGGACGGCCGATCTAGGTGGACAAAATTCGAAATGAACAATTGCACGGCGGTTGTCGCTTGATGTTCCTAAATTCGTGTCAGATACGAATGGTACTCGATTTTTTTATTAAAAAAAAAATATATTCTTTCTATATGAACAAGGCTGAAAAGTTTGGCCAGATCGGACGGGGCTCGACTTAACGGAAGGTTAAATAGTTTTATTTGTGACACCAATCGGCAGCTGACGCCCATCATGTCTTGTAGTGAATCGTTTGCAGAGCACATTGCAATAAACGAAAACGACCAACGGGCATCTACAACATTTTTTTATCTACACGCAAAGTTGGAAACTTTGACTCGACTTAACAAAAAGTTAATTAATCTTATTTGTGACACATATTTGGAAACTAAAACCTATTACATCTTGTAGAGAATGAATTACAGAATATATTGCAACAAGCAGAAACACCAACCAACAGCATTTTGTAGGTCTATGCAAAGTTCAAACATTTTTACATGAAACGATATCTCTTCGCATAAAATATACTAATATTTTTAAAGTGATTCTTAAAGCGCACATCCTATGGAATAACATTCGCCATAGAACATAAAAATATTTTACGGCTAGACTTTACAGCACAGTGTTGTTTGTGGTGTAGAAATTGGGGCCACGTTACTGCACAAAACAGACCTGCGGATCGTTCGTCTTTGCGCAGGTATTCATGATATTATCCGTTGTAAAATCGACTTATTGATTTGTCTTTGGCTGTTCTAAACCTTTTCCAATAACTTCCAATAAAAATGTATGGATTTTGTGGGAACGAGTAAAGTGACTTTTGTCCACCCAGATCGTCCCGCTGTGCGGCGCGGCAACTACGAGGAGAGTGCATTTACGATTCTCGATGCTTTCGCGGGGAATCTCGACTTACTTACCCGAAGCCGAACCCTGGCGACGGTGACCGGCGCGAACGGCAGCTGCGCCGACCACTTGATCGTGCTACCCTCGTAAATAACCAGAGTGCCGGTGTCGGCGATTACGAGCACCATCAGCTTCCCATCCGGCTCTGAAATAATCGCGATCGATGTACGACACTCGGCGCGTGGCGTCGCGGTAATTTCGAAGCCGACCCGATCCGTTTACCGATTACGTAGGCATGGAAGCAAACCGGCCTGTACTCGAGCCTCTTGGCGTGCCTCACCGTCGCGCAATTGTCTTTCAGGCAGTACAGGTGTTTCTCGCCGAGGACGACGATCCCCGCCTCGAAGCTGCTCAACGTGACCGCCTCGACGGCTAGGACGGCCTCTCCGATGTTGAAACTCCAGTCCGGCTCCAAGGTGGTGGTTCTGTCGTCGCGTGCCTTACTCCTCGATCTCTCGGCCATGCTCTGGTACCTGCACGACGAACGCGGCACATCTTAAACCCATCTCGCCGTCACCGACGCGCTTTGGCTCACCTGTAGCATTCGATGTGCCAGGAGGAGCTCGCAGTTACGAACAGATCGTAACGCGGGACGTACACGATCGGTTCGGCGAGCAAACGGTTACTCAGCACCTGATTGAACGCGAACAGCTCCTGCTCGTAGAAGAGCAGCGTTCCGTCCAAGCATTGGACGCAGAGGAAGTCCCTGCCCCGGACGCCGCCGAACGGTCCCGTCGTCAACGATGCGGGAAACCTCGGTAACGGATGCTCGTAAGCGATCCTCGCGTCGCATCGGTCTCCTGTAGCGATATCCTTCGTTACCGGTGATGAGGAATGAAAGAAAGTCTCGGGATATATGTATATTATAGCGAACCGTATTCGGTGGATTCCTCGGCCAGGATCACGTTGTACACTTGCAGCTTGGAACTCGTAACCACCGCCAGGCATAGATCGTTGGATCCCCTGGAACGAGCAATCGACTCTTGCCGAATCCGCAGACGATTCCGAATCAGCCGAAGGATACTCACGAGACGAACTTGCCCGCTTTCATGTCCACGATGCAATCACCGACGCGGGTCTCGATCATCAGATCCGTGGATCTGTAGTTGGTCGGCGATTTAGTATCGTCCACCCATTGCGAGGAAGGATTGTAGATCCTCAAGTGGCCATCGTGACTACCTACGACCAGAACGTCACCTTTCTCCTCTCCGAAGAGCGGAGCCGCCAGCAAGCTATGCCTGTCGAAAGTCTCGCCCGCCCCGCACCTCGTTTGCCACCATTCCTTCGTTTTGAATAACGACATGCCTCGCTACTCGCCGACTCTACGATTACAGCCTTCCCGAAGCCTTGCAATAGCCACCCCCTCGTTTCTACCACTCCGTTGCTACGGTATACCCATAAGCAAAACATACGCCCAGTCCCGTCGTTAGGTAATTTAGCTACGCTGGACGGCAATCGCAGTGTTTGTCGTGCGACAAATTCTCCGATGAATCGATCGGCGAACGTGTTGGCGTATTTCTGATTTCACGATTGCTAAAGCGGAAACACACGAAAAGGAATGAGGATAAAGGGAAATAGAGAAAAAGTGGCGGTGTTTTTGAACGATCAATCGAATTTAACGCCACGGCTCTACTAGTTTCCCGCATCACCGATAGATGGCACGACATTCCAGTCCCGCAGTCAAACGGCTCTGACAGGAGCGCGGCTCAGTTCGTCGACGTTTGGTCTGCTCGGCGAAAGTTGTGTTGCTATCTTTCGTGTCGCGAAAGGTTTAATAAACTCAAGACAGCGTTATGGAGCCCCAAGACGTTTATTATAGCAAGGCTGAGTACGTCGAAACGGTGGGAAAATGTTGATCGATAAATACGGGCCGGCGTTTCGCTAAAAAAGAAAGCGCTCGTCGACCTAACCTCAACTCGTGATTTTGACGTTTCAGGCATCCGGCAACAAGGTAAGCAGGCAGACCGTTTTGTGCGGCTCGCAGAATATCGTTTTGCACGGGAAAGTGATCGTGCAGTCGGACGCTATTATTAGAGGCGACTTGGCCAACGTTCGAACGGGACGTTACTGCATCATCAGCAAAAACGCCATCATAAGGCCGCCGTTCAAAAAGTTCAGCAGAGGGTTAGTAAAGTGGCTGCTCCATCGTTACCGCGTTATCGTAGAAATTTAGCTGTGACCGTTCTTCCTTTCCTCAGCGTCGCCTTCTTCCCTCTGACGATGGGAGATCACGTGTTCGTGGGCGAACGTGCCGTTGTAAACGCAGCTATCGTCGGTTCTTATATATACATAGGAAAGAACGCAGTCATAGTACGTACACGCAGTATGCAACATTTATTAGGACGTATGCCTTAGTACAGTTTAGTAGGATACATTGGTAAGAACAGTGCTTGTTGATCTACGCAGGGAAGGAGGTGCGTGCTGAAAGACTGTTGCTACATCGAGGACGGAGCTGTGGTACCACCAGAGACCGTAGTTCCCTCGTTCACCCGTTTCGCTGGCAATCCCGCGAAATGCGTCCAAGATTTACCCGAATGCACGCTCGACCTCATGCTGGAATTCACAAAAAATTATTATCAGCACTTTTTACCATCCCGCACCTAACCGTGTCCCCCGTATGTACGTACACTTATAAAGATATTTCATACGTTAATTGCGTGGACCGAATTCCTCGAGCGCGTCGAATTGAAGCGAGCTAACCTCATCCTGAGCGGCCCCGAGCGATTTGCATCTTTTGTGCCAAACAATCTCCGCCGCCAGCACCGCGAGGCTCAGAAGCGCCCCGTAACCCATCGAGACCAACGCGAAATAACATTCGGTAAATCCTACGCTGACGAAGCCCGTCTGCCCGTGACACTTGGGTTTACCTGTGTACAGGCGTTTCTCCTCGCGATACTTGAGACCGGTCTCGCCTAGCAGAAGAGCCCTGCGAAAAGGAATGATTTAGCCCCGCTTCTTTCGGGCCACGCCGGACACGCTTACGCGTTCCTCACGATCTCCAGGTAAGGCGATCGAGTTTGAACGGCCAGCAGCGGGTAGATCATGTCCATAAAATCGATCTCCGTGATTCCGCACTTCTCCTCCTCTTGATACGTTTCCTGCATTATCTTGTAGGCCGAACCCCGTTCCGCGTGAATCGCGAAAAGCTCGTTTCTCACACGGCGGACACCCTCCTCGACCGTCATCCACGAGCCGTTTTGACCCTTCGGCTCGATCTTTTCATCCACTATCGCCCGCCGTATTGGATCTTGGAACGTCTGCGCGACATCCAAGGAATTCGATAATAGCTACGCCGCGATTCGGCGCGTATTAAACGTACCTTGAAATAGTGTCGGCTATAGACGACGTCCTGCGCGGCCAGTTTCAACGGACTGTGCAGCAGATCGGCGAGCGTCTTGATAGAGTCAGTGGGCGATTGGAGCAGGGCCACGATGTTCGCCGTGTACGAGGCGTACAAGCTGAGCACGGCTATCAGGAGCATCAGGGTAACGATCCGAGACGGAACGCGATACGGTTCGTAAGAGTATCCTGAGCGGAATCGATTCGTGTCAGCGTACCCCCGATCGGGCTAAACGAAAGCGGAAACGTACCCTGCTGCGCGACCGCTCCCAACACGACCATCAAATTGTCGCTGAGCGTTTGCTCGGCTTGGTTGAACTGCTGCCAGTAGCTGCCGAAGCCTCGCCGGTATTCCCACTTTGAGGAGTAGTAGAGCAGGACGAGGACCAGCAGCAGAAAGACGCCGATCGCCAACCAAACCGAACGTTCGAACGGCAACGTGAATATGTTGCTGACCGTCGACAGCAGCGGTTGTCGGAACACGAAGGCCACTCTGCAATTTCGGAACGGAGTAGCGGAAAGTCCGTCCGGGTTCGAGAGCTCACTTACCCGGTGCGCGTGTAAAGCTGAACGTAATCGATCACGCCTATGCGCTGCGGAACGAAGAACATGCCCGTGCCCGCTATATCGATTTCCCGGCGCTGCAGCATCCCGGTCATACCGGTCCACGATCCGTTCTCGTCCCTGTACCCCCAGCTGTCCGTGGTGCGGAAGCTAACGCTGGTGACCGCGTGAAATATGCCGCTTTAAAACGCCAGTCACCGCCAGCGCCGCCGTGGCCAACAAAGACCACAACGACGGCGACAATTCTACTACTTGATTGCCGGAAAAACCGCGAACACTCACGTTGCGTTCATTCGACTCGCCATATGCAGTATCCAAGGATAATTGGCCTTCGTAACAGGATCTATATGCTTATTTTCGTAATCGGTTAAGTGGTTGATCGTATCAGGATTGGTTATCTACGGGAACGCAAATGCAGCGGCGATTTATCGCGGTGATCTGTGCTCGTGAATCTTCTACAAAACCAACGGACGGAGCGTTCGATGCGCAGCGTGTATCATTCGTTTCCGCGTATCAGTATCTTATCGAACGATGACTTTCGATCCGCGTTATCGCTGCCGGGAACAATTAATCAACCACCGTAATTACTTGATCTCGAGTTAGATTGATCGGGCCGAATTTGATTGCTGCACATTTCACGCAAATCCGCGGCGCGGCGTATCGGAACGATCTCGCGACCGATCGCCGCGCCGCGTCGTCCGTGTTCTACGGGAAGATACCACGAGACAGGATTTCAGGGGTGTTCCTAGAAGGTTCCTTCTGCGCCGCGAAGCTGCGTGAAGATTCGCTACCCGAACGCCACGGTCGGCCGTCCAGTTTCCCCGATCCTCTACCGCAACGTTCCGATACGGGCTGGGCCTGTAGACGGACGTTATTCTCGTGAAGCCATAGACGTCGAGTCTGGTTGCAACGATCACCTCGCTATCGGCGTACGCGGTCATATTCTCGAACGTTTCCTCGATCTCGATCGTCGAATTCCCAATGGTCGTTCGGTCTTGCACGAGAAGCCACCTGATCGGCGCCACGAACATACCGCTCGCGTTCGCCTGCGAATCGGAACGAGTAGAGATGGTTCAAATATGGGCCAGTTGAAGTTTAAGAGGGTATCGTCCACCTTGTGTCAGGGGCATGAATGTGCAACTCAGCCAGTTGCAGGAATTCCCGAATGAATATTCGAAATAATAAGATGATTCTTATTATTTGTGAATCTGGTATAAAGTAAGCAATCATTACTATTGCAACGTATACAGGGTGTTCGGCCGCATGTGAGCAAAAATGAAAGTGGCAATTCTAGGGGCTAAAATCAGACGAACAAATGGAATACATTTTTCTTTTCTTTTGATGTTTCGCTTTCGACAAAATTGGCCTCGAAGATTGTACTAGAGAACCTACAACCTGGCACAAATTGCGGCAACGCCGAAAGGAGGGCGATCCTTCATGCCAATGTGTGTCGAAAACCAAGAATATTCATTTCACGCCATGCTCCGTTTTAAAAAAAATTGAAAAATTCGAAATTGTGTAATTAAGGAGCTACAATCTGGTGCAACCGGAGATTGTAGTAAAACCGGAAGGGGAGTGTTTCGTCATGTCAGAATAACTTGAAAATCAGTAATAAGATATTTTCGCACGACGCTTAAGAGAATTCAGTTTCAATGAAGCCAGTTTTAACAGATTTCGGCTACTCGAGTACACGCATACTTAACGAATTTTGAAATTCAATTTTTTTGAAAATAAAGCGTGGCATGGAAAAACTTCATTTTTTGTTTTCGACACATTTTGACATGAAGAATCATCTTCTTCCAGGCTTTACGTTCCCTTTTGCAATGAAACTTCAAACTCAATCTTCTCGAAAGCGAAACCTCCAACGAAACAAATTTATTCCACTTCTTTCATCTTATTTGAGTCCCTAAAATCATCCATTTCATTTTTGCCCATATTTAACCAAACACCCTGTATGTATGAGACGTTAACACGAAAGTGGAAGCAAAAAAAGGCATTCCGTACACGTCAAACTCGAGAAATGAAAATTTGCACATACTCTGATAGTCACTAAGTTGCCATTAGCGAGACTAATGGCAGTAACACCGGTGAAAATCGAGCCAGGTTTGGCTTTTGAGATGCAGCGCCACATTAAAATGGCGTAATCAATTTTTCGCAACGTTTCGTTGCTTCCCAACACGCAGCCGTCTTTAACCGTTTGAATCAGTGGTATCGAAGTAGTGGCTTTTTCTCAGAACAGTAGGAAAACAGAGAAGAACGGTTTCTTTCATACCCGCTTGGACAAATTTCTCTTTGAACGAACCCCAAAATCGCGAGCCGGCAGTTCGATACAATGTAGCGCTTTTAATGTGGCGCTGCATGTCGACGGTCAAACTTGGCTCAACTTTGAAAAGCCGATACAACGTTTTGACCTGCCTCACTTGGCCATCAGGGTTCATGTCCCCACTGGTATAAAGGGGACCACACTTTTAAATACGAGCATTTTCATGTTACTTTAAATACATCATTTATAAGCAACTTGAGCTTTGTTCAGCTTATCTGAACATCATATCGTAGAGCAAACATGTCGCAAATATGCACTGCAGTGTATTACATTGAAAAAAATCTTCAACTAATTTGACAATGATGTCTGAAACAAAATTGATAACCCATATCTAGACCACTTCATCTACTTCATCTACCTAGAGTCTAGAGCAGGGGTATCCAACTTTTTTACCTTCCCCGAGCCATATTGGAAGAAGACGACTTGTTTTGGGCCACACATAAAATATACTAACACTAACCATAGCTAATGAGCAACAAGATGTAGAATATACAATAACTAACATATTTAAGTAATCTAAGCTTCGTTAATTCATGATTTTTTTTATTATAAATGTGAAAGAAAAGACAGCAGCTTGATATTCGTGAGATGTTTGACATTGTTTTTGAGACACTTCGATATTTGGTTCGATGGAAGTAGTTGCAATTCCCAGGGAGTTTTCAAGGTGCTCATCAGATATTTTGTAATATTATTAATGGTATTTGTAGTCGCAATCTGATAAAGTTTGTAGGTTTATAACTTTTTGTTAGGCCGCTGGTTGGACAAGCCTGGTCTAAAGCATGTTCCCGCTGCACGTACCGCTCGCAACAATGGAATCGCAAGATCGCAGTCCAAATCCAACACGTACAGGACGCGATGATCCCAAGTATCGTGTCTCCTCCTTTCGAATCCGTCGAGATCGCTATGAATCTCGTGCGCCAGGCCCGCCTTCGACAACGTTCTGGAGAGCCCGATCGCATCGTCTGTGCGGAAAAGTCGCTTTTACGTCGCGCGACCGTACTTTCGCTTCTTGTTCCCTCCGTTTCGGTGCAACAGATCACGCAAACGATCTGCTCCCTTCTGACCGTTTCATTTCCCTTACCGTGACGGAGTCCGCAGAGATGCACCGACACCCTTACCGACGGAAAGAGAACGGGGGCCGCGTCTTCGATGAACCGCACGAACAACGAGTCGAAGGCGAACGTTCGATTGGCGAACATGCAGAGGAAACCGAGAACGCTCGCGGGGAGGAGCATGTCGGTCTGGTAATTTCTGTCGGAATTGTTCGTTGCGAGGGTTGGCGTATCATTTTTTTACCGACGGCGTATCGGAATCTGCCCAGCTATCGCCGGCTCTGAAATATTCATCCAGGAAAATCCGTCGTGCAAATAACAGGCTTCGCCGAACATACATAATTCGTCCCGGGGAAAACGTGGTGGTACGCCTCGTCGCTGGCCGAGACCAACATTGCGCAAGGCGTTGGCACGATTCGCGAAGCGTCGCGAACGCGCGCGTTCGAGCGCGGCTGTTGCAACCGCTTCCTCGTCCGCGATCGTCTCGGCTTTACGAGCGATCGGGCAACGATAAACGGAAACAGAAACGCGATTACCGTTCGTGGGACTAACCGAGATCAGATCATGATTCGCGAAAACGCGCTAACGCAAAGTTCCATTGTTTAGCGGTAGCGCGTATATTGCTGGTCACATGGGCGCGGAGGGGGCAACGCGGAAATTGAAGAAAGGCGAACGGCGCGGGGCGGCTGCTCGAGTGGAGATTATCAGCTGGCAATGCGACACGAGACTCTCACGAGGCGAGAGGATCGATCATCTGACGTTGCGGTCGAATCGCATCGGTGTAACGCGTGACGGGCTAGTGATTGACACGTGCGTCGAGCCCACCGAATTGCCCGTATCAACGGCCGCCCGTTCGTCGCTCGCGAAGGCGCCCACCTGCGATCCCCCTGCGAAACGCGAGTGTGCCGCCGTGATGAGCTACGCGTGCTCGGCTTTATCCCGCGATTGGGGATTCGAGCGTCACGAGTCACGAGCCCGTTGCGCCCGTGCATGATAATCGCCTATCCCGGTCTTAATAATCTCTCTTTGCACGTTCGCCCGAGCTTTTCGCCGCACCTTGGACAACGAGAGGGCGGAGCGGCTCGCGCGCTCTCGTGTTCGCCTTCGCGTCGGTTTGTCGACCCGTCGACGAGGTCGAACGCTCGCCGTCGTCCCCAGAGAATCATTGATTTCAATGAGGCAATGGATCGATCGAATCTCCGACCACCTCTCGTCGCCGTCTCGCCCTTGTCGTTGCTGCGTGGCCAACGCCGCTCCTTAATGGACGCTAAACGTTTCCACGGAGACGGATCCACCGAACCGAAAGGGATCGCCGGTTTTTTTTTCTTTTACGTAGTCCGAAAGCGTTCATGGAAGGCCGCGGAGAACGGCCTCGCGACGAGCACGAACATCGGTGCGGGTAGGGCATGGAAGCCAAGGCAGCGAACTTCCAAGCAGAGTAGGAAAAGAAAGGTGGGGCGAAGAGGGCAGAAGGGGGAAAAATCGGAAGCCGCGAAATTCTTTGATTGCCCGGGGCGATCCGATTCCGCAGCGTCGCGACTTCGCGATCGCCGCGCGGGGTACGAGGAGCGGTGCAGCGTCGGTGGGGCTCGAACCGCGCACTCTAATTGGTCAACGTCCACTAGGTGTTTGAAGCTAAGTGTCGCGAGTTTAGCAGCGATCCCAACAGTAGCGGCGAGACCGACACGTGAGAGTTGCCCGATACGTTCTCCGCGATCGACCCACCGAACTGTCAGGACGCCGAGGAACGCTCCGCAGAAAGTGACAGACGAGTGTCCGCCGTTCACGCCCGCACAGCAATGCCGACGAACGGCGTCGTCGTGGGCCGGAAGTCCGAGGCGAAGAGGCCAGATGTGTTTGAAAGCGAAGTGCCCGCGCCAACAGGTGAGTCTCTTCTTGGCTACCTCTGACAGCTGTGCTTCGCGCGCGATTCGCTCCGTGCCGCGCCGGACGAACGACCTCGCCGCACGTAATTTACGTAACGGAGAAATGCTCCATTCGCATAACTGTGGCCAGTCTCGATTATCCGGAATCCGGGGTTCCAATGGATTAACTTTTGCTGCCGCCGAACCGTCGTTTGCCCTCCGGGGAAGCGCTCGGCCGAGGACCGAAGACGATGCGCCGCGACTTTGCCAATTGATAAGTCGCCTTATAGCGTAGCTAGCGATACCGATTCTTTCCAACCTTCGCGACTGCCTCCGCGCAAAGAACCTTTTGCGCGCACACGCTCCAGACGCGTCAATCGAGGAGAATCGCGCGCGACCTTTCCGGGTGGGCGGCTGACAAAACGTTTATCGAAGAAACACCGTCCCGTTGATACCTTGCTCCGTTCCATTCTTCTCCAGCGATCTTTTCTACCTTTCGAAAGGTGACTTCCGATCGACGTCAAAGCGCCCCTTCGTTGCCTGTCGCGGAACTGTCTGTCGAAAGAGCTCGAGGAACGTAGCGACTCGTTGTCTCTTACCGCGAACGTACGTGACCCACGGTAACGGACGCTGTTTCCCCGCTATCGAACAAGTGCAAGCATTCGAGCAAAGTAACGAACGGAGGCCCGCGGCCGTGTCTCTATCTTATCTCGACGATTCTTTCGCGTCTCACTTACATAAGCAACCGAATCTTGGACACGCGATGGAGTCTCGCTTTCGCTAATCGTAGCACGTGCGGCGCATGATGCGGCTATCTGCCACCTAACTCTAGCCAGACGATAGGGATGATCAGCTGAACAGGGGGCCTACCACTGCTGCGGAGCGGAGAATTTCAGAATCGCGAGCGCAGTTTCGACCGTTCGATGCATATGTATCGAGGAAAACCGGAATGAACGCGTAATGCATCCGACAACTGGTTCGATTAGCCGTCTGAAAAAAAAAAGAGTTGCTGCGATAGCTGAACCCATAAATATGTATACAACTAGTTTTCTTTATCACAGACCGACCTTGTTTCCATGGATCCAATTAGCCTCCGATCCGTCACAAACGGAATGGAAAGCAATCTTCGGTCTGTCCTGTCTGGCTCTGTCGCCACCAAAAGACACGATGGATACTGTTTTCTGGGTCCCCGAAGCTTTCGGTGTAAAATGTCCGCATGATAAAGAGCGCACGAACGATCGCGCGTTACGCATTTTCGTGGTCGAGAATGAGACCGTGAACAGAAGGAGGTTGTCGAATTGCGGACAAACACGTAAGGAGGAAGCGAAGCAATTTTCGATTCGATAAAGGCCTAGCGGGCCGAGTGGGCAGAGCGACGTGTGCCGATTCATTGCCGTTGCTTCTACGTCTCGTTCTCTTGAATAATGTATGACGCACGCTCCCGCATGCTCTCCCCTATAATCGACGAGTTCTCGAAGCGGGCGGATAAAACGCGCGCAGTCAATAACAAACAAGCCTTTAGCGAAACGGGAATCGGCGCAGGATTCCGACAAACGCAGCGGCTTCTGTCGATAGAAATCGTGCGTCTCTCCTGCAACGGATGCGCGCCTCGATCGGGCCGGAGTATCGATGCGCGAATGCGACCCGCGGTACTCGAATGTCCGGCAAAGAAAAATAAGCACCGTGCATGTCCGCTTGCTCGAGCTTGACACGCCGGCGACACGAAAGTAGAAAGTTCCAAGAGAGCGCGCGAGTTCGCGTTTCGCTGTTCGATGTTCCGCAGCAGCGGTGGGACCCGGCCGTGGACGAGTTCGTTATTCTCCTCCAACGCATTTTATGTCACCTTGTTTCGACCGATACACCGAACATGTACCAGACTTGGAGGATCGGCCATTACCGCGTGAACACCCTTCACGGGGGCGGAAATCCCAAAATGTGTTTCGTAGACGAACATTAACCGGCTGTCCATTGCCCCCGGAAAATTAGATCGATCGCGACGCTACATTTCCAGAACGCGTCAGTTTGACGCGTTTCAGATTTCGCGTTCAAAGTTGTGGAACTTTTAATATCTCATTAATATCTAGACGCATCCTAGTTCGTTTCTCCCCAGGACTTAATAATCTCGAACACCTTTGGGATGTATCTGTTTTTCAAAACAAAAAAAAAAGGCAACACATGAATAGATACACATAAAGATCCGCAAAGCTATGACAATCACCTTCGCAGTTTCCTGTTCTTGGAAGCGGCGAAAACCGTGTACACCTTGACACGATTCGAAGAAAGGTCGAAGGTCGGAAGACGTGAATTTTATCCGGCGTTGGTAATGTTTCGCAACGCGGATGCCACGTATGTAGTTCGCCCGTGGCGGACACATTACTCTCAATTTCGAGTCCCGACTAACGTTTCCGGCGCGTGCTCGTCGTTGCGTCAACATTCTTCACACGAGACGGACGTTATTTTCCAATTTACAAAGTGAATAATGCGTTTAGGGGGGATCGGTGCGTTTCCTGTTGACTCGGCGATCGAGTCGCGGAACGAGAATCCAAGGCAAGCGCCTGCTGTCAGGTGATTCGATTGCTCCTTTAAATGGAAAACCAGCAGGAACATCATGGTGCCCGCCCTCGCGTTGTCGGTAAACGAGTTCGCCTTTCCTATCCGTCGAGCCTGAGGAACTGTTCCTTACCGACCGATGTCCGGTCGTTGATCGCGAGCGACGCAACCATTATCAACGAAACAACCCACGCTTATTCTTCATTAGCCTTTATTTATTACTCAATCCTACGTAAACTCGGCCGACCCTCTATTTCGGCACACTTAAAAGGTGTGGCGCGATGAATAGTGACAAACGAGCATTCTCTGTCCCAACCTACGGATGAACGGTGCATGGTGCAGGCCCGAATACGTAAGAGGTCCAACACATCGAGACAAATGTACATCTATGCAAGCAATTGTGGCGTTTGAAGAAATCGTTACGCAACGGCGGGATCAGCGTTAAAATTATCTTTCCAAGCCGTTAAGAATGATATTTCGAAGCACAGGAATCGCGCACCTCGCTGTAGAGCGATTTTTTAATTCGATCCCATCGCGGCGCTCCGTTCCAACGAGATCCTTCTCGCGAAGGATGAATGTCGGATATCCCAACGCCAAAAGTACGGCAGCGAAAGGGGCGCATAAAATGATCGGTCGCCGCGCGCTGCATAGTGCAGAAGCTTTTGGCACGCGAGAGGATCTCTATCAATAGCGCATCCTGTGTATTTTTGTGCACAATTTGCCGGCGCGGTTAATACGAACTTATCGAGATTCCTGGCGCGACGTTTCGCGACCAAATCGACGGTGAATCGTGAAGTTCGTTGGAAAGAGAGAGCGAGCGTCACGATAAACCAGGCTTGTTTGGTGAACGAAACACCGGCACGGCCTTGTCGTTAATCAACGAACGCGCCTATGGTTAAACAAGCGCGACGCGAGGCGAGTATCTTCGCGATGATTCACTGCGTTCTTTGCGGCTTCAAAGCGATTTCGCGCGAGAAGTAAAATCCTTCTCGTTCTCTCTGGAGGGAAAACGAAAATCCAACTTTATCCAACTCTCTCTTTCTCCCTCTCTCTCAACGATCCTAGACGATAGTACCATGACGCACCCACGATTGCACAATTTGCAAACAACGTTACGAGCGCAAAGATAGCGCGTTGCGCGCGTTACACGAGGATTCGTGGTATCGCGGGATGTAAGTACAAGGGATCGTGGTATCGCATCGATCGACGAGATAAACTTGATCCTAGCATTCGTCCGCGATAGCAATTTTTCATTACGTAATTTTCGAAGATATTTATAAACCAGGAACGCCTCGGCCAAGTGCACAAGATGCGCAGAGGAGAGCGAATAGAGGAGTTGACGAATCGGTTATGTAGATACAACGACAGATGAAGGACGGACGCGGACGATCGAGGAACGAATCGGTCATTTTTCATCGCATCGTCCGGGATTCAAGAGTCTAGTGGCAGAGATCGAGCGTTCGCGCGCTAACGCACGATTGGCGGAATCGAGCCGCCAACATCAGATGGCGCTCTTGCGACCAACGAGACGGAAAAGCCGACGAGAATAGCGCGACGATTGGTCGGTAGACGTCGGTCGGTCGGACGATTCGTTTCGTCAGCGTCGGAGCGCCCCCTCTGTTCCCCGCGCGTTACCGCGACGGACGATCCACGAGGGCGAAAGAGAGGAAGGGAGAGAGAAGCTGGTGCGTGCTCCCTCTCGAGCACGGGATCGTTGTTAATCATTGTTATCGGTGTGTATGAAATCGTCAACCGATTCATAGCGACGAGATCGAGTGATATCGCTGGCGCAGAGTGAGTAGCAGAGTGTTGCCGCCGTCGTCATCGTTGTCTTCGTCTTCGTGTGTCCCCGCGTCGCCGTCGTAATTCGGTGCAGGAACAAAGTGTTTGGCACGACAGTGTATCGATTCCGTCTCGGCTGCGAGTGAGAACTTGACGGGACAGAGGATCGTGCCTCCGCGTTAAAAGCGGCATCGTCCTCGCGCTCTTGCCCTGCGACGATTTCCTTGTCCGGATCGGTTTTGGGAATCGTCCACGTTGCCACGTTCGTGTTTGCGATCGACGAGCTAGAGACTAGCGTGATCCCTTGTCGCGCCATCGGTTCGTGAGTGAGCAACAGCCAGCCAGTCGCGTACAGGGCGCGCGATGAACGGTGACGATAGAACGCGCCGAGAGAACAGAGGACGAAACGGCCACGTGCTGGTCTGGGAGCAACCGGGTCTGGAGGAAGAGGACGGACCTGCGCAAAAACGGAAAAGTATGCACGAGACCCTGTGGCATCTTTATTCTCGGAAAACTTGCACCCGACGCGGGCTAAGCCGCATCACAGTCGCCACTTTGCTTGCAAGATCGCCGGCCTGAGAAAATTCGAAGCAACCCGCAAACATAAACCCGCGCCACATCGAAGCACGTGTTCCTGCCGTCATTCTCCGCTCTCTCTCCCCTCTTCCCTCGCCTTTCTTTCCCGATCGCTGCTCGATCTTACCGGCCGTCGTTTCCCTTTCTATCAACCTCGAACTTGTTCCGTCGAAAAAAAGAACTCGACGCGCGGCAAGCGCGACTGGATCGGTTACTCGATTTACTCTAATCACCACTTTTTCTTTTTTAAGAGTCTGTAGCGCGCCGTGTAAAACAGGAGACGAAACGAACGATACTTTAAGAGCATGAGAGTCGCTCCGTCGAACGAGCTTAATCGAACACCGGCGTCGCGCCCGTTTAACCCGTGACCGAGGATTCGTTCTTGCTAAATTGCGAACGACGCGACAAGAATCGCTATCTGCCGGCTGACAGCGGGGTCGGCCCGCGGCAGGGTTGGCGGGACGAAGCGAGCAAGCGCGTTCAAAGTTCATGCGCGCGTTTATCGAAAAGATGCATGGCAGGGGGTCATGCCGCGCGGACCGGGTCCATCGGACTCACGAAGAAGGTGTCGTGACGGCGACGATGTTTCATTTTTTTTTCATTTCTCGCGAACGACGATCGCCGGCGAGTTTCTTCGCCGCGAAGCAATCGTCGCGCGGGAATTGTTCTCCGAAAATAAAGGCATGCGACGATTCTATTATTGAGCCGCGAGTTATTATTTTGACATCTGCACGCGGGAGCGACGCGTGTTAAAAATAACTGACGCGTGCGGCAATTCTTGGGGGGAGGGGGGGTGAGAGCGCGCACGAATATGCCCGCGCCAGATAGAGAGTCGCCCTTTTATCTTCGCGAAGGAGGTAACTTCGATTCGGATGGCCTTTCCGCTTCGCGCCTCGACCTTACCACTGCGCGCGGCGCGTTCTTGGCTAACCGCCTTTGACCGTGATTCTCGAAGGCGTCCACGATGGCCCCGACGCGACGCGTCGCTGTGTCAAAGATCTCGGACGCTTGTGAATTATAAAAAGCGTCGCTTCCCGCGTGATTAGGCGCTCCCGGGCAAGGTCGTATAAACGTCGGTGAAATGCTAAAATACACACGTCTCTCGTTTGTCGAAACACCGGCGTCGGCGAACCGGTCGGAGATAAAGAGCTTGAGCTTAATTTGCCGCGGAGTTACGGGCGTAAGTTTACAGACGAAGCAACAGGTAGCGGCTCGATCTGGTCTGACCCGGTTTCACCGGGCGATCGCCCTCACCTTCGCGCATCGGTCGATCATCCGAGTTTAGCTGACGCACGTACTGTTTTGCTGTTGCAGCGCTGCTGGGCTCCCGTCACATAGTCACGCTGATGCTATTCCTTGGCATGGCGAACGCCTACGTGATGAGGACTAACATGTCCGTGGCGATCGTCGCTATGGTCAATCACACCGCGATCACCGAGGTCGAGGACGTGCCGACGAACGAGTGCGGATACGAGACTGGCGGCAACGTTTCCGCCGCGGTGACGGTAAGCAGCAACGATCCGCGAACGTTCGCCGGAAACTTTACCCTGCCCTTCCCCTTTCCGCAGAGCCACCCGGGAAGCAGCAGCGACGGGGAGTTCGTGTGGGACAGCACCAAGCAGGGCTATCTGCTCAGCTCGTTCTTTTACGGCTACGTGATCACGCAGATACCGTTTGGCATACTAGCGAAACGCTACGGGTCCAAATACTTCCTCGGTATCGGCATGCTGATCAACTCGGTGTTCGGACTCCTAGTGCCGATGTCCGCACGGGCCGGCTACTATTGGCTCATGGTCGTTCGATTCATTCAAGGTTTGGGCGAGGTAAGCGACCTCGATTCCTCCACACTCGTTTTTTTTTCTCTCTCTCTTCCGTCTTCCTCAGCGTTAGTCGAGGAGGAGCTCTCGCGAACGGGCATGGGGGCGTTGCGAAACGTGAGCTAGAACGCGAGTATTTCTAACGAGGATTGTAAAGTTTTTACGCGTGTCTCTTTCGTTGAACGCTTTTTGATCGTTCGGGTGTATTTCCTGCCCCTAGGAATGGATTATCCCTATTGCAGGGTCCGATCGTGCCTTGCACGCACGCGATGCTGGCAAAATGGATACCGCCGAACGAGCGCAGTAGGATGGGAGCCTTCGTCTACGCCGGTAAGCTTCCGCATCCCGACGACACCTACGTTTCTCTCGCTGGGCTACCCCTGGCTCGCGCGTGCGCCTTCACCCTTACCAACTTACAACGCCACCACTGGGACCTGTTGCTTTTTCTCCTACCGTTAACGCGGTCGCCAGCACCACCACCGTCGTTCGTCGCGCCACCTGTCCCCTTTTGTCGCCCGCGATGAAACGCTTCTTATTCCTTCCCTCACTTTTACAAACTCACTTAAAGGCTTCTATCGACTCACTTTCATGTCTCGTTTCCAAACTGTAGGCGCCCAATTCGGCACCGTGATCTCGATGCCGTTGAGCGGCATCCTGTCCGAGTACGGTTTCGACGGTGGTTGGCCGTCGATATTTTACGTGTTCGGCGCTATCGGCGCCGTATGGTGTGTCGCCTTCCTGATCATGGTCTACGAGGACCCGGAGAGCCATCCCCGTATAGCCGAGGACGAGAAGAAGTATATCCTGAGCGCCTTGTGGGGTAGCGCTGGCGCCTCTGTCAGTATTCGCAGTCCGTCCGTGTCCATCGAATAGTCGAGCTAACCGTGAATCTTTTCTCCACAGTCCCCGCCCGTGCCCTGGCTCTCGATCGTCACTTCGCTACCCTTCTGGGCCATCCTGATGGCGCACATGGGACAAAACTACGGCTACGAAACCCTGATGACCGAGCTGCCGACCTTCATGAAGCAAATTCTGCACTTTGACATTAAATCGGTAAAGATGTCTGTCGCGGTAGCCGTGAACGAATCATCCGATAGGACGTGTCGTTCATTCCGATGTCGCGTTTTCAGAACGGCACCGTCTCCTCCCTTCCCTATCTGGCCATGTGGTTATTCTCGATGCTGATCTCCCATGTGGCCGACTGGATGATCTCCAGCGGGAGGTTCAATCACACGGGCACACGGAAAATCATAAACAGCATCGGCCAGTTCGGTCCGGCGATCGCGCTCATCGCCGCTTCCTACACCGGCTGCAACTCCTGGCTCACGGTGGCCATCCTGACCGTCGGCGTCGGCTTGAACGGCGGCATCTACTCCGGCTTCAAAGTGAACCATTTAGACATTTCACCGAGATTCGCCGGCGTGCTGATGTCCTTTACCAACTGCTTAGCCAACCTGGCCGGCCTGCTGGCTCCTATCACAGCCGGCTACATAATCGTCGGAACGGTAACCGTCGCCGTCCATTTCCTTGATCATCGCTGTTGTTCCCATTTCATCTTTTTTTTTTCTTACTTTTTGTTTCTTTTTCAGCCGACGCAGGCCAAGTGGAGGCTCGTGTTCATGATCTCGGCAGGCGTGTACATCGTGTGCGCCACTTTCTACATAATATTCGGTTCTGGTCAACGCCAGCCTTGGGACAATCCGGACAAGGACGAGGACAGGAAGCACGAGAAGCAAGGGTTGGAGAGCATCAAGACAGTCGCGGAGACGCAACATTGACGAGGGGAGGCCGTTAATCGGATTTGCCGCGTCCATGTGTTCCTCGATCCTGCCGTTCCGCGGTCACTTTCATCTTTCGTCGTTCTTGTCTCGGCCGTTAACGGGAGCGTTCCAATATGCGCCGCATCCGACGAATCGAAGGGAAACGGATGCGTGTACGAACGAGTAGAGAAGCTGCCATGGATCATCCAAACAACCAAACATCTTCTCCCGGCCGTTGCTCGTGCGCCAACTTGAATCGCACGCAAATACTTGAGCAGCAAGTAAGTTGAAGCGACTGTCACTTTTCTATGCGAGGACAGCCGAGGGAAGTGCAAAGGGACGAATGGAAGGAACATCGGAAACAGGAAGAGAAAGAGAGACTGAGGGTGGGGCAGACGATATTGTACCCTTTTATAGTACATATATCCTTTCGTTTAACGAAGATTACGTGCCTTCGTTGATGAAGCAACGAGTACGCGTGCCGCGTACGCTTCTATCGCCGCCGTCCGCCGGTTCTAAGAACCGATCCAAATTTTCAATCGTCTTCCAAAGATTCGGATGTGCGCTTATCGCGTGCTCCTTTCCTCCCTCGTCGCGTTCCAAACGAAGCACGCGAGATCAGCGTGAGCGGTTCGGACGCAACGTCCGTTCGTGGAAAGAGGCGAACCAGTGGTGACGAGATGACAGTATTAGAGCGCATATCCCCCCCCCCCCCCCTTTCCATCGCTGTTTGCCGAACGCTATCGCGAGTAATCGCTATTTTATATCGTAGAAACGATATCGGTAGCGAGATGTAGAACAAAGCGATCCCCATGCTGCGGGATTTTTTCTTCCCATTTCCGAGCCGTTGCGAGCAATACGATTCGATACAAAAATAATTTAGAAATATTGTAGATATTTTATGCGTAGGTCTCAACGAATCTTTAGACGCTAGACGAATTATTGCTCCTATTAATTTATCCAACACGTACAAAGCTGAATGGAAGAATGAGAAACGACGAAACTGAGTAACGTCGATCGTGAAAAAAGACCGTACAACGTTCGATTCAAAGGGAGAATTTACGTCTGCATAGTGGAATGCATTTTCCTTTTTTTTTAATTATTCTTGTTGTTATCATTTTATTATTATTATTATTATTAATTATTATTACTATTAATATTGTTGGTATTATTATTTTCGTAGTTGCTTCGTAATCGTCATCGTAATCATCGTCACCGCCATTATCATCATCGGTAGTTACCAACATCGTCATCGTATCACCATCGTTATCATTATCATACAGTCACATTCGTTAAGTAACCGCACGACAATCGAGCGCCAAAGTATCGCCGAGATACGTTGCCGCAATGGCAAAATTGCCCACGAACGTTCAATATTCCCTTACCCCTGTTGCATGCGGGTCATCGCCGCAGGGTTTTCGATACCATACGATACGACACGATCAATTGTACCAAATCGCGTTTGTGCCCTCTCACCTTCAAGCAAACGTTTGCGCGGAATATTTTGCTCGCAACCCAGCGAGAGAGGTAATCTTGCAAATCAAATATCTTTCCGCCCGTTATCGCGCGAACGTCTGCCCGTGTGTCGCTGACGAATGTGCCCTCGAACGCGCGCGCTTTCGCGGGCACATTCGACTTTGTTCAAAGTAATCGTCAGCTCTTTGACGACTCGCCAATTTTAATCCATCGTTACAGCGGGAACCCGACCAATTGCCCCTGTTCAATTAGGGCCCTTACGCACTGTCAACCAGACCGCCGAAAGTCCAAAAATAGGAAACCAAGCTCGGCGACTCAACTTCTAATAAAATTTTTTCTGTTTCAAAATGATATATCCGACATGCAAGAAAGTCGTGTGAACGTGTGCATTTGATTCAATGCATTTTACGGCGGCGACTAAGTGTGTAAATATTCATGTTTTTTCCTGAACCTAGTGGTCACCGACGACTGGTCGACAGTGCGTAAGGGCCCTTATTATCGCGTGCGCACAATATTTAAGATACGGTGGTACTATATGCGATACGCCACGTCAAGTCCGTGTTCCTATATTTCTTGCCCCTGGCAAATCGAGCATTGAATGTCTCTGGAAGATGTGCAGAATGCGCGCATGACCTGTGTGTGTGGGCGTGCGCGCCTGTGTGCGTGTGTGCCGAAGCGAGTCTCCCGCGCGCGTTACCGACGATTGTAAAACGGCGCGGATTTGTTCGAAAAACTTCGACTTCATTATCGGCGAAAAACAACTGTAAAACGGTCAATTAAACTCCGAGATTAATATTTTTGTAGAAATATTTATAGTTGCCGCATGCAAGACCTTTTACCGTGAAATCTGTAAAAAGTCGAAGAGACGGGCAAATAAAGTATCGCTCAAAGAATACATTCCCCTTGCTCTCTCGTCATTTTTAGGAAAGTCTTACTCGGACAGACTACTTTTAAACCACACGACAGCCACAGAATGGTGCATCGCTTGCAGTTCAAAGAAGATAGCAACAAGAAATCATATGTTTTTACTTGTTTCCACCTTTAGCTGTACTTCCGAGAACGTCCATGCTCTGCTGTGGCTGAAATTTTGAGAATAGATTACATTTAGGTAAAAACAATATTTGCCAGAAGGAATTTTGGCGAGACGGAAATATTTTTCGAAAAATGTTTTACAACTCTTACTATTATTATCTGCCTTACCGACCATCTTGGGCTTCGTCCCTCAGCCAGGCATGCAAATATACAATAAAGAAGAAATAAAGAAGAGGACAAAGAAGAATAAAGAAGAAGACACTTATAAATTGATTGCTTTCTAAGAAAAATAAAAAAGTTAAGTTAGGATTAATAGTATTTCGGTCGGGGGCGGGGGGTCAATAAAACGAAAATGCTTAAATGGTTTTTACTGCGTCGGTAACATTGAAAATGACACTGCAATGGTAGAAGATTTTTCGGAAAAAAATTGTTGAGCCACCAAAATTTCTTCTAGCAAACACTGTGTTTATCTGAAAGGATTCTGTTATCAAAATTTGAGCAAAATTGGAGCATGGACGTTTTTGGAAGTTTAGCCGTTGAAAGAAGATAGCAACAGGAGACATATGTTTTTTAGTTGTTCCTATCCTTTTTCAGCCACAAGCGAACCACTGTTTTGCAGTTGCCTGTAGTCAAAAGTGGTCCACGTTATCCAGCGTCGAGAGAGTAAAACGTTCACGTTACCGTTGTAACCGCAAGGGGGTCGGCTGTCGTGATTCGCGAATCAGCTGTTACGGGTCAGGATCCCAAGTGGTCCTGCTGTCAAGTGTGTCTTTGCTTATTATTTTACAGCGGTTTAGCACCACGTCGAAACGTTCGTGTTAGCACAAGTGCTTGGAACTGCGGAGATTTTCGTAAGAAGCGAGTATCATAACTGCGCCTCGGTCAACGCTTTTTGGTCGCAGCATTAATCGCACTGCCTTACGCTTTTAGGTTAGCTTTCAACGATCGTTCCAGGAAGACGGATCGTGGATTTCAATCACTTTGCCTGGACAGATCATAGGAGCGGCTGAATGGAATTTCTGTTGTCGCGGATAATATAGGAACGGGAACGATGCGAGTGGTCCAAGTTACGACGGTTGTGCTGGTAGCTGTGTTCGCGATTACGGTACGATGCAGCGACATTACCCCTGCGGTGTTTGGAAACGTTTTGGACGGTATGCCGGCCGCTTTCGGAGATTTTAACTCGGACGAATTGACCGACGTGTTCATGCTTCGCAAGAATGGCACCACCGTCGACATTTTTCTGGCAGCAGAGCAGGAGCCGCTCTTAAGACAGAGCTCCGACCTGAGCTGCACCTTTCGACGCACCATCGTCAGTGTGGTGCCAGGGGACTTTGATGGGGATGTGTTCATGGACGTGTTGGTTATCACACACCACGAAGAGACTAAATTATCTTATGCATACATATTGTGGGGAGGAAGCGGTCGGTTGAACTGCACCGACGAGAACCATCCAGTGATCAAGATGAGGGGTCAGCCATTGGCCCTTGATTACAACGGGGACATGATAGTGGATCTCTTCGGACTAGACGAAAACTACAAACGCGTGTTCTGGATATTCAACGAAAGCAGAGGTGAGCCAAAAGTGGTACCGATGTACGTCCCTGAACAGATGGGTTCGCATCCGCTCGTCAGCCATCCTCACTCGAATGCCTACCTCGATCTGAACAACGACTTTCTGGCAGACTTAGTCGTCACCACTAAGAAGTCTTTTGAGATTTGGCTCGGCGTGGAACAAGGATTTGAATTTGATAAGTCGATAAGGTTCCCATACGACATATCGTTGGAGCAGCAGTTCAGCGGCGTGATCGGACAGGCGCTTTACTTGGATGTAGAGCTGACTGGCACGATGGATCTCCTTCTACCCCTCTGCTTCGATGACAGCTGCACAAACAGCACCATCATGATGCACTCCGACAAATGGCACAATCTGCAGGTGAACCTGAGGGACGGTGACGGAGTATTGTGGGGATTCATCAAGCCCGACAAACAACGATACACCGACACCATTACCCTTCGCGGCGGCGACTTCAACATGGACGGTTACCCGGACCTGTTGGCCACCCTCCGCTCGACTACCGGCAAACAGAAGAGGTCCTACCTGTTGGAGAACGTTGCTTGCGACACCTGCGCCGGATTCAGCCGAAAATTTGAGGTCAAGTGGCATGCGCTGAATCCGTTCCAGAACGAGACCACGATGGCGGTATTCTATGACTTCTACCAGGACGGCATTCTGGACGTGATCCTGGTAGAAGTAGACAAAAGCAGCACGACCTATCGCACGGCCGCCTTCAAAAACAGCCTGGATTACGACGCGAACTTTGTTAAGGTGATGGTACTCACCGGTCGCAACAACAGCTTGTACCCTATTTCGCCGGGCTCGCTCGGCAAGAAGAAGAGAACGTACGGAACGAATCTTCCCGGTCCGTCGATAGCGTACAGGACCACCACCCAAGACGGTAGCCCGCGAAACGCGCTCGCGGCCCAGCTGCCGCAAAGCGCACACTTCTCTTTGAATTTACCGTACACAACCTTCGGTCTAGGCAGGACGCCAAACTTTGTCGACGCCCTCACCATCGGGGTAAGCACGGCCGATTATACGCCGGCATTTTATTCTCTCCAGCTCCCTACGTATCTTCATTCGTTAACATTTGTTCGACAGGTGGGTGGTAAGTCTCGGGAGTGGCCACAAATCATTCCCAATTCCCAGATGGTGGTAATCCCGAATCCCATAGCGGAACCTTGGCGATGGAAAGCGCAGCTGTTCGTAACACCTAGCAAGCTCATACTACTCAGCGCCGCCGCGTTGACCGGCACATGCGGTTTGATATCCTTGATCATCGTCGCGCTCTACTGGAAAGAACGGAGGGAGGATAAAATCGAGAAATTGCAGGAAGCGCACAGATTTCACTTCGACGCGATGTAAGGCTTTAAATGAGTATGCGATGCTATCCTTAAGAAATTAATGTATTTCATTCTTCGACCTATAAGTTATTTTGTAAATTATAAATAATTCGTTAAATAAATAAATAATATACAAACGTTTAGAAATAAAAGGATACGTGACAGACGAACGTAGAAACGTCGTTACGATTGGACGTGATATATCGTGATGTACATGCCTTGTATCGTGTTTCGTGTGTGTGTGTGTTACTCTTCGAACAAAATTTGACGGTATTTTGTACAACGCGTTCCTGGAATATACCGCGAACCCTGCTAGTTTCTGTTAGATCATCCTCATCAATAAAATTGACAACTTATCGATTCTCCTTGGACACGTTTATAAAACAGGACTCGTCGCTTCGTCTTGCATCGTGACCTACACGGCGCGACGCGGCGAGTGCGAAATATACACTTATATGTTACAAACAATCGTTGCCGGTACGACATTGGTCGCAGCGCTATCCAAGGTAGACGCTGTCGGTAATCTATTCACTACTGACAACGATCGTTCTTTATGGCAGGGTTCAAATCGTTGAAGTAGGGATGCGCCATTGCCTCGTCTGCCGATAATCGGAGCGCCGGATTGCACACAAGCAACCTCTGAAATATTCGTAAGACTGAGGACAGTGTAATTTCGATCGATCGGGGCATCCGTGTAAAGTGGATGCTAGCGAATTCTACCTGCAATAAATCGCGGCCCCTCGAATTAAGCTTGGGCGTCACTTGAGCCAACCCCTGTGCCGGATGATATAGCGGGAAGGGTTTGTAGTCGGGGAGCGTGGTAAAATCCGGCCACGTCTCCTCGGTCGGTGTCCCTAACATCTTGAATATCCTCTTCAGCTGATCGTCCACGTCTGAACCGGGAAACAGCGGTCTGCCAGCGTTTGCGAGTTCTGCACGATCGAATCGTATCGTTAACATCTCTATACAGGACAAGGGGCAACTTTTGTAGTCTACTTACCAGCGAATATACAACCAGCGCTCCACATGTCGATGGATGTCGTGTACAATTTCGCTCCAAAGAGTACATCCGGAGGACGGTACCATAGTGTCACAACTTCCGCGGAATAGCATTTTACGGGTATTCCAAAAGCTCTTGCTAATCCGAAGTCGGCCAGCTTTAACTCGCCATTCTAAAATGGAACACACGTGTGACCCTTGCAAGGTAACAGTTACATTCCTCTTTGTCTCTAATCGAATCAATTACAAAGTCATACCTTGTTAATGAGCAAATTCTGTGGTTTCAGGTCTCTGTGCAACACGTTTCTACTGTGGCAAAATGCCAAACCACGCAACAACTGATACCTGGGGGGATCGGAAAGCGTAAGATCTGGCCATTTACCGATCCGAATCCATGCCGATAAGGACAAGCAGGGGCCGATACTTACAGGAAAGATTTAACAACATCCAGATCGATTTCACCATTTAGACTATCAAAGTACTTTTTCAAATCCTGGTCACAGTGTTCGAAGACCAAAGTTAGCTTTTTATCGCTGTGCAATACATCATACAGCCTTACTATGTTCTTGTGTTTCAATTCTTTCAGCAGACAAATTTCCCTCAGTGCGGACGACGGTACACCCTGCGCAAATGGAAAACGATTACAGCTAAGCGAAAACCTGTCGTGCAATGTATTTACTTACTTCATCATCCTCATCCAAGCGAACTCTCTTTAATGCGACGATTTCGTGAGTCTCGCGGTTCTTCGCTTTGAAAACAGTTCCATAAGTGCCTGAGAAGCAGAAAAGATACATGTTTTCGGTAGTAGGAAATCGTAGTAGCGCTGCGTACCCCATTGTTTGTTAACAGGGCACTCGATGTACAATGCGAGTATGCTATATAACATGTTACAGATCTGGGAATCAGGTCTACGCTTACCTTCTCCTATTTTCTCGAGCTTCTCATACTTTTGCATATTTTTTGGCGGTCCTGCAGCCAGAACAAAAGCACCGAGTGGTTGCGAGTGGTTAACGTATTGAATGGTAGAGTACTATCGATGGTCAGCGCTATCGAAAATCATCGATACTTTATTTTAACTATCGATAGCTATCGGATTTTATCGAATCCGATGTGCAAATTTAAAGTTATTTAATGCAAAAGTTTTGAAACATTTCATGAAATGAGGCGACATATAGTCATGTCAACCGTAATATATAAGCTACACTTGGAGGTTATATGTACACACGCACTGTACAATTTAGTTCACATACTTATTAAGCTTATTGTTCTTTTAATTGGTTATACAAAACAAAGGGAATTGAACTTCAAAATGTCTACTATTAGTTTGGAAATTGTATTCAGGAAGTTTCACAGTTTATCAGCTTGATTTGCATTTCGATAGTCGATAGTAGTGGTGGAGAAATATCGATAAATAATCAACGCTATCGATTGTTCCCCTAGTTGGAACATTGGCCATCGATAGTTATCGATAGTAATGAAAGTACATTTATACAAGTATTTATTATTTATTGCACCCTAATAACTTATAACTTTCAATACCTATAATTATCGACAATGTAAACAAAATATCGATAGTTTTTGATAGTGGCAACTATCGATATTTATCGCTAGTACATCTACATCTCTGAGCTGTATAGTCCTCGATAGTCCTCCACCGCTATTCAAGATGGTGCCGACCATTTAACAAAGTTGTTTTGCTTCGGTAATATTTAGAATGTTTTTATAATAAGTTAGTGCTTGTCCTTTAAAAATATTTACATAAGCTTGTTCTTTGTGAATTCCCAAACATCAGAAGTGACGTAATATTAATGGAGAAGGAGAGTACATTTAGAAAACCTTCTGACATGTTTCAAGCGTTTCTGGCTCCCCCGAACCGCGATTCCGGCTTTCCACAGTAACGTTTCTAGCTCCCTCCAGCAGCTTTTCTGGTTCCCCTGTGCAGCGTTTCCAGCTCCCCCAACAGCGTTTTCTGGTTCCTTCGAATACATAACAATATTATGGGCTGTAGTATCTACTTAAGAACGACGGCTCTAGTTCCCCCGAGCACAAGCGAAGTTGCAAGATCTAAGCTGTGCCTCCTCAAACAATGGTAACTGTGTGTCTGATGCATCAATAATGTATCAGTATGGTAGAGTAACAACAGCATAGGGCTGTCGTATTAAATTATACTTACATTAATAATATTATATATATTTATATTCCTTATAATAATTTATATAAGTGTTAACTTTAAGATGAATTATAAAATGTTTACGAATAGCGCATAACTAATAATTTTTAACTTCTAAAACATTTTTGTAGCATATGTGAATCTTTGCTATTACCATTATCGTAATGTTCATTATTATTTAATTATGAGATGTATCATAAATTGATTTATAAGAATAATCTATAAGTAATAGTTTTTAAGTTTAAATATTATCATTTTTGTAATTTGTACATTATTGCAATTTTTCAATAAATATTCACAAAAGGAATGTAAGTTAGATATAAGTGCTGGAAATGACGTCAAATTCCAGGAATGAGTGAAAAACCATACTTTTGCAACATTGTTGATAACTGTGTTCCCAAAACTTTCGCTTTGCAGCTTTGTTGGGTCAAAAAATGAGATAAGTTTTGGAAAAACACCTTTAGCCAACATTGTTGCTAAAACTTAGAGGCATTCCATTTCACTATACTAGAAGGTATTGTATTTCACAAATTCCTGGAATTGTGACGTAATTTCCCAGAACATGATTTTACGGAATCGTTTGTTAGCAACAAAGTCGTAAAGCGGAATTTTAGCAAATTTAACTCATTTTTTGACCCAACAAAATGGCAAAGCGAAAATCAGGCATTGAAGCGCCAATCAGGTTGACAAACTGTAAAAATTGCCAGATACAGTTTCTAGCCTAATAACAGCATCTTGAATTTGAATTCTTTTTGTTTTGTACATAAAATTAGAAAAACAATGATCTTAAGAATGACATAAATTAGATAAATAATATATTTCATAATTCATAAATTCATGTCCATGCAAAAGATGTCAACAATAGTGATAAAATACATGATCTTGGCAATAACTCGTGATCGATACTGAAAATAAACTATCGATAGTTTCTGACAGTGGTGACCATTGATAATGATCGATAGTAATATCGATAGTTCTCCCCACTACCTAAAATACTCTGGAGTACTTTTGACAGCGCTGCTTTATGTTAGCGTTAAATTATAAACTTGAGTGAAGTTTATTGAAAACAATTTATAAAGCATAAAAAGAACCAACAATTTGTATTCGTTACTTACGAAATTATGTTGAAACCGAAAGCTTTGACACAAGTGCTCAGTCAAGCCAATACGGGCGGTGTCGAAAATACGTTGTATGTAAAATATAATGCACTAATAGCTTTTCCATACTAAAATTGCGGATACTGCAATTGTTTGGCATTCCTTTGCGTATAATGTACTAATCTAATAACAATGTAATATCAATCTGCGAAGTATATTTAAATAAAGTCATATGAATAAAGTTGAATAATTTTAGTCGTTATTACAATTTAGAGCCTGCTGCTGTAACTTGCACCGTAATATATTAAACAAAATTACGTTTCAGATTATTAAATAGGGATGGTGGTCTTCTGGCTTATAGTGGTTACGGAGATAAAGATGCAAGAGTAACAGCAGCGATTACAAGTAATATTTGGTCGGCTTATGAGAAAAATGGACGGAATGCATTTAAGGAAGACGAATTGCAATTTGTATTGATGGATTGTGTGGTAATTCATACATATTTTACTTTCAATTAACTATACGTTATTTGATTTTTGTTTGTATAGATTACTGTTTATTAATGGGCTCTTATTAAGCAGATATTTACATACAACGATTTCTTACAGACTTTTAGTGAAATATTAAATACATCGAGTTACTTCTGCATAGATTTAATTATCTTTTTTATAACCACAGACCACAGTTGACGATCTTTAGTCTGACTGACACAACAAAAATCAAATAATTTATGAAAGAAGTATGAATTGCATAAGTTCATAAAGTCTGAACACATGCTTTTCACTTGAACAATTTTTTTAGGAGGGTAAAGTTGTAATTACAGAAGTGGCAAACTTGCTATTATGTTTATACGCAAATAAAAATGTGGGATTCGGTTTATTAAGAGAAAAAGCACAAGCTCTGGCAAGATACCTCGATCAGCCGCTAAAAACGATTGCCAATATGCCTTGATCGACATACATTTAAAGACACATTTCATTACTTATGCTGTAAACCGTTTAAACCTATACTCCGATACTTTTTTTGTACAAATTGATACTTGTTACTGCCTTGTAAATAATATATTTTCGATTGATGAAAACCTTGTGTTCTAGTTTATATGTATATCAAATGTTTTAGAATCGTAAAGGCCTAAGTGATAATTGTAGACTATCCTTGTTATTTTTAACATTTATTAGCAGGTGTGTAACGACGGTGCTCTTAATACACGTTCATTCTCATAATATATGTTTATCATTAATTTAGTAGTGCCTAATCGTGTAATTATTTGTTTAGTTAAAACGAACCGCGATTAATACAAATAATTATGTTTGA
This sequence comes from Holcopasites calliopsidis, assembly GCA_023838395.1. NCBI lineage: Eukaryota > Metazoa > Arthropoda > Insecta > Hymenoptera > Apidae > Holcopasites > Holcopasites calliopsidis. The sequence goes on from JALHAQ010000025.1 coordinate 943,532, forward strand.
TATATTATTAAAGAATAGCGTGTAAGATACATTGTGGCAAAAACGTCTATTTCAAGAGACTCATATTTTTTAAATAAATGAAAATCTATATTCATAATTATTCTCGCGATATCTTCAATGTTCCACCCCACCATTAAAAAACCTTTTGATTCTTATAAAATTCAGATCTTAGTAAAATAAACTACAGTACAACTCAATTTATTCGACAAATACAGCTATATTAATGAGTTCCTATTATCTGACTCATTGCCCGATCATGTCGGATAAATGGAATTTCTCTATAATTTCATAATGTAAATAGTTATATTACAAAAGTTATTGCATGAAGATTTATTTAATCTTTTATACAATATAATTAAAATCAGTTTCGGGGAGAACACTGGGAAATAAATAGAAATCTATACTTTCTCTATCCGTAGTGCATTTACACATATAACGTCTTGGAGATTCTTAACATCTCCTAATTGTATAGTACTTATCCACAGACCTCTTGATCTTCATAATCTGATCATGATTCTCCTCTATACTATATTATCATAAAAGGAACTAAAACGATTATCTTTTAAGGGAGCTTTTACGCAGGAGTAGCTTATGTATACTGTCCAAACTTATTTCGTACTATATCCTATCGCTTATGTTATTGATCAAGTTTTATGGATCATTATAATAATTACAGTATGGTAGTTGTACTGAAGCACTTCTCAACATAATATTGCATGTGAAAATCGTGCTTTATACATCAACAAGAGTTGTGGCCCATAACGTACAACAGGGAAGAGTACATTTGCTTTTTTATGTCGCGTTTAAATAAACATGCACAATTTAAAAATATTGATTCGTTTACGGTCTTTTGCTTTATATGTGCGCAACTCAAATTGTACAATTGTGAAATGAGGCTCAAAAAGTCTTAAAACAACGTAGAAAAATATGCATAAAAACTTAAATGTCAATTTCTTGTGTTAGTGAACGATAAAAATGCGCAATCTCCTAAATAATATTCAATGTATATACACATTCTTTATAAATTGATTAGCTTTTATTTTAGATTCGTAACTGATACGTAATAAATTCTTGCTTATTTCATTTGCGCGTATACACGTATGCCTATAATGATCCTTCTGTCTAGTTTGAAATAATTATATGCATTAAAATTCTCTTTTGAACGCACATAAATATTACTTTCTTTTCTAACAGTAAACATCAAACAGTTAATAGACTTAGAAATACGTCTACGAAAGTACAAACTCTTTTGTATACGAGTTACATATTCTTATGTTTAACACGATAATAGTAAGTGAGTACTAATATCAATTAAATTAAGGACACGAAGTTCAAATGATATCGTTTTTTATATACAGGGTGCCCCGGGTTTTTCCGGCCAAACTACGGGAGCATAGTCCAAAAGTAGAAATAAGAAAAAAAAATGTTATTTGAAGTTCGGTTAGAAACGCTTAATTACAAAGTTATAAATAAATGAAATTGAATTTGGTAACGGCGGATATTACTTTGCAGAATATGAAAAAGGTCGAACGTGTTTATCTTATCATTTCAAAATGTTGTCCTCGGACCCTAATATAAGCTTGAGATCGTCCGTTCATATTCTGCGAAGTAAAATCCGCCGTTACCAAATTAAATTCCATTTGTTTATAACTTTGCAATAAATCGCTCCTAACCGAACTTCAAATAACATGTTTTCTTATTTCTACTTCTAGAATATGCTCCCGTAGTTTGGCAGGAAAAACCCGGGACACCCTGTATAAGTAACAGTGTACATTGCAAGAAAATTATTAATATTGGTCCTAATGTCTTCATCAGTGTCGAGTATAAGTACGGTGATTACTAGCCAAACAATCAATTTTCTTGTTATTGTATTTTTTGTTATAAACTGTCCGATCGAACATTATTAATGTTCATCGAATATCACATTGTGTCAACATGTGAACCAATTTCAGTAACAGCGTCGAATCCTTGTACATATGAACACTACGAAACAAACTCCTTGTTACGAAACTATTATACGAAATATTCGCCTACACGTCGGCATAAATGAAAGGGATGATTCTATGGGATAAAATAAAACGAAAACGAAGAGTGAGGAAATTGCGTTTAAAGATTCGTAAAGGAGTTTATTAACAAATGAAAAATTGGTCGAAAGACCCCTGAGTGTAGGCAATTTGACATGCAGCGGCAACTGCTTGCGTGTTGAATTGCCTGCATTCGGGGGTCTTTCGACTGATTTGTAGTTGTTAATAAACTCCATTACGAAACTTTAAACGCAATTTCAGCGCTCTTCATTTTCGACTTATTTTAGCCCATAGAATCTTGATTTAAGACCACATGTAGTCGAACACTCTGTATACATGTATATACGATATACAATTTATCGTATGCCTACTATGTATAACGTACTCCTAGCAATACTTAGGACAGTTTGCTTCTACGTGTAACTTTTCTTCGCACAAACGACCCTTCTAAATACGAGTATATTGTCTACAACACTTCCTTAGTAGGCCTTCAACAATTGACAACCTATACGATACCTGTTATAAAGTGCTTTTATTTTAGCAAATACAATATATTCTTTTGCAATCTTAAGCATTTATAGAACTGGATACTCGTTGAATATGTAATAGGTGCGCTCTCCAATGAAACAAGTAACGGATAAGAAATAAAAATTATGTATCATTTCACGTATATTCACAAATCTATTATACTAACTTCATAGCTCAAAACGGAATATTGTGGGAAAGAAATATTGCGGAAAGTATAGTTATATATAAAATTACTACTACGTGATCAAGAACATTCCGTTTGTTCAAAACATTTAATACAGCCCGAATTTTTGTATTCAAATCTTTTTGCTGTACATTATTGCAAATATTAACATACGATGTATGAAATTGCATTTGTTAAAAATTACATTTTTGTTTCTTTTGTATCCACAATTGTTACATGTCGAAACCAGGTTTACGTTCGTAATTATAATTTTATTACATTTGGTAATCAAAAGTATCATGCTAGATGTACAAATATTATTTTATGTCTTATAGCGGCAGTGCGAAGATAAGTGATTTACGTAATTTCACCGTAAAGATACGATTAGAAAAGAAAGTTTGTTTTTGTACAATTTGTTACAAAAAGGCAAAAAACTAGTTACTACTAGAGAGTATTTATATTAACCGTAGAAATTTGTATGAAAAAAGATTGCCATTATGAATACTATTGTCTTTTAAACTATTTAGTGGAACTAAAAAAACAACTGCGGTTGTTGAATAGCATTTTCTTTGTGGCTTATTAATGTTGGTGATTGTATATATATGTGTATATATATATATATATGTATATATAATATATTAATATTTTTGTTTCTTTTTTGTACATTCTTCTTTGTAGGAGAGTGTCATCAGTGTCGTCAATGGAATAGAAACTATTTTTACTCCAATATTAGTTTCTTTCGTTACAAAATTATGATCCCATGTGGAATGACTACTAAGCACTACTCCCATCGTTAGAGTTCACATCCGTTTCGATCATATGCATATTAAAAACAAAAGAAAAGAAAATTTCATTTATCTGTATGATACTTTCGATTCTTAAAGCTTCATCTCGCGTTATTGCGTACGAGCTACATATCTATAAAAGGTATTACACCTTTCCATTTCTTTCTCGATATCACCACCATACACAAATAGTAGATCTTCTCGAACTTAAAACTTCTACATGTAGAAATAATAACAGTCTTCGTTTTGTTGCTGCACGGTTGAATTAATGAAACGAAGCAGGAAAAGAAAAGGACGGATTTAGAGATTACATGCGAGAACCCTTCTGCTGTAGAACCTAAAATACAATTTAACAATTGGTACTTGGTACGATTATATAAAAAAATGTTTAAATAGCTATCACATTTCATGAAAAAAAAACAAACAAAGTGTGACCAATTTGTTTAATATTTATAAATCTATTTAGCATTGTTCAGCCTCTGTATATTGTCGTATATATTGTACTTTGTATTATATAAAATCGTTTTGTTAACTTATAGAACATATTTTCGTAACAACAGCCATAAAATAAACATAAACGCTGCATCGTTATCAGTTTCACGAACTGTTGCTTTGCGCACGCTATAATTTATTCTAATTTAAATATAAGAGAATATCCGCTTAAAAGTTTAGACGTGCAACAGTTAATCGTGCAGGATGTAGGGAAGAAAGTAACCAAACCAATAAAAGAAAATACTCTTTATTTAATGTATAGCATGCCTATACAAAAATGATAATGTGATACATACAACAAATATCAGAGGCAGAACATGCTCATGCGAATTGGCCCCTGAGCCGACACGTACTAATTCGTTATACTTCCATAAGAAGAACAGAAAAAGTACAAATAACGTAATTATTTTAATTCAAATTACAAAGACTACAAAAAGATTAAGAATAATGTCAAATGAATATTTTAATAAAGTGTTGTGCTGTACGTTTCATATCCGCTAAAAAGCATCTGTATATTGTCTTGTATTATTAATATTTACCACTCAAGTAAAAAATTCATAGATAGGAATACAAAAGTAATTAAAATACTTAAAAGGAATGTATCTTATATGATTACAACAATCTTACATGTGATCTTTGGTTTCTTTTTAGTTAGTTCATTTATCTGTTCCACTTGTAATAAGGATTATTCGTTGATTTTAAACAATTTTTCACACTGTTCACTGTAACTTTAACGAAAAATTACGAAAATTCGCTGAGTTATCGCGACACATGACTATTGTGTTAATGAATTGGTCAATTATTTCTTATTACAAATGGGTTCTTGGTACTTATAAAAATCAATATAATACTACGATAATACTGATACATTAGGGATTCTTATACCTGATCTATATAAAGCTATAAAAGTTCCCTATCTATAAATCTTTTGCTTTCATCCCCATGATTTTATACTGTCTTAAAATCTTTCATAGCAAACTATGAACACTTAAACGTTTAACATTAGTAATACAAGTTCATAATAATGTTATTGTGTAATAAGTGTATAAGAAAAACAAGATTACACATTTAATCGATGAAATAAACACCGACTTATACGTGATTGCTTTGGTTGAAAGATTGACGTGAAGTACTTGAATGCGATAATGGTACCTTGACACGATCCGTCGACTCTTGTTCCTTGCTATTGAGTTGACTGGCTCCATACTCTCGGCTAACAACACATAGAAATTCGGCATGGTCATCGTTTCCATAATTGTATTGAGATCCTATGTTGATTAACTGAAACAGATGAAAGGAATCTATGATTGAATCTTTGAATATATCTGATTTGAAATCAACGAAGGAACGCCCTTACGCTTCAACGAAAACTATTCTTTGTTCACGTTAAGAATGGACATGCTTTGTGCCAGGGTGCGTCTCTTTTCTCCATCCGAATTCGTGAACAAAGAATAGATAAATTTAATAGAGTGTTATGTTTAATTTGAAGGAGAATGGAAAATACCTGTTCGAACTTCCATCCATCGGACATCGTCGATACCATTTGAGTCAACTCATCTTCGTGACACTGTATAACTCTGTAGACATGCTTCTTTGAATCCCTTAATGGTTTAGTGTCCCGTAATATAATTCTTTCCTTGACTAGCCGAATTAGTTCCGTAATATTATAAAATTCTGCTTCCTCTAAGACCCCTTCTTCCGTTAAATCTTTATTGATCACTAGTTTTCCATGACGTAGGTAATTTAAAATAGGACTAAAATACGTTGGGTCACGGTCTATTAGATACGCTCCAGTCATATCCTGCGCAACAAAACAAAAAAGTGAAATCATTTCGTATAGCTGGCATACGTCATAAAAAGTAGCATGTCTCTCTTGTCTTAGAAAGAAAAACACATTTGTCGTCGATATGCATAATGCTGCGCTTCTCAATGGAAGCAAGCACGGTATCGCTTCTTATGGCAAAACCAAAACTTCGCATTGTTCGTAAGACAGCTGAGATGTGCTACTTTTCGTAAAGCATGTCAATATACAATACGCATTATATTAGATACAAGTTCTCATCATTATTCATAACGAACATAAGTTATTACGAATCATCGATTTGCGTTTCCTTTAATATATAGCAAGTTGCAAAAAGAACTATCTGAATTCGTTTATATAAATATCATCCGCGCTGAATATAGAATAATTGTTGATAATATATATGTATAAGAAGGAACTGGGAGAAGTTTAACAATTCTTTGCAACAGTTCGACAATTATTTATAAAAAAACATCAACTAACCTTGTCTGATATGAGGTCAGAGTCTTCTTGACACAATCGGTAAAGAAATGAATTGGGATCTCTACCTAATGTTGTTTTAGTCGTTAAAAAACATGTGCCACCAACATTTAATCGCACCCACTGGTTATTATACCACTTCTGTACATGATTTTCTGTCATTTTGTGCGAAGCGGTGTCACCGAAGTCCGCCATACTTGCTTCGAAACACAAGCAACTTCCAGGTTATAGGTTTTGTCACACATCAAATCAGTATTTAAATAAGCGTTCCAATATCGATTACCCAAGGACGAAAATTTCGTTACAATGCTTGTCCGAATTAAATCTAATGATTGTATTCAAGAAGAAATATATAATATTGAATTCCAATACGAAACACAATCGCGACACTTGTAAACTAAAATTTATTCAATAAATTAATTAGGTGGACCAAGTAAATAGCAAACTGAAGAAATACGTATAGTATATTAAACAAATAGAAAATTAAGATCATGATGAACAAGCGGGGTGAATATTTCAGTTACGTCCTTTCAAAATAAAAAGTTCTAATTTATGTTATTGTCGGTAATGATCTATGCGGATCTATAGATTCCACAAAACACAATAAAATCCCTCTACTAGTCCTGGGTTCAAGTTTTACTAGCAGGTAAAATGCTTTTCCCCCACTCCGGGTGAAGGATCTACAGCTAGGATCTATTTAGATTTAAAATTGCGAGTTACAGTTGCGGTTGTTTTCGAAGAACTCAAGAATAAGATGTTTTAAATAACTAAGCGTACACTTTAATTAAGTTGATTAGATATGAGATGGAAAAGATCTTCGAAATGCAGTCTCTGAAACATATGCACAGAAAAAAAAAAGGAGCCACATGTGGTACCCTATTTCTGTAAAATATTATCGTAAAGGGAAACAACGCCCCGTGAGGGGCCCACTCGTAGACAGGACTACGTTACACTGCTGTAACTTCTATCCAGATAATTCAATGGAATTTTCTATACATTCTTATATTAAATTCAATTCTCGGATTTGAATAACATTATATTTATTATATTGAACTTTTCATTCATTCGACGATTGGTTAGCGGATGCGGCGTATATTTTGAATTCTTCCGTATGCGTATTATGGAACTGTCTGAAATTGTCGAAGAAATCTCTTCTGATTCGTTATTTCTTCGACTTCCCTTTGTAGAATAATTATAATAAGCTTTAATGGCTGCAAATGATGGCTTTCGTTCGGAAATAATAAATTTCAGCAGTTAATTCTATAATAAAGGAGCACCTTCAAGGAAAAAATGCGATCGGGAATAATAATTCTTCTCGTGCTGTATTTCTTATAACAGCGCAGCGTATGCTTAAAATCACGTAAAGCCGACTATGTACGCAAAAATAGTAATTCGAATAACTGTATTTCATTTCCCCCATGTCCAACGCGTGCTTCATAATAATTTTAACAGTGGCACACAACCGGTACATTACGTAAAGTTAGTATAGAAATCGGTGATATTTTTACATGATTTTTTTTCACTCATTACAGCATTTGGATACAAATATTCTTCATTTCATAATATCACGATAAACGGGTGATTTGTGTTGTACGCAAGGGTCGTCTGAAGTTTATTCTTTACGAAAATGCAACAACGACATACATAATTACATGTCTCACGAAAAAGATATTTCTAGCCAGTACAAATGCTTTATTATTTAATAAATTAACAGAACTATTCAGTGAACTTTGCAATATAATTTATATATCTACAAATATTTTTTAAATGTAGCACTTTTGGAAAAACGACTTTAACGACCGTCGTACAGAATTCTGATTAGATGCAAAGGATATAACTTTTATATACATATATGTGTTTATTACGAATGGAAATTCATTTATTCAAGAGGATGAAAGAGTAAACTAAATATTTAAGAAAGTTGAAGTGTGTAAAGCACAGAATGTGGCACGAATTTTGTTTTCCTTTAAATTATTATTATTATAATATAACGATCTCTAAAGCATTTCTCATAATTACTTAATTCATATTAGAAATGACAAAACTTCGAAGAAATTCAAACAACCCCCGTTACACACAAGTATACACAGCGTATAAAATAGAACGCATTACATCGTGCCATTCGCGGTAGGTGGTCGGAGAATCAGATTCCTTAGAAAACACGTAAAACATTCGAAATTTCCCATTACGGTACAAACATTAGTTCTCCATGTTCTTACTTTCTACATATATAAGATAGAGTTCTCGAGGTATTTTATATTGTGGGGTTTACAGATATCCATCTTTGAGGCACCAGTTGCCCGCCTTCACGTTCGAAACGCTGAATTTCGAAACGTTAAGTGATACTTATCACTAAACAGAATTAAGGAAATCGTGTAGGATTTTTATTAAAATTTTACTCTGTCGAATGTAAAAAAAGAAAAAATATACAATCGATACGAAAGTTGGAGCAACGCGACGAGGATAAAACGAAGGGAAAAATGTTCTTGAAAGCAAGGCGAACAAATTTTATAGTATAATAATTCTTATGTTCCTTCGTCTATATTTTACCCTATCCGACTTTCTGTGACACTTTCATGAATTACTTTATAATTACATATAGGTACAAGCAAAACCGTCCAACCATTTTGCGTCATTATTATTTGACCATATTTGCAAACTTCCTGAATGATTTTTACACAAGTCAGTTGCTGCCAATAGTATTATAGTGAAATTACAAACAGCACACTTTGGACGAACTATAATAATTATCCTGTGGTATTCTACAGGAGTGTGTCATGAAAAAAATGTATATTTGTGCGATTCTCGAACGTAAAGTTACATACACGTGTTCTCCCCAATTCCTACTTTGCTTCTACTTTAATTTACGCAATGCGAAATTAAAGAGTATTTCATCTGCACACGAATAAACCAAGGCGCGCCTTGTATCTTTGAAGAGTAATTTGAGGGAGCTGTGAAATACTTGTTACAGTAGAAAATCGTTCACGACAGTCATATAGCTATAATTATTGCATGTGGAAGCACGAAGGCTGTGAATAATTTCTGTCATCTCCGCCTTGGAATAACATATGAGTCACTTTTGAATATCAAGAAGATTCAACGAAGTTAGAATAAGATCGTTCAATTGACTTTTAACTGATTAACATATTATAAGTGTTTGTTACATGATTATTTACTGTGCAACAAATCAGGCGTGCCACTTATTTATAAAAGAAGTTCAGTTTTTTAAACTTAACATTTAGCGACGAATGTCCTATGGCAATTTTCTACGAGAATATTTTCTAATTTCCTTTTAAAAACTGAAATGTGTTATCCGATATTAAATCGGTCTGTGATCAAAATGCATATACAACGAAGCATAATCGGGCTTGGGTTATTAAAATTAGGTTGAATCAATGGTAGAGAAAAGAAGGAGGAAAGGAAACGCCTAATTGCTCGTCAATTTATCTGACTAGAACGTTGAAAATTGTAAGAGACTCAAGATGAAATCTGCAAATCTCCAACAGATTCGTTTAAATGCATGACGTAAGAGAAGTATATTCGTTCTTCTGACAATTACATATGGATTTTGGTATAAAAACTCTCTGCATCGTCCCACGGATCGTACTATCATTCATTCGTATTCTGAATCCTTCACTGTGGCGATTCGCACAATCGGTAGAAACAATTTTGAAGTAATTTTCTATAAAACAATTCATTGTAGATACGATAAAATAAGGCAAATAATTATATGGTCAATTTCCACCGAAGTAGTTCTCTCAGACACCTACAATTTCAGTTTCTTAATGAGGCACTAGTTCAAGTTTGAGAGACATAGAATTATACATTAAACCACTCATATTTCAATATTAAAAGAATACAGACAAGTCGCATTTTGTCTATAACAACCCTAAACTTGAAATTTTCCCTCAAACTTTTCTCAGAAGGCACTATATTAAATGATAATAATTATAAGTAAAGATGAAAATTGTGTTAGCTCTATAAAAATGTACATCTCCCTGTACATTTTCTATATAAACCACATTCTTTTGGGTTCTTTAATAAACCACACTATATCACACTAGAATATATACTTTCATGAGCCAATAAGATCGATTTACTTTACTTTCATCCATAAAATATCAATACCACATCATAGAAGTTCAGTAGCTTCGACTGGAGGAAAGTAGCATGAGATTTAGAAAAAAAAAATAATAATGGAAAAGATTTCCCCCTGGTAAGTTTAACAATATTCCCCATATATATCGATAGTACTGTCCGTGTAAAAATTGTGTTCGTAGGTGTATTATACAAAAAACAGTACAAGCTTCTTCCGTGTTATGTATCACAAGCTGATAATTTATTTCCATATCGTGTAAAATAGAGATTGGGCGTGGTTAAAAATACTGTTAAATCAACGTGGCTGAGAATAAAGCGTGCATATCACTATTTTACCTTCAATGATTATTAATATTATCCGCAGAAACGATAGATTCAGGTTATCCACATTATTATAAATCCAACGACCTCGGATAATTAGCCGGTCATCCATCTCGAAACACCGTTATCGCGTTTACAAGTGTATATGTAATTGATTTGTAATTAAACCCAATAATTCGTCATTTGTCTGTGAAGTCGAAGGAGGCATCGTTGCTTCAGGGGGGAATTATCCCCTGCATAAAGAAATAAACAAAACATTCGATAAAATACAACGTAAAAATCGGATAAACCAGAAAGATCTTTAGTCAATCGCACTTTTCTATTAAGAAATATATCGAATATTTTCTACCCTTTAGTTAAAGAAACGACGGCGCCGCATCGTAGCTTAGTTTTAAAAGCACCCTGTACGATCAAGGAGTCGCCCATTAAATCATTGATAATTACTTTTTACCTTAAGGAAACGAAAGTGACTAAACAACTTTAACTTGTAACTTCTGGGACTATAAACGAATCCTTATAACAATTTTGTCATGATCTATATACTACAAAGGAGAGATACAAAATTTTTTGACGACGCACGTGTAAAACGTAGCATCGCAAGGTTCCGACCTGTAACTATAATTATTTTATTTGCAAATTGTACACTCGAACGCGTCCCGTTCGATTATTATCTCATCCCGCGAAGTTCTAAAACCGCCTAAACGACGAAGAATATCGATTCCGTCCACAAGCGTCCTCATCAACAATTTACGAATGCTAACTAGCTCGGGGGCGTGTCTGCGAGACAGCACAGTGTAAAAAGTTGTTTCGCGGAACGTTTATCAGGCTAAACGTCCGACTAGTATTGCACGAATGTCGATTGAACCACTGTCCAACGTTTCGGCCGGCGTTGCCTCGAAAGCACACCAAAAACGATTATTTCGTTTGACAATTTCGTTGCTGGACCCACGAAATGGTAGCAATTCGCGCTTGCAAAACGCGATCAAACATTACAGCTATAATACGCGCTCGATACGTCCATCACAATTTCATTCACAACCTATTCCTAGAGGATCCCCCGGCAATTGAGAAAGCGATACGATTCACAAGCGCGCGCGAAACTTTTCCGCGTTGCGGAGCTTCTGCTTCGAGTTGCCGTCGCTACTGCGAACTGTGTATATCTCGGTCGACGATCTTCGGGCATCGTAAATCGAACGGTCAATTAATAAATTCTAACAGCGAGTATCGGTAGTATCGCGGTCGTCGATCGGAACCGTCGGCTGGGCCTCTATTTGAAGCGTCGCGAAATTATCGAGTTGGTGCGCGGATTCGTGGCATCTCCTTCGCCTGGCTGGCTACCCTTCGTTGCACCGGCTGGACGCGGCGACGGTTCAGGGTGGGTTACCTCGATCGGAGCCTGAGCCCGGATTCATCACTCACGATCTTTGCTCAGGTCCGACGGCAGGTCGCAGGTCGACGTTGCCGTCGTCGACGGTGATCGCGGTGACGGCGACAGATTCATCCTGGAGGTAACCGGAAGCGACAATCCGGCGGCGCTCATCGCGACGTTCAATGGTATCGTGATGTACGGCTGATTGCTTTGGGTGGAGTTGGCTTGAGCTACCGTGCCTGCGAAACAATGCCAAAAATTCGCTACTTGGGGAACGGGAAAAATGTGCGGGGTCGTTTCGCGACGGGATCTCGTCCGTGTCCGATTGTACGAGGGCAACCCCTTCGAGAGCAACAGTGTCCATCGGGGATCGTTACTCTCCATCGTTAGGAGGGCGATGGAAATATATTTTTTTGGACGGGGGGGGGGGGAGTCCAAGGGATGATCATGGTTTCTCACCTCCTTCTTGAGAGATCTGCACCGGTTGACCGTTTTGCCCGATACCAAGTAGAACCCCCGGACTGGGCGAGTAAATCACTGTCTGCGGCATCTGGTACATTATACCTGCACAGAACGATTTTCATAAAAGGAACATTAATTAAGGTCAAAGTGAAAGAAAAAAAACGGTTTTCCGCGGATATCTCGTTAACTATCGATTTCACGATAAGAATAGGTATTACGGAATTTATAGCATGGGCAATTCTCTACAGAAAAGGTTCTATGAGTTTTTTTTTGTAGATGTAATTGTTATAGAAATAATATTATCTAATTTTCCTCAGTGCATTATTTCTCAGAAGCATGAAGTTGAAGCAAATTCTAAGCTATCATACATTGAAATGGTTACTCGTACGGAAAAAAAACTCATACAACCCTTTTTGTAGAGAATCTCCTCGGCTATAAATTTCATACTAACTATTTTTGTCGTGGAATTAGTAGATAACGAAACATTCACAAAAAATTGTTTGCTTTTACATTAATCTTTTATAAATATTTTAGGGTCCATATAAAAATTCGACTTATAGGCAAAATTATTCCACAGAAGAATCCTAATTTCCCGGGACTACTTCGTTTATTACAATGAAAAGTCTCAAGAATATTTCATTTATCATTTTGAAAAAGCAAATGGCCCAAAATGGTATATTCACCCTTAGAGTTTAAGCACGCAAAAATAAAGAAGGCCTACAAAAAGGGTAGCATCGAAATAAGAATGGGAAATCGTCAGGGAGAAATGGAAACGTGTTCGAGGGATGGAGGATTGACGGTAGCATGAACACCGGAGATATCAACGAGTGGCGGGGTTATCAGAATTCCGTCGGCAGACAACTTGTGCCGCGGGGAACAATGAAAAGGCGAAAAAACCGTACGTCATGCTGGCGATCGGTAAGTCGGATGGCATCCACTCCATATATTAGCATCGATATTTATGTGTACACCTGCATCGGAGCGCGGCTTTCGACCGGATCTTACTTCCCAGTTAGGCAGCGCGTCGTTGCCTTAGTTTGGTCATCGCGGCCCGTTCAACTCCTTACGTACTCCCCTACACGGATAACCTCGTCATCGCTCGCACACTTTTCGCATTTTAAGTGTCCTCTTTCCTTTATCCTCTCCCTCCCTTTTCCCCGACTTCTCGCTCGTTCCCTCTCGCGCCGTCGTATATACTCTTGTGATACCATTCTCTCGTTCTCCACAGCCCCCGCCCCCGTCTCTTGTACCATCTCTTTCTCCGTCTGTCGACCTACCAGACTGATTGGATTGCACGCGTTTACTTCTGCCCGACTACGACCGACTCTAACGATTTTCCACGCCGCAGCTTTTACCACTTGGCTATTTACTCGCGACTACGTCCGCGGGGAAATTCGATAATTAGTCACCACGTATGCGCAGCTGTACACGATTGTTTTTCATTCCTGAGAATCGCGGGCGAACAGGTGGATTTTTCCTGGCACGGACAGTAGGAAGGGAGGAAGCGTTCGCCGTACGAAAGACCGTTGACTTTCGGCAAGAGTTATTTACTTCGACGGAAAAGTTGCGCAATCGAGCCGGTTATGATAGCCGCGGGACACTCGGCCACTTTGTAAGCAATAAACTTTTTCAGACTCGCACGTACACGATGTGAATTATTTTCCTACGATGTGGGGACGGAATGGGATTGTCCTGATCGATCATGTATCATCTGCTTACCCGAGTGATTTTTCGAGAGATCCTTCGACACAGGAGAATCCCCGTCGCTGGTGTCTCCGTCGCTTTCGTTGGCGCACACGTCCGATCTGGGCGAAGTGCCGTCTTCCTGAAACAGTGAAACACCATTTGCCAGTATGAGAAGGGACCACTTTGATCAAGGATTTCGTTATCCACTATCCGCGTACGTGCGTTGCAAACAATTGAGAAGACGTCTGCCTGGAGCAGAGAGTGGCATGCGCCTAGTTTCTAATGGTATCTCATCCACGGGGCACAGTTGGTCAAGTTAAAAAAAAAGTCATACCCGCGTGAATCAGATTTTAATTTCGCTCGAATGTTTTATGTTTCTCAAGAACGTGTCGCCCCGTCCTAAAATGTACCATGTATGTCCAGAAAGATGTCACTTGGGACGGGTGCACCGTTGTCCTCGCCTTCAATGCTAGAAATTCGGTCCTGATAGGCAATGCTCGTTCTTTTTAGTAAATTGCTTTAGCTTATTTAGCAATTGGACCATTCCTTTCAGGTGACTCCTTTCTAGGCGACTGTATAATTGTTTATAAGGCGAACACTCGAAGCTTTCCATACACGCAAACATCCCATGCAAGTCAAAGGAAGGGGCAGTAATTTTATTGACACCGATGTCACGGCGCTGTACGATCTGTAAATCGGTTCATAAATTCTAGATGCGTAAGGAGATCGACGACAGGCAACGAAGACGAGATAAAAAGAGCGAGGAATCATCGGTTCGAGCCTGTAAATCGCGGATAGCGCCTCGGTTAATAATATCGGCGGGCCAATTGAACGGCCAACTGACCGATCAATCAACGAGTCTTGCCGAGCAACTAAGCAAGCAACGAAACAAACCAACGAACCAACTTACCTACCTACCTAGCAGGGAGAGATGCGCGAGCTTGTTCGCGCGCTCCTTATATGGCCATCCGCGCGCGCCGCGGCCTGAACTCGTACCGCGCTTCCGCGGGAGATTCTCACAAATTTACGCAGGACTACGGTTTCCCCGGGTGACTTTCTCTCTCCCAGCCTTCCGCCGCGGCGGATGGCTTTTTTTCAGCGGTGCACCGCCGCGGAACCTATGCGTTTTATACATACACGCGTTGCGTTTCGTTCGTTGGGACGCGTGCAATGTACACGTGTCGTCGAAAGAAAGCAAATGAAAGACACTCCATAAAGCGTAACAGCTACCAACGAGGGATTAGGAAGTGCTTCTTCTTGTGACCAAGGCTCGAGGAGGAATCGGCCGTCGAATGTGCATAACGATTCGACCTCTTGTAAAAGGTCAAGCTTCGTTTGGTAATCTTTGGATTTTGTCTGGTTCAGCGATATGCAGTATATATGATAAAATGGAAGATCAACAATTGCAATGTTTAGTTTGGGTGACAGGGGAGATGCATGATCAGTTATAGAAATTTCAAATTAGGACTATAGTTGGAGCTCGTTAATCGGACTACTCCGACATAGTAACACTACTACACTATTGGGGCGCTAGATACACCCTTAAACGCAATGAAAAGTAAGTACGAAGAGAAGGGAACTCCTGGGCGTTCCAAGGGTGTAACATTCCACTAATAATTGGAGCCGAGTCAATTAATTAGACCGCTCCACTTTCGAACCAGTCATTCGCCATAAAGTTCAATTGCATCTACGTTGCAGTGAAAAGATATCCCGTGCAAGTATTCCATTGGGCGACTAAGTACAACGTCGTGGAAAAAATGGGACACCTTTTACTCTCATGAAGCCCAGAAGGGAAATCTGTGTTCGATTTCTATCCCGTGGACTTCCAAAGGTAACTGAAATCGAGTCCAGTCATCGACCAAACGGTTCAATCGTATCACGCCTACGCGTGTCCTTCCCGGTCCGATTGACACGGAAACGTTGGTACCCCCACGCGACGTTTCGACCAAAGCGCATCTTCGAGAGACGGACACCGAGCTTGCGCGGGCATTAAACTCTCCTCGAGTCCCGAGTTGACGATCACCGGATCGGAGTGACTTACGCGGTTTCACGAAAGCACAGGGGGGGTAGTTTTCCGCGACCCTAGTCCGCGTGCAGCAAGCGTCGTGTCGGCAATCACTTCCGAGTCGCATTTGTATCCCCCGTTATCCCGGCTGCGTGTAGAAGGCGCGACAAAAAGCGGCATTCCTGATTCTTAAGTTGGACTCTATATAAGTATCTGCCATCGCGAACATTGCCTGTATATGGCGACAACCAGGCTTTGACAAAGGTGACCGTATATGGTATTCCGCTTCCACCTTCCATACCTTCCCTCTCTTTTTCTCCCTCTTTCTTTCTTGCCCTCTCCCTCCTCATGGTCTTTCTCCGATACCTTCCCACCTGTTTCTGCCCTTCTCTCTTCAGCCCTGCTAGCCCCCACGAGACCGAGCTGTCTTTGTCTTTCCTCGTGGCCGAGATCCATCAGGGTGCCCCCCTTACCGAGACGCATCATAATCGTTAAGTCGTTAGATCGTAAATCGTCCGCTTTGTACACCCACCGTAAACGTACCCCCCGGAGAAATCGTCGAGGGATAGAATTTTTACCGTTCCTTTTTTCTTCATTGGGAACCTACTGGACCAATTTTTTGTAACTGGGTCTACGCTGAGGTCATGCCCCCTAGGGACGCCAACGCCTTTTGGCCTCGTTCGTTAATAGCCTTAATTGAGCGTAACTTCATTTTTGGTATCAATTTTAAGAAATCCGATTGCGATTTCTTCTTTTCTTTTATTATATTGAATGATCGATATTCGAAAGTACTGGTATCGAAGCGTTGACGTGGAATCAAGAAGCAAACCTACCTTGTGATCTACGCTGCAAAGATGAATGGCAAAATGAAATGCTGTCGATCAACGTGCAAATAGGAAAATGTTTGTTTACCGCCTTGCAAACGATAAAATTATTATTCGATGCTGTGCAATTTAACGTATAACAAAAGTACTAGCCGCCCTATTTACATTTCCTAA
This sequence comes from Holcopasites calliopsidis, assembly GCA_023838395.1. Lineage (NCBI taxonomy): Eukaryota > Metazoa > Arthropoda > Insecta > Hymenoptera > Apidae > Holcopasites > Holcopasites calliopsidis. Next base: position 960,744 of record JALHAQ010000025.1, read on the forward strand.
TTACTCGTTCTATCAAATACACTTCCGAGAATCCATTCCGCGAGAAGTAAGAGGGGTTGAATTCTCTTCCCCTGTAGAATGGGGACTTTGAAACAAGTTCCGTCGCGTTAATAATTACCTTCGTGTATTAAGAACAATGCCGCAGTTTCTTTTACTATTATTTACAAAACAAATAACTAGCCTTACAGCTACGGAACATGCCAAATATTTCATTCAATTAGCTGATACAGACTACGAAAAGTTCGTTCACGCACAAACGAAAAGGAAAAACAACAATTTCTTGATAGAAGCGTCAACGAACTTCAAACAATTTCCTTCTCGACAATCACGACTAACTGCAGGGGAGCAACTGTTTCCTTGAGCCAGCTAAGTTTCTTCAAACATCTCGACGTAACTAGTTCAGCGTTTCACAGCTTAACGAAACTGTTGCCTAATCGCAGAAATTCCTTGCTTCCCGCTTCGTACATGCTCATGCTCGTTATAATCGCGCGAGGAAGAATAGAAGGTACGAATTGATATCGGGCGGAGAAAGGGGAGGAATCGAGCGATATCTTCGCCGAAACGGGCGAGTTTTCACGCGATACCTACCTGTTCGCAAGCAACTGCCGCTTCTCTTACCAACGAGCATCCGTGCGCGTAAATACAGTAGATTCTCTATAAGTGGAGGTGAATCGGGACCTTGGAACCGTCGCTTACCGTGCAGAACGTGCGAAGTTCGATTGGTAGAACCTACGAGCAGGGGCGAAGGTCCCGACGTGTTATTCTTTCGACGACAGTGGCCAAAGGGAAAGCGAGCGGTGGTGATAACTTTCCGTCACTTACGTGTAGATCGGGACACCGTCACTTGTCGAGAGTCTACTGTACCATCTGACAGCAAGCGTCGACTGGGACCATGTCATTAAGCGAGACAATGCATACGTACGTGTAATATAAATATTATCACAGTATCTTACAGTACACTATTTACACATGTGATACATAATCTAAGGCACGCCAGCCGTACATTCGTGATTACCTTTTTTTTGCATATTAATCATAATCGTAGAGTTAATCGTATGTCATTTGTACTTTGTGCGTCGACGGGAGAGGTGATGTTACATTTCCATGCCGTTTCCTTCTTTTTTCTTTCTTTAATTCAATCTCCCTTACTTCTGCGTCTGCACGCATGTTACGCGTTTCTTTCCTCCCTGTTTCTCCCTTTTATTTTCCTTTCGCGCATAAAGTTTACCTACTTTATCTATTCGTATCTAAAGCAATACAGAGTGAACGGAAAACAAAACGCAAGACGTACACACACACACACACGCACACGCGTAAGCATGCATAATGCGTAAAGAAGGGGGAGACGGGTTTTTTTCTCTACGCGGGGAAAAAAATCGGGAAGGGGTTGAGAAAGAGGAAGGAGCGAATCGCCAGGGAATCTCAATTAAAATAGTACTTTAAATACTAGCTACTTAATCTACGAAAGAGAAAAAGACAAACGAACACTACACATGCCACTTTCAGTACAACACACATTACGGAACGATGTACGATGCACACGGGAATGCGTGTACGTATATACAAATGTATATGCATACACGCGTATAAATTCAATGCGCAACAATGCCAAGCGTGCACCGTCGGGTCTACTGGCACGGACTCGCACCCACGTATTTAAGTATTTTCTACGATTTTCTTCGTCCCAGGTAAAGGCGGAACGCCTCAACTTGAACGACATGAGTATTGTAGAGGATGCCTCGATGGGGATCTTCGATGGAAGGAAGAAGGAATGGCCTCGCCGATCTCGCGAACTAGGTACGATGATATCGTTACGTGTGTAAAAAAAAAAGACAATCTGGTCGCGTCTGAAGAGAACCAATCGATAGTCTTGTGGAAAAATTGGCCGAAACGATTAGGGGGATAAAGTGAAATATCGAAGAGGATGTAATTAAGTACACAATCGTTATTCGAATAATATGGAATGTTGGAAGTTTTGGTTCACCGAAGAAGTTGCTTGCGCGAATGATCGAACGATCGCTGATAGTCTTTAGTTTAATAAAAGAAGTTGGGTAAAGAAGATGAAATGAATGGTCACTTCAGCCCCTCCCACCCCCTGAACATAGGCGAAAACTTACAACGTATTTACAGATCGTTAAATAAATAAGAGTGATTTTATCGTCGTAATTATAAATACTAAGTAAATAAGGCTACATAATAAAATACACGGCTCCTCGAGTAATTCATCACATGAGTTACTACCCTAAGTGTACGATTAAGAATCTTTCGTTTTGCAAACGAGAATTTCCCATACATGTACTTCTGTTAAAGAAGCTTGCATTGAAAAATAAAAGTCTTTGGACTTCGATTAACGTATAGATCCAGCCGTTCTATAGTTTTCCTCGATCCTCGTCAATTCAAATCTTTACTATGTCTCCCCGTTGGTTACTCCGTTTCCATTACAATAAAAACCGTATTTAAAGAAGTGGCTATGTTTTGATTCGCCTCAAGACATATGAAAAAGTGCGTTGCCTCCACATCGAGTTTGAGATAAACAACAAAATCACGAAACAAGTGAAGTAATAAAATTCATTTCATTATCCCGGCCGAATGTTGAATATAAATTCAATTCTTTCATCGAAATTAAGATAGAATTATCGAACAACCGGACGATAGTAAAATTTATAACTCCAATTGCTTCTAACTCGAACGAACGAAGGATGGTCTGTCGATCCACGACCACCGCTTGGAAAACAATCCATCGATCATCTAGATCAGAACCGTGGACGTAGATCTCGTATACGTTTACAGTACGCGCCGACTGGACTAGATTTATACGTTGGAAACGGAGCACCGTAAGTTTTTCTCGCGCTCACAATGGGTTTTCACTGAAAACACCATCGGCTAATAAGCTTCGCTCGATCGCGATTCCTAAGGATCATCGATCAATTCTGCTGCCCGAGATTCTATGTAACACGTTTGTCTCGCGGGTCTCGAGTAATAATTGAAACTAACGTTCTTACATTAGTCTATTAAGTACCGAAAGCCTGCCATGTTAAGTGTTCTTGTCGTCCCCATGCGCTGGGAGTGAGTGGCAAAACATCGTACCGATTGTCCTTAACAACGCAACTGTAACTAGGATCTCTATAACTCGTTATTGTAACTAGCCTCGACTTCACCTCCTCTACCGATTCGGTTAAATCATTTTAGCGCACCTGGCGGGCAATTGCGCGAGCTATTTTCTAGCAATTAGCGTTCCATCCGATTCTCTCATAATCCCTCGCGACAACGAAATTGGCCTTACCGAGAATAGTGCTGAATTCGTTTTAGAGAGAGAAATGAATGTATGCGGATTATAAAGGAACTGTAGGACACCGCCGGATCCGTGCGATCTTGCGAAAAGCATTTGTGAAACGTTCTGACAGAGGCTAAGAGATATATTAATAGCCCCGTTCTGATAAAAAAAAAAAAATGTAAGTTGAAAAACTACTTTCGAGGCTGATCATTGTCGAATGATAAATAAAGAGCTCCAACAAGTACACGGGAGTTTGATGGACGTGTGCTCGGATCAAATTTACGTCAAATTAAGCGTTAACGGGACGAGCGTCCAGCATACTAATTTAGGGTCGCCCGCTAACGTTAGTCCCTCCTCGTGCTGTTCCTCTTGTCCCTACACACGTGCGCGAAAATAAAAGTAACCGTACTTCCATTGACACCGGATATGATGCGTCTCATCGAGAATTTCGATACTCGTAGTCCGGAAAAGAAAGTCGGATGTCGCCCGGAACTTCCTCCGTCAAGCTGATTCGTTATTCAGCTTGCGCATCGCGCGATTTCGCGCCTACCTAATGTCGCGTTCAACATCGACGTGTTACAAAACCCTTGCGTTAAATATAATAACATCTACTCCCCACTAAGGAAAGTTGAACCCTTTGCGCTCGAGACGCTAGCTGCGCTGGCACTATAGAATGTTCTTCCCAGCGACTCGGAGTTTCAATAATACATTTAAAACGCAAGAGACGGAATTCAACTGATAAATAGATGTTAAGGTTTAGAGTTTTTTATACACGATGTGTATAGTAGACGTGAATTTTGCTGTACAAATTCAAGTTCTTGCGAGGGAAACAAGAGTTGGTGGAAAGGTATGTTAAAATAGGTCCCCAGTGCAAAGGGTCAACGTACTACCGCGCAAGCAACCGGGCCGGAGCTGAATCTGCGAGCAAAAATAAGATGAAAAGATGCAATTAAGTTTCTTCGTCTGACGATTCCTTCTTGGAGAACATAGGGATTAGACGATTCATAGGCTGCGCGCAGACTCACTGTAGGTCGCAACGAGCGTTCAATGATAATTTTCTCGAAAACTACACGCCATGGGGCAAAAATTGATTTTACTTTTTCGTTTTATTTTTGCTTGTAGAATTCCTTTCTGCCCGGTTGTACTACACGACTTGGAACACCTTGTATAGAACGAAGCAATTGTCGTCTTGGACGGAATCACACCGACGCGTAAGCGTCTGCTGAAAAGAACCTTTCAAACAACATGATTTCGAAAGCGCGCATTCCTACAAACTCGAAACGTACGAGTCCATATAGAAAAGAAAAAAAGATTCCACGATTTTATTCTCTTCGCCGATCTGATGAAATCGCTCGGTGAATTAAGTTCCCCTGTGGAATTCACTGGACGGGCGTTTCCAAGGAAAGCCCATTCTAGTCACCCGTACACGAAGACTACATCGGCTGACTCGTTCCTAAAGCAAGTTCATCCTCGGAACTCTATGCTAGTCGAGCCGATGATCGTTACAATCGTTCGACGAGCGACGGTGGCTCTCTAACCCCGCGAGCACGGGACTCTTTTTATGCAGGCATCTCTTCGTATGCGTAAAACACATTGGACCCCGCGCGTACGCTGCCCATTCCGCGTTCAGAGGACGAGGTAGGCAGCGGCCGCGCGAAACACGCGGACAGAGTCGGAGAAGCGAGCGATAACACGCGGGATGGGGTAGTACTACCGTTGGGGATGCGAGTGCGACATGTGGGGATGATAGGCAGCGTGATGGGGTGGCAAAGGCGAGGGGCAGGACTGCTGATAGGGGCCAGCGGCCAGCATGGGCCCGGGACTGGAACACGGTACCAGGTGCGAGCTCGGCGAGGCCGCGTGTGCATGCGCAATCAGGTGCGCGTGCTGCGCGTGAGAGGGTGGCCCGTGCTGCGAACCCGGCGGCAGTGACTGCGGTTGCGGATGGCCTGGAGGCCCTCCGGCCGGTCCACCCCCGGGATATCCGCCGTGCAGCGAACCACCGTGCGGCGAGCCATACACCAGTTGCCTTACTTTCTGCTCGTCGTCGGCTATGTTGTAGGTCAGTTCGGTCTCCTCGAAGCCGGTCGCGGACATCCTCTGGTCGCCGGACGATCCCGAGGTGGGTGGGTCCGGGCTGTTCAAGCAGGTTTGGATCAACGCCTTGCCAGCCTCGCTCGTTATCATCGGCTGCAGCTTCCGTGTCGCGAACGTGTACACATGCCCGGTCTCGCTGGCTACCAGCAGCATCACCTGTGTACCTGTCAGCGTCGACAGCTCGTACGCCTGCAACCAGATGTAACGATTAATTAGGAATGTCCTGAAGGAACTTCTCTCGACCATTCCCTCTCAATATGTTTCTCAGTGCTTCTTCTCTACTTTGCTCTTCTTTTGTTTCGCGTCGGAGGAACAGTTGCTTTCTATCGGGAGTATTCGTAGGTGTAGAATGGAAAATAATAGGACTTGTGACTTACAGGAGTCGGTGAGGAAATGGTCTTCTTTCTTTAATGGATAAGCTGTTTCCTAGGAACTTCAGCGACACAGCACTTGTATTTTCACTCAAGAATCGTCCGTTTAGGTTCGACAGACAGTGAACCGGAAGTTTGAAGGATTTGAAACGTCTTTGCACTAACGGTGCGCCTTTTATGAGAACGGCAAGACGTGAAACGCAAATCCAAGATCATTGAGGAATGAATATAATTATTTGCTACGGAACTCTTAAACGTTCGATGCGTGCAACATTTACTATATTGAGATCTTTATGGAGCGCAGTTATGCAAATGATTGCCGCCTGCGCAAGCATTAACGCACGTTTTTTTTTACAAATAACTAATTAGAAACGAGCACACCCGATGAAAAAAGCTATTCCATGAACTGCATCCATATATTCGTGGGATCGTATACCATTTAACGATACAATAATTACCAAGGTTTTGTTCAAACGCTTAAGAGCGTGGCGCGGTCTAGAGTCCGTTCTCTTCTCTCAAATAAAAACCAAATAGAAACGCTGCTAAAAAGATATATTGTATACTTAAGATGAATTTAAATTGTAAAAATTCAATCAGCTAACAAGGAACGTACCGCTCGAGGGGGAACAACGCAACCATGGAATGAAGACGAATAAACATAGTGGAAGCGTTATGAAATCTTTGTCTTTGGCTTAGAACGCCGTTGCATATCTATTGACAAAGAAAGTATTCTGCGATAGAGCGTGCAGAGTGAAACGGAGTTAGAAAAAAGTCATTAGCAAATAAGATTATTAAGTCTAAGCAAATGAGTGTGATTTTTTTTCTTTAGTCGAATGATGCCGTAAACTATGTGCACTTTTATACGTGTGATTTTTACATATAAAGTACAGGAAATGGACGCACGATAATGTTTCATATATAATTTTAATAAAACTTATCGGTTGTTATTTTATATCCTGCAGGACTTGAGATCTTGTTCTGCTACTAAATCTTTCTTTTTAATACAATTGATATATCGGAGGGGGATTCTACTTGCATAGAAATAGTTTGACTAAACGTTTTTAACGAAATGTAATTCTTTCAATAAAACTTATGTCTCCGGCTCGCCGTTTATGTTTAAACCTTTTCTTATATAACCATTGCTGTTTATTCTGCCTCAACTTTTCGACTTTCTAACAACGTTGTACAGCAATTCTGTCAGTTTCGTGTCAAAACATAGCTAATTATAGAGGGCCGTCTTTTGGAAAGGGGAACAATCTATCTTTGGTCCTCTATATTCGTATGAAAGATGCAATTTGCCTTAGGTTCTTCTACGGATTTAGATACGGCGGCGCGTGGATCAAATAAACAACTATAACGTGATTAAACTGTTGTTACAATGAAGAAATTGTACTAAAAAAAAGAACTTTCAATTATTTTTATTAGTCGCAGAATTATTTTTAAAAAAGGCGTTATACTATTTAATTCCTGAGAAATACTTTCCTTGTTGCAATGGAATAGCAATAATTTAATACAAAATAAAAATGGATAAGCGCTACTTCGCTAAAATTAAGTTCTATGGAATGATATTTAAAAGCGACTTCTACGGCATTCCGTAGTAAATAGAACACCTGAAATGCAAAATACAATATTAATGGTAATTACACCCTAGGTCGTTGTTCGCAAAGCAATTCCGGTGAGAAAAATTGTAGCATAAAAATGAATCAAAAGCCCGCACCATCTTAATGCGAAATATGATCGCAGATGATCGTAATTTTAAACGTACATTCACCGATCATTTATAAAGGGCGGTGAAGTGAATTAAAAAAGTCGTCCGGAGCATTTCTGTCGGAAAATGCACGAAAGCACAATTGTCACTTATAAATCGCGGGATCGGAAAAATCATCGGGTGCAAGTAGTCTATTGCGCACGTTCTGCGCGGCGGTCGCACGACGATAATACACGCCTCTCTTCATTCTTACATGTCACATTTAAAAACTGACTTCTCATTCGCTACTTGCCGCAGACAATTTCTGAGCTGAATTTTTTCTGAAACCCGAAATCACTTTCAACACCTTGCCCCTCGCCAGACACTGTACAATCGTATCGAATATCGATCGGCATGATCGATGATAAACAGCGGACAGAGCCAACACTTATTTGGTTTAAGGAAATTATACAGGCTTCGCCCGCAATACGAACCTTCTTCATAATTCCGGTTTTCCTCTTGGAGAAGGTGGTGTACCTTCTAAGCTTATTGTCGATGTACTCCATTTTAATCTTGACCCGACCCTTGGTCTTCTTACCGTTCGAGGGGGGTGACTTTTTCGGTTGGCCTAAACTCGTGAACGACTCCTCGAGATTGTCGGGGACACAGTCCGCGGACATCGACATGCCTTGCTGTTGCGAAAGAGCCTGGCGCGCATTGCTGTCATCGTAACAGACATCCGAAGTGGTCCTCTTAATGCCTCTTTGAACGGATCCCACACCGGCATTCGGTGCGGCCGCCGCGGCCATCATGGTGGCGCCACCGCGGTTTATTTGAGAAGCTGTAAGCTGGGAGGTGGACGGTCGGCCGTACATTTCCGAACCAGCGTCGCTGCCTATCATCCCCATGCTGTAGCCAAGACTTGCGTACCGACTATCTCTTCCGCCGCTAGGGTTGTCCATTACGGACCCGCGCACATTTATTCCCTTTCCCTCGGCCCTTCTCCGCCACGGAATCGCGAAAACTCGGCGCAATGTCTCCCACGTGATCAACCATCTAGAGGAACACGGGACAACAACGCGCACTGCACGAGCGCTCCCCGCGAACTGACTGCGCGCAGTGTATCGTAACTTGACCTACGTGCTCTGCACGGTGCCTCTCTACGTTCCTGCGCAGCCGCTACCCCCACCGCGTGTCACATACGCGGTAAAAAAGTAGTCCACTCAATCGAGCCAGACTTTCCTGATGGAAGATCTTTAAAAATTGTTTCGTGAAAAAATAGAGGATGTTCCAAAGGTACATAATCGGCCGACAGGTACTTCTTGTGCGCTTTCAATATTCCGAAATTTGTCGCAGAAAGATCGGGCGGAGTGCTACAAGAATCAGAGAGAGGGCGTCCCCGGCTGCCATATTTAGAAGTAGACGTTACCATATTAGGGAAAGTTTCCCAAATATGGTGAACAGAGGTGGTCCTTCCTTTTGAAATGATCACTCGGCGCGCCGCGACAAAACACCAATCCAACTGACAGTAGCGCTTCCTGCACGCCTCTCCTCCCCCCTTCTTTTGTCGGTATATCCTTCCTATTTCTACGTGCTTGCTAAAACATACGGCTGATAAGCGGCCCTCTTGTATTGGGCCACCATTTCTTGCCTCTGTTTGTTTAAATCGACGTACCCCTTTTTTTCATTTGCATTCTGACAGAGATGGTTGGTAATAATAGCGCGAAGTCTTCACGCACTTTCGGAGAACGCATTGTTTACGCTTGCGACGGTGGAATGACTCGATTGTTACTTTTCATACTTATGAACTTCTGTACAATATTGTAACATTTACACATGATCGAATCATGTTATTAATATTTATATCCGAATAGAACGCGTTAGTAATTAATGTAGGATAAATGTGTGAACTTTACAGAAATAAAGCAGGTTGAGACGGGATATATTAAAGTCTCGTGACATTCGCAACGCTATTGTTTTTTCTTTTTTATACAAACTTTCATAATCATTAATAATTTATACAGATCAAGTCTTACTATTAATTCGTATAAACATACCGTTTGTTCGACATACACATATATGTAAAAAAATGAAATATTTTATCCATAAAAACTTGTCCCAATTGCACTATAAAAACTTAAACGATTAATAAATAAATATTTTCGTAGTTCTAATGTACCGAAACGTATAGAAATCGTTCTTTGTAATCGTATCGTTCTTAACATAATTCACCTTACTTATTTTACAATTACAGTAACTCCATTGCTAATACTCTAAGCAGATATTAATGTTTTATATACAAAGCGAAATGTACATGTGTAATTCAAATGTAATTCATTCGCCTGATGCTATCGATTGTGCAGCAGAAACTAAAGTATCATGAACCTCACGAACATATGCGACCTGTGCTCTTACGGTCATTAAGAACTGAGGATAAGTTAAAGCTGGTCCTTCTTGAGCTCCAACAGTATCGGTGCGTGTAGGGATAACGGACACTGGTAGATACCTTAAAGAGCTAGAATTTTGTGACAAACACTCTATGGATGTCTTTAAGTGTAACTCTATTTGGTCGCAAATAGAATAAAATTCTTCCATGTTCTTATTAAACCGATGATCGGGCTGATCGATACCCTTGAGGGATCCAACGTCTACCAAACTATTTTGATGCAATGTATGCGCAGCAGTTTTCAACGCTATGGCCAATGATTCTCTTAACGGACCGATCAATGATTTTACTTTGGAAATATTATCCAGCTTCTCTTGGGTTTGTTGTTGTTGTTGCTGCTGCTGCTGTTGAACCTGTGGTTGCGACGCTTGCTGCGAATTTTGAGGAAGCTGGGGATTTATGGGCTGCGTCATTTGCCCTACCCCAATTGCTCCTGGTTGCTGAATTGATGGGATGTTCATGGCGATCCTATAAGAATTCGGAAGAATTAATGGAAGAATTAACGGAAGAATTAACTTGCTTTCTATCCACATGTAATTTGCATAGATATTTAATTTATGGTTGGCTGCGTTTATAAATTATACTGTTTTGAACATTGTAAATTTTGATATGGTAAATATAACGTAAAGGTTAACCTAACCTAAAGATAACCTACTCTTCACGGTTAAGCGTATTAAGTTTTACCCTAAAAATAAACTAATCTTACATTTCAATTATTTCAGTAAAAAGATTCCTGCGTTATGTTTTTCATAATAAATTCCAAGATTTTCACCTGCACTGTTGCAAAGTATTCGAAGAATAAATAAAACTTTTTCCACCATTTGAATGTTTTGACAAAGAAATTGTTATGCTGCCGCATGAACTTGATTTTATACTTTGTAGATGCGAGCATGACTTGAATATGGTTTATGTGGCTTCCCATAGTGGAGGCGCCGAACGCGCCGAATATGAATTTCAAAATGTTCATCGAATAGGAAACGACTTTATTGTAAATTGTCAAAGATTATTAATTGTGAAACTCGAAATAATGCGTTGCCAAGGTATGAAACACTCATTAAGAACAAATTGAATACATTGAAAAACAAATTAAATAACTTTATCGATGTAATTATTAATTAGATTGGAGTTACCATTAGTTGTTAAACAATGAGAGTTTTGTAATACTGATAGTCTTCGTACCAGTTCAAATTTTATTATTTTTATTCTGGTCGCAATCAAAGAGTGTAGATGTAATATTGAATCTGTTATTAAAGTTTATTGATTTCTCATTCTCTTAATTTGTTTTCTTCAATTCTAATCAAGAGTTCAATAATTTATTAAATTGGAATATTAAGAAGTTAAATCACTTATAACGTGAGTCAACGAGCAAAATGGTTCAGCGCTCCACGGGCTCGGACCTACATTTGGAAGTCCTTTCTGGAAAACTGAAAAACACGCAACAAAATGTAACATGAGGCGACATTCCTTTACAGATCACTTATCGGATCATTCACTATTTTTGCGAAAACAGTAGCGCATGCACAGTAGCAAGAGTAACTAAAAATTTCTCTAGCTAGTAAACTTTACGCGATGGCGTTTGGATGAATTTTAGAACTCTTCCATGGAACACTCACGATTTTCTCATACTTATTTCTCCTCTATGTCGCTCGAAATAATGCATCGCACCGGTCGTTGCTCAGAATTTGAATTTCCAGTTTTGTTTACTGCGCTAAGTGCAGTCAAAGTGTTTCTTCAGTTACCATTATATAGCTATTAAAATGCATATAAAGTCCATGGTGTTAGAAGGATTTAAATCATATGGGAAGAGAATCGAAATAAACGGTTTCGATAAAGAGTTCAACGCGATCACAGGTTTTAATGGTAGCGGGAAATCAAACGTTCTCGATGCAATATGCTTTGTTTTGGGCATTACAAACCTTGGACAGGTATAACAGTATCTTCTGTATTGTCTGATTACTCAAACTTTTTTATCGTAACCTTAACACGTATATGAGCAAATATTTCCTCGATAAAAAATCAACATGATAAATCGTTAGGTCTTCAGAAACAGAACATTTTGATCGATACCCCATATTACATATCAATTCAAGTATTAATTTTTCATGTATCAAGTTTTGAGATTGACCAAATGCTTTGCGACAGGTACGTGCAGCGTCATTACAAGATTTAGTTTACAAATCTGGCCAGGCAGGTGTAAAAAAAGCTAGCGTCACTATAACGTTCGATAATAGAGACAGAAACTTGTCGCCAATGGGGTACGAACACCACGAGGAGATAACAGTTACAAGGCAAGTGGTGATTGGTGGCAAAAATAAATATTTAATCAATGGATCCAACGTGCCAAATAATCGTGTTCAAGATATGTTTTGCTCCGTTCAATTGAATGTAAACAATCCGCATTTTCTAATAATGCAAGGAAGAATTACGAAAGTTTTAAATATGAAACCTGTGGAAATATTATCTATGATCGAAGAAGCAGCGGGAACTCGTATGTATGAAAATAAGAAAGAAGCTGCTTTAAAGACCATCGAGAAGAAGGATAGTAAATTGAAGGAAATAAATGCTGTAAGATATAATAAGACTGTTCTTTGCATTTCATTTATTTACAAATAGATTTATCAATATATTTCGTTTAAGGTTTTGAAAGAGGAGATAGGTCCACGGTTAGAAAAGCTTAGGGAAGAGAAGATGCAGTATGTTGAATTCCAACGGATTGAAAGGGAGCTGGAACATTGCAGAAGAATCTGCATCGCTTGGAGATACGTAACAGCTTTAAGAGAGAGTCAGAAGGCGGAGGAGCATGTACAAGCTGTTAAAGATAAGATCGAGAAGAAGATAAAAGGCATCAGTGCTGATGAGGAAGAGCTTAAAAGTATAGAGAAAGAATGCGATGAAGTAGCTAGAAGAAGAGATGCTGTACGTGTTTCGATCAAATAAGCATGTCATCCATGTCTTTTTGTATATTTTTCAATTGTATAATAATTTATAGGAAACGGGTGGTCAATTACAAGTCTTGGAGAGCGAAGCGAAGGAAGTCGAAAAAAAGCAATTCAAGTTAACAGCAGAAGTAAATAGCAATAAAGAAAGTATTAAAGCTGCTAAAAAAGCGGTGGAACAGTTGAAGGCTAATATATCTGACGACGAAAGTGCCTTTACATCTAAACAGAAGCAGTACGCTAAAGTTGAAGGGCTTTTCAAGTCTTTGAAAGAAATGGATGAACAGGATTGTAAAGCGGTACTAGCCGCGCAAGAGAAATATCAGAAAATTAGTTCCGGCTTATTGGAGAGTAAAGACGGCGAAAACGCGACATTGGAACAACAGTTAATAAGCGCGAAACAAATGGTGACCGAAGCGCAAACGCAACGCAAGCAATGCGAAATGACTTTGACTCATAACAGAGAGCTACTGAAGAAGAAACAGTCGGATCTGAAACATACCGGCGACGAATACAAGAAATACACAAAGGATCTCGAGATCAAGGAGAAGGAAGCGAAAAATTTGGAGAACGAGTTGAGGAAGATGAATTACGAGGATGGGTCTATTGAACAGCTTAAAGGGCAAAGACTTACTTTGAGGAACGAGATATCGGCACTGGAAGAAGGAGTGGATCAGTTTGAATCTAGGTATCCCAAGATTAGGTTCGAATATCAGAAACCCGATCCCAATTTTAACCATAATTCTGTGAAGGGAGTTGTATGTACATTAATCACGGTGAAAGATAAAAGAGCTGCCTACGCTCTGGACATTGCTGCTGGTGGGAAGGTAGTTGCCGATTTTTTCAAAGGATTCCTAATTAAGTGTTTTCAATATCTTGACCTTTACATGTGATTACTCAACATTTCAGTTGTACAATGTAATAGTAGATACAGAGACTACAAGTAAAAATATTCTGCAACGTGGTCAGTTACAGCAACGCGTAACTATTATTCCCTTGAATAAAATAAATGGAAGACCCATGGATAATCAATTAATTCGCTTGGCGCAGAAGATAGGTGGTGCGGAAAATGTGCAACCGGCACTGTCTCTCATAGATTATCCAGCAGAAACTAAATCGGCTATGGCATGGATTTTCGGGCAAATCTTTATTTGTAAAGACATCGAAACTGCCAAGAAAATAGCATTCCACGAGAATATAATGAGAAAGTGCGTTACTTTAGAAGGGGATGTTGTCGATCCTGCTGGTACATTGTCCGGTGGTGCTGCATTAAAAACTGGCTCGGTTCTATTAAAGTTGGAGGAATTTAAAAATATTCAAAACGAGTTAAATACCAAACGAAAAGCTCTCCAAAATATCGAGGCCACTTTAGCGAACATAAATCAGGTCGCCGAGAAATATACTTCGTTGAAACAAACGTACGATTTACGAAATTACGAAATCGGTATAGTAAAACAAAGGTTGGGACAAACGGAATATTATAAAGTGAAGGAAGAGGTATGTGCGATAAATATAATAAATAAATAAACAACACGTGCCAATTAACGTTATCGTTTTCAGATTGATTCTTTGGAGAAAAGTCTTGAAGAGCTAAAGCAAAAAATGACGACGGCGCAGGAAACTGAAAAGGATAGCTCTAAACGTGCACGGGAACTAGAACATCAGTTAAAGGATGCTACTAACATCCGTGAGAAACAATTGAAGGATGCCGAGGCTGAATTAGAAAAGTTAAAGAAGAAGGCTGAGAACAGTCGTAAAGAGTGGCAGAAGCGAGAACAGGAGGCAGAGACGCTCGAACTCGAGATAAAAGAGTTGGAGAAAGGTATCGAAGCTGGTAAAAAACAGTTAGCAACGTCCGAAGAAAAATTAAACGAGTTAGAAGAAAATGGGAAAAAGTTGGAGGAAGAATTGAACGAAGTAAAGGCTAACATGAAACGTCTACAGTCGAGTATAAGAGAACAGAAAGACATCATTAACGAGCAGAACGCTCATATGCAAAAGCTTATGATGCGAAAAGAAGACATTATTAAACAAAGTAAAGAAGCGGAATTGGATATTAAAAAATTAAATCACGAGATTAATTCAATTACAAACGTCGCTACGAACTGCAAAGAAAGGGTTTCCGATCTAATGAAGAAATACGAGTGGATCGAACAGGATATGATTTACTTTGGAAAAGAGGGTAATGTATATATTTCATGTTTAATCGTTGCATTCGCTTCGGACATTAGAGCGATTTTTGGTATATCTTTTATAGGTGGTATTTATGATTTTGACGTTAATAAGCCTGCCTTAATGGAAGAAAAAGTACAACAATTGCAATCGAGGCGTGAAAAACTAAGTCGAAGTATTAATACGCGTGCTATTAGTCTTTTTGATAAAGTGGAAGAGCAGTACAACGAAATGCTGAAGAGGAAGAGAATAGTTGAAAATGATAAGGCGAAAATATTAGAAACAATTAAACATTTAGATGAGAAGAAGAAAGAGACATTACTAAAGGCTTGGGAACAAGTACTGTCACTTCATATTTCAACCGAATGAGCTTAAATATTCAGAACATTAATCTCATATAATTTTCGTATATCAATTTTCAGGTAAATAAGGACTTTGGATCGATATTTAGTAGCTTACTGCCGGGAGCTAATGCAAAGTTGCAGCCTCCTGAGAATCAAACGGTGACCGATGGGTTAGAAGTAAAAATCGCATTTTCTGGCATTTGGAAAGAATCCTTGGGAGAACTGTCTGGCGGACAAAGGTCTCTGGTGGCCTTATCCTTAATCTTAGCCATGCTGCTATTTAAACCAGCCCCTCTTTATATTTTGGATGAAGTCGATGCTGCATTAGATCTTTCTCATACGGAGAATATTGGTATAATGTTAAAGAGACATTTCAAACAGTCACAATTTATTGTTGTATCATTAAAGGATGGAATGTTCAACAATGCTAATGTAATATTTACAACTAGGTTTGTTGACGGAATGTCAACAATATCTAGAAGTGAAAGAATGAGAAATAAGTAAATGTATTATACACTTTGGTTTACATAAATCTATTTGTATAAATAAATTAAGATTTTGTTTACTTACGACAAGCGACTGAACATTTCATAGACATATAAATATTTTCAAATAATCATCATGTATAATAATCGAATACTTGTTTCAATTAAATTTAGAGCGCGCATACAAAATGGGGCATGTATGTAGAACCGCTAGGATAACTTAGAGCAGTTCCAGTTACACGCTCCGCGCAGTACAATACACTCAATATTAAACAAAATCTATATGTTGGATTCTTTAAAGGGACACAGAAATTATTGTAAATAAAGATGTACTATACACTCTTTAACTTTGATACTTGTAAAGCATTTGTGATATAAACTTCATCTTCTGATACAATATATACTTACACCTGAAGTACATTCATCTTTTATATAATTAAAAAAAATTAAGGAATTTTTTTGTGTCAAGAATTTGTTCAATATTAATGTTTTTGTATTATATTCTATATAATACCAATCTTCTATGCCTTTAAATTGTATTTACCAAGCTTGTCCAGTTAACATCTTTAAAGAATGGATGTTGCTTTATTTCGGCTATCGTCATTCTTTCATTTGCTTCGTATTTTAGTATCTGTAAGTTTGCAAGATTTACAAGAAATTCTGTTTTTTATATTCATATACAAAGTATGGTATAAAAACTTACATTAAGAAGCAAAGATTTCGCATTCTCGGATACCTTATTAGGAATGCTAATTGCGGAATGTGGTTGAATTGTATACGGGTGGATTGTTTGAAATTTCTGAAAAATTCAAAATAATTATATTTATTTTGTGTCGCATTTTCGAAAAAGCGTGGTATTCATTTTTACATACATTGCCTACTACTAATTCGTACAATATAATGCCAAAGCTCCAGATGTCCGTAGCTGGAGTAAGCGGAATCATGGGTGAAAATGTACATAATTCGGGAGACGAGTACGGATGCTTGTATTTTAATAAATCTATATCGTGGCGAGGTATAACGTACGTCAATTGCACATGCCCGTTATCGTCAATTAATATATTATCAGGCTTCAAGTCGAGAACAATGACTTCTTGCTGATGCAATGCTTCTAGTGCTAAAAGTATCTCCGCAGCCCAAAGGCAAATCACATTTTCGGGTATCGTCCAAAGTTCTTGTTCAGTATCCGCGTCGCTGACCTTTGTCGATTCCATTATATCGTATTGCATCTGCATATCATCTGGTATGCAAAAATTATTCGTTTCTGCTTCGTTACAAGTTTCTACAGATCGATTTAATTCATTATTTCTCGTAATACTGTATTTTCTGTTGGTTTCTTTGCATTCTATTGCAAAGTGTGTGTTATCTGTCTTTAAACTAATAATCGAAGTACTCGTCGGTCCTTTCCCTCCAAAATCATGATGTTTGCAACTATTGCTTAAAGTCGAATAGTTCGAAGTCGCCACATTTCTTCCATTTATAATGTTTCTACTTATACCGTCAATTTCCAAAGATATATCATTAACATCCACGGAGGATTCGTTACGATATGGACTATTTTGACAATATAATAACGAAGTAGTATTGCTATGTACGAATCGGTCGGATTCGCATAATCGATTAGCAACAGAATTACTTTCCTGTAAGGTCGCATTAACCGACTGCAATAGCATCTGCGCCTTCTCCAATAATTGTGTCGTAGATACATCGCTATACTTTTCGTACGGTTCCTCTAATCTTATCGGATCCGTTTCCATTTGTACTGCAGCATTTGTACTTGTAGAATTCAAACTTTCCCTCAGCCTAGTGCTATGAATTTCATCTTTTACAGTGCTTGCCTTTGAAATATCATTGCCTTCAGTTGACCTCTCAGTAAAATTTCTTACAATTGCTTCATCGCAATCTCTACTACTATTAGAATTATAATGTAATGCTATATAGTCCCATAATCTTCCGCGGCTAAAATACAATCACATAATTATCCTATAATCCATATTATTCAATTGTGATGTTATACTCTTGAAACTTACCTCAGGTATTGCAAAATTAGAAATACGCTCGACTCCGTTTCAACGCATGCATGTAAGCGTACCATGTACGGTATTTGACCGCGTAACACGTAGTTACTTATACTTTCTCTACTCGAAGATAATTTTTCTATCGCCTGAAATCAGTAAGAGCATTTTTATTTAAGATTCCTCTAAGTAATTTTGTTTTATACACGATAAACTATTCAATTATAAAATCTTTCATACTTTTACAACATTGAGGCAGTTTTGGCGAATGTCCTTTACAAGCATCACCGATTTGACAATTTTCAAAACTTTATAATATTGAAGCTCCGATATCGGTTTATTCAATAGCGAGATATTGCAATTTAAGTATCTGTTATAAAGTTTCTCAGCGCGTTGTAAGTACTTTGATATCTTTTCTTTAATTATATCTGCCCTTGATATATTCGAATCGGACTCCACGCCAGTACGCAAACTGGAGATTCCCATTTTGTACTGGGTAAAAGCTTCTTCATATTCGGTAAGATCCTCATGTTTAAACGCTGCGCTCATATGCCCAGCTGCAACTAAAATATATTGCGAGGAATCTGGCCATGTCTGCGGCAGATCAGAGCCGTCGTGCATGGCTAAGGGAGAATTTAAGCCTTCGATAAGAGTATCTGTTGCTTGTACAATTGTAGAATTCTCTATATTCCGAACATTGTAGTTTTTATCTTTATAGCAGTTATTATTCTTGTTACAAACTAACTGACTATCTTCCAGCTTAGAAGCAGCTTTCCCTGAATTGTCTTTTATATGTAAATCATTACACGTGTCTTTTGTCCTCGATATTTTCTCGCTTTCATCTTTGTCCTGTGGAGTTCTCTGCTGCGAGCTTTGTTCTTTACATTCAGATGCTTCACGAGACTGCTTCGTTTCATTTGTAGAATCAGATAAGCCTGCCGAAGACCTTTGAATACTTTTAGGTTGAAGAATACTTGGCGACAAGTCATTGTTAGGTAAAGAATTTATGTAACAAAGACGATCGTCCTCCGCTGACGTATCAGAGCTAAGAGACTGAGAACAATCGTTTAAACAATAATCTGCATGACTAGTTTCAAAGAACTTTATAAAAACATTACTGGAATATAAGTACGAGTGCCTTCCTATAAACTCTAAGAACTTCAGGGCGCATTCCCTTCTCTCTTCGATAACTTCCGTTTCGAATCGGCCAAAAAATTTTGGCTTTGGAAACGACGGAAAGCTTTCTTTAATTCGGGATTGCGTGTACAATATGCTTAACTCGGAATGTAATCTTTTAAAATCATTGTAACGCTTCCATACGGACACTTTGGAAATTTCTTCGTGAGAGCTTTTTAAAAATATCTGAAACAAAGAGAAATTTCTAAATCTGCAGATCATTCGGAATGGCTGTTTCCAATAGAAATAAATTGATATGTAAGCAGAAAGCATCGAAATTAATTTACCGATATTTTTTTTATTTCGCAATCTTTTTTTGCAATTCATTTTTACGATTATTAATAATAATATATCGTATTGACATATATTGTATATCATACCAGAGATGTGACTTTGTAAATAGTGAAGCCCTTCTTGTGCTGCGTCGTCTCTGGAATTACAAAACGCCTGACCCATTTGTCCCTAGTGGGTGCCATCGTTTCTACGATTAAACTGTAAAACGGGAAGTTCAATAAATTGATTGCTTTATCGCTTTGACTTGTGTATTTGCTTCTGTCATCATACTTTCATTGATCTGACTTTTTTCTTCGTTTACGAGGCATATATATCGCAATCTGCTAAACTGTCAATTAATGTTCCTCTTATGCGCTCGCATTTATTGATGGAAGATATCATCGTAACTATACGATTATTTACGCATGTCACTTTACGAATTTCTATAAAAATTCGTAAACAACTCGTTTATCTTATTAAGTCATGGTGGGCGAACGTCCAGTTTGCCGATTGTCCTTCTGCGATCGTTTTCGGTAACACACTTGTCCAAATGTCGCGATGCAATGATTTTATTCAAAGAAAATAGTATTATGTTTTTATTATACTATTTTTTTATATTATAATTAGTTATGTTATACTATTATGTTTTGTGTCAATGTTGCACTGTTTCACCGTGAGAAGAATGGAGACCGATTAACTCCCCTAACTTAGCGTATCGCCACCTGAATAGTACTGCGCGTGCGATAGCATGTCATGTCTCATGAATTTAACAATAGCAGACGTGGATATGGATTGGCGCGTACTGTTCGTGACAGCCTTTTAAAACCTTCCCTTCGCCGGTCTATCATTTACTTATCTTCGTTGGTATTTTTAGAAGTATTTAAAATTGTTTTCTTTAGGTGAATTTATGTGCAAATATGTACGCGTCACGAAGGATATTTTAATATCACAGTCTTGAAATGCATTTGAAGAGCTTGGATCCCAAAGTTGGGGCAAAAGATTGAATATTATCATATAGTCTGATATTTCTGTCTACTTTAAATTTTCTGTAAATTCTGTATCAATTTGAATTTAGTTCTTCCACAAACGAGGTATAGAATAGACCTATCATCCAATGTAAAGTTGTGTCACACGTCACACGAAAAAAGCACTATAGCGCTATTAGGGCGGTAGAAAGAGCTACTAAACATTGCCGCATTCAATAAAAACCGGTGGCCCTTTTTAGCATTCCAGTTCTGTGAACGAAAATCGACAGCCTACGCAAAAAATATGCAGATGTGCAAAACATATGAAATGTGCGTCGTTCAGGGTCGTTATTTCAGACATGTGATACGAAGTCCCGTAAGATGATGAATCTGTTCTATACCTCGTCTGTGGTCGAATATTCACATTTTGAGGACGACTTTCCCGAAACACTGACAGCAAATACGAGATGGCGCCACGTACACAATTTTGGAATAGATGTAAAATATGTTTTATATATGTAGATATTTGGAACAATAAAAGGAATGCGATATTTCGTATCTATTTCGAGAGATCGGACTATTTTAATCCAAATTATTATATATTCCCACTGGCTTATGTAGATATTCCTTCATTTCTGGAATAGGATACAGATAATAACAATATTTCACAAGCTTACATTATCATAAATATGCAAAATAGATTTCTCTTTAAATATGTTACTGTCGAATGAAACTTGATACGTATAATAAATTGTTTTAGGATTAATAATATATGAACATCATTTATTAAAAATCATTTAAATTACCATATTTTTTTAAACTATTAAAAAATGTGTAGCACAAATGTCTCATATTTATATTGAATGGAATAAACTCAATGAATAAATCACGTTTTAAATGGCGATGCTTCTTTTTTTTTAAGCGAATGTGTATAAAACATGTAAACATAATGCTCTACTTCTGTTGTTTAAATTTTCGCAGATAATTTAAGTAATGTAAAAGTTTTATTTTTTAACTACTTGGATAACATCCTCATCATGCATGACATGCTGTAATCCAACTCGTTGAGGCGAGTATTTGGTACTTGTACCCTGTAAAAAAGAAGTATTCCAGTCATGAAGATAGTACAACTATTAATTATAAACAAATCGATCATTACCCAAACAAGAGCGTATTTAAATTGTTGAGCAAGCGTGCGATGAATTGCATGACACACGTGTTCAACTGTAACACCCTTCCTTAATATTAAACCATCGTCAAAATCGGGTGGCTGCCCCGGCTTTTTTGTGTAAACTCTTATCAAGGATAAATATTCCCACAGCGTTTCAAGGAGGAAGTCCAAATTTAATTTCATATTACAACTGTAAAATAATATTGAATTATTAAACGTGTAAACATTTCGTAAAAATTGAAAATAAGGACGCACAAAAATTTTACCTAACTACTACGCTGTTAGGTTGCCTGGCAATTCTGTCCACCTCTTCTATCGATATCTGATCTATTTTGTTATGTACATAGAGACAGGGCAAATACACTCTGTTTGCATTAATCACATCAATCAA
Organism: Holcopasites calliopsidis; assembly: GCA_023838395.1. Lineage (NCBI taxonomy): Eukaryota > Metazoa > Arthropoda > Insecta > Hymenoptera > Apidae > Holcopasites > Holcopasites calliopsidis. The sequence continues at coordinate 982,547 of JALHAQ010000025.1, forward strand.
TTCGTCTGCGCTACAATCCTCGCGAAACAGGACCTCTGCGTTGAAAATTTTATATTCATGCAAAATCATTTGAACTAATTTCTCGTCAACTTTTGTTAACGGACATGTCGAGTTAAACGCTAGTCCACCGCCCTTCTTTATTTTAAAATATATATTTGGCTTTCTCTTGTTAAGTCGGATGCCGACCGATTCTAATTCTTTTTCTAAAAGTTGCCTTTGTACATCTTGTTTGGTGGCATCCAACATCATAAGAACTAAGTCTGCTGTTCTAGCAACAGCTATCACTTGTCTGCCTCTTCCTTTACCCTTAAATATTGAGTTAAAAACAAAATTGGAATTATACAAATTGCTCAGAGCATTATAAATTATCTGTCATGGTATATCAATTAAAGCTTAATTGCTGTGCATACCTGTGCAGCACCTTCAATTATACCAGGGAGATCAAGAAGCTGAATATTTGCACCTTTATATTCAATAACACCGGGTATACAAGTCAGAGTAGTAAATTCGTACGATGCTGCTTCAGAGTCCGTGTGCGTTAGAGTACTTAACAAAGTAGACTTTCCTACAGAAGGAAATCCAATTAACGCTACTCTTGCATCTCCCGATTTTAATACATCGAAACCTTCTCCCCTTTCTGATTTCTTTGGAGGTTCCAAAAGTTGCGATCTATATTTTGCAAGTTTCGCTTTCAACAGTCCTAAGTGATATTCGGTGGCTGAAAATAATAAAACCCTTAGGATACATAATTGTTATATTATCATATAAAAAATAAAGTACATGTATATCATTTCACACAACGCGCAAAAGATATAAAAATGGACAGCAGTGATAAAAAAAGCATGAAGGAACGTATTAAAAATAGGAACAGATAAGATGTCAAAATTTAATTATTTTTTTATCTGAATTCTTCACAAGGAGGAAAGTATTTTTAATGCGATAAAATAAAAGCAATTTGTGACAGTGGTCATTTAAATTTTTTATATTTTACAATTCATTACATATGTTGCAAAACTATAAGCGAGGGTAGTAACGTTTTAGTACAAGGTTAGAAAATTCAATATAATCATAAATTATATACGAACCTTTGTTTTTTTGCGTTCGCGCAATTTCCTTTTCAATTTCAGATATTTTTTCTAGTATACCCATTTTGTACCTAAGAAGCGTACAACAAATTTACATTTATAAAAATGATACACACCGTTTCGTCCGGTGTGTATGTGTGTGTGTGTGACAATATGCAATATATTTAAAGATATTTACCATAAACGGTATATTATAATGAAAGAAATTCTCACTACTGTTATTTTATTCCACCACCTAACGGTGTTATATTTAAGCAACAAACTGCGAGAAGCAAATCTCGCCTTGCAAATAGTTCATGGTGGTACTGCTTCAATAACGCGTGGTGGTTTTACCATTTCTCTTGGTTAGCTTTTGTGGTCTGAAGCGTACAGGTTAAACCAAATTTTTTATACAAAACTGGTGTAGAAATTGTTAACCATGTACGACGATTACAACGAGGTAAATATACTTAAAAAATATTCGATTAGAAATACTATCATGATAATAAAATACGTGTGTACATAATTTTTCAGTATGATGCCTACGATGATTACGGACCGCCAGACGTTCACGGTGACCAGTATGACAGATCAGGTTATCGTCAGGTACCAGAAGTTGTACGAAACTTTCTCGTATTTTTACGAAACTGTATAAACGAGGGAATGATTTTTGAGATACAAAACCTTTACGAGACAACGTTTCCGAAAATTTCCGAACAGTTGTTCGATAAGTCCTCCTGGCCGGATGCACAAACGATTGCACATATAGTTGAAAACGATCCGGTATTTCTTACTCTATACAAAGAACTGTATTATCGTCATATTTACGCTCGAATGCAGGGGCCAACGTTAGAGCAGCGTTTTGGTTCGTTTTACAATTATTGTGATCTTTTTAATTACATTCTACGCCCGGATACTCCAGTTCAATTGGAGCTACCCGATCAATGGTTATGGGAACTTATTGATGAATTCGTTTATCAATTTCAATCATTCGCACAATATCGATCCAATTTATCAAATAAGACTCCTGAGGAAATTGAGAATTTAAACGCGCACTCTAAGATATGGGATGTGTTGTGCGTTTTAAACGTCCTACATTATCTGGTGGATAAATCTAAAATCAAGAGCCAGCTGGAGGTATACGCGAATGGCGGAGATCCAGACTCCGTTGCCGGCGTATTCGGCAGACATTCTTTATACAAAATGCTCGGATATTTCTCCCTCGTCGGATTGCTGCGTTTACATTCTCTTTTGGGAGACTATTATCAAGCTATCAAAGTATTAGAGAACGTTGAACTCTATAAAAAGAGTGCGTACTCCCATGTTCCTGGTTGTCAAATATCAACAGCATATTACGTTGGCTTTGCCTATATGATGATGCGCAGATACGCAGATGCGATTAGAACATTCTCTGGTATCCTGTTGTACATTCAAAGAACGAAGCAATTATTTGCAACAAGAAGTTACCAAAACGATCAGATTAATAAGCAAACGGAGCAGATGTATCATTTGCTAGCAATCTGCCTCGTTCTTCACCCGCAATGTATAGATGAAGGATTGCAACAGGCGTTACGCGATAAGAATTATCATGAGAAAATGTATAAAATGCAATACGGAGATCTCAGTGAATTTGAGTCATGCTTCCTGTTCGCGTGCCCAAAATTCTTGTCTCTTACGCCGCCAAATCCTGACAATCCGAACGAGGACTACGTTCGAGAAGCGATCAAGCACCAAACCCAAGTATTTATGGATGAAGTTATTCAGCAGAAAATGTTACCGACGATTCGTTCGTATTTAAAATTGTACACCACATTGCCGTTAAGCAAGCTGGCTACATTTATGTGCAGCAATACTAATCCCGATGAAAGCTGGGATTTGGATAAAGAGGTCAGTGCACTAACTATTCATTTATTGTGCTTCAAGCATAAAATGAAGAACATCGTTTGGACAAAAGGTACATCGGGATTGGATGGAAAATTTCAGTCTGGTTCGGAGGTAATTTCTCATTTAATACACTATAAATCATTTTACCTAAGGAACCAAGTATATAACGATTTATTCGTATATGTTTCAGCTGGACTTTTACATCGATCACGACATGATTCATATCGCGGACACAAAGGTGGCACACCGTTACGGTGACTTCTTCATTCGGAAAATATTAAAGTTCGGAGAATTAAATCGCAAGTTGCATCACATAAAGATTTAAGTATCGCATTTGCTAAATCGTATTTGCTACGGAAATAAAAGAAACCTTGATGTACAATAAATACATACTTTTATTTATATAATCGTGCGATTCAAGACATTTATAATCAGTCATTACAATAGACAATTCAAAGGCACTACATATATAATACAATTTTACATTGTTTCTGTACAATGCCGCGTTTTTAGAAAGAAAAAATCGGTATAACACCAAATATCTTTACTATAAAAATAACAAGAGCTCTCAGTAGATCGTGATATGTAAAATATTCAAGTATATTTGTTTAAAATACTAAGGGCTGATACGAATCGTGTATCATGAATTGTATTTAAAGAGCGAGATCAAAAGAGAAACATAATTTAGTAAATACCAGTCACTTTGAAGATGCATTGCATGTATGTTTTTTACAAAATAATGTTTGCACTATGTTTTTCAACTTGTATAAAACATTCAGTATAAAAAAATTGTCTTTATACGACACTGCTATTGTCTTCATTACTATGCATGCTATTATCGACTTTATCATACATTATTTTGCATGCTGCTGTTAAAATGCTCGGTTTGAGCAATGCGGTTGGTGCTTTCAAATTATGAAGATAATGAAAGAACCGATTTCCTCTTTTACTATTTGTAGTCGCTCTTGTCTCTTCTGCCCTGCATATAGTTCTTACAGATGGGAGATAATCCGTAGCCAAAATGTGACGATCGAGCAATAACGATGTGGTTTGCGATAGCGCCAAAGTGACACCCTTATTTAATTGTTTTTTCAACATGATGCTACTTTGGGATTGCACTCCATCATTCTCGCTTAACTGATCCTTGCACATAACTTTGCTACCTATCCATCCGGCAATCTCTAGGGAGATATTGCTTGAGGCAGTGTACGGAGTAGTATTTTCAACTAAAGATAAATTCGGTAGCGTCTTTACATGCCATAAATTTAACGCGGAATCTTCTACATTAACTAAACTCGATAGTAGAGCTATATTATCTAGTTTACTCGCTATATCGATCATTATATTTTTATTATCACATGATACTTCGTTGTCGTTAGGTTTCTGTTTCTTTCGTTTTCTACCTACTTTTATTGCTGGCTTGTACAAATAATACCGCATATTTTGCCAGAATGAGTTTTGGAAATTTATGGAGTGTTCCGACATTCGCGGTGGTCCAGATAATAATAAATATTGCAATTGTAATATAGCTTTTCGCAAATCACCACTTTGCAAAAGTTCCTGTTAAAAAGAAGTTCCATCATTAGTACATTGTTAATATCAATCGCATAGTGTTGGCTATATTCATCGTTTTCATTTTATTATTACGTACCGTTATGTAATTAGGAGGCAATCTATAACCAGTTTCGGCTAATGTAATTAACTCTAATAACGCAGAAACTCGATTACCAACAGCATCTTGGAAATAAATTCTGTTTTGCTGTGGTGCCATTCTGTTCAGATGAGGACAAACGTCTCTACACGTCATAACAATTGGCCGTTTTGTGTTTGACGCTAATTGATACGTAGCTGAAACAAAACCTTCATCCTCCTCAAATACAATATCAACATCCTCGATAAGAATGAGAGAATTTTGTGGTATTTTCTTTGGCATAATTTCATCCAACGCTGCCGACTTCTCATCCTTTCTAATTCGATGCGACTTGGTCGCTTCTTCTAACTCTTTCAAAATTTTCTTCCCAGTTCTCCTAGATGAAGCATTCACTTCTAAAACGCTAAAAGCAAGATTTTCTTTATATAAATACTACAAAATACTGAATATCTCCATTGATTATATATAAATTATTAACACTAACGTATAACCGAATTCTTCTGCTACTGCGTAGACGCTGGCAGTTTTACCGCATCCATGTGGTCCCAATAGCACGGCTACTTGATTATTCTCAATAATCTTCGAATGATTACTGTCGGATGAATAAAATTCATCTCCGCTGCTAACATCCTCGTTTGTAAACGTTGCTCTCCATCCGTTCAGCCATTCTCTTAATTTTGCAGCTGCTTCCTCGTTCCCAACGATTTCTTCAGTACTCTTCGGTCTGTACTTAAAGGTCCAGCTACAGCATTTAAGTTGCTCGTCTTTGCTTTTGCGTTTTGTTAATTCTTTTTCTTCTAATTGTTTATTTCTTCTACCTCTCCCTTTCGGAGATTCTGTTTTCTTCGACTGCTCTTTAGCAATAAGTGTAATAACGTTCCACATTTGTTTTACATTCGAACAACGCTTCTCTATATCCGTTAAAACGTCTTGGATTTTTGGTTTACTCATTTTTTCCAGCGGTTTCATCTTCGTTTCGGAAGGATCCATCAAATATTTAAAATGGATATTGTTTAAAATTGGAACATACTTATTACAAAATTCTTTCGGAATGTTGAATATGTTACTTTCGTTGCAAACTGTATCGTTTAATTGTGTAACATGGCTAATAAGAGGAAATGCTAATATGCCGCTAACGTGTGGTTTTCGGCTCTTACTTTTAGTATCATTATTCTCCGTCACATCCGGCTGTAGAAATAATCGTCGAGCAGCTAGGACATCCGGATCGGGCTTTCTTCGTTTTGTGAACAAAGGAGCCAATTTCTCAGTTGTCTTTCTTTTCGAATTGTTGCAATCGAAAATTATAGAAATTTCATCATTTGTTTGATTCTCTGTAGTATTTCGTAAATTGTTATTATTATTGCTGTTTAATGTTTTCTCTCGTACAGAAACCGATTTCTGTTTATCATTTTTTGTTAATCCTTGCTTCTTTGTCGATTTGTTTTCAGAATCACAATCGTTTTCTATCGTTGCCATATCTTCCACGTTTCCTGTTTCTTCCTTTCTCTTCAATCTTAATTTCGTGCGCTCACTCGTTTGCCTCAACGACCCTTTTTTGGCTTTATTCTTCGTTGGCAAACTCTCCGAATTTGTCCCGTTAGGTATTGTAGGTTCTTTGGAATTCCGTGCGCGTGATTTAACTTTACTTGTCGCCGAGAACAATTCTTCATCACTGCTTTCACCTATTTTGAAAACGAATGACCGATGAGATAATTGTATAATACGCATAGTACTCGATAATTAATCAAAATAAAAAGATCAGCGATCAAAGTGTACAAAATTCATTGCCATCAACCAAAATATTAGAGTTTGGGAGACTCACGTGATTGTCTTCATCATGCAGGTTTCTCTAATGTTTGTTAGGTAACAAATTATTATCATTTTTTTTTTACTAAATTACCTAGCGAATTTGCATTTCCATTTTCAGCTTGAAGTTGGATTCGCATTGGCCATCTACGTTTGTTCAGCTGCACCGCATCCTGTAGCTTGTTTTTATTATTCGACATATTAATATTCTCAGATTCTATAATACAAATGTCGTCCACTCGAGACAATTCCACCTGCGACTTCTTGCCTTTTTTACTTGCACGTATTCTGTTATTCGAGTTTGATCTAAGTAATGTATGCTTGACATTATTTTCCATCACATGGATGTCAGCTTTCACTACAATAGTGGACAGATTGGTCATATTGGTATTCGCTAAATCCACTGGAGCTTTGCTATTAGATATAAAACAAAATAACAAATAATAATGCGATATTACAAACACAAAGTACAAGAAATTATTTTATTTTTACCTGAAATAATTTAATAAACTTCCAGGCGGTTGCTTTTGTGTTAAAACCTGAGCTGCGTTCACAGAATTATCTTTCCTTTCCTCCCCTTTAAAAAGCTTTATACGGTTCTGTATGGTTTTCTCTATTATTTCACTTTCTTCCATCTCTGCTAGTTTTCTTTTAGAGTATCCCTTCTTTTCAGCTAGAGTTATTAATTTTTCTTTGGAGCGTTTCAATTTCTCTTTATATTCATCCGATTTTTGATCGCTTACTTCTTCGCTCTGAGAAAGGAGCTTCGTCAGCGAACCGTTCTGACTTGGTTTACTACGATTCATTAAAATTTGGAAAGCATTCGATCCGTCTTGACTAATTTCAAGTCCATCATTGAAATTAACGTCGGCGTCACTTTTAACATCATTCTTTGCTTTACCATTTAATTCATTTTTATCCTTTTTAATCTTACTTGAAGATGCTTTCGTATTATCGTTCTTTCTTTGCCTTCGTTTCTTGGCACCGATATCGTTCTCTTCCAAATCTGAAGAATTTAAACGTTGATTCGACGATTTGTCGCAGTTCGTCGATGACAATAATTTTGCCAAGGGTCTTTTGGGTGTATCATGCTGATCCTTATCTATATTATTTACCTTAGCAAATGGACTGGGGGTTTTATCGATCATATCGCTGCTGCTTTCCAGAATATTACATACTCTTTCCTTTGCGTTTGTTCGTGATATTTTGATTTTTACGCGATTACGCTTTCCTTTCGTACCGTTTTTCGATTCTGTTTCTTTTTTCGTCTCATCGTTGGAATGCACCGGTGTGCCATTATTCGATTTCACGGTGTCTTCAAAGTACTGTGCAATATTTTTCATCCTTCATAACTAAACGAGAAAGACGATTGTTATACAAACAATAACCAATAAGAAAAAATTAATCGGAAATTTGTTCTATATCCATAAGTAATGCAGGATTTTGGCGCCACGACACATGTGTATAGCATAGTAAATAGTGGAGCTACGTTCGAAGACTATCGATACTTTATTTTAACCATCGATTACGTGTTAGATGCTGAGAATCGCACTATCGATTAGAGATGGCACCACATACACGATTTCGGTAAATGTATAATGCCCTAATCCAGAAGGGATTTTATAAACGCTCTGCTGACACAGAACACGAGGTTGCGCCACGTACACGATTTCGGCAAATGTTTAGTATCGTAAACCAGAAGGCATTTTGCAAGCGCTGCGCCTACACACGCCATGAGATGGCGCCACGTACACGATTTTGGAATAATTTCATTGCGTATGCGTATGCCTCACTTCCTAAATGTATTTTCATCACTATCGATAACTATCGATATTTCTCCACCTCTATAACGCAAGGATCGATTTAATTCTAACATTGCCGCCATTTCCTTCGGGGTTACAAAGTTAGTAGTGACGCTTCATTTAACAATAATTATTACACTTATTATACAATAATTAGTTAATTAGAGTCTACAGTCTACTGTAATGTACAATTCCGTAGCTCCGGTTAATTAACAAAACGTTGCAACTTTTTTAAATTACTTTAATAATTGTTGGGACTTTATTGCATTTTATTGGTCATGTACTCCGATTTGGCGAAAATTAAAGAACGCGTGCATTCTATTAGAAGCTTCGTCCGATTAATATGCGTTTACTCCTTTGCTTTACTGGGTATCCATTTTGTTTTCCCTCCAATATAACTGCTGTAGTGTGATTTCTTGAAATTCACTTTTCCTCTGTTATAGGTCTGGTACAGGATGATTGATATTATGTGGCACATTGAGATCGAAGTAATAACACAGAATCATAATACATACTTGTGATAATACAGCCGTGTATAACTGCATTAGCTAACAGAGAAAGTTGATGGATAATTGGTAACAGACAATTTATTGCAAGAAAGGTTAACCTATAGGGTTATGTATACAATTTTATTGTTTATAAATATTGTTTGCTTTTTATTGGACTTTGCTGATGGGCGATACATCGTTGATATCTATTTTGCGAATAATAATGTACAAATTGAACAATATGATTGAGACACAGATTGTTAATAATAATTCAAAGATTGTTAACCGTTTGAGTCCCAAGCAGCGCGATCACGCTCTTCAGATTTTGTGTCGAAAAGTCCCAGTACATTCCGAGCGCTACGGACAACTGACGGTGCAGTCACCGACTGTCGAAGTCGCGCGCTTAACTTTGCTGACGCACGTAAATACTGGACAACGATAGCTTTCCTCGGGCGGCCAAAAAAAACCAAGATTAATTTTTTACTTACTTTTAGCATTGTTTCGTATTTTGAACCAACATTTTGAATCACACAATTATTAGAAAGTAAAAGCACTTATAGAACAACGCGTCTGATCACTTACTCGACATAAAATTAAACAAGCGCTATCGCGCCGCTTGGGATTCTTCGGCATAAAATTAAGCAAGCGCTATCGCGCCGCTTGGGCTTTTTCGCAATCGATCATGGCAAGCGCTATTGCGTTCTTCGCGCTTTTTCGATCGTGTTTTTCTAAAAGCCTCTGGGCCTCAAACGGTTAAACAGGATACTAAACATAAGAAATTGAAACCCGTTCATGTTCCCCGGCATTTCGATCGAGCTCTGTGTCGCAGCTTCCCTATTATTTTCTTCGATACCTTAATTACCTCTGTGTCCTGGTCACAGGTGCAGTCAAGTCATATTTTCGCCACGTACTCGCGTAGTTTCGACCTTGCCCTTGATGCATACATAGTTTCCGAGTTTTGATTACTGTAAGCAGCATTGCGAGAATTTGTACGAACACGGCATTGTTTATTGACGATAGGGACATGAATATGTTTTAAACTCTGACAACGAACACTCACGGCACAGTTTTGATAAGTATGTATATCGCGCTACTTTCAGCCTTCTGATACAAGAATATGAAATTGCAGGTTTTTAAAGGATTCATAAATATTCACTAGTATTTGAATCTCAATAATAATGTCTTTTGTACTTTGATAGAACAAAATCAGTATTTCCTTAATAGACGAGAAGAAAAGCTAAGATGCAAAAGAATATAACGAAATCTCTGTTAATTTTCTCTATAATTTTCTCAATGCTGCATCAGTCAACAACGTAAGCACCCTTATAGTCTATTGATCTCTTTTTTTTTTTGTTAATAACCCTTCGTTTTCATCACCCAGAATTAATTGTAAGAACAAATTAGTAACCAACGTCGTTCATTTTATTTTCCAGCGGCTTCGATTCCTCCGCATTCGGACAATGATCCAGAAATAATTGTAAGAACAAATTAGTAACCAATTTCGCTCTTTTTATTTTCCAGTAGCTTCCAGTTCCTCCATGGTTCTGGTGGTTAGAAAATTTTGGCGATCGCGCGCAATGCGATCGGTAGAGTCAGTGGTTGATCCGTTCAAGTTCTTTTGCATTGCTTTAAGAGTGCAACCGCTCTGAATAAAGTTAGATTTAGTAATGATACGCGATATTAGAGTCGGTGAGTGCGTCGATCACAAGCTGTGATCGAGCGATCATCGGGCAATGCGGTACAATCCTACAACGTAAGTATCTTCATGGTTTATTAACACTTTTTTTTTTAAGTGGTCTTGAATTTTTATTACCAGGCTTCAATTGCGATAACGAGTTACAAATCAGGTCCCTTTTAATATGTTACAGCAGTGTCTCTGATGACGTCCCGCAGCATCCCTGGTGGCTTCCCGGAGCATCCCCGATTACTTCTCGGATCATCCCTGCTGACATCCAACAGTATCATCGCATGGGTGGAGTAAGTACCCCAAGATTGGGCTTTTAAAGTTCCTCCGGTCACTCAATCATGTCGCAGGACGAAAGGTCCGAAACGGCACGGGTGACTGGTTGTATTACGTAGAATTTGTTATCAAGCACAGTGACCGTGGGTATATGCAAATATACTCATGAGTAGTAACATTTCATTGTTTTATATTAGATGAGGCTAGGTCTTCTTGTACTTCGCGATTTGTAATACCTTGGTAATATTAAATTCGGGATTTAGTATAAAAGAGTATTTATTCCTGATAGTTAACAGGAATCTCTTTCAATTGAAAAATATCTTTACCAAATATATTTTCACCATTTGAGTAGTTGATTGATGAAGTATGAAACAATTATTTAAATGTATAGTAATGATGAATATTAAATGAAATGATATAAATATTGAATTCAGTTTTCAGTGCTGAAGTCGGATACCCTCCGACTTCGTTCATATTGTAATATCTACACATATTATTATTGTTGTGGTAGCGACAATGAATATATCTTGTCCTCGATTTTTGATGCGTATCAGTTTCTTCTACTGCGTTTTGGAATTATCGAGCGACTGAATTTATTCGATATCCGTACCAGAGTCTTTAGCGTTTAAAGATATCGGTATCCCGTTTTTTCTTTTGACGTATAAATGGAACAAAGTGTACAAGAAGACAATTCGCGACGGGTAGTTTTCGAAGTCAAGGCAGCAATCTTAAAACCAAACTGGCGTTTTAGAAGAAATGCCTTGATGACGGGAACGCCCGAGGGTGTTTTAATTAATTTGTTTAATTTTAAATTTTGTCCAGTTTTCGATTCAATTTTTTCGAGACTTTCTCTTGTTAATAATTCTTGCATAACAGATTAACGTAGACTTCTTTGAAGAACTTTTTACAATAGAGTCATTGATTTGCTTTTTCAATAAATTGGAGTCAGTTTTCATTTCGATTAAAGTAAAGTAATACTGATCAAATGTTTAGCCCGTTAGAAAATGTATATGTAATCACTTTTTTAGCTGAAGATTTTCAGGTTTAACCCCTTCCGTGTTCACTGCCTTGATCCCATTCACGTGTCCAGGTGCTACTTAATTGGGAAAAAGGCGGTGGGCACGGTGACCCTAGTTTTTAAGCTAATCATGTTTTTTTGGCGGCTGGCAATGCGTTGGTGTATCGTGCACGACGTACATTGCGCATTGTGTATTTGGTTAGGCTGCGGATTTGCGTCGTTTCGTTTGAAATAGTCATTAGTAACTTCACTGTTATCTTCACGAATGCACCGCATTCGTATTCTTTGAACATCCAATTGTTGCACAAACTGTGCCATTCCTTACAAATAACTGCCCATTCCTTAGGAATAAATTGCTATTCATTAGAATTATATTGTCAATATCGCGGGTAGTTTATTAACTTTTTAAAACGTCGATCTGCCATGTTATCGCGAGAACGCAAAGATCCCAGGCATTGTCAGTCGATTTCAGTAAAATGGTACGTACCTTAGAGTGTGTTTGATGTATGCTCGCGCTCGGGTGTCGGTGGCGTCCCGGGACGTCCTCCCTAGTGTAGGCCCTTGCACCCGGGCGTTTGTGTGAGAACCGTGGAGCGTATGTTTTCTGGTGTGCGTGCTTTGCCATTTTTAAATATAGGGTGAGGCAGGATAGGTAACTTACCGTCTGGTGTGTGTGTTAAATATAAGTAGGTAGGGCCGGGCAGGTTGACACATTCTCTGATCGGGTAGGCCCACTTTCGCGTGTTCAACCTGTTTCAGGAAATCTGAGATTGAAAAGTCAAGTCTTAGCTGGGCGCGAGCGAAGAATGCGTTCGCCTCTGGCTTTGCTCGTTGACTCTTCGAGCTCCAGCCGCGGTCGCGGTCGCGTATAAGGCCACGAAACGAATTCGTATTCAGGCTCGAGACTGCTCGTGTGCACGAACAACGAATCCTGAATTTAATCGTTATTTTTGCGATTTTCTGCAATGGCATTTTTTACGATTATACTCGGTCGTGATTCGTCAACGGGTGTTCCATCTAGATCCGCGTTTCTACATTTTTATTTCACCTTTGTGAGTTTCCCTTGGTTTCCGAATAGAATCTCGAGCTTAGACTAAGTTTCAGCGGGCATCGCGCCCGAAGAAAAGAAGAGGCCAAGGGCCGAAGAGGCCCGGCAAACTGCCATTCAAGAGGGCAACTACTAATGGCTCGCCATTCTCAAAAAGAATGGAGAGTCATTCTCTGTTACTACTTTGTCACTGTGCTTGATTTAGCTGCATGCGTAGTATTTTCAGCCTGGTCCGTTGCGGCCCAATGACACCTGGGCAAAAATCGCGTTTTTATTAGAGTCGCGCGAATTTTAGAACGGGTTGAATTAGAGGTGCGAGAGATGAAACGCGGATTTTTAATTAGAATTGCGAGGTATTTGGTTTTCGCGTATTCTCAGAGTTGCGGCCAAGTTCGCGGATTTTTAGGTAGAGTTGCGATTGCTTGGATTCTTCGGTTTTGCAGTAGAGTTGCGAAACATACGAATATCGCGTTATTGTTAGGTAGAGTTGCGCATAAATCTCTTCACGGTTTTTCTTAGAGTTGCGATGAAATAGAAATCGCGTTTGATTTAGCGTTGCGACTCAAATATCGCGTTTGTTTTTGCAGTTTGGTCTTCTCAGACTTTAGCTTTGTATTAGCTTCTAGTTCTTGCGGCAACTGCATTTGCACATTCTTTATCAGATCTAATTTTTCCAGATAATAGTATAGTAGCTTCCAGTTAAAGCTGAATCGCTTTGTTAAAGTCACTCTAAGTGTTAGTGTTGCGAGACAATTGCATTGCGAGTTCCAGTTAGCGTTGCGCTTAACAAAGATCGCGTTTTTAATTAGAGTGGCGAATACAAATGCCCAATTGCTCTTATTTGGGAGCACGTTCCTGAGCCACGTGGACAGTGGCATATCATCGACAGCCAAGTACCACGGCTGCTCCCCCCTTAGAGTTGCGTTTTACTAAAAATAATTGGTGCATGGAGTATAGAGTCAGTATTTTATTACTATTGCGTCGCATCGCGAATTTGCTAATATTTCATCATTTCTTTATTATAGTTGAATCTGTTGAATTAGAGTTTCCTTTTGGTATTGATATTTGAAGCACCACTCGCGTTTAATTAGTGTTGAGAGAGATAATTTTCCACTCACGGTTTGAACGAGTAGACTTGTGGGTGGCCCTTCTGGCTATCTATATTCCTTTTTGTTTTAATCAGAGTTGCGAACTCGATTCCCCAATTGCTCCTACCTGGGAGCGTGTTCCTGAGCCAGCTTGATGATGGCATGTCATCGATAGCCAAGGACCATGGCTGCATCCCCATTAGAATTATGTTTTACTAAATAATTGGTGCATGGAGTATAGAGTCAGTATTTTATTAGTGTTGCATCGAATCGCGAATATTTCATCATTTCTTTGTTACAGTTTAATCTGTTGAATTAGAGTTGCCTTTTGGTATTGATATTTGAAGCGCCACTCGCGTTTAATTAGTCTTGCGAGAGATAATTTTCCACTAACGGTTTGAACGAGTGGACTTGCAGGTAGTCCTTCTGGCTACCTATTCTTAATCATTGTTCTTTTCTTTCAGCATCTTTTTCTGTCTCGATCGTCTGTTACTGGAAATACTGCTAAAAACTTGAATATCTGATTAGCCATACTAGTATAATTATTTCAAGTTTCGTCTGCATAATTTCATTTAAATTGTGAAATATTATATTACGGTCCCTGAATTTCCCTTTAATTTATTTTACAAACCAGGATAGATGATAGAGTTGTAATTAAAATTTGTGGAACTGACAATGGATCAATCTTTTATTACTACTACTACTACTAGTGACTGTTCGTTAACAGAGTTTTGTTCTTTTATTTTTGCTTCAATCGCTGTACTTCTATTTTCGCTTTCTTTCAGTAAAGCGAATTGTTACAAATTTTCTGATCTGCTTGTGCAGAAAATAAAAATTCACCCGCGATATCCTTTCATGTTAATGAGAATCCTTGCAAGAAAAATGTTCTTGGCTCTAGTTGTGACTGGCCATGGTGATAGTAGAAGTTTTGTATCTCGCGTTCGCGTAATCGTTTGCAACTTCTTCTTCATAGAAGCAGGGTAGAATAAATTCAGTGAAATGTGATTACTTTCACTTCTGAGTTCTTAATTAAGGCTTTTTGTATGATCAAATAGTTCGTTGTAGCTTGAAGTGTACCTAAATAAATAATAATATTCAATAGCTAATTAATTAGAATGGCGCGTAGTTTAGATTAAATTATTATTATAGCTTGTGCAAAGTTATCTGATTACTGAGAAATGAATCATGTTGAGGCCTTCATTACCTTACGTTTTGTCCTGATGTTCCTATGCTAAGATTGATGTCAGATACATTTTATAGAATATACGTACCAGATACCGTCGTATCTTCAATTTTTATAAAATATGGATAATGTTAATTCTAATAAAGGTAGTGAAAAATAGTACGTATCACCTTGGCCAAAGTCCAATTACTGATTTCTCGTATTTCTTTTAGTTTTTTTTATCAAAGTGAATTATTAAAGTAATAACGTACAATGATTGTTCTATTTTTAATATGTTCTTCTTTCAGCAGCAGTTTTGTTTTCTTTTTTTTGTGGGCGGTTCGGGAAGCTACTAATCTAGTGTATGAGATTATTGCAGTTTCATAGATGATTCCGATTATTCTAAATAAAATATCAAGTAGTTTAAACAAACATGAGTACATCGAGGGCCCGAAAGAATAATATAATACCATAGCCATCAAGGTATTTCATGATACTTGATTACTAAATGAGAAATGGGAAGTATGGAACAAAATCTGCCTCAGCGATCCAATGTCCGAAATCTTACAATTTATTTTTTATGAAATGCTTTTAGCCATTTGGAGTTGGTATCTGTTTCAGAAACTTCAAGATAATCAATTGATAGACACTCAAGGAAGAACATTCATGGTAATTACGTATACACAATACATCCCCTTCTCACCCCGCCCCAGTTCCTGTTTACCATTTTATTAAAAAGATCATTTAGGTAGGCCCAACTATAAATCGAACAAATGTTTAGCTCATTCTGTAGGCAGGATAGGCAAGCTTTACACGTAACAAAATAATTAGATCTTTAGTTAGGCAGGACTTAGACAATTTTTAGATATTTTACATAGGTAGGGTTTCACAATTTCTTTCGTGCGAATATGTTTGTTTCAGGAAACGATGGGACAACGCTGGATCATCAGGTGCATAATCAGATACACATATTTATATTGTGAAAATATCTGCTAGTTTTTGCATAGGCAGGGTATTATTAATATTAGATCGAAGTCTTCATTTGAGTAAATTAGACAGGATGTTCTTAATTTTATGTTAGCTTTCTTGTTAGGCAGGACATTATTAATACTTATAAGTTAAATCAGTTAAATATAAGGTAGTAAATTTTTATTTAAGTAGGACACACGCTTTTAGTCTAAGATATTAGCTTATAAGACGGCGGCAGTGGTTCGCCACTGCAGTGCCCAATCAGGCACGTTAGTGTTAAGATCAGTTAAGCATATAATAATTAAGCGCATGTTTGTATAGTTATTAAGTAGATTTACGCTACGGGATACTCGTGCTTTAAAGTACAGCCAGGCATCGTTGTTCGCTTTTTTTTTTATGCAATTGCAGTGAGTGTAGAAAGTATTCGTACACCTTTCAAAACTTATCTTCTTTACAATTGAATATCTTTTTTACAATTGATTCAAACGACTTGAGTTTTTACAAGACGATAGAAGGGTTAATTTTCTAGATATCATGTTTTCGTCGTCTTGAAAAAGTCAGAATTGTCAACGTTATAAAATAGTGAAAATGGCTGTCACTATCTTTTTTGTAACTTTGAAAATCCTAAAACTTTGGAAATCCTTTTTTTCAAAACGACGAAAACAAGATATATGTTGTGACGCCGGACAATTGAAGAAACTTGTTTTTCAAAACAATTCACTTTATTTTACGAAGGGAAGGTACAGCTGACTGTTCCAGGTCTTTGCTCTTAGGCGTAATGGGTATATGTAGAATGTCCGGTGTCGATGTCTCTGATCTCTGACTTCACTCTCCTCTGATTCTCTACTGTCGTCGCTGGATCCGCTTGTATGTATACTCCTTGCCGATGACGTCTTGTTTTTTCGGCAGCCCTTATCGCTTGGCCTTGCTCAATTATCTCTTTCGCGACGGTTCCTTGTTTCGTCTTTCGAATTGTCTGCTTCCTGTTATTTCCTTTCGAGATTCTTCCTTCCTGCCCCGTCGCAATGTATAATAAAGTAGCCCTTCTATCTTCTTGTAAAAACTCAAGTCGATCATGAACTGAATCGAGCATGAAAAACATATTTCGTTTTGAAGAACGTACGAATACTTTCTACATCCATTGTCTGCTAGAATAAGGGTGCAGGCGTACTGTAGTGTGATTGTGTCCCATGTAAAATTAAGTTCATTTTTAAGCTACGGTATTTTAATAATTCCTCCATCCCTCTTGCAATGTTTCGACTTTGCTTTGATTTGAGAATTTCTTAAGGCCTCCTCTTGCTGTTTGACTTGCAGGGCATTTAATTAACGCTCTTGCACACTTACAACAAAAGAAGCAGGGTTTTTGTTGTTGTAAATTATAGTAGAGTTTAGTTCTTTTGTAAACGAAGGGTGGGGTGTGGATTAAACGTGGGTAGGGTGGGACTCCATCGCAGCAACCTCCACGTGGTGAGACCTGGGCAACCAATTATTCGCTCTACAATTATTATTCGAGTCTCTACACTGATAGAGGTGGAAACGATGCGCTTAATAATTGTATAGCAAATAATCGAGCTGATTGGCTGCGAATCACATGTATCTTACATGCGATGAACGAATCGGAAAATTTCATTGGGAAAATTAGTCTATTATGGAATTTTGTAGCGGTATAATCGTTAATTATTATAACAATATATCCCGAGTAGTTAAAATCTGTCCAAATAAGCTCGCGTTCGGAGTCCTTTTTTTATGAGGGAATCTGTCTGTTACACTGGTAATATTAGGAATATAATGTAATAATGCAAATTGCAACGTAAATTATTTTAATTCACCGATTATAGCCGTTAGGCGAATAAATATGTATTTGGTACGGCCAGCCCTTAGCCAACGTCTTCCATCGTTCGTTCTTCGTTCCCCGCCTCGCTCCCGGGGCCCTCATCAATTATTTATTCTCCGGCGAAACCTGTGCGCTCCCATCGCTAAGACGATTACTTTAATTAATGTCGATCGTTATCGGCGACGTTGAAAGCCAGAAGGGTAGGAGTCACGTCAACGGGACGCTTTTAAATTCTAATACGGCGTCGCGACGAGCCGCGATCGCGCAGCCCCTTTTATTGAGATCCCTTCGGAAATCTGAACGAAACCCGCTTCACCTGTTGTGTTCTATTTACATTCTTTGAAAATCGTACAAAATAAAAATAAACATTCGCCGACAGTTTTTGGAGAGCTTGATACGCTGAATAGTTTTTTTTTTTTTTGAAGTATCAGTTTGTTCGTTTTGTATCGCGTTCACGATTTAGCCGAGTGTCGCTTTTAACTTGATGAGGACCGAGGGATGCGTTCGCAATTTCGCGTAGGGCTTTCCGCGCGTCGGTCGGTCCGTCTGGAAATCGGCTTACTGCAAACGGAGAACCGTGAATGGCATTTGGAAATCATTGCCGATCGGAGAGACTCTGCGGGGGCGGGTGTAATGCTCTTAGCAGAGCGATACAAAGTAAAAGAATCCTCCGTGTGTGCAGCCCGTTTGAGAAAGTTTCGTGCTCGTGTGCCCCTCTTTTTCCGTGGTATAGTATTTTTAATATTGTATCGAATTTGTTCGGGGAACCGTGTACGATCCGCATCGATGTTCATAGCAAATGTGTAATACTCAAATTTTCAACTTTTCAAAGAAAAAAGAAAGACAAATAAATAATCGGTATAAAAACTTGTACAAGGATATTTATGGAAATAATAGTAGAAACTCTAAAGTAAAAATAGTGGCATGCAAAAGCATTTTCCAAACTACACGCTGGTGGACAAAATTAGGTACACCCAATTTGTTGGAAGACTCATTTAATTCAGTAGGATATTAGTTAAAGATAAATGCTTTTAATTTATGTGTAACGGACTTTAGGATAAATCTAATAATATCATTATTATTATCTTTCTTAATGATTCACGTGCGAAAACCGTTTGTTACAAAAGTAAGCATGTACACAATGTACTCAGGAGGACGAAGTATAAAAGTATAAATATTGCATCCTTATCACAGCAATGTTTAGGGTGTCCTAGAATTTTGTCCGTCAGCGTGTTCAAGTGCAAAGTAGATACAAACAATGAAGTCCGAAGTACTTATTAACTTCACGCTCGGCAGGCATTTTTCGCGTATACTCTCGCGGCGTCAAAGTATTATTCGGAGCGGCGTGATAAAAAGGCGATAGACGGATCGGCAAGGAGTTTAGGTAAGGAGGGTAAAAGCGTTTCCATTTAATTACAATCGATCGCAGCTAGAGAATCGTCTTCGGTGGCATTGACGTGGTTGAGTCCCGGTGGTTTTATAGACGGTCAGCCAGGGCAGCGTTAAAACCGCCACTCAAATTTGCCGAACTTTTTATTTCCGCCCGTTCGGGAACCCTCTTACCGGCTATCTCAGTTTCCTCTTCGGAAGGGCTTAAAATCGTAGAGCTCTCCTACGTTTCTTTATCCCTTCTGTCAGTCTCGTCGACCTCTTTCTCTTTCCCTCACATCATTTGGTTGAAAGATTTTTTTTCACTCCCGCATCCTTTTGCACGTGCTCTTGCTCCTCTGTAAGCCAACACAAATGTTTGATCTGCTTGATGCACCGACGTCTTTAAGCGTCGCCGGTTCCCATCGTTTTCTGGTTTCGGATACCACTTCATCTACTTCTACCACATCAGTCCTTTTGTGCCTCTCACTTTATCGGACGCTGCTGGCTGAAACGCGAGCCGACAGATTTCGAAGCTTTTCGAAGAAGCTAGTAGGATTCTTTTAGCGAATTTCATTATACATATATCTCGTGAGAAGTTTAAGGAAAACAATCGATTTCGAGCCTCATACGAGTTTCATTCAGCTTCGAATGTTTCTTTAATTAAAAGATTGTTTTAGCTTTCTTTACTTTTGCACACTTAAACTTTTGCACACTCGTGCAACAACGAATAATTCTGTTTACGTCATTGGATCCCATTATTCGTTCGTCCTGCTTTTCGTCGTGAAAGCTCATATCTCGCGCTTCGTTCGCGGCAGCAATTTGTCACCACTCTCGAGCAAAGCCCGTCGCTTTTCGAGCCATTGGGCGTGCGCTATAAAAAAAAAAAAAAAATAGAAAAAGAAAGAAAAAGGGCAGAAAACGCGAAGGAAGCCAGGGGCCAGGAAACTAGGCGAGGGTGAACACTTCGGGACAGGGCGAAACTTTCGAGCTGGCGTTATTGATGTTTTCGCTGAATGCGCGGGGGTGGTCGCCGGGGGTGTAATCCCGAGGAGTAGCCTCAAAGGCCAAATGAGAAATACTTTCCGATCGAGCGGCGATCGGCTTAAAGGACCTCATATAACGCCTCTGAGCCGTGAGATCTTAGATCTCGCGTCGAGATTTCGACGCTTTTATTATGTAACGACGTGCGTCGAGAGGGTCGTTGGCTCTCGATTCTATACTCCCATCCCGGTCTTATTCCCGCCCTCCGATCCCCGTTTTCGAGCCGGCAAACTTTCGTAATTACGACTTGCCTGTCTTTAAAATGACAACCTGAAATTAATCCCGGAGAAACGCGACTCCATCTGCTGCAGCCACTTTCTTTCGCCTTTTCCTCTTTCCTTAGTTTTCCTTTTCCTGTTTCGAGCTTCCCTTCGTCCCGGAGATCTGCCTTCGCTACTTGTACGGTGGAGCTGCTTGCACGAAACATTGACTCGATGTATCATAAAACTCGGCTTGAAGACACTTATTAATTATTCAAGCCATATTCAAGAATATACGACTCATTGAACTCCTGTTCGTTTTATTCGATATTAACCGAAAGTGCATACAACGTTATTAAAAAAAAAAAACGTAAATTTCAGATGAAGCCTTTCTTACAATTAAAAGGTGTAAACGAAACGAACGCGAGAATAGACAATTGGTCCATCTCTATAACTTTGGAATATTCGGGAAAGTAGAGGAATCAAAAGTGTAGTCAGTCCGCTTTACATTAATTCCTTTGCATTGTTTCTCTATGAATAAATCGAGTATTTGCATATTACCAAAATGTCGGCCGTTCCTCGTGCTTTAAATATACGAAACGAGTTACAGGGGGTAAAAAAACCAAGCACAGCGAAATTAATTGAAAGTACAGGTAACGAGGTGCAACGTCGTTTAACAACCGCGGCCGGTGTCCCGAACACGAGGGCCAGGAAAATCTCGTAGGCGGTGTAATAATAAAGTGGGCGATAAATAACCGCGTTTAAGTGGTAACGTAATTTCAGTTTGTACCCTTGCAGGACCATTAAGGCCATTATTGCGAATCTCTTAATTTGCGAAAAACACTGTTGCCCCCAAGGGGTCGCGAAGGGGACTCTGCCGCTTTCAGAGGCGTTAAGCGGCAACGGAAGCTTGAGATTGCGTTCTCGCCACTCGCTTGGATATTATTCATTTCGGTGTGGAAAGGCTGTCGTCGCTCCTTTTCCCGGTTGGAAAAGGCTGCGTTTCATATAGTCTTACGTAGCTAATTTTGATTGATACGATGAATTAAATGCTACAACTATGTCGATTGAGGAAAGTAACTTTTATTAAATAAAATGATTGTCCAGGAAAGAAGTCGAATGTTGGTATGAATAATATAAGAACATGCTCTTGCATACAAGTATTAGACTTATTGCAAATGTTAATTAATCAATTCATTAATTAAATGCTGACTGCTGCAGTGTTATTAAAATTGCATAGTTTCATATAGCCTTAGATAGCTAATTTTAATTGATATAACGAATTAAATGCTACAACTATGTCGATTGAGGAAAGTAACTTTTATTAAATAAAATGATTATACAGGAAAGAAGTCGAAAATTAACATGAATAAAATAAGGACATGCTCTTGTATACAAGCATTAGACTTATTGCACATGTTAATTAACCAATTCATTAATTAAATGCTGACTGCTGCAGTGTTATTAAAATTACATAGTTCCATATAGCCTTAGATAGCTAATTTTTATTCAGGCAATGCATTAAATGCTACAACTATGTCGATTGAGGAAAATAACTTTTATTAAATAAAATGATTGTCCAGGAAAGAAGTCGAATGTTGGTATGAATAATATAAGAATATGCTCTTGTATACAAGCATTAGACTTATTGCAAATGTTAATTAATCAATTGATTAATTAAATACTGACTGCTGCAGTGTTAGTAAAATTAGAATATTGGGAAGAAAAATGCAATTATTTTCCAAATAATTGCTTGTTTACTTTTCACACATTTTTAATTTAAAGTTTTTGCATTTATGTTTCCATCGTCTGTTTTTTCCTCCAAACAATTCTTTAACACCCCTGTAGCATTCGTATGAGTTCTCACAAGTTCTCTTTTCCCCGTCATCCTAAATGATTCCAAGCGATGCGAACGGAATATTCCTCCTTTTCTGCTCTTACTCCCGCTGGCGTTTCGGTCCTTTTTTCCGACACTTTCCACCGGCTGGAAAGCTGGCTCTGTTAATTATGATTAATCATGTCTCGGAAATTAAAGCGATTAATCTTCTCGTTGCGACGACCACCACGAGCTTATTACTGGTTTTATACGTGTACACGTTGCTGATGCAACGATGCACTCGGTACTTCTGTTTTCATCGCTGGAGAGGTTTTCTCTATTACACTTGGGCAGCTAATCATTTTTCGTGACTTGTGCCTTTCTACCATCCGCAATCAGCTTCCGTAAAACAATTACAATGTGGAAATCGCGACAATTTTAACTATGTCTATAAAAGCTGTATACATTTTTTTTACAATTTACATTGTCACTTCGTTATTAACGAAATTGGCAAGAGATTAATTAATCTTCAATGCTAGGACGTTCGACCGCATAATAAGAAGCACGAAAATGTTTTTCAAGTGAAAACAACCTGTTCTTCACCTCTGTACCTGTCGTACTAAGATTACATCCAGGTCTTTCACACGCCGCACTCATTCAATTTCTCCTTATGCTCCCGTTGCGTCTCTTTATCCCGGAGTTACCCCGACAACCGCACCCCGTTCTAGCCCGTTCTTTTAAAAGGGTCTGCCCGCCGAGGCGAAGAGGGTGAAATTTCTGTTTCGCCACTGTCGACGCTTGTCGGGGCTCGTGTATCTTATCGATGAACGTGGAACGGAGCCTCTACCAGGGGGGGGCGGCCACGAACAAGGGGCGTCGATATAGCCTAGTAAACGGGAAAAAAATAGGAGCTATCACGAATAAATAAACGACGGAGAGAGGTCTGGGAGGGGTCTAGCTCGAAAGGTTGAGCGGGTGGTTGTAGAGGGGCGAAATGAACGCGTGCTACGTAGAAAACGGGCTCACCCTGGCGTTGAACAGAAGCGTACGGAAGGGAAGAGAGAAAGAGAAAAATATGATAGAAGGGTGGGAAGAAGGAAAAGAGGGTGGTTTAGTTGGAGAGCGTGAAAATGCGGGGGTTGCACCTCTTGTAAAAGAGAAATAAATAAACTCGAAAGACCGATAAAGTCAGTAGCGGCTGTTACGACAAACTCGCTTCCTTTTACCCGGATTCACCTTTTCCCTTTGTTTCTCTTGCTCCCGTCCGTTCGTTCTGCAATTCGAAAGGGGAAGGAAAATAATGCCCGTGTCGTGGCCTGTGTCACGCGCAGAACGACCGTTTCTGGGTCGCGCTTGGATACACGATCAACTCTTCCGCGGGTTCCTTTTTGCTCGCAGGATTTTGCACACTGGATCCCGGGGCGAAAATCGAGCACCCAAGTGTTTTTAAACGAGTCGCAATTGTCGTTTAAATGTTATCAAAAGCATAAAACGATCGCTAAATCTGGGCTGTAAATAAAATTTCATTATCTCCACTTCTAATAATGTTATATTAATGACTCAGGGCTTAAATCAAAGATAAAGGTTTTGGCTACGCCTACAATAGATAAAAGCGCAGAATGTACGTACAATACACCAATTTCACCATATTCACTTTTACAAAGACGCATAAACTTCTCGAGAACATCTTTCTCCACCGTCGAGCTTTCCTCTGTCGTACATACCTTCGTTTGAAGATACACAGACGGGGTTCTGGGACGGGCGGGGGCGGGGCGGGGCAAAGAAGGGTAGAACACAAATGGAAAGTGGAGAAAAGGCGATCGAAAGGCGTAAAATCGCGGGAACCGCGAACGCAGTGAGCACATAAACTCGAAAGCTCGATAAACTTTGCAGTAACGTCTGTGCAACCGTTTCCTTTTCGGCCAATTTTTCAGCCACTACCGTTTCCCCCCTTCCCGTGTCCCTTCCATTTCACTTTTCTCCTTTGCTCGATGAAATTGGCCGACGGCGCTCGTTCGTGACGCGAATCACGCGCAAATCGCTAAGTAGTAAAGTCAGACTATGGTCAGCCAGCGTAGGATTCGCGAGGACGGGTGTTGCTTTTTATCGGGCCCTTCGTTTGCTGAACACAAAGGGTCGACACGTAGCACAAAGAGAGAGGTGGAGTTTCTTGTTTTAGACCAGACGTGACTGTGATTTGAAGATACTGTTCTGTTTTTTTTCTTTTTCTTTTTTTTAGAAAAAAGCGACTCAGGGTTGTTGTTTCACTTGCTGTGTTTTATATTCGATTGCTTTTGGCAGGTTTTTCATTCGCATTATCCCATATGTCGCTTGGAGATTGTTGTTTATACAAATTTCGGCATTTTTTGGTTGGCGAATATAGATACACAGTGACTTCCGAAAATATTCGGACACCTTTGAAAACAGAGTAACTTTTTTGTTATTGGACAAAGCGACTTGAACTTTTGCAAAAAGATAGAAGGTCCAGTTTACTAGATATCCTGATTGCGTCGTTCTGAAAAATCGGAATTTTCGAAGTTATAAAGCGAATAGTGAAAGTTATCTTTTTTCAACTTTTTTTATCTGAGCTTATAATGAAAATTTAAACAATGCCTTTTATAGATCTACACAAGATATATGTATCATGAGAATATCACCTAGATCGGTCAATGTTTCTCGAAGCTACAAATGCTTAAAGTTCGCAGAAGAAGGTCGAAAATGGTAGAAACCGCTCGAAGTCAGCGACTTTTGGTCTTACCCTACGATTTTTTAACGTTCATAGCTCTAGGCAACGTTAACCGATTTGGATGAAATTTTCAGGGCGAATACATCTTGCTTAGATCCACAAACAGCATTGTTTAAATTTTCTTTATAAGCTCAGATGAAAAAGATTTAAAAAGATAACTTTCACTGTTTCTTTTGTGATTTCGAAAATTCAGATTCTTTCAAAATAACGAAAATAAGATGTCTAGTAAACTAAGCCCTTCTATTCTCTTGCAAAAGCTCGATCCAATTGCAAAAAAGTTATCTCGCTTTGAAGAGTGTCCGAATATTTTCGACAGTCACTGTGCACGCAAATTCTGTTAATTACCAATCAAAGAGTTTCGGAAACTTCAGTACTCCAGTTCCACCAGCGCTCTCGAGTGTGAATAATAGGTATCTCTTGTACATCGACTACATCGATCCGTGTGAAACGTACGAAAGTAGTGGCTTCAAAGCCAGGAATTTGATCGGGCTGTAACTCTGACTATCAAACATTCATTCGGTATTGACTAATAGATGCAGTATCTGTCGGCCTGCTGGAAGCCCAATACGTTTAGGAAATATATACGCATATACACGCGGACACATATGCATTGGATGGGGGGTTGCTATCATTTAAAAATGGTAAATCGATCGCGCGGAGTAATTTCAGTAGATACGAGAAATTATTTTTCACGATTTCCAGGCCTGTCGTATCTTTATGTTCAATGTAGGTAAATTCATTTCTTTATAATACCTTAGATTTTTATGATAGTCCCAAACAATATGTTAACACGTACTTGGATAGTTCTGTTTGCGTTGTACTTATTTGGGTTTGATTAATCCTTCTAAGTAGCCGACAGGAAAGCGGTGAATTAGTGAAATGGTATTGCTCTGTGTGGAGTATGCTGCGCACGAATTGAAGCTACTTTGCGAATTTACATTGTTAGCTGAGTGCTCCAAGTAATAATTTAGAATTTTCCTCTTATGAAAGGCACTAATCTTTATCAGGATTATACGGCGTTTTAAATAGTTGGAGAATCCAATATTCCAGAATAAAGGGCGACAAAGATGCAATAAAAATCGGTCAGAATTGCACGTGAAATACTTATCTGCGAATAGTCTGGACTCTAGACAATGGCATTTGCTAAAGCAGGACACAAGCCAATATGTTTTTACACAATGGTAACAAGACTTTATCTCGTCCTAAACTTTTTTTGAAAGTCTGTTATATAATTGGGTGATACGCGCGGTACAAATCGAAGCGCAGCGAATAAATTTATCGTGCAAACCGGGAATAAAATCGTCCGGGAACCCTTGTCAAATTCCCGTCGGAGATATTACTATGGACCAGGGCTATCGAAGAATAAAAAAATAAAAAAAATACAGGAACTGAAGTTAAAAGAGAGAGGCGATCACTTTTTATTTCTTTATCGTCGAGGGAATATTCGACGCGTATTCGTTCTCGCACGAATGTCCGAAAGTAATTATTCAATTTGTTGTCTGCGGTAATTTGCACGATCTGCTGGACAGCGCGATACGATCCTTTTATGATCCAGCAAGTTCTTCTTCTCTCACTTCGTTACAACGCCGTAAACTACTGTATAATGTATTTAGACACAGTCGATCGATCGACCCTCGAACCAAATGGTCCCCACTGATTTTCTTCGAATGGTTCCGGAATTTTGGTCACTCCATAAACTGACTTTACACCGTGGATAGGAAGAAAACCAGGGTTGTGCGACTGAACATTTCAGTTTTGATCCCCATGCAAATTTCCCCCTCCCCTTGCTATAATTTTCTGCTAATTTACTG
Source organism: Holcopasites calliopsidis (assembly GCA_023838395.1). NCBI lineage: Eukaryota > Metazoa > Arthropoda > Insecta > Hymenoptera > Apidae > Holcopasites > Holcopasites calliopsidis. The sequence continues at coordinate 1,009,306 of JALHAQ010000025.1, forward strand.
CCAATCTAATGTACAGGGTGAGTCGTTTCATTTGAGAAAAGAAAGCATCAATTTCGGTTAAACAAATTTATATTATTATGCATCTTTTAAAAGGAATTCGAACTTTTCGACAATTCTGTAGCCAGTGAAGGGGAGATTATTGACCCTTGTGATTTTCACTCATAATTTTCTAAAGGGCTATCGGAGGGATTCCCAACGGAGCAGGACCGTTCACGTTCCTTTCTTATCAATCATGAATTTCCACGATGATCGTTTCGTTATCGGTCTCCGCAACGTTGCTCGCTCTCCAATAGCCCATATATTCGGCAGTTATATCCCCTGTTATGGAAGACTTCCTTTTTTTTTTATCTTCTAAACACTCTTATCCACCCTGGTAGCACTATGTTTCTACCGATCGAACGATAGCTCGAAATTCGATTCCATTATCGACCCCTTCGGTCTCCGCAGTTCTTTCTTCTTACTGACAATAAGCAGGTTGTGGCGCACAACGAGCCGGAATGTCGTAAAGCCTTAGGAAAGTGGCATGTCGTAAAACAAGATTTCCTTCGGGAAGTGCATTCTTAGAAAAATCCTTAGTTTCACTCTTGCAGGCCGACCGTTTGTTTCTAATTCAGTGAAAGGCGTTTATTTCTTCAGCTATTTCCACACAGTTTTCACAGTGTGAAAAGAATTCGTAATGCTCATGCATGCGTATATTGTAATTGTGCTTCTTCATGAGAAAAATTTAATAATAAAACTTAAAAAAGTAGAAAGTAAGATTACGTTTTTGTTACCAAAAAGAAAAAAAAATGAAAGCCATGTATCAAGGAAACGAGAACGGAAAAAAAGCGTAGAGATCAACGAGGAAAACAGATCGAAGAAAACAAATTCTGCCTCGGCAAGCAGGTTAGAAATATTGCAAAACACAGGACCGTAAAAAGGAACTCAAAATTTGATCTCCTTTCTGGACGCTGAATAGCTCCTATCAGCCCTTCTTCCACTACGTGTCTCCACCCACAAGGATTCTTCCCAGTTTATTAGTCTCGAACGTGGAAAGTACGCGGAAGACGAAGGGAGCTCGAGTCAATAACGAACGTCATCGATTTAGCAGGTAGATGTGACACGAGAAACAGAGAAACGTATTTTTCGAGGCTTTATTTCGTGCCGGTTAACGCGGGGCAACTTCTCCCGCGATTTCCCATGAACCGTCAGCGATTTATTGAACGTGACATCGGCGTATCGGTGACGTTTATTTCGAGGGGGTGAAACGTTTCCACCCTGCAGCTGGTCGTTCGTTCTTTTTTTTTTTCATCAGTTCGTTGATGTAAATCTTCCCTTCTTCTCCCGTTCGTACGCGACACCTCTCTCAGTCACGTTTCTCTTTCCTCGCGTTGCTTCTTCCTTGTCTATTTTCGGTAACCAGCCCGGCTCGCTCCGTGCGGTCTGTCGGTGGGCGAAATTGTTGAAATCTATCGAGCGTTCTCGACGACCCGGCAACCCACGAGTGTGTCCGCGTGAAATTCGCTTAAATACACCGGCCCGTTTTTTACTCGCCCGTGCATACACGGGAATTGAAACGCGATTCTTCAGCCGAACGTGGCGGACGGAATGGAAAAAAAGGCGGACACCGTTAAATGAAAAACCATTTGCGACGATTGTGAAATATTAATAAAGTTACGTGCAGCTGTTTTTTTTCCACGTGAATATCCATGCTTGCCTCCTGCATGCCGCTGCTCGCGAACAGGTTCTTCGTGTTTGCTTTTTCCCCTCGACGTTATATTGTTCTGCGGTGAAACGACCGTTTCATGGCGATTCGATGCAATACCGTCGCTGCAATATTTTGTTCCTTCAGTTTTTCGTTTCGTCGCAAGAAAGTATATAAGATGTATTTTAAATTAGGTATTGTCAAATTTAGTTTACCTTGTGCGATCAATATTTAAGGACACTTGGTTTGTTTCGATTTTCAAATTAATGGTACCTGCCGTTCTAATATGTAGATGGTATACTTAATTTCAATTGATATTCGGCCTTTATTAAACCGTTTCGCTGATGCTTACAGTACTTTCCACAACGTCGCAAATACTTTTTAATAAGCATAAAGCAAAATATCTCTAATCAATTCACAAACTGTGACCTGTGAGCGGTTAAACGGGGAACACGCAGTGCATCGTTCGCGATGTTAACATCGTGCATTGTAAATGCAAAATTATACGTAGGCTTGACTGCGTTTTATGCCCTGTCCAGTGGAAAATCATTTACAAAATGTGATGGACCAGGACGATTTACGTGGCACGCGATTACATCGCTGATGCAACGAGACGTAACGAGACGCGGTGAATTGATATGACTACATGGGAAATTCCAAAACACGGCCAAAGCGATCGAGTCACAGAGAAAATGGAAAGCAGCGCGTTGGGAAGGGAAGGGTGAAATAAACAGGATCGTTGTGCGTAATTATGGAGAGCACCGTCAGTCAACGCAATTATTGTCTCTCTTTACCGCTCGTTCCCTGTTGTCGTCGTGTAATGGAATTGTCTCGTCCCTGCGATTGACTGAAACGCTTTATTTCGACAAACAACGTCCACGTTTATGCGTGATAACAATATGAAGCCAAATGTATTGTCGCGATTAAAAGATCCGATTTGGGGCAGCGAAACGAGAATCGTACCGTGGCTCGATTGTTATCGAACGTATTTACCTTCGGACGAAAGTAATGTAAAATAGTAATTATACAACAACATCGTAAATTGCATAGCTGTAAGTTTTTCAAGATTCTGGTCGAAGATGCTTCTTCTCTGTGCAGAAGATTTTGGCGTAAAATATTGCCATGGTGAAAAATTGCATTGCAAATAACATGCATTCATCGTGTAAAGCGTCGCATCACTACATTCGCATATGCGAGCTTCATTTATGACGAGCTTCATTATGAAAATTTGACGTTCTGGTACGTGACGCGCATGCATGCATATATTTCGAGATGCTTTATCGGTCACATATAAATTCGATGCTCTGACCCGTCATTCATCGCGCATAAGCGACTATTTGAACGACATGCTGGACATCAACAGGCACTGATTTATCGACGGTACTTGAGCTTGACAAGCAAACGCGTGAATATGCCTAAAGAGACCAAAATTAATCACTATCCATATAAAACGTGATCGTCCTCCTTTGAACTTCGAAGTATGAGCACTTCGATGAGAAATTTATGCTTCAAAATAAACGTTTTGTATTCAATCCAATTTCTTTAGTTGGTCAAGATATATATTTTAGCAGGGAAATATGGGGTGAAATCGGGTACCTAATGTATCTTGCCTGCCAGCAAAAAGTTAAATGGCAAAACTAATTTTGGACACCGTCAGGGATCTTTGCACTTTACAGAATTAGAAAATGAGAGTTTTTTGGTAAAATTGTTTGGCTGGTAGATAAATAAGATTTTCTGGAAGTATGCAAGTATCTGCTTATTAAAGAATACTTAAAATATAACATAATGATAAAACCTTTACTTTTATTATCGCAAAATTAGCAAAGAGTGTTATTTTAAATGATATTCACAAATACCAACTTATTTCAGTTTCATAAACAGGTTTAACTGATTTCGTTTATTAGTTTATCTTAGCCTCCACATAAATTTATTTTACTTTGTTTGCTAAAGGAAAACTACAAGTAAATGCCGCGCCGTTCACCTCAGCACAAGCGTTAATTTCATGTAGTTGGTTTCGCCCCAAACGAAGCAATTTATTAAACATTAAATAACTTCAGCGTGCAATAAAAATAAAATCGGCCAAAATGCCAGAACGCTATGCAAAGACTGTAGAATACAATTCAATAATGATCGTAATAGGTTCCTCCAATTCGAGTAGTAAAAGGAAATCAGTTCACTGACGCAACACTGAAACTTTTGAGCTCGAAATTTTAAAACTCTCCTGGAGGGAAAGCTACAACATTCTCTGCTCTGCAATTGATCCCATATCGTTGTGCGGTCCATTCGAATGTAACGTTCTACGTGGACTGCATATTGCAACTCTTATTTAAGAAGAACAATGGTGCCCGGTTTGACCCGCGTACTCGGTTTTACCCTACATTCCTTTATTCTCAATATTTTAGGATAGACCCTTAACTTATTTATCGCCGCCTTCATTTTCCTTCCATTTTCTTTATCATGGTCGCTACGGAAAATCGTGGATTACCGTTCGCGAGATTGAATATTATATTGTTTGAACGCGGGTCCGTTGCTCTGGGGAAAAAGCCGATGAGGGATGGCTTAGGTGGGAATGCCACGACCCGAACTCGACAACAGTACGTAACAGCTGACGCCATCAACTCTGAATAGTGCTACCTTCCGCCAGCTTCGTATTTCTCTCTTCAGGAACGAGCGCCATCGTCCTTCGCGGTACTTGGATAGTACTTGAATACAGAGCTTCTGCACTTCAATCCATCTGTCTACGCTTGTTAAGAGTCGCCGGGTTCTATTGGTCGGCGTTTCGAACACAGGCGAGAGTCGTACAGCCGCGGTCGGAGATTAAAACCGATGGAAAATTAAGTCGTCTTTCGAATCGGTTCGGCGAGAGGGTGCTCGGGGTTGAGTATTTCGATTCGGACGAAAGAGATTCGGAATGTCTCCTTGCGGAGATACCATTAAGTTTATCGTTTTCCTGTTTTTTATAATTTTTTTTTTTGGGGGGAGGTTGGAGGGGTGTGTATAATCTTTAAGAATTACTTGATACAATTGTCCTGACGATATTGTTATATTTCATTTTTCTTTGACTATACGCTGGTCTCCTTTCGTTAATAGAATCACTTTATTAATCATGTTCGTAATTAATTTATTTCGTAAGCCTGTTTTGTTCCGCCGGTGTATCAGAGGATGTATGCTGCGTAATAATTAATTAGTGAACAGAGTGCTTTGTGGGAATGTAAACCGAGATTTCCATTTCAGTGTATTGGTAAAATATTCATTATTTATTAAACGGTATCCAGGGGAATGGATCAAATTTCTAATTCTGGTTCGTCAACCCTTTTTCTGGGTTAATAAAGTCACTTTGTTAGTACAAATCATGACATGGATCACTTTCTGATATAATCTCGTAGTTGACCGAATCAAGATTCGATTTCGATAATAATTACAATCTTGTCCAACATCTGCAGATCAATAGTAAAGATTGACGGAGGTAATAATATTTGGATCCGATAAACTTGATTGAAATAATTGAATAAAGGCATAATTCTGTCAAACAAAATAACAATCCGTCTGGCTATTCTTCTATTTTATCACTTGATCGAACAATTACGCGATAATTTCACCTCACAAAACCAATACAACTAATTCCCGATGCAAACAGCTCTTTCTCGTTATTATTTGCCGGGGGATTTCGTAGCGAGGAGTAACTGCATTTCCCTCGTTTGCTAGAATATTGCGGTGTCCCCGTTCGTCCGTCATTCGTTCGCGATGCACATCAGCGTGTCATTGTGTAAAGCAACGGTATTTTAAAGCGTGACCGTTCAATTTCTGTTCTCCTCGTATCACGGCGGGAATCCCGCATCCCTGTCCGCCTCGTTAACGATTAAATATCGATTATGGGAAATCGCGACCTGCTAATGGAAAAATGTAATATTCAGCCACAACAAAGCGACGTATGGAATCAATTGCGACGGAATAAATTAATTACGGATCCCGATCACTTTTCACGCCAGATCGAACAATTCCTTCAGAAACCGAAGTTTCCGTTTTTGTCCTTGTTGTTTTTACGTAGCAATAATGTTCAACATAGATAATACAGCGGAGGGGGATCAATGTATACCTACCACACGTGTTGTCGCGTAATTTACATTTCGTTGGCGCTGGACGTGTGAATAATTAATTATTAAATCGAGGGACGGCGCGCGTCGATTTTCATCGGTCCCGCATATCGTTAAACATTGTTTCGTCAATATGGAAATGCGACGCGACGCGATTTGCCGAGGTTGCCAAAACATTGACGAGCCGACGTTCGATCATCCCGTCGAAATTATTTATTTCACCCTTCCCGATTCCGCGCTTTCTATTAACCGGCTACATTTAATTAACGAAGCACACCCGATCTCCCTGTTTTGATAGCACCGATTCGTCGATCGATGCGCGTGCATGCTCGCGTTCAATCGTTTACGAAAATGAAGCAGTAGGGGTAATCGAGTCGGTGCATGTAACAACCCCTTACTGACCTTTTGACCCTCTGCTTTCAATCAGTCCGCCGACTTCGTTGTACGAACGGATGGTGGGTGTAGTTTTCTTTGTAGCAATAGTTTTCTCCTTTTAATATTATTATGTTGCTTTTGTTTATAATTCAATTGTTTCATTTGTCTTTCCATTTTACAAATTACTAAAATATCGATGTAGGGGAACGTGGAGTAAACCCGAGTACGTTGGTCAAACCGTGCACCATTGTTTTTCTAAAGTAAAAGCTGCTATATGCAGTTCACGTATACATAAGTGTACGTGTAGTGTTATACTCGGATGGACCTCGCAACGATATGAGATCAATTGCAGAGCAGTGAATATCGTAGCTCTTCCTCCAGGAGAGCTTTAAAATTTCGAGCTGAAAAGCTACAGTTGTGTCAGTGAACTGACCTTCTTTTACTATTTGAATCTGAAGAAACTATTATTTTCTTTTCATGAAACGAAGAACCATTACTGAATTGGTATTGTGCAGTCTTTGCACAGTATTTTGGCGTTTCGGCCAATTTTTTATTGCACGTTGAAGTGCAGGCATTCAATGTTCAATAAATTACCACATTTAGGGCGAAACCGGGTACATGAAACTGGCACATATGTTGAGAAAGATAACGAGGCATTTACTTGTAATTTTTCTTTAGTAAATAAACTAAAATGGATTTATGTGGAAGCCAAAATAAACTAAATAAGCCGAAACTGTTTATAAAACTGTTTCTGTTTAATTAGAATAAGTTAAACGAAGCTAGCTTAATTTAAAGTAGGTTAGTATTTATGAATATTATGTAAAATAGTTCTCTTTGCTAATTTTCAGATAATGCAAACAAAGGTTTTGTCATTATATTATATTATTACGTCTTAATTAGTACTTAGTTTTACCCATACCTGCAGAGTAAAACCGGCTATTTGCATACTTCCGGGAAATCTTACGTATCTACCAGGCAAACAATTTGATCAAAAAACGACTCCCATTTTCCGATTTTGTAATGCCCATAAAGATCTCACGCGGATTCCAAATGTATTCTTGCCGTTAAATTTTGTTCTAGCAGGAAAAATACATTAGGTACCCGGCTTTGCCTCGCATCCCTTAAATAAGAGAAGCCTGTACTTGTTATTTTATTGCATTGGGGGTTCCAGTGCATCCCCTCGATCACACACGTGTTGAATTGGGTCCGTTCAACCCCCGGCGTCGGACAGCGTCGACCGCGAAAAGCGGGACCACTGTTATAAATAGACAGGGGTCGATGGCGTTGTAAACGTCCGCCGTAAAGTGATTTAGCCACTTCATTGGCTCATACGGAAAGTTAACTGCGGACGCGCGAGCTACATAAACGCCAGCCCAAGAGATTCACTCTGCTACTCTCCCCTTCTTTCTTTTGGTTTCTTTACCCGCGTCTTTGCGTCCTCCAACCCCTTTTCCCACGTATGTAACATCGCCGACCGCGTAAATCCCTGGTCCACACGCGGTCCCAGGCTTCCCGGGTTTATTCTCCCGCTCGAGAACCCACGAGCGTAAAATGTGCCTCTATTTTTACGTCGGATTTCGCCGCGATCTTTTCGAAGGCGATTCAGCCTTGGTGCTGAGCTCTGTTGTGTTAATAAGCGGCGGCCCACTCGCGGGTTTCATTGTTAATTCTGCCGGATGAATTGTGCGTGATTGTGGTATTTCTTTTCTTTTTTTTTTGTAATAAGTCGATCTCGCGGTATTTATTGAAGGTTTGCAGAAGGATTGTCGAAATTTCGGCTATCCGTGCTTTCTGATTCAACAGGACGGTATCGTGCGTACTGGGAAAAGGAGATAAAGGATTAAACCCTCCTGTTTGCGCGAGTTGGGCGAGACTGGAGATTAGTCGAATATAGAGGAGGATGCATTTTGAAATTTTGTTCATTGGAGTTTATTAACATTTCAAAATATGGAATGTCCTAAATTCAATTTTTTATTAAACCTGCATGCGATTCTTATTATATACGAGATAATGTATTATTTGGTAGCTCCGTGGATTAATATTTGTCGGAGACGTAGAATATTACGTGTTTTATAACTGCTTGCATCATGGTGCTCACGTTTCTGGTGATAAAACGGTGAAACGGCTGGATATATCTCAACTGCGAGATGGCTGGCGTGGTGGATAAAACTGAGAAACGAGTGCTCACGTAATTGTTTACGTCCCAGACTTATCAGAGTTGTAGAGTGCACACGTTACTGTATATTAACATTCGAAGGATTTATGAAAAATTCAGCTCAATATGCTCTCTTTATTACGCGTTTAAATACGAGAACATTTCCTGTTCACAAAGTACCATCCACTATTTATTTCCTCTCCTCCAGCATAGAGTCCAATGCTCTTTTAATGCCAAACTGTATTCTTTTTTTTGCCTTAAACACCACTCATCCCAGATAATATTTCTTTCATCAAAATTCAGTATTTCATTTATTCAGCCAGCATTACATAGAAATTTTTCAAAGATTATCGTAAACACGATAGGATAAAAGGATCATCATCCTCTATGAAACGAAGGCCCATGTCTTTTAATTCCTTTCTCTACCTGGGTAACTTCCACCCGATTTGAGAGCTTAGAGTCGAGAAAAATCGCCAGATAAGCGGTCAGATTACGGCGGAAACAGGCGTTATCGTTGGATCGAAGTGGATGGAACAACTTCCGCGAGGACTCGATTCGAAACGCGATGCCCCCGCACGGATTGAGCCTGTTTTACGAAAAGACCGAGCAAAAAGCGCTTCCCGATTATGCGCTCCCTCTCGAGGGATTCTAATTGGCAGTAATTTTTCTGGCCGCGCGGCTGGCAAAGGTCGGCGAACAATCCCTCTCGTGCGGATTAACCGGAGTCACGTTAACGATGGAAGTTCAAGCTTCAAGATTAGCAGATCTCTTTTCCTTTTTCTTTTCAGGGAAATAGAGCTTCGGTGGGTTTATTATACAGTGGCTCGAAAAATGTGGTAGACATGTTAAAAAAGAAATTCCTCCTTTTTTCGGATTACGATTCCAACAATTATCATTTGATAAATTAACTTCCATATCCACTAGATCGTAAGAAGTAACAAATGTAATCGAAAGTAGCAGCGCATACGACAAAACGTGAACGTGAATGCAGCGAAGTATCCGGGGCGGCACGAGCAACAGAAAAATCGTTCAGTTTATTCAAGAGAGTGGCTGCGGAGAGGGGTAGTAAACGCTGAGAACGTCGGCACAACGAGGCTGATCCTTTGAGGGAGAGAGAGGTTCTTAACGGCGAGAGGGCATGGGAATCGTACGAAGAAGATAAAAGATGCCGGGCCGCTTTTCCGACAAGCACCGATGCTTAATCGACCGGACAAATCATGCCGATGGTCGAATACGAAGCAGTTGCAAAGCGGAGACCGGCGGGAAACCTTATGCAGCTAGAAAAATATTTGTCTACGTGAATTCCTGGGCACAATGAACGGAGAATTTACGCGGGAGGAACCACGGTATCGTCAGATCTAGAGGGGAGACTTGTTTGATACCGATAATCGTGTTGCAAAAGATGGTTCGCTCTTGCGTTTTTGTCAGGCGCGAGTCATTTAATTTCACGGCTGACATTCTCCTCCGATGCGCCGCGTTTCTTACGGAAATGCAAATAACATGCGGATCGTTCTTACTTTCTGTTCGAAGAAGGTTTTTTCGGGTGTTTGCGTCGCGCGAACGGAAAGATTATTTATGCGCGCTGCGAGAAGAGAGAATGAATGATAGGAGTAGGTTTGTGGTATTCGAAATAGTACAGGAAATTGTTTGAAATTTCTGGGAAGATAATTTAAAAGATGCTCAACAAGGTACTTAACTTAGTTTAGAGTAACAGTTCAATCGTTTGGAACGTATAACATTAAAAAAATGCTTAGTTTAACCATAATTACTTGAATAATAGATAATAATAATAATAACTGGAGAAAGCTCCAATTGAAAGACGAATAAACATTAAAACTCGTGTCGTTCAGGTTTAATCAGGACAGTATTCCTGTTACTTGACATTTCCTGTTCCAGTTTTTCATAAATAATCGGTGCACCATAAGAATATTAAGAGAAATAAGATATTTGATTAAGATTAAATAACAATCATTTACACTACTCGTTTTAATCCTATTCTTACCTGGACAACAAGTTACAACTTATTCATCTGTCACACTAAGCATTGCAACATTCAACAGATCCGCTTCCTATGTAACATAAGTCCGTTTAAATCATCGAGTAAGCAGAATATTAATTCGTAATAGATTCTGAACGCCGAGTACCTACCGTGGACGGATACTTAACGCCTACAGAATCCTCTGCGTTATTCATCATCGCCAAAGGGGCGGTTGGTTGAATGGCGAAAATTTGCCGTGGAGTATCCATATGAAATTATCATTAGCGTTTACGAGCGTGATTTTAATTTCACCGCAAACATTGCACCTAGGAAAATTTATGCAGAAATATTCGTCGCTAGTGTACGGCGTTTCTGCTTTCCCTCTTTTTCCCCCTTAAAGGAAGGAACTTCGGTATAGTTGCGGGCGACGCGACGCGACGGTGTAATTGGAGTTCGAAAGTTTGGATTCATTAGTGGCGAAGCGGTCTTATCTCGGGGATCTAATTCGTGATACTTGGAGGATAGGCCGAGAGGCCGCCTGTTACTTTCGAGGACTTTCGAAGTATTTCCCCGTTTGCCTTCGGTTCACGTACGTGGCCCGATTCCTCGAACGGTTTCCAACTAATAGCTCCGACCGGCAGCCAGCTATCGACGACCGAAAAATCTCTTGGCTTATGTTAATCATCGTCCAAGGGGATCGTTGACGTTCCACGGCCACTTCTTATTTTATTCAGGCCAGCGAAATGCATGCCTCACGTGAATATTCATGCAGAGGGGGGGGGGGGGCAAGGTAATGAGAATTGGAATGTGTTTCTGAATTTCCGGCGCTGAAGCGGAGGGGGCTTTGACGTCTTCGGAACGCCTTGGCTCCTGTCCGATTAAAATTGCAAATTCAGGGAAAATTGTTGCAATTACTTTTACGAGTCGGACCGATGCAAATATTCATTATCATTGAATTTTATTTCGCGGAAAAAGTACGATTGAAATGAATATCTATTGACAAATATTTGTCGATGTTTTTTATTACTTTTCGCCCTGTTTCATCGATTCACTTGTACACGAGGATTGTCAAGCTTTTAAGGGCGTGCTTCCGCGTTAAGTCGATATTCCATTATAATCCATATCCAATCACTTGGAGTGGATTATCGTTGGTAGGAAGTAGTCCGCGCCTTATTTCTCGATGCTTCTCAGCTTGCCATCAATCTTCTGATAAATAAACGGCAATCAATTTCTTCGGTACTCCAACAGTGATAAAACAAATTGTCCACACCTCGGCACGGTTTCACGGTTAAATATTTTCCACTAAACACAGCAGCACATATTCCGAAGAATTTCCGACTTATTTTATTTTTAATAAGAACATCACTTATAATGTAATTAAAGCATAACACTATCTTGCAATTATTTTTAAACAAAAGTCAAACTATCCAGCAGACTGCTACTATTCATGATCGTCCCTTTATCTTCTTTTTAATAAGAACATCGCTTAATAGCGTAATTAAAACATAACATTATTTCCGCAGTTTTGGAATCAATTGAGGAAAATCATTATTTCTTGCAATCATTTTAAAATAAAAATAAAAATATTCAGCAGACTCCTGCCATTTAAATAGCTCTTACTCAAGTATGAAATAAACATGGAAAATATCGTATATAAGAGAGTCTACTGCACAACGCCGGAAGCTCAGCATTCTTGGAAAACTTTTCGGGAAAGGTTCGAGGATGTTCGTGGATGTCCCTCGCCAGAAATCGGACGGAAGATGATTCTTTTTGCGAAGGATGGAATCGCGATCGCTGCGAGCAAAGACCGGTTCCACTCTCGGCTGACCCGAATCGGACCAAACCACTGCTACGTCCGACTAGAACTGGGCGTAACCACTGCGAGGAAGCCAGTTATTCGCAGCGCTCGTTCAGCTATCTCTCCTCTTTTTATTGCTCGCACTTAGGACGTGTCGCGGCAAGAGTTTTGCGTCGTGGAACCATTGACGGACATTTTCTGTGATTTTCTGGAAAATCTACGACTGATCGAAGCGAGTTAAGATCCCTTCCAACGGGGCAAAGGAAAAAGTACGGAACTATCGTGTTAATTGCGTCTTCTCCACGCATTTTATCCTTTTCTTTCTTTAAAGGAGGTAAATAGTGGGGTTTTTCTTAGAATCATTCCTTTAGTTTCATAAGAATCGTTTAGGGGAATGCGGGATAACACCGGATACCGAATGTATTTTTCCTGCTAAAAAATTAAGTGGCAAAAATAAGAAGAGAATCAGAAAATGAGTTTCGTTTTTCCAATAAAATCGTTTGGCTGTTAGATGCACAAGATTTCCCGAAAGTAGGTTCGCGGGTACCCGGTTTTATTCAACGAAGAGTAACTAACAATAGGGACATTATTTAATTATTTTCCATTGGATACTCAGTAGAATGGCTTGTCAGCTGAAACTATTTTCCGCCGGAAGGAAAATTTACGTAGGCAATCCCGTCCTGGATCGCGTTTCAGCGGGAAATTCGAACTAAATCGGATTGACTTCTGAGGTGGAGCAGCGTGGTTTCCGGTTGCACAACGGACAAGTGATGGATCGCGAATAAATGGAGGATATCGACTGGAAATATTAGAGATATTAAAAAGCAACCAGCCCTTCCCGTCATCCCATCGTTGGCATCCTTTTAGAAATGCCTCCCTCGCCATATCCGTCACATCCCGACAGATTGAAATCTGACGCCAGCAAATTATTCTTATCGAACGAAATCTGTCGCCGAGTCGCGTCGCGTTCTGGAATCTTCCCTTCGCACGATTCTCTTGAGATTCGCTAATATAAAGGCAATTCACAATTCTCCTTTATATATTTTATTCTAATAGCGAAGAGCCGCACTCTCGAAAGGGAATAAAATGATAGCCGAAAGTGGTAAACCGTGTTCTTCTTGCATTTTGAAAATATGCAGACGTTGCTGCTTCGGCTCGGGGTGCATCGGCGTTAGATAATCCGTGAACATGTTTGACTTTTAAAATAATTTATGAAACTCCGCTGACTGGATTAGTCTCCTAAGCAAGTTTGCGGTTTTCATATCTAACTTTCGTTGCTTGTTTACGCACGGCGACTGTTCGAACTTCACTCACCCTGCGCCCCCGTTCTCGTAAGTGCGCAAAGGTCTCTATTAACAAAGTTTTAATCGAATTCATCACAATGCGCCGTTTCGTTTAATACAAATTCGCCGGTAGGGAAGCCGCGCGCAGCTGTTTTCCGATGACAGTTGGTCCTGGAATAAACCGTGCGAAATCCAGGATTGGTCGAAGATTGAATATTACCGGAATTAGACTTAATTTGACGCACCAAGTAGATCGAGTCAATCCATCATATTCATTCTAATAATTTATTTAACCATGAATCCTCAGATCTGCAAAAACATCGTTCGATTTAAATGCAAAAGGATTGAAACGAATGGATTCGCGCTTGACGATTCTTCGCACAGCGCTCGAATGAAGCTCCTATTCGAGGACGGATTCAGTTAACTCGTTAATCTTCATAAAACCTTCATTCGATAAAAACAAAAAAGAAGGGAAGATAGCCGTCTCGAGAAAATCGTCAAAGGGCTGTGAGAGATAGGAAGATCGTTTCACAGCGGTGCCAATATCTCGCGGTGTCGAAGAATCGGGGGCGCCGTCTATAATCAGAATCAATGGTCCCGTTAACGAGGCAGTCATTTTTCTTTTCGAACAACGTGAAACAGCGGAGGCAAGGAGAAAAGTATCCGTCGGTTGCAGTACGTCGTCGCGACGCCGATTACGTCCCCGCTGGAGCCCGAACTGTTCAGGGGTTGGCGGAGGGGGAAGCCGTGGCCGCTGTAAGAAACAACGTAAATTGTTAAGGCCCTAGGCCCTGTCTAGTTGTAAATTAGAAAACAGGCAATCTTGCTCGGTTTGGATGTTTCCCCGTTTCGTTCTCAACCTCCGTCTTTCTCTTTCATCCTCGCTTCCTTTCTCCTCTCCATCGCTATAAAAGTCGGCGTGTATCACTCCAACTGAGCGCACGCTCCTCTCCCCCTTTCCGTTTCATCATGTGCACGAGGGTTTTAGTAGGGGCTATAAAAAAAAGGAGGAGCGAGGGTCTTAGAAATCTGGTCGAAATTAAGCCGAAACTTACGGGCCAACCCCCGTGCAAGAGACAGCGTCGTTCGAGCATCTGTTCGCTTGTTCGCCATTAATTAACTCGTTTTCTGGACCCTTACGAGCCGTTTGATCTCCGCTTTCGTGTAATAAAACTCGCCATCGGAGATTTCGTTCGGCAGTCCCCAGGGATGGTATTGGACAATCGGAACCGCGTCGTCTTTTCGGCGACGGTGCGACAGTATTTTCGTTGGAACACTGCTGTTCCTCGAAATTATTCCATAACAGAGCTCCTGGATTTACTTTCAATCGTTCCTTTACTATTCTACAGTCAATTATTTTTGCTTCACGTTCTAAAAACGTGAGGGACATTTCCGTCCGCAAAATTGCATGTGCAAGACATTTAAATAGCTAAGTGATAGCGTGCCAATTATTCGAGTGGAAAAAGAGTGGCCTATCGCGAGTACACTGGTATGAAAGCTTTTATTCTCGCAGGGAATTCATTAGAAAACTGTCTTAAAACGCATTGTAATGTTCTCGGCGCACAAAGGGCCCGTCCTTTGCGACAGATTCATCTTGCTAATGGAACGACGCGTGTGATTTCATTTTCATTGATTAATTTCGTTAATGGCATAATCTCCAGTTTGTATCCGACTGCTGTTGGCCGCCTGTGCGCGCAGGATCGCGAATCAATTTTCCAAGAACAGCGAGACGCGGCGGGGCGTGTACTTCTGCGAAAAATTCATTTCCTTAATGTAAACACTATCCGCGAAATGAGGCGAGCGCCGAGATTACGAAATAATTAGTGTTCCCAGGCTTGATCTTGGCTGGTTTAAGAAAAACGCCGCGCCTCCATGTAACTCGTCCAGCCCCGCGAACCTTGGCTCGAAAAATTCTGATCCTCTATCAGGAATCTGGTTACTGGTGTTTTTCAAACGTGAAACCTTTGATACTCGTGCAGTTTCAATATTTATTTACATTTTTATAACTCGTATTTGGGTAACAATTTGATTGGTTTCTCAGCTAAGTATTTTGAATTATTCCAACCAATTGCTTCTTTCCCCTCTTCCCCAAGAATCATCGATGCTCCGAAAGCCAGATTCTACAACACGAACAATTCTCAAACAATCTCCTCACCCCTTCCGTTCTTCGGCTTAGCCCGCGGAACGAAACCGTCAAAGTCTTGCCCGTCATCGGCGCGATTCGACGGGTCTAACGAAATCGCTATGCGGCCGAATAATTTTCGCTCCCCCGCGCGCAGAGAAGGGGAATGCATTGCGGGGGAGCTGGAGCTCGTAGCGCACGATTCCCTTCCGCGTTCCGATCGAAATATGCGTGGCACGTTCCTGCAAGGTAAACTGGAAAGGTACGAGGGGCGCGGTGGTATTTGTCAAGACTCGGCAGACGTGCCCGCCGCTATCCCGCCGGAGATATTATTCAAGATAGAGGACGAAGCCGCAGCCGACACGAAAATGTCCGCTTGGACAGTTGGCGATCGAAGATCGCCGTCTTTGTCCCGCCGCCCGGTCCTCGCGGTTCTCCTGTAGGGTGACGAGCGGAAACGAAAGGGGATCGACGTTGCTTCCGGCCGCGTAGCTGTCACCCCGAGTTCCCGCGGTGTGTCGGGGGACGATGTCTCTATCGAGTTCCAGCTTTGTTTTCGGGTCGATCGGCTCTCCGTCGACACTTTGCCTCACCTCCTGCATTTTCTTCGACCCACTTTGATAAGCGCGATTGCCGGCCAACATTAATTTCTCAAACATCTCGTAGCGACTCGCGACGGAAGTCTTCGCGTGGGGTTCGTAATGATACTTTGTGCGGAGATCGATGTCAGCTGACGAATCGAAAGTGGACGAGATTACTTGTGCTTGGAATATCGGTCATGACCATTTAAATTAACGATATCATTATTGTTTCAATGAAACTGGAAATGAGGATGTGATTGAGTAACATCGTGCTAAGTTTAGATTATTCTTAGCTATACATATGATTGGGTGTAATCGCGATTGAAATCCTCCGGTTAATGAAGTAAAAAACGATGGGAAACGTTAGTAGGGCTGCAATGCTATACTGTTGAACGAAAAGACGAGTTAGTGTTGGCTGAAAATCGTCCGTGATTGTTACAAAAACGCGACGCAAGGAATGGAAATGCAACAAAATACCATTGGCACTGGCAGCAGAATTACTTTTAATTATTGCTTCAATTAAATGGTAAAGAAATTCTTTACCATTTACTCCTATTCGTAGAAATATCATTTTATTTTTAAACTGAATCGTGCATTAAGCATGCATTGTCTGAATACACCCAAGCCTTTTCAGTAACAAGATTAATAATTAGTGCGTTCTGCCAACTCCCATTTCAACTTCACCATTATCTAGCACTTCCCACAAACCCAGTGTTCTTCTCTCCTTTCGGCCGTCACGAATTCTTACAGTACCGGGGACAACTTTTTTTTTCTCCGCGAAGGAATTCGATTAAGCGTCATTCATTGTGTAAAGGTTACTGCAGCGAAAGCAACGCCAGCTCGTTTCAACGAAACTTCCACTCCCCCTTTCCCTTTTGGTCTCTCGTCGTCGGGGGCGTGAGAGTCGGTAGGAACTTGGTAACCTATAACGAGGAAGAAAGGTTTCTTTATCTGGGTTGCAAAATCGAATTGTCGTCCCTTCGTTTCGCGCGTTCTTCGCAGATTCGCCGGAGGAGTTCGTGAAAACATTTCTTTCCGACGAGCGACCGTCTCTAGTCCCACTATTCACCTCCTCGTAGAAGTTAAAACGGAGAAAATAATCCGGTGGGAAACGTTCGCCGATCAAAGATCAAAGGCGAAGTGGCAGAAATACCTATTTGATGTCGTTCATATTTATTTTTTTAATAAAGGAGGAACCGCAAGACGTTTTTTCGCTAAGAATCTTTACTGAGAAGGGGGTCCTTTTATCTTCCTGTATTCGCAACTTTCACATCGTTCACCCTTTCAGCTTTCGTTTCAGCCCTTCGTCTGGAAACTGAAATTCACTTTTCCCTGTCTCGCACTTTCGCTAACTAACAAGTTTCGAGCATGGGGAAATCGCGACAGGCAGCGACGGGTTTCATGGAAGCTCGAGTTCGCCCAAGGTTACCGACAAGAAACCGACAATCACATTATCTTATCTTTTGTACCACAAAAATGGCAGGAGATTACGTTTTTCGGAGAAACATCCTTTAGAGCTCTTACGCACTGTGGACCAGTCGCCAACGACCAGATCTTCGGCTACTACTAGATTCAGGAAAAAACATTGAACTTCTACGCAACTTGGCCGCCGCGATAAGCGAGTCGTTGGCGACCATGAAAACGCGGGCGACACACAAGCGATTCGCTGGTCGCGCAACTCGTGAAATGCATTGAATCAAATGCATACGTTCACACGACAGACCGCTCCCTTGCATGCCGGATATACGATCTTGAAACAGACAAATTTGTATTAGAAATTGAGTCACCTTCTCTCGTCATCGAGTTTGGTCGGTCATTTTCTGGTCTCCCGACGACTTGGTCGCTGGCGACCGGCAGTGCGTAAGGGCTCCTAAGGGGGCAAACCAGTGTGACGATCAAAAAGTGGGTCATCCCTAAGAGCTTTTCTGTCGACAAATCAAAGATTCGTTTAAAGAATCTTTCTTGGCGAACGAATGTACATACCTCAAACTAGTTTTTCACCAAGCTTCATATAAAAATATTCAGTATTATGGACACAGCAATGAATGATGTGACAGGTCTCCGAAGTGTAAAACAAAAACGGCCGACAATCTAGCGTTGAAGTGAGAGCTCTAAATGGAAAAAACACTAACATTATCGTAGAGATTGATACGATAGCTTTAGTTTTCTGCACGGATTATAAGAAAACGTGGTTTGTTGCAAAATGTTGCGAGCTTCTGAAGGATTAGTTTCGAAAATCAGTAAAATATTTCGCGTTTATTTTAACATTACCAAGAAAATAATTGCCCAGTCGAAAATGCCGCACGTATAACTCAAGATAATGCTTTTAAGAACTACCATGCAAAATTTCATGTAAGTCGGATGAAAATAAATTATGTTGTCCGCCCAGCTTGAAAAACATTCTGTCACATAATCCGTTGCTGGAACTATAACACTGAATATCTGTATATGAAATTTGGTGAAAAATTAGTTTAAGGCATATACGTTTGTTTGACAATGGAAATTTTCTAAAAAATCTTTGATTTGTCGAAGGAAAAACTCTTAAGGATGGCCTTTTTTCTTGACCGCCGCACTGCGGTTTCCCCTTTAAAGACACACACGTGTAACTCTCCTCTCTCTCTCTTCGTTTCAGTGTTGTAAGAGCTTCTTTAACTTGACAATATCCGTTGTGCAGTACTTAAAACAGTATATAAAACAAATTCGACTCTGCTGAACAATTCGATTTCTCCAATTTTCACAGCAGCTTTCAAGGAGCATAACTAAACAATCCTGTCATCCCCTTTTCATTTCTGGATTGTCTTCGCCCCTTCTTCAGATTACATCTCGCTTGTTTTTCTCGCCGTTCCGGGCATCCGTGTTTCTTCGGGAGAGCAATAGCTTTGTCGACCACGGCGCAGCGAGCCAGTCGTGGCGGCGGAGTTAGCGCACAGAGAGGGTGAACTACAGGGCTGACTCGACTGGTTGGAAATAGCGAGGAGGGAAGAGGGTCGGGGTAACTTAAACAGCGGGTAACAAGAAGTAGCAAGTAATAATTGAGTCGGGCAAGTATGCCACGAACCATGGCCGGTAAGCTGGAGAACGTCGATGTGGATGTATCTGACCGGAATTCGAAAACAGAATCGGGGCTGAGGGGTTGGGTAATGCTGGGCGACTTTGACGATGGGAGATGGTTTCTCTACTGGCTAGCCGATCCGATCGAATTTCGCTGTTTCTTGGAATGTTAATGCGACCTCGCGCGCAATCAGACCAATTGGGATTCCGATGGCTGAGGAGGAAGCGAAGTCCTGGCCTTTTTTTTCAGAAAACAATGCCGGATTTAGTGTAGAACAATTAAATGGTCCGACGTTTATTTAAAAGACAGCCTTTTAGCGTACGTTTGATTAGCATCATTTATCAGTAATTTATGTTTCCAGGAATATCCTTAAATTTTAATTATTCTTTTTATTATTACGACCTTCTTCTCTCCTTTGAGTCCCTTTGTGCCTGAAGATAAAATAATCGTTGTTAAATATAAAGACAAAAAATCATCATCTGACAATAATTATAGTTCATCCAGCGTCGACAAGGAATATCCATCCACACTTATATATCCAAAAATAAGTTATTGTCTCCGACGGATGTCAATTAAAAAAAGAAGGGACCATTTCCAATGTTCCCCAATCAAAAGTAAGGACCAATCAAATTCTGTTACCATGCCCTTTCACGAAGTAACGGCAAAGAGAAAAATGTGCAAACCTTCAAGACTTGTGCAGAAAAGTGTCGTGCCTCTTCTCGCCTTTCCATTTCGATCTCGAGATATTCCGGAACGGGAGCGCGAAAGATTATAAAGGGGTCGAAAGAGGCAAGGATTACGGCATTGGTCGGCAGCGCTTCCGAAGTTGCCCGTTTGGCGGCGATCTGTGCGAACAGATTCGGGATCGCCCCAAACGATTCATCGTTAGCGATCGATGCGAATCAGGCTGCGAGACGTCCACGTGTGGAAAGTGGCTCGGTTTCGGAGGTGACAACGAACACGGATTCTGAGAAATGTCTCAGAACAACCTGCTGCAAGGGTACAACTGTGAGTAACGAAAAAGCGATCCTCGGATTGAAATACCGATACCGCCGATTTTTTTTTCTCTCACCGTTCACCATCTTTCCTCCATTTCCCATCACCCCGGGTCTCTTCTTTTCCGCGAATCTCGGTCGCGTTATCAGCGACGGGTCCCGACATCGAACCGAACCGCCGCCGGTTCGTCCGTGAAAAATGAGCTGTGATAATGGCGGCTTTCGTTTATTTGCGCCTACCGGCCGTACGAGAAAAAAAAGGCGAGAGAAATTCGACGGTGTCGAACTTCTGCCGATCGCGACGCGAACCTCGAGGCTCCTCCGTTTTTTGACAGTCTTTTCTCTTCGCCGCTTTCCGCTGCGGAGAAAGTCGTCCCCGCTTGTAACTCCGATCCGATCGATTTAACGGCGATGGCTTTCGTTTTGCATTCGCCCGGACGCGAGTCGATCATTTTGTTAACGCTGCACGAAGATCCGGGCACCGAGTTTCGCGCGAGTTTTTACTTTACACGGTTCGCGATCGTTGCGGGTGAAGTGGAATCGCGTTGAGGATATCGGTTGTGAAATTCGCAGGGTTTAACCGAGTTGCATGATCATTCTGTAGAACTAAAATGGTGCGCGACGTCTCGGCAGTTTGTGGAAATATTCTTTAAGTGAGCTCCATGACGGTGCGGTATTATTATCAATTTTTACAATTCTTTTATTTTGTAGTAAATTTTGTATTGTACATTCTATGCTAGAAATAATTGTTGCAGTCTCATAATTTTTTTCCCGGAGAATTAAAGACATCGGAGCTTGATTGTTGTTAATTTATAACCGAAATTGCGGGTTTATTAAGCATTTCGTTTCTTGAGATTCATATAAATGCTACGAACAATGTAATCTAAATAATCGCCACAGGCTAATCGAGTCCACTGACAGCAATGGTCAACGCGACTAATGTTTCTGCCGTCTGGAGCAACATTGTTTCCGACTCGTGGATGGAACGCTCGGCGATCGCGTTACATTGTATCAAGGGGCACCTGTATCGCCAGTCCCATTTAAATCAGTGTCACTCAACCGGAGGATTATATAGACAATCGTTTCGCAATTCTTTCTAATGAAAATTGTTTTTATTTCCGTTCCTTAACCGTGGAAATTTGGATAATCAAGCTATTCATCGAATATGAATTGAAATCAAACATATTTGAGGGGCATAGTGCATCAGAAATACTTTCTCCACACAAATGAACTTTATCAATTACTCTGGCATGTTAGTTTAATTAATATTCTGTTTTAATTTCAACTTCTGAAATATTGCTAGACAAAGCCTTCAATTACTGGATTAATTTTCTCATTAGTTTGATTAATTTACAATGGGAAAAACATGGCTTTCAGAACTTCCTTCTATTTGTTCTTATGCTTTAGAATCGCGTATTTGTTTATAAAAGTGTGAAAAGTGTACTCCAATAATAGAAGTATCGAGAAGCGTCGAAGTTCAGAAGGAGTGTGGAAATGTACCTCGAAGCTGCAGCTTCTAGTCAATCGAAGATACGTGAAATAATTTATTCACTCGTGGCTAATGTGAATTCTTTTAGTTGGACACGATCGAATTTCGCGAAAAGCACGCTAGATTGTTAAGTGAAAAAAAGGTGAACAGATAAACGGGAAAGTGTGGAAAAGAATTAGCTGGACAGAAGAAGTATCATAATGCGATAACATTATGCTCTCCCTTTTCTCAGAAAGTATTTCGTTGCAGTTGAAAAACATGCAGGAGTATTCTTTTTAATTCCTAGCTTAGGAGTTTGAACTGGGAAATACTACCATTTCAAAAAGAACTGTTTAAAAATATTCTTAATAACACAAATTGTTCTCGTATTAATAAATAATTAATTTGCAAAAAATGCGTAAATCTATATCAGTTTTTAATGGACATAGAGAATTGAGTAATACAACACCAATGTCATAATATGAAAGTTAGTTTTACGAGAGCAATCTTTTTTTCAAACAAAAAGAGAAGACATCAATTTGTGTGGCCTTATCTAATTTTTTTTTAGGGGAGACTCAGTACGAGGATCCGCAGGTGCAATTCACTCGTCCAATCCCGGATGAAGTAATCAGGTGAGCTTAAAAAATTACCTAGGTTTATTTGAGCAATTAAAAGAAGTGGAGGTAAAATGATAAAATATTTTGCACAAAAAAAAAAGAGTTGCTTGTGCGAGCATTTTCCTGATAACTTTGCGCATCTAGCGTTTATGAAGTTTACGTGAAAGAAGAAACTGCAGGTTCTGAAGGGAGGAACGATGTCACCGGCATATCGATTTTGCCGTCCACGAATGATCATCAATTAATTCCGGTAATTATCAACGGGATACATGTACGTACAGCTGCTCTTTATTAATTTGTACTCGCTAAACGTATGCAGTATATCCGGCATTCATAAAAAGTCGAAGTTTTTCTATAAAGAAAAAAAAAAACATTAATTTCAAGGGTGATTGCATGAACCTAGACGTTGCCATAGACTCTGAAGTAATTAATATCGATGGTGCTGTCACCAAGTTTCTCGGGAAGGATGCTTTCAAGTACAAGGTACAAATATTGCTTACTATTCTTTTTTGTCGCAGGGGACGAATGAAACTGTAAACTTTCATATTAAAAAGTTATTTAGTAAACATTTTACCTGCAAACCATTTCTTTCCTGCTTTAACTTTGTACATGAACACCGTCATTCTGGCAGTCAAGTACAATTTCAACAGTTATTTTATATTCAATAAATCAAAGTTCTGGAGAGACATATATTATTAAACAGATATTTTTAGGTAAAATATAAAAGTTTATTTTATTTTCGCACTCAGAAATATTCAAGGAAATGGGAAATAGGATGAACACAGATGAGCAAGCAAGTGTTGATTTTTATACAATTATTCATTGTATTCTTACATTGAGAGAAAAACTGGAAAAAAAACGAAAGGCATTATTTACTTATACGTTCAGCGTTCAGTTCTATCTGTAATAATTTTCCAAAGTACTTTCATTGATGTTCTTGCTCTTAGATCACCAAGGATAAATTTCAAAGCATTAAATGCTCGTTCCACGCTAACTTGTGCAGCAGGAACACTGTGACGTGTGTGAAAGTGCTAATGCTAGTTGACTAAGGGAGAGGGTCATTTAAATCTTTCACCAATAACAAGTTTACGAACATTAACATTCTCAACAATAAATCTGTTTTAAATAACTTTTACTTTTTCCAAATAGAATAACTGTTACTGTTGAACTAGAACTTTTTTCCATTCCCGAAAAAATAAAAGTTCTCTTCTTATACGAATATTTGTGGAACAGAAGCTCCATTAAATACGCATCATTTTATAACTGTTTTCCGGGAACAGAAAAGTTAACAGTGAAAAGATTACTGTCATGTCAGAAGTCATTGAAAATTTTACCAATCATTTCATTCGACCTTTGCTTATCGTAATCAGTGTTAGGATTTAACTGAGCGCCGGCCAGTTTTCTCAGATTCTCGATCAGAACGTTAACGCGTCGGAGGACAACGTTATGGTGTACTCGCACCCCATCGTCGAGGGACCTTCATCATCTACGAATCGGTTGATCGATAAAGACGATCCGAGATCCAAGCTTCACTTCGTCAAATACTTGAAACGCGACGGGAAGACGCTGAAAATCTGGGAATGCGGCATCTGTGAGTAATTTGTTTATCATTAATCCAACCCTCTTCAATTACTATTTATAAAGTACGATTTTATTCATTTATTATTAAGAAAAAAAAAAAGATTAAACCGTGAGAACTGTCATTTTTGCCATAACGCAGCACAATGCGAAAGTGTAGTATATTCGTCGCGAAATGATTGAGAATCGGGAGGGCACGTGCAAGAATTGCAGCGAGCTTGATATATTCTAACCAGGTTCGAAGGAGTTTCGACATCAATACACGTTGATGAGACATTTGCCAACGCACACCGACGAGAGGAACTTTAAATGCGAGGCTTGCGGCAAAGCTTTCCGGCAATTGTCGACACTGAGCCAGCACAAGGCGATACACAGCGACGCCAGGCCGTACGTTTGCGAGTTTTGCAAGAAAACTTTCAACAGGTCAGTGGTGGTGTCGAGTCACCCTAAAAATTCCCTTCGCACACTTTCTCGTCGCATTTCCGCGTAGCTTTCCGAGCCGTGCGAGATTGCCAAAATCATATTCGAGGCACCTTAGCGAACCGCGTTTTGTATAGAAATTAAAATTGCAAGCGCGACGAGAAAAAAGAAAGATAATGATCCACGCTGTGCGTGGGAGCGCGCGGATCATTAACGTTTTGAACCAGCGGCAAAACTCCGCGATTCCGCGACAAAGTAGAAAAGAACATTTTAACGAGTGCGAATACCCGTCCAACTTTTTATATATTAATCTTCGCGGAGTGGGCGTTTGAAATGAGTCCATTAGCGATGCGGTAATTGAAATCGTTTCGATTTCGGGGATTTACAAAAGTCTTTTGTGAATCGCCGATTGCCAATAAGCTGCGGCCGTGAATTATAGACTGATCGCGTAACCTTTCTCCTGACATTTTTCTACGTTTTTAGAGTCTCCACATTGATCTCCCACCGAAAGACACACTCTGAACACAAGCCGCACAAGTGTCAGGTTTGTGGAAAGGGTTTCCATCAGAAGGGTAATTAATTGTTACTCCATTATCCAGGAAATGCGCAGGAAGTTTCGGAATTTCTATACGCGGTTGTACATGCCCTTAAAATTATGAGCAATTTGCAAAGGAATGTAAATTTCGCTACTTAAACGGAGATGACTGTTCCTTAATGTTTGTCAACGAAATTTACATGGTTCTTAGAAGTAGAATCTCCAGAATGCAATAATTATCATCGCGTGAAAAGTGCTGCAAAGTTAAATATATTTTTTTTTTTAGAAGAGAGGGAAGTCGGGATGCGTTTAACTGCTTATTTAATTTGCAAACCTTTCTTTTTATTATTCACGCTGGTCGACTGTACGGTTCCCCATCGATTCTGAAACACCCTGTGCAAAGTGATGCACGAGCGGCAGTAGTCGGTAAGAGTTAAACACCATTGCGTTGTCAGGCAATTTGAGGAACCACGTGTTTACCCATACGAACGAGCGGCCGTACAAATGCGAGCTTTGCGGCAAAGGCTTCAATCAGATGTCGAATTTGGTCTGCCACAAGGTAAAAGCGCATGCCCACGCGGAGAAGATGCAGTACGCGTGCGGAATCTGCGGCAAAGAGTTTCCGCGGCGATTCTCTTTGAGATCCCACGAGGAGTACAAGCACGGCATAAAGTATAGGCATTCGGCCGGCTCTCAGCAGGGCATCAACGATCCCAACGTCATAAGGAAGTACGTAGACATTTCTGAATTCAGCTGAACGACACTTGAGGGGTCATCACTTATTTCAGACAATTCTTTTGTGGGCTTCGCTAAAAGAAATAAAACAGAGCGCTCGTCATGCACGATTTATTAGCTGTTGAACTGCGACAAGAAGTTATATCCGCAACAAATTTTCTACGAAATTGCTTAGGATCTTTCAGATATCTTGGATCATTGCAGAAAAAATTCTGCTCTACGGTCAACACGACATCTTCCATAAACATCGATGAGTCTCAAAAAACAAAATGAGGTTCTTGGAAATAATGCTATCATTATAGTTTATCGAGCCAAATTTTTTAATTTCAAAAAAATAAGCAATTTGTAGCATTTTAAAATCATATCGATTTTTTCCATGAAAAATTTTGCTCTTTAGTTACTTGTAAAAAATTAATTAAACAAGATATTTAAATAACGGCTGGATAGACTATAATGGTGGCGTTATTCTACAAGAACCTTATTTTGTTTTTCAGATTCATCGATGTTTATGGAGGATATCATGCCGACTGTAAAACGGCATTTTTTTCTGTAGTGCTCCAAGCTATCTCTAAAATAAAAAATAATTCAATACAAAAATTATAGTAAATAACATTTTTTATTGAAATTTAGAGACTAATATATCATGTGTAATGAGCATTTTGTTTTATCTGTTTTAATGAAGCCCCTAAAAAAATTGTCTAAAATGGCTTTGACCGCGTCTGGAGGTATTTAAACCGCTTAATTCGCACCTTGGACGGACTTCCTGATTTCGCCTCTGACTGGTCTTGTACTTCGAATGAATGTAGGTTGAATGTTGATTCTTCACTGGGTAGGAAACTGACATCTCTATTTACTTATCTTTCTTTCTTCTCGTGCAATTTTTATTTCACTCGCAATGGCCTATCGATTTGGTATACGAAATTTTTTATAAATGAATCTGAGGATTTTTCGTTATAACGAATCTCGCGAAGATACATAGACACACGATTCTAAATATAATGATAGTTGAATTTACCTTTGAACGTTTTGTAATATAGTTGAGTTTGCAAATAATCAAATATCAATGATTAATTTGGGGCCAATTGGAATTTTAGTAAGAATGTTAGGATCGTTCAGCTGCCCAGCAACGACCGGCATCAAGCTATCGAAGTTAGGGACAAGGATCCATTAATTGCGGTTAGTAATTGAGTTAAACATCTCTTATTCCTGCAATAAAAAAAAAATTAACAATTTTCCTTCTTCAATAGTCGGATGTCATCGAGTCGGTAGTGATAGATAAAATTGACACGAAGGCGATGGAGATGGCACTCCTCGAAGGACAAACTCCGTTCGCTTTATTCAAGCCTGTCAAGGGAATTCCTGTTCTCGTAAAAGTGTCGCCAACAGGGACTCACAAAAATGTACGTAGTCCAATCCACGTCGTTCTAAATTAATTTCCACTTTTGAAAATTATATTTTGTCCGCGGATTCAGATCTTAACGCCAGCCACCGCCGAGGATCTTCGAATGGCAGGGAAGATGAGCCTGAGCCCGACAATTTCGGCGGACGCGGACAGGATCAAAGCTGTCCAGGTGAAGGTGCCTGTAGTGGCCACTGTGATACAGAATATCGATCCCGATGGGAACATCAATTTTATCGTCGAACCGCCCGGGCCTGAGAACGAGCACGGTGAGCGGGAAAAACAATTCTTGCAAATTTTATTTCGGAGGAGGATATTTAATTACACACACACACACACACACAAAGAAGAATCGCGTTAGTTGTGCTCAGGTGTAGCTGGTTGTCCGGTAATAATCGTTTTGCTACACGTAACTCCAATCGCGATACGTTTCACGAGGGTTTCCCGACCGTGGTATAATTGGCTCGTTAAAGCGCAGTGATGTTTTCCAAAGTGTCGCTGCAATATGGCGTTTATTTGGTGCACT
Organism: Holcopasites calliopsidis; assembly: GCA_023838395.1. NCBI lineage: Eukaryota > Metazoa > Arthropoda > Insecta > Hymenoptera > Apidae > Holcopasites > Holcopasites calliopsidis. The sequence continues at coordinate 1,036,701 of JALHAQ010000025.1, forward strand.
GTCGACAGAGAGCCTGGTCACGGCATTGGATTCCCAGTTCACGTACACCGAGTCGACTAGAAACGAGCCCGATCGCCAGAATGGCTCGGTTGTGTCCTCGGCGATGGAGGATTGCAACGAGCTGTTGGAACTGGCTGCTCAGGGTGGAATACAGTTCGTTCGTGCCACCGAGGACGGACGTTATGAGGTAATGAATCGCATTATCCAGCAACCGTGATTTTTGTGTGCCTGCTCAAAGTAAACAGATTTCTATTTTAATAGGGATTAAATGCATGAATACAAAAGTTTCTAACAGAATTATTATGAATTCTTTATACGAATATAGAGAAATGTTGTAATATGCTGTTAAAAGAAATCGATGATGCTGAAATCTTAAAGGAGATAAGAGTTCTTGGCGGGAGTTCAATAACATATTAAGGATAGGTGTACTTTTTAGACTTATAAATTAGATTTATATTTTATCATTGTTAAATGTATGAAAACCGAAAGTTCTATCAAAATTATTGTTAACCCTTTATACGAATATAGAAAAAAAAATTATGATATACTGTTAAGCGAAATCAATGATCCTGAAATCTTAAAGGAGAAAAGAGTTCTTGATTTCTCATTGCATATTAGGAAAAGATGTTGTACTCTTTACTTTTCCAAACGCTGAAGCGAATGCATTCTATGGTTCGTTTCTCAATGAATTTCCTTTTACTGTCATTTATAGGGAAAACAATATATCATCATATCAATGTTGGTAACAAAAAATGAAGCAGGCTGAATGTTAATGTTGACCCGACCCGAGCTACGACATTATAAAAAAAATGTTTTGGGTATTATTAATTATTATTTAAAGCTGCGACCAGTTTACAGTATACGCTCCCGATTGTTTGTTAACGTTCGGTCGTTCGATTGACGCCGCACAATCATCGGTAATGATCATTTACGATTCAGGTGATGTCGAACAGCGAAGCGCGAGATCTAATGGCACAGAACTCGCACGATGTGACGATCCTCGACGGCGAGGAAGCGGACGCGATCAATGTTGTGAATATGCGCGGTAATGGGGAAGTCATCATCGGGGATTCCGATAATCAGATCATGGTGCTGGACTCTGCGACCGCGCAGAAATCTATGCCGATGGACAGTATCGAGATTCTGGAGGACAAGGATATCCGGATTCTGGACAGCAAGAGCCTCGACGACCGCTTCGTGGACAGCATTAGCTTCCTCTCGCAATCGAAAATCGACGATCTGATTCTGGGCCCGAAGCCATTGACGATCGACGCCGCAGTCGCCGTGGGCGGTGATGAAGACGAAGGTCAGAGTTCACAAGCCTTTCTCGGGCTCGCAATTTGTCAATTTTAAAGCTTTTCATTACTATTTAATTTCGACATTTATACAGCGATAGGAGTGCCGTCCAGTCAACAGGAGCTAGCCAACATACTCAGCCACCGAAGTGATATCTCAACTTTGTCCACCACGTCCCACCCACCGATATCTTCTTTGTTAATGAAGAACCATCCGTCCCTGTCGATTCTAAACGAAACCCTTCCCTATCTAAAGAGCAACACGAGCTTAGCGGAGGACCTGAACATCCTCGGCAGCTCGGCCATGGACGATCATCATTCTGTGTTCGAAAGCAAAATGAAATTGTCCTCGGTCTTCGACGATACGGAACCGGACGCCGGTTTAATGCCCCTCAGTCAGTCGGACATGAAGATCCTGGAATCAGGCGGCTCGAGTAGCAAGGTAACAATTTCGATTTTTCATTTTTCTTATTAAAAGTCGAACTTCGGTAAGGATTATAACTTTGGTTAAATATTTATAAGGGCGTTTAATTCCCAATCTTTCCTCCTCGCGCGTTTCAATTTCGCGCAAAGGTTCTCGGTAATAAGGTGAATTGTCTGCCGTCGTCGAAATTCTTCTCCGGCCTCAACGAGGTGAAGATTCTCGGGCCGAAGAATCACGGTCAGGAGATCATGAATTCGCAGTACCAGGACGTGAAGCTACTCAGCCCGTACGAGCAGTTTTTGAAGAGCACCGCGTCGAACACGAACGGTTGCGACACTGGAACAGTGAACGCTTCCGGTGGCTGCAGGAAGGAGGTGAAGATCCTGGGGAAGAAGCTGGGGACCGGTATCATTACCAGCACGGAGGATGGCAGCGTCGTGGAAGTCATCGAGGAGAAAACTAAACTGGTGAGAGATTCCAGTTATCTACTATTACATCTTTCATTAATCATTTTTATTATTATGTCAAGTGATTCGTACATACTTCTCGTTTAATCCATCTCTTTTTTTTTTATAAAACGTACAATTTAAATTCAGATCCAAGAACATTTCTTTTGTTGATTAAAAAAGGAATTATAGTTCTATGGATCTATGATCGATTAGGGAATCAAAGATATTATTTCTTCTCGAAGTTTCTATTGCTTAATTTCTCGAACACTAACATTTTGTAACAAATTGTCAAGAATTATGCTAAACTTACAAACAAAAAGGCTCAAGACAAGCATTATCAAAATCACACAAAGGACCTACCACATCTTCCACTAATCACTGTTATAATTATTTCTATTGCTTCATACATACTCCTCTCGTTCAATGCTTTGCTTTTTTATGAAACATACAATTTCAATTCTGGTCGAGGAAAAGTTCTTTTTTTGATTAAAAAAATGATTGTAGTTTTATTGATCTATGATTGATAAGAGAATCAAGGATGCAGGGTGATTCGCCCACCAGGAGACTCGAAATGTGTCCTTTTCTGTTTCTCGCTTTCACTTGGAAAGAACACTTAGTCGTTCGCTCTGCAGTAACCTAAACAACTGGCGATCGACAGAGTCATTATGTCAAGTGATAGAGAGGAACAGAAAAGGACAAAATATGTCGCCCGAAATTTTTCCATGAGGTTGTATGGGATAAGAGTTTCAGACGTTTAGGCAGCGGCGCTTCTTTCAAGTCTCTTGGTGGACGAATCACCCTGTATTATTTCTTCTCGGAGTTACTATTGCTTGAATAAAATAACTAATGACAAATAATTAAGAAGAATACCAAGCGCACAAAGAATAAGGCACAGTGCATAAACATCATCGAAATCACACAAAGGACTCAATACATTGGATCAACGCAAGAGCATTCATATGAAATCCAACTCTAACTACACTTTCAACCCGATACACGATCATCCACGTGTCGATCGCGACAAGTCAATCAGTATTAGGAGAAATTGTTAATTTTTTTTTTTAAGATAATGGGCGGGACAGGAGGGCTTTGCAGCAGCACGGACCACACGGTGATTTCGTCGCCCCGATTGGACAGGCAGATGACAGAGAACGGAGGCCCGGACAGTTTTCTGCTCCAAGTAAAGAAATTCGAGCCCCTTTACGATCCATACGTTGCTGAAATAGAGATTTTCCCCGATATGTATAGGCCTGTAGCCCGTGTGGCTCGGACTTTTTGAATTTCGAGAACCGTCTGAAAGACACGTCGCCGGCTGACCATTTCGAGCGAACCGAAAAGGACGCCAGGGACAGTTTCAGTACCACCAGCGGTCGTCCCGATCTCTATTGAACAAGAAACCGACGCGTTGGCTACCCATTTTTAGTCTCCCTGCGTACCCGCCAAAAGTTTCAGGGACAAATAATAATACCGTTCGTTGACGTCGAACGATTCGTAGAACGCGTACAGTTTGGACAATCGATTATTTTCTCTCCCATTTATCTTTACTTTAAGTGTTCGAGATTTTAGGAACACTTCGAATTCTTGTAATTCTATTCCGGACGCCTTATGGATAGTTCCGGCATCGCGGATGGAAACTTCTTCCGATTATTATTTTTTTTTTACTTTCCTTCGGTTTTTCGGTAAGAACTGTCGGGTGCAATAAGTTTTAGCATAAGAAGGTCAGCATACATATTTAGGACTCTTTTAAACCGATCGCGCGCTAGGGTGATGACGTTTAGGCTTTCGCAAAGAATTTATAAATCTAAACTATGAAGGATAATAGCGGTTGAGGTAATTTGTTTGTTTAACTTCACTTATCCGAGATTCGTCGAAGAATGAAATAGCCGCGAAGGGGAGGGGGATTTGCATGGGCGGCAGTAGAAGATTATTTAGACAAAGAATTGTAGCACGTGCGGGGAAGTTAATTAATATTAAACTTTTCTTGGGAAATGCTAATGATTTTATTCATGGATGAGAAAGTTGTATTCTTGCGCGGCCTCCAGGCCGACGGGCAGCTTGTAAATTCCGATTCGCGGACGCGTGCAACGCGTTCCCGTATTCGGATGCTCATTGTTCATTTTCGCGGGTTCTATTTTAACACGACCGATTGCATTGTATAAATTCGAATAGCATTTTATATTTGAATTTCGAGGTTAGCGAATAAAATTATATGCAGAAACTTGTCTCATTACTTTTAACCGTTGATAATTAATTTTTATTGAAGCGACAGTTCAAGAAATTCAGCGACTTCTTTATAATTACATTATATAACAGTTCTCCTTACTTTCTGTCATTTGTTTAATCTATCAACCCTTCAATTTCTTCCTTGATACAAAGAGTAAATTCATAAATTTCAGAGGAACAAAAATAGAAGGTGACTGTTACAACCATAAAAAATGGAACTGATAAAACTATAAAAACGAGCACAATATTCTCAAATAATTTGTCATTTTGTCAATAAAGATGCCTGAAAGCGACACACACACACACACATACACAACACATCTATCTTTTCTCAAGATTTTTTACTTGAGTTTGGCCGTTGATCCGGCACAACACGTGTCACTGTCACTTTCCACTTCCCACGTGTACAACTTCGCGCGTTACATATTACGGTTCTCCCCTGTGCTTCTGTTCCATGCAGCCGGGGATCGAAAGATTCGATAGAATTTTCTCAACAGAAGCTGACGTTCTGGTCGAACTTTTTGGTACCTTCATTTCCGGTTGCATGTTCCGTTCTTCGCCGCGTCCGTGTTGTCTAATACCGAAGTGGCTTCGAATCAACTTGGGTTAGGTCCTCGCTTCAGACAAAGGGAAACGTTCCCGGGAAAATTCCTGTCAGAACGAACAGCTTTACCTATTTTCGATTCTATTCTTTGTATCCTTTCTGTAGTTCTGATCACGTGGAAGGGCATCTCGGGGGTTCCGTTGGGCGGGGGAGTTTAATGGGATTCGAGGGCGAAATTAGTTGCACCATCCTCAAAAAGAAGTGAAATTTTTATTCCAAATATTTTCGTAATTTTATACTTCTTATAAAAGTAGAATTAACATAATTTTACAATTCCTACTCGGAACACACACAATACAATTATTTCTTGGAACATTAATCATTTCCATAACGAATTAACTTTTCTTGCCCCCAATGAACGTCTCCTTAGACAATCTTATCAAATAATACGTATTCCCGTAAGTTACCACAAATTATGTTCAATTTCTCAATAGGCGTCCCGTTGAAACTGGCACGTTTCCGCCGATTCGAAGGGGGATCGTCCGTGAGGCGATTTGAAAAACTTTTATTCGGCAAAATTGCGTGAACGAATCGACGTAACGCCATTGACTTCTTCGTTTCGCCCTCGTCCTTCGCCTTTACAAAGTGTGTACCGGTGCTCGTGTGTACGCGAACGCCGGGCACAGAGACGTTCACGGGGGAAGATCGAATTTGCGAAATGGCTGTGCACGAGGGTTGAATTTCTGACGAGGTAATTCGCGGAGGAAGCACAGCGCGGCCCGCGGAAGGTTGGAGCGAAAAAAAGTTGCAAGGGGACGACATTCAAAGTGAATTTTCACCGAAATAGGCGTCCCGACCATTCACGTCGTTACGCGTGCCAAGTTATTGGGCCTTTCTTGCAAAAGCATCGTTCAATGGACCGGCACGATTCGCACTATTCTTCGGCAACGATAAGTGTACAGGTTGCTCTATTTTCGTTTATAAGTGAATGTTCAATTCGTGAGTTTTTTATGAAAAAATCGTTGCGTTAAGTTAGCCATGTGTGTCAAGTAATGAGGGTTTGTTCTTTAAGCCTGCGGTTGGGAAAGTAATAAATGAACGTTACATGCATGATCTTTTATTTAAAAAATTGTTGCATTAAATTAGTAAAATGCTTCAAGTAATAAGGCAAGTTTATTTTTTAAGGCAGCGCTTGGAAGTAGAATAATAGTATATTATTGTTGAAAGGAAGTATAATATTTAATCGTTCTTAAGACTAACAAATAGTGTAAAGAATAATATATGAGAAATAATTAAATTCTCAAAAGTCACGATTTGTTGAAGTTAAATTACTTTTTCTTTGGTTCAATTACTTTCGACCACTTTCGAAATTTTGTTGCATGTAGCATAAAACGTTGCGCGAAATTACTCATGAACAATTGGCAGGCGGTTGCCCAGTAGGAATTAAATAGGATCACGCTGGGGAGCGCAATTGTTGGAATTCAATTGCGAGACCCTGCCTTCAACGCAAATTGCTTTTGCACACGTCCGTTGCAAAATTGTCGATTTTCCGAAGTAGACATCGCGATGGTACTATCCGTTTATTTCTCTACACCAAGCTAATTGGACAGTTTGCTAAATATTTCCAGCTAATTGCAAATGTTTATTGTCCGTAAAATGAATTGTGGTCTCGGTCGTGATTCATCGAAAATAACTTCCCGCATTTAGCAGCATTGTGAAAAAATAATTTCACGCGAGCGATGATAAAATACACGGCTTCCCCTGTTTTCACGTCGGGTTGACAATATTTGCACTAGATCCGATTCCAGGACGCGTGTCGCGTTAATCAAGTTATACGCATCGAGTTACACCCAATTATTTAACATTCGCTCGACGATCGATCGGCCTTGTTTTCGGCCAGCGTTCTACGACACGGCCGCGTCATTAACATATTTGCCGAATGACAATCATAAACATGTAACTGGATTTTCTGTTTCGTTAAAATTCAATCATTCAAGCGAACCTTCGTCAGCGGATTTTCGAAAAATTTAATGACCGTGTTAAAAATCAATAAGTAAGAATGAAATATTTGCGTTATTTTTCTAAAGACTCGATGAGTCAAGGAGGGCACAAAATAAGAAAGAATAAATTACTTTTTTTTTAGTAAAAATAAAGAAGAATGCGTCGGTAAGAAATTGCGTGCTAATTAAGGCTGTTTCATCAGGGATTTCTTTCTCCGAGGAGCCGAGGCTTTTAAATAAATTATACCGAGTTAAAAGCCTCTTCGCACTTCTTTGGGTAATCCATAGGCTCGTTTCGCCTTGGAACTCGCACCCCAGGGAGGATCCCTGCGGATGGCGAACGATCTAAGCCTTCTGGTTATGGGGTGCACCGTCGTGCAAGGAAACCGTCTCGGTGAATTACTTTTCGCCTACAGTGATAAGACGGGTTGGTGGGCTGGTCATTTCAATAGTTTATCAGAGATATTCCCTGTGGAGAAATCCATGGAGAATGTAACACATAGTTATGCTGATTTATTAAAGTAAAATATTTCTTTGTACTATTTTTTCAATTATATGAAATTTATATTTTGTCATTCCATACTGAATCGGTCACCTTTTTTTTCGTCGACATCAGGGATTTTGTTCTAACTGAAATATACTTTAATTCATGTAAAATCAGGAGGAGTTTAAGTCATCGTTTAGCTTTCTTCGAAATTGTTTAAGAAATATGGATTTTTGAATTTTGCAATTTTTTGCCATTTTGCGGAAAACAGGCTGTGCTTTTGAATTTTTATCTCAGAAACTACTTAACCGATTGAGATCTCCCCTTTTTTCATTTTAATCTACAGTCTTCGATCTATCAGAGTGCATTTTCTGCTTTTTGGGATAAGTAATTTTTCATTATAAAACTTTTTTTGCAAGTTTCTCCATGAACGCCATGAGCCACAGGTTTATATTTTGAAAAAATATTTTCATATTCCTTGAAGTTTTAACTACAAAATAAGCGGGTTCTGCTTTTACGGTTGGCTGCCTGGACCGCGCGCACCGTGTAGTACCTTCAATAAAATGCAAAAACAATATCGACAAGATTAGCATACGACTAAATGATCCTGTTCACAATTAAAGAAGAGTCTCTTTAATCTGTGGGATATGAATATAAATGAGGATGACCTTTAATGCTTTTAGAACCATGTAATATTCTGATTGAACGCGGTTGAACCATATTTCTTTGACCTACTTTTTAAGTTTATTGTGTAGCCGTTTTACTTTTGCGTCTGTTCGATACGTTGTTAACAATAAGTGATAGGTACTGTGGGTTTTCCCGGATACGGCTAAATGTGTGATTGAATGATCCCATTTATCGTTTTACGCCATTGTCAACTAAAGAAATAATTTTCAAGACTTGCTCGTGCTATAGTAGTGGTTCTGTGTTCAGCATGATGAAATAGTCTTAATTATTTCTTCTTTGCTGTCCCGAAGTCCTCCACACATAAAGATCCTGTTCTATCCCTGACCGTAATCCGTTTTTATATCCTTTCCCGATGGAAGAAAACCACTACCTTCTCGTGGTTTCCATCAAGCAATGATACCTTTTTGTTATAGACAATTAACCAAGCATAGAAAGTAATACCTATGTATCAGTCAAGTTGTAATAAAGAAGGTGTCATTGGCCAAGAGTGGTTATTAATGTATGTACCTATACATACTGTATACTTCGGCAGGTATAAATGGGATCACTTAATCGTACATTTTAGTCGTATGCGGGAAATCCCACAATTACCTATCATTTACTGTTAACAATATACCGAGTAGACGCAAAAGTAAAATGGCTACACAATAATCTTGAAATGTAGGTCAAAGAAATATGGTTCAAATAATTTTGAACGTTAAAATTGTTCGGAACGAGATCGAAACATGACTAATTAGACTTTTACGGAGGCTGTATTTCAATCTAAACGAAACCGGACCCAAAGTGATTCAGGGCCAATTATGGGAGAACGCGACTTGCGAGCAATTTTTCAGAACGATTGTCAATTATCTCTGTGTTTCTTTCACATATTGTTTCGTAGAAGATCATTTTTTTTCCAGCCAATCGACGAAGAATCAAGTACAGTATTAATTAACGGTATGCGAGGCAGGCAAGTGCGTATACTTTGCGCGCCAGTAGTGCAAGTCAATGCACGCGCCGACGCAGGTCCTTTCCCGCTTCTAACCTTTCCTTAATAAATTCGCGGGGAGGAGATACGAAGTACCACGATATCCCTGCGGGAAGGTTATTTAGATTTATTCGTGAATCCTCGAGTCGCCGATATTTTCTCCGAGTGCACGTGCCAATACCAATAGGCGGAGTGGTTAATACCGTCTGGCCTGGCATCCGTACTCGCTACTTTGATAGTCGGCTTCCATTCGAAAGCTTCGTCTTATACCGCGGCCTACACGGTAATCCTAACTCTCATCCGGCTTTTTTCCCGGTCCCTGTATCGCGTTTCTTCCTTGGCTCGAAGCGAAAGCTACAAATGTGGTTGCAATTCGAGAAATTCCTTGATGCATCTTTGCTCGTCGTGTGGGGAAATTTAAGTTGACATCTATAAAAGTCGCTTATGTAATTTTATATTGAAAGTTACATTAAACTTCGTTAAAAGAGGCTTTTTAGAAATTGAATATAGTTATTTTCATTGTTATTATTATTACAACCTTGTTATCCTATTTATTATTAATTCGATCGTAATGGCAATTACAGTTACGCATTGTTTCAAACATTTAATTCAAAATTATTAAAACATAGTGGCAATTACAATTACGCATTATTCCAAACATTCAATTGAAAGGTATTTCGTTCATTTGTATTATTTTTTCTTACTTTTGGGATATTCTAAAAAGTGATAATAAAATTGCACAAAGTAGGCAGTTTCCTTCTGTCACGGTTAACGTTTAATATTTGTCTGTTGCAAACTCGATGGACGTTCATTTCACTGGTAAAGTTTCTTCGTTGATCCGCGTTTGGCTGACCACAGGAATTTCTTGTAGCACCGGCGAAATCGCAGGGGGACGGTTCCTACTGACGACAGCAAGCTCGATTTTCCGGGAATATCCGGGGATATTCGAGGGTTTTATCAATGCATCCTTCGCGTTAGCCAAGTTCCATCCGAGCTGCGGCCGACTGGGGAAGTTAGATAATTTCCAATAATAGAAATTGGATTCTCAGCGCGATGCATTTGGCTTATACCTGTTCGTGAATTTTTAACGTAACTACGAACAAAGCAGAAGCGGATGCATTGACGGTTTCAAGCATTTTGTTCGAAGGAAATCTTCAAGGCAAAAGTAATTGTAAGTCTAAAATGAAATCGTGTCAAGATTTATTGGGAAGAGTGCGAAATTTATTAAAGAAGGTACAAAGCATAGTTTCCCCATTTGTCAACATAAAATGTTAATTATAAAAACCCGTTTCCACGTGGTGTTAATTAATAATTTCTTCCTTAATGGCCTTTGATAACGGTACACCTTGAAACATTTGCATCCCTTATGCATTCTTACGTATGCAGTCCGACTGATGTCCCTTTATGCTGAACACCCGATATATCACGATGATTCTCCACGAGCACGCCTTTACGAGCGGCGCAAAAAATTTATAACCCCAAGATGGAATTGAATTTCCGGTCGGCGCCGGCCGAATACTGATTACGCCGCACTTTATACACCTTGCCCCCCTCCCCCCCTTTAGTCCAACCCCTTTTTGCGGCCTTAATCGTTTGGCAGGATTGTACGACGCTGACTCCCGTCTATGTTGGTTCTGCAACATCTCGTTCCCGGGGTGTTGCTCACGAATGAAGGCTCGCCAATTTGCATGGCGAAGTTACTGTTTGCGACTTATTTGTAAAAAAGCGAAATAATTATTTCACTCATATGAAATATCTATGACGTTTCCTATTGAAGTATAAGTAGGTTAATATCGGGAACGATGAACGCGTGATTATGTTAAAACCTCCATTAAATTAATAGAACTTCTAATTGATTAGCGCAATCGTGGAAATGAAATACATAGTAATCACGCGAGCCACTTAAATCCCGAAAGCGTTCCCGGTTCGTGCAATTAAAGGCCTGTCCGGAGTGCGCAATCATTTCTAGCGTCCAAGAGGACGATTGCCTGCCAGATGACAAAGATAGGCTATTAATGGAAAAATGGATGTTCATTATTAAGTATCGGACTTAATCCGGAAATCGCCGCTCTAATGAATCGCTGACGAGAAATTCTAAATTATTCTGGGGCGATTAGAACCGAGCCGATCGTCATTTTTTCGCTTCGTCCCTTCGACGTTACATCGAACCTGTTAGATCGAGGGATAGCATTTAATATGTTTAGTTTATTAATGTACTATAATTGAATTTTTATTTGCATAATATTTTGATGAAACGTGTGCAATAATGCGGATGATCGTTTTGTTGATTTCTTGATCTTTCCTCGCCGATCACCGAACGGCGAGCATTAAATATCAATGATCACTTACAAAGACTCGACGAAGTCGGCCCGGATTTTTGTAAGGCAGTTATTAATTGCGCAGGAGGAACGTGGACGTTGAAAAAGGTATGCAATATCGCTGCAGCGTGAACAGATGTGGGGCACATTTAGTTAAATTATGTCACGCGTGGTTAAATATTCACCTGCTTGATTTAAACATCGAATATCCACGATTCGCAATGATTTATGGCTACATTCGGACACTCCTTTTCATTCATAATTTCCAAATTCTCCTTTAAACATATCTACGATAAAGACTTGCTCAGTAATTATTCACATTACCTTTGTTTAATTAGAAATGAATTCAGGGCATGTATATGTGTCGCTTTGGTGCGAACTTTGAAAATAATTAATGGCGATAATCTGGAGAGAGCGTGTAGCCCGCCAGATGGTGAGTTTAATAAGTCAAATTAAATTGAATTAAGAGGATTCGTGGTGCGATGCCCCGAGAATTTTGGATCTTATATCGGGCATTCTCTACGAGGCAGTGTTGGAACACCTGCCAACTGGTTTGATACATCATCTATATGAAACGAGATTGAAAGGGTGATTCTTAGTCGTTTCAACGTGGCAGATATGTATATTTTTATTTAATTATAATGTTACAAATTAGAAACATTTTTAACGTCCACGAAATATTCTTTCCTACTCGCACTCTTTTTTATCCATTTTCCATCGCAACTCTGGATTCAAATCTTTTACATTCCATTAAACAAAAAATTTCGATTTTTATAACACTTAATCTTTTCACGCGTTTCTCCCATATTAACGATTTTAACTTCAAACTCATTCATAGTGTTCACCTATACACACACACACTTTCACCACGTTGCTTGTACAACTACTTTTTCTTTGCCGAAGATTTCTAATAACCAAAACTTCTTCATCCAGTACCTTCATCGATACCCAGAATTCTCTCAGCTTCATACACCACGACGTCTTCTTCCTCGCGTCTTGATTTTTCACCCTCCGCTATGTGTCGCTAGTTTTTGAACCGTATCAAACTTTCCTGTGTTTTCCTTCAGCTTGACCGCCCCTTGTCTCCCTGATTTTCTCCCCTTCATAGCATTAACTTTCGTCGTTCTTGTTTCATTGCCGACTCCTTGGCCAACATTCCGCGCTTCCTCCTTGGGTTACTTTAGCAGTGTGCCGATTGAACATCACCGTATCGTAGTTGCAAAGATCTGGCAGACTTGATTAAGAAAGACACAAGGTACTGAATACTTGATCAAGCTGTAAGTAACATAGCAAGTAATTATATTAATAACGAATTCCGTTCGCACTTTCATTAAAATTAAATACTAAAAATATATTTTGGTAACTTACCTTTAAAGCTAAGAAATGATACATTTATAAATTAAAGAGAATGGCGTGCCGATAAATAAACAATGTTTCTAATCGATTTCATATATTTTGATTATAATGAAAAATTCTAAGTGCTTTGCTAATAGTTTATATACGAAACAGTGTTACGATTAATTAGTTTCGATCGACAAGATAAATTAGTGAATAGTACATGATCCACAGTCGGCTAATTTAAAATTAGTTCCCTGGATGTAGCCTACCTTAATCGTATAAGCGGTATACCACATCTCTCCGATCGTATCAATCACATCAGAAACGGGATGGTCGATACTACGTGTCACCGCAATAGTGTTTCCACAGGATTATTGCTTCGTGGCAGGCTGTTCGGATAATGTCAGTCACATTTCGACGAGACGCGCTTTTACCACCGGCCGCTCCACTTTAATCGCGGCTACACTTAACTCGCAAACAGTTCGTTCCACTCTATAAAGTAGATACGGATTCCCAAGGAATATTATTGTGGGAATATTTAATAAGTAGTTCAATTTTTCAGAAGAACTGAATTTATTATAAAATATATTATAGTTAGGGCACGCTTTTTAAACTTCTCACTGATGCAACTCTTTCAAAACTGCTGACCTCTCCGCTCGCCCTCAGACTTTCACTCCTTACACACAAGATTACAGCCCCTCACCGATACAATATACGCATTCACACAATCTTCTACAATTCAAACACGAAATTCTCGGACTCATTCTTATCTCTTACGTACTCCTAAACAAAACTGTCACGACGCCCAAACACTCTTCTCTTGCATCTCGGCCCCAATCCTCACTCAATCCAGATCATACACACAACACGCAATACTTTTATCCAACCCCACATTATTACCGTACCGCTGTCGTGTCACTTGTTACTATTAAAAAGACTCAAAACGGTATTTGGTCATTTAATACGAAAGCGAAGGATTCCATCCACATTTTCTTCATTTGTGTTACAATGTATTTCTTAAAATAACAAAATGGGTAACGATTTTTCTTCTTTATGGATATATTATTTTATGTGAAGTTTATTAAGTACTTGTAACGTGGCTGAACATCTTCGCGATCATTCATACCGACTCCCCCTGCAACAATTTCATTTCAACTATTCAATTAGTGGTAATATCGAGAGGTTGGGTTACAGAATCCCTTGGTCTACAAACAATTTCAACAAGTTCGTTTCAAGCTTCGACGAACGATTCGCTGTCGAACCGTTCGAACTTCATCCACATGTTGTTCACTTATGTTACAATGTATTTCTTAACAAAATGGGCAACGATTTCTCTTCTTCACGGATATAATTATTTTATGCGAAATTTACTGAGTACTTCTAACGTGGCTGAGCATCCTCGCGATCATCTGTACCGTCTTCCTCTGCAACAATTTCATTTCAACTATTCAATTAGTGGTAGTGTCGGGAGGTCGGGTTTCAGAACCCCTTGGTCTACAAACAATTTCAATCAGTTCGTTCCAAGTTTCGACGAACGATTCGCCGTCGAGCCGTGTGCACAAAATTAGTCGGGGGCAATTTCGTGGGCCAGCGTACAATGACGCGGAGCGAGGAAATAATTTCCTGGCTTATCCGCTGACCAGAGGATGGATTACTTATCGGCCACCGTAGCCACTAGCGAAAGAGTTATGGATCTGATCAGATTCCGCTCCATTTCATCGCCCCCCCCCCCTTCCCCACATAGTATTCTATCTACCAACATTGAGCTTCTTCACCGGTGGCGGCATGGTAATGTTACTCGTAATGCGTATGCGGTCAACCGGATTTTGTTATATAGATCGCGTTTCGATCCCAAGCTTTTCGTAGAAGATTTGTAGAAGCGTCGGACCCCATCCGCTCGCTTTTTGTCGGGCCATTTATTTATCGTCTCTCTGGGCCGCGCGTTCGTCGCTCGCGCAACGTTTAATCCTTATTTGCAATTTCGATTCGCCGGGCAAATCGAGGGATCCACTGTGGAATATTCAACTAGGGCTTGCATTTCCCTTTTTGTAATTTTTTCAAATGGATTATGCGAGCGCTTTGGGAATTTTCGGAGGATAGGAGAATATATTTTAAAGAATGTCAGTTCTGTCTATTTTGCTTTGCTGTTCAACTATTGTGTATAATGTAATTCATATTCAAATATTTCCAGTGGTGAATGACCTGGATGGTTGACTATTAATTAATGTTATACCAAGTTCGGAAGCGTTGATATTGAGGGAATTATTCGCATTCCCCGAACGCTGTGCTTCCCTGCACCACCTTTTACTCCTCCTCCTTGTCGGGTATTCTAATTCCGATTATTCGAGTGATTCGACTGCCAGCATGTCGTCCAGGAGAATCGCGTTGAGAAAGTTGACGATCTCTCTCGTCGGCCAGTTTTCGCCTCGAGATTCCAGGTTCCCACGGGAAGAAATCGCATCATTCGTAATTCATCCTATTCCACTTTCCTCTTGACCCTTTGGCGGCTCTCCTGCAACCTGCTCCCTTTTATCTGCCAAAGAAAAACTTCCTTGCGAATTTCAACAAGCGGCGGCGAGAAATACTAGCCGTTGCTGAATTCTTCATGATCCCGAACAATTTGCGGAAAGCCAGCGGATAAAATATTTCACTCCCTGTCTCGCCTCCTGTGACCGGGAAATTATCGACGATCATCGTTGCTGTGGAAATGAAAAAGAATGAAAGTAAAGATACGAGTGGAAGAACGGCGAAACGTAGAGACTCCCGGGCTGCTCGATGCACCGCGTGTATTGGATACATTTTCAATCGGACGAATTCTGAAAGAGCTGCTGGCTCCTTTTCTGAACACTGGCGAACAAGTTTAAAAATCGATGCAGGCCTGAGGAACCCAAATCATTTCCTCTTCGCAACTCTGAATGGGAAGACCGTATGTAATGTATATACACGCGTTCGCGTACAATTCGTGACATAAGGTAGGTAATGTGTAGATGTGATTTCTTATTTTTTGCTTTCTTGCAAGAATTGTAAATTGCATTGTTGATATAGAGCGACTTCCGAAAATCCTCGGATAACCTTCGCAACGTGGTAACTTTTTTTTTGTAATTTGACCAAACGACTTGAGCCCTTGCAAAAAGATAGAAGGTGGAAAGTAAAATGGAAAATAGATAAAAGATAGGAGAAGTTCTCGGTTCGACTATCCGAGGCGATCTAGTAGTATTGGTAGTCCAGTAGTATCTAGAGTATTGGATGGTTCGAGGTTTCAAAATTTCGAACGCGACCCACGTAGAAGCTAAAACGCCCCCATGATTCAATTCGCGTGAAGCTATTCTTCGCTATTCTTCCATTTGCAACCCCTTTTGCGTGCATCCTCGAACGCGAGCTTCCGAATAGTGCGCCAGGACATGTCTCGCTGTGTCAAGCTGTACTTTTGCAAAAAGTGTCTTCTTTTCACTTACATCTCTTTTTTTTTCCTTTAGAGGCCAGCCATGGTTCAAAGCCCAAGCTTCCTGAAAAGACAGCCCTCCAGTATAAAATTAATAAAGCTTGAATTAAAAAAAGAAAGCAATCGTCTCAGCTATTCTCGATAAGTGTTATTTTTAAACGATTCCGCATATTTGCTTTTCTTTTACCATTATGCCTACTCGAGTTCATAGCACGGTCATGTCGAATCCGTCGAAAGCTCTGCCATTGCAATCAAGCGCGGTTGGAAGTGAAAAGTTGTAGCTCCCTCGCGGGTTAACCGATCGACGTTCACTCGGGTTCGCGATTTCCTGCGAAATAAACATTAGCGTTTGCGTGTCGCGTTCCTGTTCGCGTGGAACAGCGCCGACAGCTGCTCATCAGCGTGACTAGATTCGACTTTGCGTAGCGCGGCTGATTCGCCGCGTTGCCGGGGAATTTCGGTTTCGAGCCAGTGAGATCATTAGGGTACAGGCATGCACACGCTCATGCCAGACACTGTCTTTGACGATGCTCCAACCAGGGATTCCTGCAAGGCCGCACAAACGATCGTCCTAATCTTACATGGAAGTTCGACGGTCTAGTTGCACAAAGGTAACTCGACCTCAACTTTCTCCATCGATCGAGTTTTTCCCTGGAGTTCTGGAGGCTCTCCTGGCGCCTCTGTGAAATGCAAATTTCAAGTGGCATTGTAATTGGAGAATGTATTTAAGTATACACATTTTTTCGGATGCTTGTTCAGCATTGATTATTTACACTTTTAATTATTCCTCGGATTGTTTGTAATAGGAAGATCTTGTCAAGCAAGCTGAGATAATCGAAGCGCTTGAACAATTGTTCTATTTCAATAAGAATAGGAATGGTAAATGTTTATTATTCCAAGGGCAGGGTTGTGACTTCTTTGTACGATTATTAAAATATACTTGATGATAGTTCGATTGAAGGCGAACAGTAATCGACCGGTTCGTAGCGTTTCTACCGAAAGCATCGCGATCGGGAGGCTTTAATTGCACAGAGTGGATTTCCGGATAACAAAGCGTAACTGACGCAACGGGAGACAGAGAGGGATGGGAACGCAACGGGTGGAGGTAAGCCTCGAGATTTTTCAAGTAAATATTGATTCTGCGAACCCAATTTGCGGCGGCTTTAGCGAGCTACGAAATTTTATTAGTTTACCGGCAGATCCATGAAAAACCGTGCCGCAGGATACACGTGGGATATAAAGTTCCGCAAGCATCGAGAAGCTCCTACGAATTTCGATACTTGGAACGAAACAGCATTCCTAAAGGAATACTTTAATAACGATGTGCGCTGGTGGATAATATTATGAGACACCCTAAATGTTACTATGATAAGGACGTAATATTATATTATGCCCGACTGCGCGTTACATATAAATTAGAAGCATTCATCTTTAACTACTATCCCATTAAATTGAACGACAAACAAATTCTCAATTTACGCAAAAATAGCATTTACGCAAAAATAGCACAATTTGTGTTCTGGAGATTATCTAACGCTGTTAGTAAGTGTCGATTGCAACGGTAAGGCGGCAAATCAAGCTTGTAGACGATTGTACGAAAAGTATTGGCTACTTGAGATTGCTTGAAAATCAAGTTCAGAATCGTGCTAGCTCAATAGTTGCAGAAAATTTCATTTCCCGGCATGATATCGTAGCAATCCACACAGCTGAAATGATGCAAGACTATTTTCGTACTGGAAATACACCAACTTTAGATATTATGAAACATGCGTGGAGAGAACTTAGTAGAATAGTATAGAAAGTGGCAAAGAAATAAATTAATAGTAAAGAGCTAATACCAGCGATTTTGTGCGCGTGGAGAATCGTAGACCAAAATTATGTAAAAAAATGTAGAAAAATCTGCCGAATCGAATGATCGAGATAGTTCAAAATAAAGGAGGATCGGCCTGCTATTAATGTTAAGAAACATTTAATAATTACGCTCAACTATACAGATTTCTTTTATCTTAAATGTTCCTGTCTTATTACTCTGTTCATATCAAATTGCGTTTGTTTCTAATCGAAAGTTTGTTGCATTATTCGTTAAATTCAGTAAGGTGTTAGTTTAAAGTATTAATAAATGGTTTTTATTTGTATGTAACGCTCTTTAAGGTAAGCGTAATTATTAATTCCTTATCACAGCAAGTTTTAGGGTGTCTTAGAATTTTGTCCACCAGTGGGTAGTATCATTATTAAGGAAAGCAACGACATTCGAAATTCATCACAAAATAAAACTGTGTATCTTTACGAAAGATCTGCGGGTAATCGAGATAAGGAAGAAATGAAATCACGTCGACGATGTCCGACGGAATCACTTGAATTTAACCATGGCCGGTTTCGCCAGGGGATCTTGATTGACTGTAGCCGGAGCTAGTTCGGATTACTAGCTACAGCACTGGTTACATTATACCGCGGTAATGCTGTTTCGAAATCGTGACCCATTGCACACCCGTGGAACTTCGCTGCTCGTGTTCCATTCTGTTTCGCGGTAACATCTCGCTACTCCGAGTGCCTGGCTAAGCAACGAGTCGGTCGATCGATTTCACGATGTTTGCAAATATGGCTATCCAATTTAAACAGACGCCAACCCTCTTCCAATCTCCCCGTATCGTTGAGTTAGATTTGCTTTCGATTAGATTGCTCTGTTTAAAGCACCTTCGTTGGTGGATGTTCTTCGAGGTTGGTGTAATCGTTAATGAAAAGTTCAATGAGAATGCAGTGGGACGGATGGATCTATAGCACCTGATACACAGTGGATTCATTGTTTAATTAAATAGGAAAGGGGGATAGATTGATCTGAAAGTCTAAGAGAAGGAAGAAATAGTACACGTTTGATAGTAGTTGCGTACAGCACGATGGATTTCATTCTTCAGAGATCTGTGACGATACGTCGGTAATTGTCCTGGGACAATTTGCAAACGGTTACAAATAGCCCGAGCCGCGACGTTCTAATGGGGGAACGCATTTAAACGTGGCGATAATTCACCGAACGTCCCCGATATCCCTGATTTCACGGAAACGGTGAAAGGGTAACGAGCAATGGCGTCCCGAACGAGGTTAATCGTGGTAAGTTTCCGTAGTAACTTAATGCCGTTCTGCTAGCCGACTGTTTCACTGTTTCGCCTCTCGCCGTATCGTCGCAAATAGGCTGATTTATTGGCAATTATGGATCGGCGACAAATGCCAGTCGTTTGCGGCCCGCTCGCGGCGGCCCTGTGGAATAACAATTAGCCGAAAGATCCACGAACGCAAATAGATCTGTTGCCCTTAGTGAAGAAGGAAAATTAATATTCTATTAACGGCATATCTTGCAACGTGACAAATTCTCAGCTTACAAGTATAAAATAATTCAACACTCGCAACCCTTAAGCTCTAGTATCGTCGCAGATAGGCTGATTTATTGGTAATTATGGATCGGCGACAAATGCCAGTCGTTTGCGGCCCGCTCGCGGCGGTCCTATGGAATTACAATTAATCGAAAGATCTATGGACGCAAATAAATCTGTTGCCATTAGTTAAGAAGGAAAATTAATATTCTATTAACGGCATATCTTGCAACGTGACAAATTCTCAGCTTACAAGTATAAAATAATTCAACACTCGCAACCCTTAAGCTCTAGTATCGTCGCAGATAGGCTGATTTATTGGCAATTATGGATCGGCGACAAATGCCAGTCGTTTCCGACCCGCTCGCGGTGGCCCTATGGAATTACAATTAATCGAAAGATCTATGGACAAAAATAGATCTGTTACCCTTCGTGAAAAAGGAAAATTAACGTTCTATTAACGACATATCTTGCAACGTGAAAAATTCTCAGCTTACAAGTGTAAAATAATTCAAACCGGCGGCAAATCTAACGAATTACCGGTCAACCCTTGGTCCACGTTATTCCACGAGCTTAATACTCGCGCGTCCATAGATCGTCCCGCGGTTCATAACCCCGCACGAAAGGCGGCTGAATAGGCTGGTAATTGGAAGAGGAAAGGAGGGCGAAAGAGGAGACGGAGGCGGCTGGGCCTGGCGCGGAAAATTGAGTTTCGGATTTGAAATAATTAATGCGGCCTCGCGAACGAGACGGACGTTGGCAGTTACCACATTAGCCGTCTCTTTCACCACCGCCCCCATCCCCTGCCGCGGTTCCACCGTCCCTTCTTCCATTCCACCTCTGCCACCGGTTGGGCCTCGTACCGTCGCTTCCGGCCATAACTCAAAATCCCTCAGGTGTGCTAACCGCGTACGCTGGCGGTCACGTTGGAATGTTAGGTCACGAGCTTCCATAGCGTTATTAAGCCCCTTCCACGATTACAGCCCTACGCGATCGCCGCCCTTTTGCTCCCTCCTACGCCCCTCTCTTGTATTTCGATTCCGCCGGGCTGTGGGAGTCGTTATTGAAATTTCACGCGTTCACAAATTTCACCCCTGCGCTCTGTTATTCGTCGCACCTGCGAGAGAGAGCTGTGCTACTTACGAGGTGCACGGTTGTTCCAAAGGGCAAAGCATCTATGTTGAAAATGTTCACGAGTTGCAGTAAGAAGAATTTGGTACATAGATACGTGCTTTCTATTGTATTCGTCAGAGATTGTGACTCGTCATGCGTTGACTTATACAGGGTGATTCGCCCGCCAGGAGACTCGAAAGAAGTGCAACCCTATGGACAAATTTCGGGCGACGTATGTATTTTGTCCTTTTCTGTTCCTCTCTATCACTTGACATAATGACTCTGTCGATCGCCAGTTATTTAGGTTACTGCAGAGCGGACGACTAAGTGTTCTTTCCATGTGAAAACGAGAAACAGAAAAGGACACAATACGTCGGCCGAAATTTTTCCATGGGACTGCATGAGATAAGAGTTCCAGACATTTAGGCGGCGGCACTTCTTTCAAGTCTCCTGGCGGGCGAATCACCCTTTACCACTTGCACAGGCAATCCACTATCCAAAATTTTGTATTCCAGCAGATAATGCATTGTTTTTAATTACTTGCTTATTTTTAAATATTTGTATTTCGAAATTCTGTGAGGTGCACATTCTTCCACTATTGCCATTCCCGAAAATTGTAGACTAATGTTGTGCCCAGATAACGTAGAATAGTTGAGAGCGTTGAATCAGCATAGAACTTTCTCGAACAGAGATATAGATTGCGCAGAATCCATACGGTGCACATTCTGTAGAACGTGAACACTTTGTCTCACGATGAAGATGTTACCAAGCGAACATACATGATACCACGTGACTTCTCCTATCTTTTCAACCACACCCGAAGCTGATAATAAAACAGACAAGTCTCATGCGAGAAGAGACTCGCAAGCCAACCATTGTAAAATACACGTCGTTAATAAGTTACGTCCGACAAGTTCAAGAAAGCTACAATAAACTAAGTGTTATTGAAGATCGCCCGGTGGATTCCTATCCTTTAACCGCTCACGAACCCAACCAAGCCGAAGATCCCGCTCCCGTTCCGAGACTTACCTCTCGCGGCACAATACAAAGAAGTGCCCCGAAATAATAATCGTAACTCCTACAATTAGAATAGCTTGAGCAAATGTTTCTCGTATCTGTTCGTCAGACCATTCACTAATCTATACTCCGGATTTTAATGATCTACGATTTTCTTTCTTTATCATACCGCCTTGCACGCACCTTTGCTCTCGTCTATAACTAAGAATCCCTCAGGTGTGCTAACCGCGAACACTGGTGGTCGCGTCGGAACGTTATGCCACGGGCTTCCAGCTTTATTAAGCCTTGTCCATATTCGAAGGCGGAGCACGTGCGTCGCGACACAGACGTCCAAAGCCCTGCGCATTAATGACTCCTCGTCGCTTTCAGATTAACTGTAGCGAGTGTTCAATTTGTTTGAAAGTCTCACGTTGAGATTATTCTCCAAACGGCATCGATCGCTTACGTTATACGATTTTGTTCATTTATGGTATTCTTTGTTCTTTTAATATGCGAGAAAGGATAGATTGTAGCCTGTAGCGGTAAAGGTTTCGAGGCACCTGCGTTCAGAGCGGAAAATCAAGGGGCAAAGCGAACAGCGGAAAGTATATAATCATGCAAATAGGTTGCCGCATGGGGAGTTAGTGCATCGGCTTGGGGCTCATAATTAAAACATTTACTTTGCCAACAATAATAAGCGGTGTATGCGCGCAACGAGACAGAGGCCGTACACGTGCAACATTAATAAACTAATAGTCCATGATTTGAATAGCTGGTTGCATCAAAGTTACCTAGCAAATGATTGTGTTCCACATGCTAATACAATTATTTGAATTAATCAATATATCCGGATGCTCGAATAAATTCGTTACTTAAGCTACTCTGTTCGCAGTTCGAATAATCCCACCAAACATTTAGAAATGTGAGGTAAAACCGGGTACCTAATGTATTTCGCCTGCTGGTAAACAATTAAATGGTAAAAAGAAAGTTTTACCACCGTCAGAAATCTTTATTAGACGTCACAGAATCAGAAACTGAGAATTGTTTGTTCATAGAATTGTTTGGTTGATGGATAAATAAGATTTCCCGCAAGTATGCAAGTACCCGGTTTCATAGGTGTGGGTAAATCCGTGTACTTATTGAAAAAAACCTAAAATGACGAAACCTTTGTTTCTATCATCTCAAAGTTAGCAAGGGGAGTTATTTTAAATGATATTCACAAATGTTAACTTACTTTAAATTGTGCTAACTTCGTTTAACTTATTTTATTTACACGAAAACAGTTTTATACACAGTTTCAGCTCGTTTAGTTTATTAGTTTATTTTAGCTTCCATATAAATTTATTTTACTTCATTCACTAAGGAAAAATTGCAAGTAAACGCCACGTTGCCCTCGTCAGCGCAAGTGCCAATTTCATGTACCCGGTTTCGCCCCAACTGAGGTAATTTATTGAACATTAAATATCTGCAATTCAACGCGCAATAAAAAATCCGCCGAAACAGCAAAATACTGTGCAAAGACTGCAGAATACAATTCGGCAATGATCACAATAGGTTCAAGTGGTAAAACAAAGTCAGCTCACGGAAGCAATACTGAAACTTTTCAACTCGGGATTTTGAAACTCCTCTGGATGAAAAACTACGACATTCTCTGCTCTGCAATTGACCAAACATCGTTGCGCGGTCCATCTGAATGTAACACTGCACGCGGACCTGCGTGTCGCAGCTCCTATTCTAAGTTTCATCCCACATTCCCGTGCTTGTCTGATCATAGACCGGTCTATTCCACTTGGCCGAGCTCATTCCGAAAACCAAGGAAACGCCGTTTTCTCGTCGAAAGCCCTGAATGAAAAAAAAAAAACAGCGTCGACTTCTCTTCGTCGAATCGCGAGATAAACTCTGCCGCTTTGCTCCAGTGGCAGGCGTGATTCGTGACGTTTCATTACGTGTAATAGAGAGGTCTTGCGTGAGATACCGTCGGAAGTTCGAGTTCGCCACGCAAAAACCGTGCCAGGACCAGGAGGGAGAAGCGTCTCTCTAGATAACAGCGTAGAAATGGACCGGTCGAGAGCTTCACGAAGCTTTTTGCCGGTCCTGGCCAATTTGTCGGACCCGATTCTGACAAGTCGTCGCAAGAAAACATTTGACAAACGTCCGGATATCCTTACGAGAGGACCAAACCGACCAGGCTTAGTTTTCCCAGCGAATCCCCCCGCGTCACCTGTCGGTTCCCCACGGTGAGACGAATGGACTTGAAACTTTCATGGACATCGGGGGAATCGATACATTATTCGCGATCAATGATCTTTTTTTTTATCGACTGTAGGGTCAATCCCGAGGAATGTGTTTTTCTTTAATAGCTTTGCTGGATTTATGAGGCGTGTGCAGTGGTAATGATTTTTGTACCTAAATTTGTAGTATGATTTACTTATTTTTATTTTAAATGTTTTTTCCTTCGCTTTAGTGTTTCTTTGACTATCATTTGATATACTAACATCGTATCTGGTCAAGGAAGATTGAGAGTTAAAAGTGTTTGAAGTAAATAGTTCGTTGATATTGTATTTATTGCTGTTTGGGACTGCAGATTTTTGGTCATTTATTACTTTGCGTTATGATTTACTTATTTTTACTTCAAATATATTTATTTTACTTTATTTCCTGTTTAACTATTATTTGACACACCTGCATCATGTGTAATTAGGCAAATTGAGAGTTAGAAGTGTTTGAAGCAAATAATTCGTTGATGTTGTATCTATTGCTGTATGCGAGCGCAGATTTTTGGTCATTTGTTGCTCTCGTATGCATTCAATAGGGGGCCAGTGATGCAATTTTAATTTGGGGATTGTAGGAGCTGTAAATAATACTAAAATATTCTCATTTGATCCACTTTTAACCACGTTTCAAGTTTTAATTTCGAGAATTAGGTGTGCCTTCTTTTCGTCGCAATATTTATGAAGCCCGCTCTTACCATCAATTCCCTTTACTTTTTATATAAACAAATATCGCGGATCGATCGTTTTCTACTAAATTTAGGCAGCATCGCGACACCATTCCGAATACAGTGTTAATGAAAATTGAGGGACAGTTATGCAAAGTGGTTGGAAATTGAGTCCGTATCGTCGGCCAGATAAATTCATTAGGAGGACTGGGGAAAAAGGGGTGAGTAATAGAACAACGAACGTCCGCGATCCCCCGAATGGCAGCGTTTTTTTTTTTGGTCCCAAGCTAAATTTATCGTTCTTTAAATCCCAAAAGCGCCAATCGTATTAACCGTTCTCCGGTTTAATCGAAAGTTCAATTTTACGAGACGACGAATGAATCAAATTTAATGACGTAATAACAAGATTAGTCCCCGTGTTAACAACTATGTTCGGCGTTCAATCGATATCCGATTTAACGTATTCATCGCTGATATTCGATGAGCTTGCAGAACCATTTACTCTTAACATTCTAAATATTCTATTGTCAGATATAATTGTCCGATCGTTTGTAGCCACTAATTCACAATTATCCAACGATCGACACGTTCAACGATTTTGACTAGCTTGGTTCTTCAATTATTCCGATGCGCATGAATGTCGCGTATGCTTTTCCAATGCTGGCCAATATTTGTTACAATATCGCTTCATTGTTTTTGTTTTTTTTTTACATGTAATTATCATCCCCTGTTTGAATGATAAATTTACCATTCTGAGCATTTCGAAAGCACCGATTCGTTTCGTCGAAACGTAACGAGCGCAGGATACTGTTAGACGAAATCGAGAGTGATGCCCGACGTTGGTTTCACTGGTCGCCGTAAAAAGAACGGTGGTTGAGCGCGGAGAACAATTTCGTTAATTGATCACGGCTGGCTGGAGCTTTCGATTAACACGGCGATACATTATGCCGCGGAACGGCAGGAAACGGCGTGTAGTCGGTAATTCGGTACGCCTTCCGACGAAATTGAAATCTAGAAGCGTCGTCGATCCAATTACATCTGGCGCCGATGTATCGGGTGTCGGCGAATATTGCTGCTCGAAGCCATCTACGAAGACCGCAACAATTACCGGATCGAGCGCGATCAGCGCCGACTTTCACGGTAATTACATCGCTGCCCGTGATACCGGTATTGATTAACAATCGAGAAAGAAAAAAACGCTATGCAGGTTGGTGTTCAACTGCTGTATCATTTTTAACGCGGTCCTTCGTTTTCTTTCTTTTTTTTTTATTTTACATAAGGGGTATTGCATTTTGTAAAAATTATTGTGAAGGGAGTGGGTGTATTTTGTAGCGAGAATGTTTATTGTACTGTAGAAAATTGGGAGACGGTACTTGGGGAATTAAAAACAATGCCGCGCAGTAAAATTGTTGCATTCTAAATGAAATGAAGATAGTGGCTTGATTATTTTTAAATTAAAAATACAATCATACAAATAACTGGTTCTCCTCTTTTGTTTTATCAAAAAAACAAAAAAAAAACAATAGGTTAAGTCGATATCTGTAGTGGGTTGGAGAAAAGCATCTTGTAGCACTTTATTTAAAAATAAAAATTGTGACTGTTCGGAAATAGTAAAATCCATGCGGCAGGGAAATAGTTATATGTATGCACCTACTTATTGTAACAAGTATTGTAATAACTACAAGTAGTTGGTATAGGAATATTGAATGTAATTGAATTAAACTTCGCGATACGTCTCTATACAACTCTCAATACTCTCTATGCTCTCGATACTTTCACAACTCTCTATGACAACTCTAATCACACTCTGACTCTCTCGAAGCCGCAACAAAGATCTTAAACAACTAAACACATTCGTTCACTCATTCACGCACGAAACGCATACACCCTTGCCACGTGCCACAATACGGCCACGCGCGACCCATGCACTCTACGCTCCACGTGCATTGCCCGAACCTTGCACCCTCTTCCTTAGAAGCCATTCACGCTGTCGTCCAAACAACTCTGGTTCTTTACAAAACTGGTTTATTCAGAATATGTGGTGTACAATTATACAATAGTTCTTGACTGACTATTTACTGACTAGTTAGTGACTCAGTGCTGACTGACTGTTTACTACTGCTAACTGCTCTGTCCTAAGATGCAGTATTTATACAGGAAAACTAGAGAGTATGGAAAGTCCAAAAAGAGACTGCTAGGCTGTTGTGGAATTTAGAAAATAGACTTTCCACTGGGAGGTACGGAAAACGAAAGAAAGAAAGGATACTAATAGCGGGGTACAAAATGGGTACTAGATACATGTCCAAAAAAGGAAATGGGCGATCGAGGAGTCAGGAATATACAACACATCCGCTCAAGATTTACCTTACGCACATCATTGACTCTTCGCAGCGATTCCCAAATATCCTGTCTCATCCGATACTCCGCGACATATGTACGTGCCTAACAGCCAGACATTCATATCCTACAGTATCACAGGATTCTGTTCTCGTGCAAGTGGAACTGGACAGCGCATCGTCTGGCACGTGGTCAGCCAAGCAGAATAGGTAAGTAGCTGGTCAGGGCGAGCGGTATAGGTGGAATAGATAAATAGTTGGAAGAGATGGCACACAGTGGCTGGCCAGGTCGGACCACTGTATTGGTTCACGGAGGCGTTTAGATTGGCTGGTTGGTTCGAACGGGTCATCGGCCGGATCGAAAGCTTCCTCGAGAGTTCGACTTCTCGGAGTAGAGTCGTCAGATTGGTCGGTCCGGTGGTGGTCGTATAGTACGACTGGAACGTCCGAATGTCAGGTGAATGCGTCAGTCGGGTTAACGTTTAGGAGGGCAACGACGATGAAATCGAAGAAGGAAAGCCTGAAACGCAATTTCCGGTACTTTTCAGAACGTTTCCCGCGATGCATTTGATAGTTAACTAAAGTTACGCCCTTCGACGCGCACTGCATTTCGTAATTTTTGTATTTTACATTTAGCGTGAACATTTCTGTATGGATAATATTATGGGATAATTGAAAATATTGCTGAGATGGTTAATCATTTTGGAAATCTATTACAGATGTGAATATACTGATTCTATACCAGTACTTTATCAGTAAATCGAATACTTGTTACTAAAGTAACATTAAACATATTAATACACATTGAGGAAACACAATTGGAAAACGACTGCAGTGTTGAAAGTAGAACAGGTCAACGTTTGATCGGGCACGATAAAGTGCTGATAGTCCCTTAGCATTATAAAAATATTCGTGAACGTGAATATTCGTAATTTACAATTGGCTACTCGATCGGCGCGCGGCGCTTAAACGATCATACACAATCCGAAGCTTTTAACTGCAGTGACATCCGAAGCGCCGTTTAGACCATAGAGCGAAGCGAAAGGATTGATTAACGGCCGGCCACTTTTCGTCGGCGAAGAGAACGAACGACGGATCGATCGCGATCGTTCGGCACGCTCGTCCCAGTGGCGGCGCGGCGGCTCGAATGGCCCATTCGTCGTTCGCATTTACCGCTGATAGTTTTGCACGCAATTTGGAGTCACGCCAGGACGTGGTTTTCCCACGACCATCGTGGGAGGATACCGGGCGGATCGGGGTGTGCCAGGTGTTGAGGGTGGCTCGAGATTGTGAGATGGAACAGAAGATAGGCAGGACGATCGGCCGGATCCCGGTCGAGGACGCGGCGTATTCAAGCGGATTGCCAAGTGGCCCCGGCGTTACATACCAGAGGGTCCGGTGGTTTGCCATTAAATTGGAACCGAACTCTCGCTGGGTTCATGTTTTATTTAGAGAGGACCCGGTCGGACTTCCTGATTCAGACGACCGAGGAAACACTGGCCGGGGTTTGTCTTTCGCTTTTATGAGGATTCGTCTGGACAGTGGATTTGGAACTCTTTCAATTATTCGAATTTTCGAATGGGATAATTAGGCAACCGAAGGTTAACAGTTAATAAATTCACTTACGAGTAACAAGTTCATATCTTATCGCCCCAAATTAATCTTCTTAACGAAAACTATGGACAAAACCAAGTGTTGCTGGTTCAATTGCCTCTGCCACACTATTTTGTCCATATAAGCGGGGATCACTTCAATCTAATTTCACAAAAATGATCTACGTGGATTTTTCGATGATTAGAATTTTGGAATGGGATCGCTCTTTACGGTGATTAGGCTACTGAAGATTGACAGTTAATAAATTCACCTAACCAATTGACAAACGTAAATTAACTTATGAATAGCTAAAGTTCGTATTTTAACTACCTTCATACTTTATTCCCCTAAATTAATCTTCATCTCAGCCAAAACAGTAGATCAAGCCAAGTGTCTCTGTTCGAATTGCTTCCTCCACACTATTTTACCAATTCAATGTGTGGATCACTTGAACCACCGGTGAATTTCACAGAAATCAGCTCTCAGCGTGACAACGTTTAAATGACCAGCAGTGGCAATAGCGGGGCCAACTGGTTTCAATATCAGTGCAGCTCGTTTAAAAAGCACACACAAACACACACACACACACATGGGGTAGCCGCGAAAGAGTAGTAACTGGGAGAGATGGATACCCGAATAAGAGTAAAAAAAAGCGCCCAGCTTGCAAACTGGCTTGCGGTGGTGATTCAATTTAAAATCGACTATGAAAGGGATGCGTATAGACACGCGAGTGTCTCTGCAGTTGCGGCTGCCACGCATCTCTTCTCAGCCGACAGTATATTATTCACTATTGGTTATCGCGCGAATATCAGGCACGGGAGACATGTAATAGAACCGGAGGGGAGGTGACGAAGGAGATAAAAATCGAGATGCACAGCGAATTCGCGCTCATCAAAGCTCCATTTTACGCGATACGTTTCCATGGCGCCCGGGAATAGCGTCCGTTTCGCGATATTTTCCCCATCTTTTTTTTTCATTGCCTGCTTGCTTCTGTTTTCGTTTTCTCCGCGAGATGCGAAATCGAGGGTAGGCGAGAAGCAAAGGGGGGCGAAGCTTGGAAAGCTGTACAATTTCACCAGCCATTCGAGCAGCTAATAAACAACTTGCTTAACCGCTTCCCACGATTAATTGTTATTAATCGCTAAGGAAGTGTGATAGTGTGTAAAAGGTCCCCTCTGCATAAAAGGCTGGCCAAAGCAGCAAGCCCTCATATTCACAATGTTTACACGTTGGATCGGAAAGCTGTACAAGTTCACCTGCCATTCGAGAAGCTAATAAGCAACTTAATTAACCAATTCTCATGCTGGATCGTGATTAGTCGCGAAGAAACTGTAAGTAACCCCTCTGCATAAAAGACAAAACTCAGCCCAAACGAGTGAGCCTTCATATTTACGGAAATCCGTTACACCTTCAACCTGTCGCTCGTTCTCTATCCCTGCACAGCGTACCTACAGTTTCGATTGGATGAAACAGAAATCCCGGCGCTCGCTTTCTATGGCGACGCATTTGGAGAAAAAACAAAGGCAAAAGGGGACGAAAGGATGGCCAGCTCTGTCTAGTCATGGTTTCGAAATTTTTGCTGATCATTTAGAAGGGTAGGGTGCGAATGCAAGCCATTCAATAAACTTACCCCCCCCCCCCCCCCGCACGGAGAAATACCTTCGTTAGGAACAATGCTAAACGCGCCCCCAAAAATGCACGAGGAGGGGGAGGGGGGGACGGAAACCCATAACCACGATGAACTTTTACGCCCGCGGATATTCAATCGTACCCTCAATCGGGCTTACCCCTTTTCTCGTCTGATAAACTACCGGGGCGCTGCTTCGAACGGGAATGCGCACGCGGGCCCGTAGTTAATACCGGCGAAAAGGGTTCTCGAGGGTTCTCCAGATAGCCGCGGCTTTTCGAACCGTAGCCACGATAAATGGTTCCGATGGAACCGCGTCGCGATGGAAATAATTATGAACCGAGTGGTCGGACTGCTTTGCAGTTTATAAATTGCTTCCACCGACGTGCACCGGATTTCAGCGACTTCGGTCGCCTCGGTTCGGTGTGGAGATAATTGGAACAGCTGGAGCTGTAAAATTGATGAAGTTCTGTGTTACTTAATATTATTGGCGCAACGATGTTTATCGAAATGTCGACATTTTGAAATCGCGTAACTGAAATTTGTATTTACCTGTATTTTACCATCATTTCAGTAATAGCGGCTTCGCCCTTTTCTTTACTAACATTTCTGTCTGCAACACTTTCTAATATTAGTCAAGCTCTGTTATTGAAAATCATGATATATTTATTTTTTTGTTTCGCTACTATCCGAGTAACAGCGGCTTCACCCTTTTTCTTCACTAACATTTCTGCCTCCGTCCCTTTCATATGCCGCTCATAATAAAAATCCAGCTGCACGAAGTCGTAATTGAAATTAAAATCCGCGTCAGGAGCTATCAGCGTTTCCCGCGCATTTTTCCGTTTCTGTTTACGAAGAGTCTGAATAGCAAAGGGATAGGGATGAGGGGGAAAAGGAAAACGAGGAATCTCGCGGTAGCGACGACGAAGTTTTGGGTCACCGAATGTCTATTGCTATTAATTAAATTGAAAGTTCGCCGGGCGATAATTTAATACTTTTCAACGGCGAGCCCCCGAATTCAGGAAGGCCGCCACGGTGGAATTCCCTTTGCTAGTCTCGCCACTCTAATTTGCACGCTTTGCGTGCCACGAAGAAAAATCCTTCGTTCCACCTAGCCTTCTTCCTCTTCATCCACGCCAGCCCCCGTTGCAGCTCTTTTTAGCTGCACGGGGACGCTCCTCCCCGGGGATCTAGCCGCCGCCGCTACGCGTCGATAAAGCGTTGCCGGATACGCCTGGCCTCTTCGCGCCAGAGTTCAGCCACTTGTTCGCCTTTTGTGAATTTCCTGCCTCTAGCTCCGCCGATACCGCGGGAATTTTATTACAGTCGATTATATAGCGAGCCACGAATACTGTCGAGGAAACTTTTCGCACGACCGCAGCGCTTTTCTACAGGACGTGTTTAAGAAATTACTGGATTTGCATACTGCGATTTTCGCATGCTTATTGGTGTATTTTAGTCTTCTGTGGATTTTGGTTTCTTTCTTCACTCCTGGTGTTTTTCTTTTTAAAGTGTAAGTAGATAATAATGTTGTCAATGATCTCGCGAGTAACATTGAGAAACATGGCCGTACCAAAAGTGAACTAAATACAAATGAATTAAATAAATGGATCGTCCGAAAATTTCCCTAATTGTCCATAATTCTTTAAATCAAAGAACTAGAGAACGTTCGTTTCTGTGGATTTTTATACGAGTTCATATTTTTGAAAGTATAAGGGAAAAAAGTAGAACTTCGGCAGAAAGTTATTTCACCTACCAGGTATTGCAAAAGCATTCTAATATGGATATTTTCAGTGTTTTTTTTTCATTTTAAGTGCATTAGGTATAATTTAGCACCTTTAAACTTTCTATAAATACATACAAATCCGCAGTCTAATAATTAAATAATCATACTAAGTTTGTAATGATTTCACTAACTCAATTAATACGATAAATGAATTGTCCTAAATTTCTCCAAATCGTCCACAGTTCTTAAGACCAAAGAATCGCACCAGGTTTGTTCCGATCGACGTCACCCCTCAAGTAGTACCATTTCGGTGGTCAAACAAATTCGCAAGGGTGTCCCTGTAGCAAGGGTTGCGGTCATTGTAGTTCATGTAGGGGCGAATAGAAAGGTAAACGACGCACAATAGTCGGAGATCGTCTAAACGCGAACTAAATTCATAGCACTGTTATTTAAATGTTGTTTTTTCTAAACTGAACGTTCTCTAGGGTTTTCTTAAGTCGTAGAATACGATTCTGATAACCATTTTTATGCAGAATATCTATTTTATAATAAAATTTAAATTGCCCTTTCTCACATAATGTTATTGAAAGTTTTTATTATTTATAAATCACGAGTGCTAAACATTTAGTATTTGTCAATTGTACGTTTAATTATGAGCTGCGAACATTATAAATACTTATCGAAATTCTCCATTCTATACGGCGTTAAAGGAGTTCTGCTCGGTTAGATATTGACTGAACTTTTATTGTTACTACCTTTAAATTGGCAAATTAAAGCAAAAATATTTTACGCGCCCGCCTGTAGTATACTCCAACGAATACTCTCATGCAAAATTCATCGTGACTTCGCGTGAAATCCGCTTTGTACTTGTCATTAATTGAAAAAAAAGAACAGGACATAATGGGATATTCACAAAAATTCATTTTTGAAACAGTTGAAAAATATTTGTTTCAATAAATTTTGCATGTACATGTAGCTAAAAGAATGTCCCTTAAGGCTGCGCAGTTGAACTTCTTTAAATAGTTATCTGTATAAAACTATGATTTGATAAACTACGATAATTTCAGAAAAAAAGTGTAATCTTTCCAAGATAGGCATTTTTCTCCGACTTCAAACGTCTCTCAATAGATGCTGGATAAACTATGGTAATTAATTTTTACGTCGATATGTAGTACGTACCTTTCAGAATAAATAGCCTAAACTGCATTAATTTTTAACCATGTCGAAAATTCGAATTTGCTTCAAGTTTGGACGATTTCCGATCGCTGTGCGACGGTCTCGTCACATCTTCCAACATGTTCTCGCCTTGGTGCTCCTTTCCTCCCGTTTTTTCTCCGCCTGTTGGCGATCTCCGTGCAGCATCGCCACGTTCGATTCGGCCGATGAAATGGAATATCGATACGCGGGGGAAACGTCCCGTGGGAAGTGTAGCGAATATTGCAAAATTCTCGCCGGAAAGAAGAACAAAAAAATAATACGGTCGAGCGCTGAGCCATGAGTAATGGAAAGGCGGGCAGGCGGGGGAGAGATGTTTGCATTTTAGCTGGGGATATAATCGAGGCGATTCGACGGGCCAAGGGGACGATCGTACGTTTTCTCGCTGGCGAATCGCGCCGCGGTAACGGGCGTCGAAAAATCGGTCGATCGGCGAATTTATTCTCATAACAGGTCCACCTGTTATCGCAGTCCCGTCGCCTGATAGGCAATCAACCGTTCCACAATGGTCGACGGATCGCGTGCGTTTCGACGCGCCTGCTTTATTTTCTTTCGCCGGGCGACGATCGTTCGTTCGGTTGCAAACACCGCTGTTACGATCGCGGAAAGGTTTCTGACGATTGCATTATGATAAGGCGGATTAAGCGGAGAATTTGTGTGTATTCGATTGCGCCTCTTCATCGAAGATTTCAGTCAGATCGAGAGGATTCAGAAGTTAGCGAAACTGCAAATTATAATGTTATCAAATAATGGTAGCGATAATATTTCAGAATGAACTGCAAATGTAATTAAAAATGTCTTTTATATTTAACAAGAGTTTCTATTACGATATTTAATGACAGCATGCAATTATTCTAAATAATTCATTTCGTTCTCGTCATTTTTAGTTGAGCATGCTTTATTCAGTGTACTGTTTGGGTGAAAGGTCGACGTATTGTCACGGACACATTTTAGAGTACGTTTTATGGATCCGTATTACATTCACGCATTATCGCACAATCGAACCGTTTAACTTTTACAACAAATCTCCCAACAATCGCTAAAACCACAAAAAAATGGGATGTAATTCAGAAACACTGTACCAATCTCTGCGAATAAATTCCCAATCGGAACTCCATGCTTTTTCCCCCTTTCTCTTTTCGTTCCTTGCAAATACAAGGCCGCGACGACGGAGGGTCGCGATCGGCGGGGGTTGCAACGGGCGGCAGACACAGGGAACGTTGGACGCAGCTCATTCGAAATTTCGATTAAATGGGATTTCGATATGCGCGAAACATGTCCCGAAGGGAAATTTAGCGAACGTTGTACCCGGCACTGGCCGCTGCGTCGTCGGCGAACGAACCGGCCGGGGGGTGAGGCGCGGTAGCTGGCCGAAGGGAAACCGTGATAGTTTTCGCCGATAGAGTCATCGGCCGTTTGGCTGGATAATGCGGAACGAAATTGTTACAATAATCGTTGGCGAACGCTATACGGCGCGGCTGGATAAACTTCGACAGCTATACGGGGTGGTCAGTTTATCCAAGCACGGTCCGACGCGAAGCGGTAATTCGCGTGAGCCCGTGCAGGAATTTCATGTCCGGGGAAATAATGTCGATGGGTGTGGACACGGGGTCGATTGACTCGATTAAATCGGCGTGGAATGAAAATTAAATAATCAACGGGCGATCCATTGGGCAACGAGACAAGGTGGTGGAGGATTAAATAATAAATTTCAAGACGCCGGTTTGTCGTTAGAGAAATATTTTGACTAAGAAGTTTTAGGTAAATTAAGACTAGATTCCGTTCGTTTTATTGTTTAGAAAATTCCGTTTCGTATCACTTCCTTCAACTTTTGAGGGCCAAATCAAAATTGTAGCGATTGCATGGGGTATAGTAATTGCAATATAATCGTACAAGTCATTGCATTTACTGGGTACTTGCAATAATAATAATGAATAAAGCAATGAATCGTTTAATTAATTGCTATTAATTATGGACAATTCCCTCATCTCTTTCCAAAATAATATATACTATTTCCCCCGCCAATAAATAATTATTCTCGCTTGTTGCATACTTTACTAACAATAATTTCCTTTCTACTATTCTGAATGATCTGCATTTTCATATTCATCGATCGATCAACTAATACACCGTCACACGTGCACTTTTAATTACACTGGTTCGTTGAAAAACAGTTCTGTCGAAATGGAAATATCGGACAACATTAAAACATTAATCTCGTTCACGATACAGAGCCGAGGTAACGCGTTTCGCTCATTATTGGCGAACGCTTTAAATCAACCCTTTCTACCTCTGACAAAACCACGCGCGATTCAACATTTCATTGTTACATTCTCCTTTTCGTTACAACCGTTAGCCGGACGGCAGTCGCTTGATTTGACAAGGTTTCGCGGTATCGTGAATCCTTTTCTATCGCGACGGCGGTAGTCGTTGAAACTGTAAAATTAATATTATTTCGTTCGTCAGGCGCCTAGAGGTTCGTCGCGAATTAGCAATTCGATTAACTTTTCGATCAGCTTTGTCGTAGCGGCTTGTAATTTGTATTAAAATTGCAATTCAAATTTATTCGCTGATGGGAAATAAAAAAAGGAGTACCAACATCTGATTGCAGGTTTTATTTGGCTGTATGATTAACACGAAGTTTCTTTATCGCGATTAATATTTTATTTTGGCGAGGGAATATCGTTCCGCGGGAGCGGAACGTTTTTATCGCGTGTAACTTTGTAATTTATTCCGGAAATGTGTATGAAAATGAACGTCCAACGGCAAATTCATTGCGTTCACACCAGTGCCGATCGTGCCGCGATGGATTCTCTACATAGACATCAGTCTATAACGACACCAAGCACCTTTTACTCGATTTTGTAAATTTCATTTCACGATCACTTCAACCCCACTTGTTTTATTTGAATCGGATTCTCAACTCCCGCACCTGCGCACAGCCCAAAGTCGAGATCGGGATTCAACTATTATTTGATTCAACTATTATTCGTCCAGCGCGATGAATTAAGAAACAGGATTTCTATAAATTGCCATGCGTAAAGCCTCGTTAACTCTTCACGAAGCTTGATTAACGTAATCACCGAACGAGACAAACGTTCATTATCGCTCCGGGCCGAAGAGTAAAAAATATGTCTACGACACCAGAATCAAGCGTAACGACCGGAAGAAAAATGTTTCAATCGAACTCTCCCAGAAACAGATTGATCGCGCACCGATGAAGTCCATTTTCCAGCTCGAACCGGGAAATTACACCCCTTTTTTAGGCTTCGAGCTTCTCCCATAGAGGTACCAGCAGCGGTTAATGAGCGGCGCCTGTTCTTTTCCATTTCGTCTTTTTTTCTCCCCTCTATCTTCGCGCACGTTCTCCGCGAGGCCGAAAATCGGAAGCTCGAATAAAGCGATGGACTTTGAAAAAAAAAGCGAGGAAGGGACGGGAATATCGATATGCGGGCGAAGTAAAGCAGAATCGAAATGAGACAGTGGGTTGCTCGAGGGGGGGAATGCTTTGAAGGGCCGTCGATCAAAGCGCGACCCGTCAGCCACGAGAAAACTTTTTTTCCCCGGCGAATTCATCCGCGCCTGATTCCGCTCGGTTATTGCCGCGACTTGCTAAATCGCCGAGCGGAAAACTGGGCTCGCCCATTGAAAGGATTGACCAAGAATTCCCTCATTGCCTCTTTCTTCGATCGACGTAGGGGAAGTTTTTAAGAGTGAAACACTGCGGCTCGATTTTTATTCATGAGTAGAAATAGTTTTAACCCCTTGAGGATGGAACTGTCTTAAGGGGCCGTTCTACTTTGACGACCGACAAATGAAGCTGTTCTTGCAGCATGACGTTGACACTGTAGGAAAGGATTTAACAAAAATGAGTAAAAATCGTATCCAAATTTGCTTGTGTTATGTAAGAGTAACTCAATAGGTACCAAAAACAATTATTTTATTGTATGTCGTATTTGCTGAGAAAGGATATTCTTTAAAAATAGCTTAACAGTTTGATTGAACTCTTTGCACTCCTGTGTCGAGTGTGGCTCGACATTTTTAAACTGCCAATTGAAATGTGCATTATATTTTGTAATACATTTAAAAGTTTCATAAATATAAATTGCGATAAAGTTTCAGAGCTGTGTTTAATATAATTAATAAAAGGAATCGTTTAAAATAAGTAGCAGTCAAGGAGCTGGCCTTTGAAGTTAATTTCAAATAAAACACTTAAGATACTAGACAGTTATTGGCAACAAAATTGAAAAACAATTCGGAGCGCAAAGGGTTAAAATCAATCATTTTGGCCGGCGGTTTTTTTTTGCAATTATTGCTCAATGACTGCTCGAGGGTTTAGAAAACTTAGACTGAAATGTCTGGTAAAAAGTAGGACTTGATAACTGTTTGACATCGCGATGAATTTTTTCTTCACTTCCAATTATTTTTTTGGTTTTTGCGTAACCTTCAATTTTCTAAATATACTTATTTACTCATAAACAATACGGAATCGGTATTTTTACGTGTCTCTCTGTTAAACGAAGTATAGATCGACTCGTTGCTGATTATAGGTCGCACTGCCGCGGCTATTGGATAATTATTTACGTCTTTGGAGAGAGAAAGAGAGAGAGAGAGAGAGAGAGAGAGAGAGAGAGAGAGGAATTCATGGCGCAGCTTTGATACGGAGAAACTAATTATTAATTACATCGACCGTGTGCGACGCGCTGCTCGTTAGTGCACAGGTAACTTGCGGCACTATCGATACACTCGACCGTGTTATAGAGATTAATTAACGATCGTCGATGAGTATCAATGCTCGTGTTTCTTTTCCTTTTTGCGAAAACCGCAGAGGTGTGGAGCATTCTCGTGTTCGATGCATCGCGTTAATGATAACGTATCGAGAATGTACCTTGGATTATATTAATAGCATAAAATACTATTCTTCTATAAGAAAATCTTGCTGCTGCAGTGAAGAAGTATAAAGCATTTGACTTGCTTTTGAATTTTAGTCCGAATGAAACATCAATTAAAGGAATATAGGCGTCGGCGCGTCATCGAGGGAACACTGCAAGTTTTTCATGCAGATTCCAGCTTACCGAATCTCTTTGCGCTACAGACCTCGCGCCGCGCATGGCTTATTAATCGTACAGTTGACGTTCAAGCGGAATGCGCTTGCAACAGATGAAAGGTAGAGTTACATTACCGTGCAACGTTTCTCCTTCGCGTCCGCCACAGAAACGAAAGTAAAACAAAAGTAGTATCTCCAAGTAACTTGTGTTCCTCGAGGTCTCGACTCTATTGAAAACAATTTCATCCCAACGAAAGGGCAGGCTCGCAATTCCACATATATTTCAGCCCCGTTCACCACGATCCGAGAAACCAGCCCCGCGACAGTGGTTCATTCTAAGAAACGCAGAAAAGAGGCGGCTGACACAATGAATTTCTATAGAATTAATTTAATTCCCAGTACAATTCCACCCCCTTAAAGTTAACCGTTCGAACCTAGTTCGTCCCCGAATTTCCATCCCCCGGAATCGCCGCCTTCTCTCTTCGTGAGAAAAAATTCTGCGGAAAAACCGAGCTGCCCAAGAATACCAACGTGTAGGGGAGATGTTCGAATCATAGAGGGTGAATGGGCGGGGGGGAGAGGAGTGGCCGTTATACTAATTTGGCGGGTGCTCGTTAACGACCCCTTTGAGGTTATAACTTTTGCCGCAAGTCGGACGTGCGCCGCTCTGCTATGTGTGACTGCGCTTCGCTCCTCTCTGTCGCCCGTCCCGTTCGACGGCCGCCTCCTTGTCCGCTGCTCAGTCGGTTCGCTCCTCGAAAAGCGTCGCGACGCTCGCGAGACGCCGCGCTCACCCCCCCTTGGGCAGGGTGCGCGCTTGCGTGGCCGATCGGCGCGCGGCCTGTCGTGTGACGGCCTACGGGCTCTGGTAGGGGTGAGAAACGTGCTCGTCACCCTCGAGGCGAGCCTCGAGAGATTCAGTAAGCACCGCGAGTTCGCCGTGGCCGGAAGCGTCTCGTGCTTGTTTTCGTTCGGCGTGTTCGCGTGTCGTACCTGCCGCGCCGCTTCTCCGCTCCATCATTCCTTCGGGCATCCTCGGCAATAAACGCGAGAAGGATTATCAAGAGGCGGTCAGTCGGAGCTGGTCGAGGCTCAGATCGACGACAGCCCGTTAGAGACGTTTGCTCGACGATGCGTCAGTGGAAGAGTAGTCCTGCCCGGGCGGCCCCCGTCCTCGGTCGTTAAGATTCGAGGCACGAGAGAGTGATTACGTTAAGAGGTCCCTTCGCTGGAGCGTGTGTCCCGAGAAGCGATATTCGATCGTGTCATCCTTTCGGCCTCTTAAGGGAAGTTCGCAGTGGGACAGCTTTCGGCTAGCTGACGTCATCGCGAACAAACAGGCAGATAGATCGTGGTCCCGTAGGAAAGGAGATATTATATCCCTGGGCTGAAAGACGGGTGGACAAAGGGGGCTGTCTAGGACTACCGCAATCCGAAAGGGGAGGCTGATCTCTGAAACAACGGAGGCGGATGAAGGCAGAAAGGGATTTCAGAGCTTCGGGACAGATTCCAATGGTATACCTCCCGTCCCTCGGTTTCGACTCGTCTGAGCCTCTTTAATTACCCGTTATCCCGTTATTTGATCGAGGCTCCAATCGATCAGCGATTCTTCTGTTCTTCCCCATTCTTGTGCCCATCGGAAACTGGAAAGTGCGAATAGTTCGGCCTCCCGCGGAGAGGATTCCTGCGCGGGATGATAACAAGTGTCAGGATCACGATGAACGTCCTCGCGCCCCTGGTCGACTGATCGCCCCAGAGATTGCACGAGACAGAGGGCGAAGGAGGCTTTTTCCCTCAGCGAGAAACGATGTCAGACAGGAGCAAGTGAGGATCCCTTTTTTGCGTCCCTTTTTTTTTCGGTGCTCTCTACTTGACGGGAGAAGATGCGCCTGCGACACTTCCTTTTCTGCCTCCTGGGCCTCGTCGTCATCGCGAACGGTGAGTAGTGTTTACGATCTCAGCAGCTGTTTGCTAAAAACGCGTGCAAATGCCTCTACAGCGATATACCATTACTATAATTATTCGTAGAAATTGTGCCTCGGTTAAGTAAATAGAGTGTCAACAGTTCGAGGACGTTTTCAATTTTCGAAACAGACATTCTGCATCCTCTATTCCTTTCTGCAGAAGGAATCTTGAAACTGACGTACAAATTTT
This sequence comes from Holcopasites calliopsidis, assembly GCA_023838395.1. NCBI lineage: Eukaryota > Metazoa > Arthropoda > Insecta > Hymenoptera > Apidae > Holcopasites > Holcopasites calliopsidis. Next base: position 1,076,982 of record JALHAQ010000025.1, read on the forward strand.
CTGTATAAATTAATTAGTCTGGTTACACATTTTTGAAATATTTTATTTCAACTGGGTTTCCATCGTTAAAACAGGCTCTCGTTTTTTGCTTTACACGAAGCATATTGAAAATGAAAAGTCCGTGAATCATGGTGATTTCCAGATCAATTTCCATCCGAATATTCTCCGACCATTTCGTGTCTGGGTTTATTGAAAAAAAAACACGTGTTGAATCTATTGAATGGTTCCAATAAGGCAAACGGAAATCTTTCTTCGACCCGACGCGGTCAGATTCGTTGGCGCGTATGCTCGCTCGATTCGTGGAATTTGCCGACCCGTTTAGGCGAATTTCGCGGAGTGGCGTGCACTTTTTTCATCCGGTATGACGGAGGAACGCGAGCTGGGAAGTGTCGTAACACGGCGCAGAGAAGTTTGAACCCGAGCAGCTTGCGGACGAAACTTCTTACCAAGAGCTGCCTTTTTTTCCCCTCCCCTCCGTGCTTCTCTCTAAATTAGTTAATAAAGCCGGGTTGGAGGAGAAAGGTCGTTTAATCTGGTTCCAGTGAAGCGAAGGGGTTTAATCCCTGTCGGCACTCTGCCACGTTAGAGGTTCGCAAGGTTGGTGTAAAGTTAGCATTTTAATAATAAACTAAAAGAAGAGTGAGATGGTTTCGTTCTAGTATCTCTCTACAGAATTTTAAATAATTAACGTTGAAGTCTGAGAATGTTGTCGGACGTCGATTCTCGACGTTGGAAACGCGCCAATTTTCGATACACAGCTTATTTGGATAGGTCTTCTAACAATTAATTTATCTTCAAACTCGATTCTCTCACTCCTACATTTATAAGCACCAGCTGCCGTAAAAAGACAGCTCTTTTATTATATTCAACTTATTACAAACTGGCCGATTTCATCGCGTAACTACTTTCCGAGAGAATTGAAGCTGATCCCTGTTTACAGCCAACGACCCTAGGAAGCTAACATTTATAAGCCATCGGTCTCCGCGACGCGAAGGAGGAATGAAAGGGATCAGCTGTGATCCTGGAAAGGAACAAGTGGAGGAGGTTCCCCGAGCGTCGCGAGAGAGTTAAACGAAGCTAGATTATACGGACGTTAAGTCGCCCAGGGGACGGGTGAAGCAGCGCACGGTGCGCTCGTTCCCAAACAGATTTTTCGCGGGCTACGGTTTAACAGCGGAAATAGACGCGCGGGAGAAAAAAAATAAAACGGGGAACAGCCGCGGGATAACTCGCGTCTTTTTTACACGTGTCGGCAGATTTTACGGCGTGGTAACCCTCGTAATCTGCGTGACAGTGGGACGCGGGGCGACAAACGTGTTATGGACGGAGGGAGATGCAAGGGGCAGGGTGAAAGCAACAGGGAAAGTAGGGACGAGTTTGCGATGGACAAAGAAGGCGGAGGGGATTGTAAAAATAAAAGTGTTGCGGGGTGTTAACGCGAGCATTAACGGAGCTTTCGTCGGGGAAATAAAACAACAAACGATACACATGGATGGGCGGTGGATTTTCGTGTCGACCCTTCGAAAATATGCAAGGCGAGAGAGTAGAGGCCGTGAAAGTGAATCAAAACGCATCGTTTTCCCTTTCACCCCTATTCTTTTCCTTATGGATTTCATCGTATCCCGTAGGGTAGACCGGAGGTGGAAGTAATAATTTTATTTAAACTACGATTACGCAGAAGCGATTTCACTGACAACAAAAATGTGCGTATCAAAATCTTACATTACTGATTGCGAGTCAGAGCAACTTCGCTTTATGCCAAGTATGATCTAAGATATTAGTAAACAAAAAAATTGAAGAGCAGAGAAAGTAACGTTGTATGAGATTGATAGTAGTACAGTAATTCTTTGAATAAATCAAAATATTTATTTAAGTAAATTGTAGCAGTAAATAAGAGAAGTAAATGTAAATCGAAACTTTAAATAAATTACAATATTTTCACCGTATTACAAATTATTCAATTTCATAATCGAGACAAACACATAAATTATTTTGTTGAGTGAATCGTACTACGTACCCGGTTATTAAACATCACAAATTTATGTTAAAATCTATTATATGTTTTCAGATATTTAACTAATGTTGCTAATTTAATGTCGCAAAGATCAAAGACGTCGATGTTGATCCACTTTGACATGAAGGGTTGCATTTTATTCGTTCGATTGTCTGTTCCATCACCCAATTTATTCTCATTGTTGATTTTAAGGGGGAAAAGTTGTTTCAATTGTAACAAACCTTTCAATCAAGTTGTTTAGTGTATTATCTATGTATCCTATCGTTAAATATCCAATATTTATATTGATATCTATTATGCTTTTTAAGATATTTAACGTGATACTACTGCCCCTGGTCTACTCTATCTTAATGGTCAAAGAAGTCGATGATGATCCACTTTGACATGGAGAGTTGCATTTTGTTTGTTCGGTTGTCCCTTCGATCACCCAATTTATTCTCATTGTTGATGAGGGCGAAAAGTTGTTTGAATTGTAATAAACCTTTCAATCAAGTTGTTTAGTGTATTATCTATGTATCCCATCGTTGAAAATCCAATATTTATATTAATATCCATTATATTTTTTAAGATATTTAACGTCATACTGTTGCCTTTGGTCTACTTTATTTTAATGGGCAAATAAGTCGATGTTGATCCACTTTCACATGGAGAGTTGCATTTTATTATTTGTTCGGTTGTCCCTTCGATCACCCAATTTATTCTCATTGTTGATATGAGGGTGAAAAGTTGTTTGAATTGTAACAAACCTTTCAATCAAGTTGTTTAGTGTATTATCTATGTATCCTATCGTTGAAAATCCAATATTTATATTAATATCCATTATATTTTTTAAGACATTTAACGTCATACTGCTTCCCCTGGTCTACTTTATTTGAATGGGCAAATAAGTCGATGCTGATCCACTTTCACATGGAGAGTTGCATTTTATTATTTGTTCGGTTGTCCCTTCGGTCACCCAATTTATTCTCATTGTTGATATGGGGGTGAAAAGTTGTTTGAATTGTAACAAACCTTTCAATCAAGTTGTTTAGTGTATTATCTATGTATCCTATCGTTAAATATCCAATATTTATATTGATATCTATTATGCTTTTTAAGATATTTAACGTGATACTACTGCCCCTGGTCTACTCTATCTGAATGGTCAAAGAAGTCGATGTTGATCCACTTTGACATGGAGGGTTGCATTTTATTTGTTCGGTTGTCCCTTCGATCACCCAATTTATTCATTGTCGATTCAAAGGGTGAGAAATTGTTTGAAACAGACAGATCGATTCGCGTGGGAAAATCGAGCAAACGAGCAGCAGAAATTGCGCTGTTTATGTTCAATTACTTAGCAGTGTGCCATGAACAAGATCACGCGTTTTAATGAAATACGTACACTCGTTTTGACCCGCTTAATTTAATTTGTCGAGTGTGTTCGCCTACTGCGATTCAGCGGTTCACCCTTCCCAGCACTCGGCCGCCTTTATTGTTGCCGGTTTTATGAAGGGTTCGTTCGTTGCACGGAATTAAGTCCCGTTCGTTTACATGCCGGCTTTAAACACCTACGCAAGCTCGGCAAAGTGGTTCCGTTGCTTGAGGAGCGCATAGACTACTCGGAATAATTGCAGGATTATCACTTTCGGGAATAACTTTGCGGGGATTGAGCCTTTATTGTCGGGCTTACGTAATGCGCGAGCGGGAAATAGCGCAGCGGAGTTAAGTGATAACGATGGAACTTGAATGAAATGGATTTACAGCGTTTTATAATGAACTATACAACTCACGTAATTAGTATTATTGCAATTGAATTAGTAAAATACGATATACGGGCAACGGGACGGTCTTGAAATTAATATAATTAAATATCTCGCTTCGTTACTGCTAGAAATGAATAAAATTTATAATGTTCTATAATAAATTTTGGCATTCGAGCGGTCTCGAAATGAATGTGATTAGATAACAGTCACAATAAAAACACTTCGCTGCTGCACAAAAATAGATGGAATTCGAATTCGACAGCGAGCTCATAAGAATCTTGTGTTAATTCGTACTTACAGTATTGGCGACAATAATTTCGCAGCTACGATCAATTGTTTGAAAGAGTACGTAAAAAAATCTGGCCACGGACAATCTCCGGTACATTAACGTCCGATTCCGTGTAACACATTAACGAGACAAGCACGGACGAGTGAAATGGAAGAGTGTAATCACATTAGCCCGGGAGCTAGCGTCGATTTATGCGATATGAAAAGTGGGCAAGAGATTACAGATAATACTTCTTAAGCACCGTTTGCTCTACGCTGCTTGCCTTTTTAAAATGCAAATGCTAAAACTTAATGTGTTCGATGTTAGTGTAAGGCTCTCCAAATGATAATGCACTCTCGGCAGAGAGTTTCCCTTATTTTGGTCGGGGCAGCTCTTTTTAAATTGCTGCACCTTGCAGAAACTGTGTCTTGCATACGATTCGCTGATAATGCTTACGCTGAGATTATTCTGTTTTTTTTTGCACGTTATTAAATTCGGAATTAAAGATGTACACTACCGCTCAAAAGTATCCGGACACTTGCGAAATATGTATTAACATGGCATAGAAGCTATTCAAGTGTCTAAAACAGTGGCTAAAACCGATTTTTTAATGAAATTTCTAATTTCTTATGACATATCTAATGACAGCAACATATCAAATGTGTGACGGATTAAAATACATCTAGGAGAGCAAATGATGAAAGCCAGATTTCCTTCTTTGTATGGCAGTAAAATAGGTGAACAAACTATTTAAAATAATCGTTCTAAAATTTACCATATTCGCGACAAATTGAGACGGCAGAAACGATTCGTCGGGAAAAATTGCACTGCATACCTGGAGCGAGTCCCACAAAGATTAAAGGGTCCCGCTGAAATCGAGAAAAATTTACTTCCTCATTTCTGCCGTGGTGCGCGATGCAGTTTTAGAGCCTCCGCCTATAAATATTTGTTCACGCCGGAGTATTTGGGAACACCGTAACGACCGCAATACTTCGGTGAATTCCGCCAAGCAAGTATTCACGGTTCCGTTGGCAACCGGATCGATCAGGCAGGATTAATAAAAATAAATCGAAAGATTACCAGGACGAGCGTCTCGTTCTATGTCCAGATTGATTTCCAGCTATTTCTTTGGCTATCTATTGCTCTGTTCCTCCCGCGTGGAAAAATTGATGGGCTTTTGTAAGCCTTTTGCAAAAAAAAAAAGGAAATGGAAAAAATATTAATAGTGCAGAAGGATGAGATATTTCATCCACTTTTTAGCAGTAACTAAGACAGATCTTTAATTATACTAATTTCAAGACTGCTCGAATGCCAACATTAGCTAGTTATTAGTTAATATTTTATGTTTCGGAACACCCAGAGTATGCGATAAACGAACAAAAAGTATAATTTTGGTAGATAAGATATAATGAAGGTTGAAGCATTTAATGGAATAAACTTTTCGGATATCGAAACGCTCGGGACCAATATTTTGTTTCTTGAAAATCTAAATGTTGAATAAAGTCGTCGATGTCTGTTTCCTCTTCGTTTCGAAAAGATCCTTCGTTCCTTGCCTGACGATATGAAACACATACATATGTATGTACGAGACAGAAAATGACGATGGACAAAACAGGTCGTGGCGGAATTCGGCGATTTCTTTCGGCGACAAGTTTGCCACTCCTGACGGGAATGATGTTCAGATTATATTCTCGGGGTCTTTTTCGCGACCCCGACGATACTCGAAGCTGCCTCACACAGGCACGAACGGCTTACCAATTTGAAATGATAATGCTCGAGGGCTGGCTCGAGATAAATGGCGGTTGCATCAGCGTTCTTCTTACCGTTTGAGAGCCTCGCGAGCCACTCGGCGGCCACTCGAGGCAGCCCGTTGCCATCCTCAGACCTCCGCGATGCGCAGAAATCGGCCGGCATTCCCGCTGGAGATCATTGATTACGTAAATACAGCCGTGGCTGACGGCGGATCGTTGGAACAGAGATCAAATCCGGAGATGAGGGTAGCAATCATTGAGATAATGTTTAACAACTGTTTCTGTCTTCGACTTATCGTCACTTTGCACAAACGTTCGATAGGACAGAGAGCTTGCGTTGCATTTGGAAAAGGTAACATCGTTTCTGACGAGAACGATGGGAAATATTGCGATTCGTTTCGTAGTAGAAATACATATTGTGCATTGTCTAAGAACAATGAAAGTGGTTGAAAATAAGTTTCTTTTATTTCTTTTAATCACTTCTATTGTTTAACGTTTTTTTTTATTACGCAGTTAACAATGCAGTTGCAATCTATATAAAATATATATGAACGGAATCATTTTTTTCATTCGATTCTGAATCAAGTATCTTTACTTTTGATCGCGCTGTATCGTTAAATAAATATTACGAATGATCGTCGGATATCTGTGCAATTCGTGCGTATATTCTCAATGATATTATCGCCCGCACGGATTGGAAGGGTTGCAAGGGAACAAGTTATTTTCAATCGCGAACCTAGTGGTTGTATGCGATCAGTACGATGGGAAATCGTAAATAATTCTACGGTTTGAAATGTGAACGGAAAGCATCTGGAAATAAACCAGTCATTTCGGATTCGAACAGCATACGTTTGCCCGCGATATCGTCTTTTTTCTCCTTTGTGGCGTATGTCGGGAAGCAGATCTGACCTGGCTATTCGTGAGCATAGATGTCATATATGAATCGGCCAGAGTGATAATTATTTTATAACCACCACAGATGTAAACGGGGATGATGTGAAATGGGATTGTGAGGACGGATGAGTGACACATTTATAATAATTTAGATCAATTATAGTTTTTGTTAGATTTCTTCCTTTTATTCAATGAATGTATAAACAGTTATAAAGATATATACATATAAAGAATGATACATTTCATTCGTGTCGACATACTGCGCGTGACGCCACTAAACTAAACGTATGCTCCTATTGCGCGTTATGCGCACGCATAAGACAAAACAGTGTCTGAACGTAGCGCGCCATATAACTCCGGATGCAATGATCCATCTAACAGTTTTATACAAAGATATTTTAATTGAAGGAAATGTAATACCGAATGACGGTATCCGTTAGATTTATTTTAGTCGCACGATAGGAATTGATAAAGTGATTGTGTCCGCATTTGCAATCATTTTCAATTTAAATGCCCTCCTCCAATTTTAACCGCGTAATCTTTCTCTGTCCTTTCTCTTACCTCCGCAATCTTCACTCATAAAAAAGAGGGGATACCTTCTCGATCAAACACCTTTTCCTTAAAATTGCTCCACAAAACCATTCACTCGTTGATGCACCACTGAAATTGATCAATTGAATCGAACAAATTATGAGAAAAGCAACACCAACTTATCATTCTCTTCACTAACGTGTACACGGCCACCCTCAGAGCGAAGGGAAGCTGAGGGAAGGGATAGTTCATCCCCCTTCGTTCGACGCGGCGGAAGAACGAATGCACGCGTACGCCGCGACTGTGCATCTGCACCTCGTTGTCCTCGTCGTCTTACGCCGCGTTTCCCGTATGAGATGTACACGTCGCATCGTACGTACGTAATCCGCGACGAGCGTGTTCCGTGTTTCGCGCGCGTTTCCGCGCGGATGGATCCGCTTATAGCCCGGCAGGCGGAAACGCTCCGTCGTCACGTCGGACTACAGACGTTTCCGTGACAGACTGTCAAGTTGCAGACCGTCGAGTCTGTTCCCCGATTAGCGGGGTTCGATTTCGCGTTCACCTGTCCTACATGCGCGAAATCTATACTTCGGTCTTTGTTTTTTCTTGTTTAGTGATATATTAATAAAGTTTTTGACGGACTGAGAGATAATTGAAATTTGTGGAGAATCGAGCGACCGTTTGGAAAATGGATAGGAGTGTACGAGTGAAATGGGGGAAGCTAGGAAATTTATTTAATGTAGATGCACTCTTTGTGTATTGTGCTTTTTTATTATTCTGAATGTATTGCATTGTACGTTTTAAGAAATATTGTTTTACACAAACAAGGGGTGGACAAGTAATTTTTGCAATTAATATGCATAGGAAATCCTTTGCAAACAGCAAGAAAGTATTTTCCATAGCAAATAGAAAGCTAAAGGTAAAAAAAAAGAAAGTACTCTCTGGTAAAATAAGGAATTGGTAAAAATTGTACAATACTTATTGGTTCGTATCGCAGATCACTTTAAATCTCTTCGATTAGCACAGCGTGCGTTGTAGAAAATTCCCCAAACACCTTGTCTGAACGTGAAAAGAGTAGCAAAGGGATCGGGGGGTTGGATTCCGCGGGCGACTTTAATTCGAGACAGAATTACGAGGCAGGAGAAACGGAAATGAGAGGGAGATGGGGGAGGGCTTCACAAGCAACAAGGATCAGAGTGAATTCTTTCCAACAACTTACATTGTACGCATCAAATGTAATATGCTGTAGCGTGTAATGTGCAACAGCACCGACCAAATTTCCGTATTCGTGATTCGTGAAACGGAACGAACGAAAAGCGATCTGCTTGTAAAGAATATTTTTTATATTAATCAATTTCAGAACGCGCTGATCAAATTATTTTATTATCATGTTCAACCGATGTAGAGGTAATATTTGACAATATTCTTTATGTTGAAGGGTTTGCATTTGCATCTGTTCTACCGTTTATTTTCTTCTATGTTGCAATCAGAAATTCGTCAATGGTAGTGATAACGTTAAACTTTATTCCTTTGCTTTCCATCGTGTCTCATATTTTCTTAAATAAATCGTAACTCACTTCATAATATTTCCTGCACGATTTGCAGCGTAAATAAGTGCTTTGTTTATCCGGCGTTCCGCGATTACTTTGAAGCTTGTTAGATCGAATTAGAATATCGAGGATTTCCCAAATCAACCTCCGCACCATTAGTATCGTTTAAGATAACAATTAATGTCCAGAACGAGACAATTGTAAGCCAACAATGAACGATATTTCCGTAGAAGTTTCACAACAATATGTACATCGATGGGGGGTGGGGGCAGGCAATTTGAGTAGACGCGTAGTTACACTTTCCGCTTCGATCCAACGGGGTGGAGACAACTGCTTTGTACGAATTTTATGGCAACGCGAGCTGTTTTTCCGACACGGCGGATTATGGGGGGATGTTTGTTCGTAGAAAACGCAACGACCAGGGCACAGGCTATGAATATCGACAAGAAACTCGACGTAAAACAACGCGGAGGAACGCGTAAACGCGGAACAGCGCGTCGACGAATTTTTTCCTGCGCTGGAAACGCGACGATCGAGGGACGGAGAGAATCGTGTTGAATATTTAGATCGTTTTGTTGTTCAGAGAATTTTCGTTCAGAAAATATCATCCCTATTGAATACGATATTATGTTTATTCTCCCTTCTTTTTTTCTAGAAGACATCTTTATATTGACACGTTAACACGGGTCAGGTCCAAAGGGTAGAAGTTCTATCATCCTGTTGCAATTATGCTACCGGTTATTACTATCCCGAAATTATAGACTCTTGGCAGCAGCACAAAGCTGCAATGTAATCTACAATCATAATTAATTGGCCCGCATGAACGAGTACCGCTTGTCCCGTCATTAATGATATTAATGCTGATTAGCGCACGCGTTATTTAATTGGCAATCTAAATTACACGCCAGTAACGTCCTCTAAACTGCCTACTTCCATGAGCGTGAACGTTTGTTTAATTATAAATGACGATTTCACTTTGCTTTTACTGGGAATTATCGTAACGTAATTAATAACGTTGCTTTGTAGTAATTTGCTGTACAACCCATTAACCGGAGAATTATATAATTGAGAGAATTAAGCAAGCAGCTTAAATGTGTTGTTAGTGCATCCAGAAGTTTATAATTAAAAATGGTTAATCGTCGGACGACAATCTTCTTTTCTTATTTTATTATGAATCATATTTATATTCAATTTAGAATTGTAATATTAAAAGTGTAGAATGCAATTTATGCTAATTATAAGTGAATGTTCTTAAAACTCAATCACTTCTTTGCTCAGCTATGATAAATAAAGTGTTCTGTTTCTTAATTGGTACCTTTCAAACATAGGACTAGTCTTTAAACAGCAACTCCACAGTGTCCAGGCCTGGTTCCCCCCAGCGCACCATCGATTTCACCCTCGCAAGCCAGCCGAACAACCCCAGCCTCCACCATCAGCGAGCAAACATTTTTGTCCTCAGCGTGCTTCGCGGTTTAACGAGCTCGAAATGTACACTCTGCGCGTTTCGGTTTTTCCATTCGCGGAAAAAGATTATCGCGATCGGCCGTGCCACGGGACGTCGATTCGTTGCAGGCAGCTAGTTCCCCTGGGAGCGAAGGAGGAATTTTTTCAGACGGACACGAGACGGGATAACGAACGCTGGTCTGTGGTCGTCGTCTTTTTATCGCGTCGCGTTATTTAGCTGTATTAACCAACGGAGCTAACCGATGGAAAATCGTTGCGATTTTCCTTCCCCATTTTTTCCCGGCTCCCTGGCTGTTTACTCTCGTTACGGGGCGCGTGCGTGCGCAGCAGATTGGAAGGATTCTAATGAAAATATGGGGGGAAAAAACGCGAAGGTGTTAAGTCGAACTGGAAAGTACGAGATAGTCGGCACGGCTGAAACGCCAGAACAACGTGCTAATTAGAAGCGTAATCGTATTGTACGAGAGTATCGAGGGGAGCGTGTCAAGTGAACGGTTCGAGGTTCGTTGATTCAGTGCTGGCGTTGATAGATCAATCGATTGGTTCCGTTTTATTCGCTGTTTAATTGCCACTGTTAACACGATCGATATAATCGCGTGTCTCGGGGGTTGTTCGAGTAATAAATATACTTTTCTTTGTACCTCGTAATTTTTATTGTCGATTGCAATTTCGTTGATCGCGGTTCTTCAAATATGAAGCGTTTCAATGACTCTATTAGTAGATCACTAAATCGCTATATTGGTGGCACACATACTTTACAAAATTCATAGCTGGTCGGAAAAATGAAACAGCACGTCGCGAAAGGCAATCGTCAAATTTATGTATGTGGTGATATTTAATAAGTAGTTGCATTTTCAGAAGAAATTATTAAAAATATAATATAGCTAGGGCACACTTTGCTTCACAACCTCGCACTGATGCAACTTTTTTTAATCCGACCGCCTCTCCGCTCATCCTAAGATTTTCACTCTTTACACACAAGATTGCAGCCCCTCATCGATACAATACACGCATTCACGCCATCTCCTATAATTCAAACACAAAATTCTCGGGCTCATTCCTATCTCTCACGTACTCCTAAATAAAACTGTCACGGCGCCCAAACATTCTCTTCTTGCATCCAGGTCCTAAGCATTCTTCTCGCAAATCAAAAGTTCCAGGCAATCTTCATTCAATCCAGATCATATACATATACAACACGCAATACTTTTATCTAACCCCACATGTATATCCATTTAGGCTATAAATAGTTGTACTCTTTTTTCATACTCTTCCGTCCGTCTTTGTCAATTTCCCGCAAAGTCAATGGATTGCCACTGAATTATCCAGTTCTCCGAGGCGGTGAGAATCTGGCCGGCCACGGTGATAAAATTACAGGGAGGATGGGCCAGTATGTTTCCCCGTGAGTTATAATGCAAGTGATACCGCGTTTGCTGTAGCATTAATTTCCTGTCGCAATATAACGACCCCCATTGTGGTCGCAATTTGCGGTTAAAATTCGCACGCAGCCTCCGGTGTTCATCTTCGTTTTGCCGGTGTCGCGCGGCCGCGATACGTTTCGCGTTTCTACTAGTAGTAACCACGAACATCGGTTCTGCTGCGAAACGATCGAAAACTGCCGCTCGGACTGAGCAATAAACAGAGTTGATGAAAAAAGTTCGATATCAATCGGTGCTACCGTACTCAATAATAAAATAGAAGTTCCGAAAGTGTATTGCTCCCGCACTAGTATCTAGTCTTCTAGGCTCAAACCGGGTACCATTGTTCTTCTAAAATAAGAGCTGCGATATGCAGTCCGTGTACAGCGTTACATTCGGGTGGACTTCGCAGCAGTACTAGATCAATTACCAGATCAGAGAATGTCGCAGTTTCTTCCTCCGGAGGGGCTTCAAAATTTACAAGTTGAAAAGTTTCAGTGTTGTGTCGGTGAACTGACTTCATTTTATCACTTGAACTTAAAGAACCTGTTACGATCATTACCGGGTTGTACTCTGCAGAGTCTTTGCACGGTATTTCGGTGTTTTTACCGATACTTCACGTTGGAGTGCAGATGGTTAATGTTTAATAAATTACCACATTTGGGGCCATGAAATTGGCACTTGTGCTGAAGAGGGCAACGGGGCATTTACTTGTAACAGGATCAAACGTTAGTCGATCAAATGCACTTCCTATTATAAACAACGACAGTGTTAGAAATCTCTAATCCATTGAAAAATTGTCCGGTTTAAAGTGAGCAGATTACAAATGATACAGAAAAAAGATCATTTACTATTCTCTACTTCTTCATGTTAATAACCTGATAGGAGTAATTGCCGTGTCCGACCAATGCTGGGTCATACTACTGAAATCTTCAGTACCTATTTAGATATTTTTAATCATCGCGTGTTCATATTAAAAGCGGGTGTGCCTCACGATAAAATTGAACTAACTATACTACAAAACGATTTTTTACTGCACGCTGCAGTGCAGATATTTAATGTTTAATAAATGACCACATTTGGTGCCAAATCAGGTACATGAAGTTAGCACTCGTGTTGAGGAGGCCAACGAGGCATTTCCATGCAATTTTTCTTTGGCAAGTAAAGTAAATTTATGTGAAAGTTAAAATAAACTAGTAAACTATATGAGCTGAAACTGTTTTTGTGTAATTAAAACAAGTTAAACTAAGTTAGCATAATTTAAAGTAAGTTAGTATTTGTGAGTACCATTTAAAATAACTCTGCTAAGTTTGCGATAACAGAAACAAAGGTTTTGTCATTATATTATACTTTAAGTATTCTTTAATAAGCACATACTTGCATACTTCCAGGAAATCTTATTCATCTATTAGCCAAACAATTTTATCAAAGAATGACTCGCGTTTTCCGATTCTGTAAGGTCCAATAAAGATTTCTGTCGGTGTCCACATTTATTTCTGTCACTTAATTTTTTGCTAGCAGGGAAGATGCATTAGGTGCCCGGTTTTAGCCCAGATTCCCCTAAATGCTGGTTGAAGTCGCTGAAAGCACAGAAGTTTAGCGATCACTGCCATCGACCCTCCGAGTGTAATCATTCATTTTCTCACAATGGGGGCGTAAAATCGTAGCGACGTCTCCGGCTCGTCAAAGATGATTAAATCGTCGAAGGGTTATTGGGATGATTTCACGGCTCGGTCGGGGTTATTCGATAAGCAGCAGGATTATGGTCACGGTTATAGGATAATAAGGATTTCGGACGGTAAAGTCGAGGACCTGTACGTACGTGACGGGAATCGGGGCTCGGGGAAAACACGAATTACTTGGACAAACTTCGTCAGCACACGCGCTCCACCTTTTCTCTATCTCAGATCCCCTGTATCGCTTTTAACTTGAATGGAAGTAATTAGATCGTAAGGAACGAACGATTCAAGCTGTGGGTATCAACGGAATAATATTAACCATTGCTGCTACTGAAAGAATGTCACGTTGAAAAATATTCAACCGTTTCATCAACTGGTTGTTCGTTTCATAAATAATCCGTGAAAAAGAATTCCATTTTACGCAATAATAAATTATTCAAATGAACCGTGCAAGAATGTCTTTAATTCCCCGAGCCGCCCCCGTAACAGTCATCCATCACTCTCGGCAAACAAGGGAGCAACATCCCTCAATTATACGACGAAAGCTACCCTTAGAATCTCTCCTCAATAGATCCTTAATTCTCCCCCTCCAATCTGAACGCCTCCCCTCCCTTCCCCCCCGCCGGTGAACCGATAGAGAATAAGCCGATTCGATATCCAAGCAGTCAGTCGAAATTATATCCGACTGGTCGAATTGATGTCGGCTTCCTGGGTGGGGGATACGGATCCCGGGGACCAACGGGCAGAAACTGGATTTCCGGTAGATCCTCTGGCGGAGTCGTAAGTCGGCCCGACAGAACGCGGAGAGCTTCCGGGAAAGAGTTACGACCGGGGAACGGACGCGACGGGTGAATCGAGCGGCGTTTCTCTCGAATAAAAGTAACGGGATCGGGGAGGGGGACTATCGTTCGGATGTAAACTCGCTATCGGTGTCAGACAGCCGGCGACGGTTCGTTCCTCGAGACATGCCGATCTCTAACGTTGCTTGATGCTGCTGGTGAACTTTTCGGCGGGTGAAACTGCGACGATATGGGAGCCACCGCTTTTTAGAACTTACAACACGTTTCACGGATGGCAAAGTTCCCACGGGATCGCTTCTAACGCGGTCGGTGAAAGAATTATCGAAGGAGAACGGGATCAACGCGATTTCACAGTCACGTATCGATCACGAGAATTGAAATTGGCATTTGTTACCGTCCTGGTGTCCTTTTATCCGGTGAAAAAAATTTTTAACATTTTTTTACCATTCTTTATTCACTTTCCTTTTTCTATTAATTTGATGGGACACGTTTGACGAAGCTATAAGTTTAGATAAAAGTTAGTTTCTGGCTGGGAATTATTTCTAGGTAATCAATGCATTGATTTGATTGATTCGCTTTTGTAGAATACGGAATAGAGCATCCTTTTCTTGAACGAGGAGTTTAATTAAGATATGAGCAGAATATATTGGTTCATTAATTCACTATGATTTATCTATAGCATTTATCAATAATTAATTCATCTAGTATCATTGGAATATGTCTTCATTCTAAATCAGAATCTGACAATTTAATTATGAATTATGCTCTCGATTCTAATCTAAGGGCCCAGTTGGTTCGAGCCGCTAATTAATTTAGCAGGTACTTATCAATTAGTGCTATACATATGTTCCTATATCCAGGATCGTACATATTATAGCAATGTCTATTCACAAACGTGAAAGACAAGGCTCCCTAATGATTAATTAAAAATGCGCAAACTGTATTCTTGGAATTCCGTTCGTTTACTGATTGAATATTTCAAGATTCGTTAGACCGTTCAAACAGCGCAGCAATTTTATCCTCCGACAAGAAATATCTTGTTCCTAAGTAATCACGATTCGCGAGCCATTCAGCATTTTCTTTTCTCTACCCCATCTTTCTCGTTGCGAAGGAAAACGAAGCTCGATAATGTTTGTCGAAAAATCGTTGACCCGGAAGATTATCGAACGTTGTTCCACTTTCTTTCTCGCTCGTATCTTTTTCTTCAGAACAGAGACAGGACCCCTTCGTTTGATTCACATTCTGACCCTGCCCGATCTTATTCTCTGGCTGCATCGCGGGAAAGCTGAAAGATGCTTTTGCTGCGGCTATCAGAAATTCTTTCTCTTTAAAGAATTTTCGACTGAAATATTGCAAGTGCATTAAAAATTCACCAACACTTTTCGATGCTTAATATTCTTTTCTTGAAGAAGCCAATTATCAGATACGAGAGACAAACAATATTTGTCTCTTGTAGAAGCTGCAAGTTCTCATTTCTGTTAAATGAAATTTTCACAATGTCCATGAGTTAAGTATTAATTATGAACAGACTGTCTTTTCTCGTTACATTGTGATTTAATTTGGCAGGACTTTAAATGATACTACAAATGTGACTAGAAGTGTGTTAAAAAGTTGCCAACACTTTTCGATCCTTTATATTCTTTGCTTGAAGAAGCAAATTATCAGATGCGAGAGGCAAACAATATTTGTCTCTTGTAGAAGCTGCAAATTCTCAGATCTGTTAATTGAAATTTTTACAATTTCAATGCGTTAAGTATTAATTATGACCAGACTGTCTTTTCTCGTTACATTGTAATATAATTTGGCAGTACTTTAAATGATACTACAAATGTGACTAGAAGTGTGTTAGAAAGTTGCCAACACTTTTCGATGCTTTATATTCTTTGCTTGAAGAAGCCAATTATCAGATACGAGAGACAAACAATATTTGTCTCTTGTAGAAGCTGCAAGTTCTCATTTCTGTTAATTGAATTTTTTATAATGTCCATGAGTTAAGTATTAATTATGAACAGACTGTCTTTTCTCGTTACATTGTGATTTAATTTGGCAGGACTTTAAACGATACTACAAATGTGACAATAAATGTGTTAAAAATTTGCCAACACTTTTTCACCTTTAATATTCTCTGTCACAACGAGGTCACGACCAGTGAAGTAAAATTATCTTTCTATGGAAGCACCAGGGTTTCGTTTTTACTCATTGAAATTTTTGCGATTTCCACGAACCAAGTACTATTAATTAACAGACCATCGTTTCTCATTAAATTACAATGCAATTTGGCGTGACTTACACAAAATGCAATTTCGATTTTTCACTCGTCCAAAAATTCGATTCGTCTTCGCAATTGCGCAGTATTAAAAACACAATCAATAGCTTCCATTTGATTTACTTCACTGTATCTTTTTTCCAAATGCCAAACTTAAACTAACAGATCGTTCTCGGGAGCGGGAAGAAGCGAGACAGAGTTCGTGTTCGAATTCAAAGATCGTTGCGAATTCACGCGAGATTCTCGCGGTTTCACGCGAACGTGTTCTCGCGCTCGTTGTTATTATTACGATAAATCTCATGAGCCCCGCGAAGGTCGATAATTTCTCGCTCGGCCTTTTGTTGCAACTTCTATACCGCCGGTGCTCTCCTGCCGAACCCACCCTTCATTTCCTCATACTCCGTTAGTCGACTTACGACTTATCCCCCGAATCCCATTTCTCCCTATTCAGCAGGAAACAGGAAAAGCTACAGTCTCCTAGACATTCACGGTGTTCCTATCGCGCAGGAAGTGGGGGAATAAAGTTTCAAAGCAACATCCTGCTGACCCGATCCATTAAACGAAATTTCGCCAATGGAAATAATAATTATGGTAGGCCTTTATGGATTGGATCCACCTCGGCTGGTCGAAGATATCGACCTTCTATTCTATATTTTTTAGGCAGAGGATAATCAGAATTAGTAATTTATTAATGTGGAATTAAATCAAAATGAAATCCTCCAAATTGAAACGGCAAAGAATATTTCTTGCACAAAAATCGGTAAATATATTGAAATGGAAATATTGACTCGAACATAATAGTTTCACCTGATCGATTTTATTATCGCTTTCCAGCAGGGAAGAAATGCATAAATAAACTAGGGCTATTTGCGCGAATAGAAATTTGTTGGTGTTGTAAATTTTAGTCGAATCCGGTGCAATTTGCTTTTAGCAAGTAACTCGGTTGGGCGAATTTGCTTCGAATTTACTTAGTTAGCGAAGTTTACTTGGCGAAGTTAATTTTGGTAAAATTCACTCGCGCTAATTGAGACTCGGTCGCACAATGGGGAAGCTAAGACGCGGCCCATGGAACGATGCTTTTTATGGTATTAATAATTTTAGTCGGGTGTTGGCGGTGCCCCTTGCTCGCGCTGTGAAATCCCCATGCTCGCAGGATTCTTACTTGTTCTAGGTTTGTTAAGCATCCCTATACGAAAGTGGGCTCGCAAAGCGAGCAGTGAAATCTATGCTAACGACACCCTAGGCTAATGAAAAGGGAAATTTAAATACTTGTTGGATTTTATAATAATTTCATTCTGCTGTTTCTTTATTACAAACTTATTTAACAATTATAGAGCTCGACAGTTTGTTTTAGTGTAAATTGAATCGTTCTGTGTGTTAAAGGGAACAAAATATAGTTTATTTATCCTCGTCGCATTTGTCGTCAGGGTAGGACAGTGGTTGTTAGAAAATAATCAAAGGAAATCTACGATCGGCAATATGTCAGCGCGTGATTGTCGGCTGCACCCGTTAATGGGATCCGGCAAACGAGGCTGGGATTAACCAAAGAACTTTTAGAATCGATGGATCTTTAAAAGGAAGTTTGCGGTTATAATCGAAGTTCGGCAATAGAATTCCTGAATTATGGTTTGTTCTTGCACGCGAACGAAGGCCCGTTCAGTTCGTGAGAGAAAATGGAGCGAACCGTTTTATCGTTTTGATTGCTTCCCGAATTGAAATTAATAATTCAGCTTTTTAGAAAAATCATATATCGACACAGTAAAGCATTGCACGTATGGAATATTTTAATACGGAATTCGATGCCTTTTGCGTCTAATAAATTTCTAGTTAAATTTAAGTCTTCTCAGTTACGTGACTGGTAGAATCCTTTTTGTTAACAACTATAAACCGTGGCTGTGAAACGCACTACTTTTAAGAGACGCTCCACGAATCTCTCTCCGTCGGTCGTGAAACAAATGAGTAATGCAAATTTATCGAGCATTGTTGCTCGAAGCGAGGCTGAAATAATCGGGTACTAAAAATTAATCGTATATTTGACGGAAGACCGTAGACCGCCGTTCACATTCACGATATTGCTAGTTAAATTCGAACGACATACCTGCGAGCACCTCTTTCTATAACTCCTACAATCTCTAACGTGAGACCAACTCCTATTCGAGGAAATGTTCAATCAGATCGGTATAAAATTTACATTCTACAAAGTGATCCGAGAGATGTAAATACATTTATACAATAACAGATGCACAATATACAAGCTGATTAATAAATATTGTACTTATGTAAATTCAAAATATGACTAATCTTAATGTCTCGGTCAATTGAAATTCTCTTGCTAAATATTAATTGACGTAGAAAATAGTGTTTCGTCTATACCTGAATATAACCACAGCAAGGAAATGCTTTAACTATTTCATGATAAGTATCAACAAGTTTACAAATCAGATATAATTATCATAGCAGTAATTGCAAACTAAAATTTAAGAAAAGAACCAGATAGATTTGATGTCCCAACTGCTACTAATTCGCAAAACCCCAAAAACTTCAAAACATCAGCGCAATCTTCTTATAACAACTTCCCACCATTGGCCTGAACTTTCCCTCGGTGACTAAACTCTGCCTTCGCTAACCCCGGAGGACCGACAGGGGATAAAACAAAACGATAGGCCTTTTAAAAGCCACACTTCATCGTTCGTCTTACGGAGCTTGCAACGCAAGAAAAGCTCATACACGGACTCCGAGGAGTGGTTCGGTTTAATTCGAAGAGAGAAAGTCCGGATGTACGGGACTGAGCGGCGCTGCGTGTGGGTGGACGTTCGTTCGTCAACGCGGAACGAGCGGCAACGGAAAACGAGTGACAATAACGACGGAAGACCATAACGCCGGTAACGCCAATAAAACCATACTGCCTGAAACCGGGAACGAAACGAGCCGACAGTAAAAGAGCGGTAATGCACCGCGATGCATATAAGTCCCCATTTGTTTCAATTTGTTCTGTACTGTGCATCCTTCGAAGTCGAGTTCCCGGGAACACTTTTATTTTAAGGGAGAAAACGAGTGCGACGGTCAGGGAATGGACCATTTCTGAGAGTTTGTCTTTTGGCAAGTCGAAGGTTCTTCATAAATTTGAAAACATAATAATTACTGTAGTCTGTGACATTCTGATCGAACGAATTGAATTAAAAAATACAGTGAAGCTTATTGTAGTCTATTAGAAAATCTTTATCGGCGAACGAATGTACATACCTTAAACTAATTTTCCACTAAATTGCCATAGAAAAATGTTCAGTATTATAGTTCCAGCAACTGACGATGTGACAGATCTCCAAGGCTTGAAAGAAGAACGGGCGACGATCTATCGTTGAAATGGGAGCTCTAAACGACAAAAAAATACTAACATCATCTTGAAGATCGATAGCAGTTCACACGTCAACGAATTTTCATCGATAATTTAGTGATCCCTTAATTTTGCACACCAGCGTATTAATGCAATAACTGCTGCTAGAATGTTGAACAAGGAGTCCTGTGTGTCTGCCAAGATGAAAAGACAAGAAAATGAGCTGCTATCAATGAAACCACAAAAAATCGGTGCATCTGTAATCTCGAAACCATGAAATTTGCAACTGGACACAAATTAGTTGATGATCTCAGCATCGGCTCGTTCGGACGCACGGAGTTAATGGGGCAAAATATAATCTCCGAATCGGATGGGGCGGTGAACGAACACGCGTAGAATCGCGGACTCTCATGAAATTCGGAATGTATACTTGATATTCCTGGCCCGTTTAATCAGTGCTGGTCTGATTGGGCCGTGTGTTCACTTATCAAATCGTGCAATCGATAAAGTATCGATAACCATAGAGCGACGTGTATATACATATTGTATTTATTTGGTCCTTTTCAATTAAGGTTTAGGCACGTTGAAGCACCGGTTGGAAATGTCATGAAATAATGTCACAAACGAGCGCAATATTTCGAGTAGTCGAACGCGGGATCGCGAATGGAATCGGGGGAATTACGAAAGGTTTCAGCCGAAAGGATCCGTTCCTTTTTATTTAATTGTTTGTTGCTTCTTTGCCCGCGCGTGTTGGTTCTGCATTCTATTCTCCGTTCTCTAATTCGTGCCTTGCAGAAGGAAATCGGAGATTCTTAGAAAACCCCGGGTTGCTAATTTTCAAATATTATGAAGCAACAACGAGAGTCGAACGATAATCAGAGTAAAGGAACGTTTCTTTGCAGCAAAATAGTACATCGTTTGCTACTCGATTTAGTGGAAATTCGATTCACAGCATAAATTCGAAGCTGCTCTCCTCTCTAAATAGACAGACCACGATAGAACGTCCGGGTTTCGAGCAATAAATCCCTCAAAAGGTGTCCTATTTAGCCGCGTGTCATCTTCGGCCGGTGATATATCCAACGGTACGAGTAAAGTCGTGAGGGCAGAACGTCGGTTGGTGTTAGTGGAAGTTAGTTCTAGTCGATCGTTGCCGGAATCAATGCACAATATTCTGAAAACGTGTTTAATGGAGAAACGTGGAGAGCTGGTTGGCTATCTACATTGTACATAACGAACGCTTGAATAGTTTATTGCCATACTTAACATTCCTGACGGATGCGGGATTCGTGGACAGCGATTGCTTGAATTGGAAAATAATATTTCACATAAATTTGAAACATTAGAAACATTTGAAGCATCATGTTCCTCCTTTATTTTTCATTGCGTTTCTTTGGTGGTCAATTACGGTGCTATAGTAAAGAGATATTGAATTTTATTGACTGAAAACTGTTCGTTGCAGTCTTTGATTTAAACTAGTCACACTTTATTCATTGAAAGCTTTTCTTTGCATTTAATAGCGACGACTTTACTAGTCCAGGCTTATTTGTTTTATGTTTATTTAAAGTAGCATAAAGAGTAGCTTCGAATTATTAAAAAATGATGTTTCTTTATCCACAATTCTGTATGTGCAATCCATATAAATTAGGAACACTAAGAACATTCAAAGATTTCGTATTTAATTAATTTACACAATATTCCTTCTTTATTTTTCATTGATTTTTTCTATGGTTAATTATGGTACTATAGTAAGGAGACATTGAATTTTATTGACTGAAAACTGTTCGTTGCAGTCTTTGATTTAAACTATTCATACTTTATTCATTGAAAACTTTCCTTTGCATTTAATAGCAACGACTTTACTAGTCTAGGCTTTTTTTTACGTTTATTTAAAGCAGCATAAAGAGTAGCTTCAAATTATTAAAAAATGATGTTTCTTTATCCACAATTCTTTATGTGCAATCCATATAAATTTGGAACACTAAGAACATTCGAAGATTTCGTATTTAATTAATTTACACAATATTCCTTCTTTATTTTTCATTGATTTTCTTTGATGGTTAATTAGGGAGCTATAGTAAAAGACATGGTAGTTTCAAACAATTCAACAATTATGTTCCATTATCTATAATTGTTGCTTATAACTGAATTCTATTACATTCGACAATTTTTTTCTCCCACGCAATCTGCTGAACGATTGCAAATGTTGTACATTCCTGACTCCTGAATCACTCATTTCCTTTTTGGGACATGTATCCAGTACCCATTTTTTACCCCGCTATTAGTTTCCTTTTTTTTTTGTTTTCCGAACCTTCCCGTGGAAAGTCTATTTTCTAAATTCCACAAGAGCCTAGCAGTCCTTTTTCGGACTTTCCGCCCTCTCTAGTTTTCCTGTATAAATACTGCATCTTAGGACAGAGCAGTCAGTAAAAAGTCAGTCAGCACTAAGCCACTAACTAGTCAGTAACTAGTCAGTAGTTAGTCAACAACTATTGTAAAATTGTACACCACGTATTCTGAATAAACCAGTTTTGTAAAGAATCAGAGTTGTTTGGACGACACAAAGAACGGTAATACATTCAAGATAACGATGCTAAGTGTAAGGATGGCAAATGATAATATCACATATATGTATGTATGTATAAAGTAACAATTTATTTAATACACTGAATAACCAATATAATCAATCGTCGTTCGTCGATGAACAGGCGAAGCAATGTCGTTCACTCTGTTTGTTTTATTTCAATTGTTTTTCTAAGTGCATTGGCATGCACCGGCAACGCTCGATAACGCTTCACGCATTGTATGCACACACACAGATCTTGCATAGCATAGACCTACTCTTACATAAGGGCCACCCTGTGTAGAAGTAAGTTGTATCGAGGGCAAATAAACACACGAATGGCCGGTGCTCGAGTTTCGCAAAGCGATCCCCTCTCGAGATTACTGATCGGCTCGAGCCAAACCGATTTGATCGAGTCTGAAACCGCTGTTCAGTCAAGGTGGCGGAAAATCTACAACCCTCTTATCAGTCTGAAGGAAGAATCAGCAAAATCGAGGATAGAAACAAAATTCTTCAATGATTAATCATCGCTGCGAGCTTATTACCCCTTTCTATACAATATACTATTTCCATAAAGCGGAACGGAAAATTATTTCAATTACTGGATATTAATTTCCCCGACCGTGACACCTGTGAGCCACAGTTCGCGGAGCAATTTTACCATGGAAAAATGACAAGTGGCGAGCGCAAATATACAAAAACTCGAACGAAACGTATATTCGAGTAGAAGGGGTAACGAAGTTGTTAGCAGCGAGTGTCTGCTTTCGCTCTGGAAGGTAACTCAATCTTAAACCAACTTACTTGCGAACACCTTCTCGAACCGTTGCGGCAAACTTCAATTGTGGTGAGCCTTCAGCAGCGAGCCGAACGGCCGTTATTGTTTCCATCGGGGATGATGTGACACGTTGCAAAACGGGAGACGTTTAAAAGTCTCTCTCTCTCTCGATCTCCCTTTCGAGTTTCTTCCCGGAAAAGTGGAAATGAAAAAGGAACGCTTGGCTCACCCGTTTATCAGACGATACGTAAGGGTGAACCTTACGATTTTCACGTTTACAAGGAAAAAGGAAGCAGCGAAAGTATTGCAAAGGGAAGCAGCACAAGTCTGCAAAGGGAAGCAGTAAAATCGAGGCGATCGAGCGAAGACGACAAAAATGCAAAGGGCTTGTTAAAACAATCGCTCGAGCGCAATAGCACGTAACTGAGCCTCTTGAAAACCGCGCAAAGGGAATTCCAAACGAAAATGCACAATGAGCCAGAGAGGACGTGGGGGGGGGGGGGGGGTGGTGAAAAGTTCCAAAGACGATAGAAAAAGAAAGAGCGTCCGGGGTAAGAGAAACTTTAATTGCGGTTTATTCTGTCTTTTGTCCGGGTAGAACAATTAACAATTATACGTTTTCCCCGCCAGTTTTCCCCCGCTTTTCTCGTCGAGCTTATACCTCTCGGCCTTGTGCAAATTCTGTGTCCTACAACAAAAAAAAAAAAAAGAATAAAAGAAAGATTCTCATCAGAGAACGGAATGAGATCCCACCACCACCCCCCGCCCCCTGCCAACTATTCTCTCCGCCCGCCTGTCTGGGATCCCGTTGTTTTAGTTTGCACCGGCCGTCGGAATATCTGCCGGCTGTCATTTATCCGTGGCGCGAATGACACGCGACACACGTGTTTCCTAATCTGTCTTCGTGACGTAATGAACGGAAACGTGCGCCCCCGGAATCGCGGGCGCGATGTCGCGCGGGGGGTGGTGCTCGCGCCGCCAGCTTCCGATCTTCTTCCGATTAAACATTTCGATCTCGTTGCCTGGGAAACAATTGAGTCTTGCCAGTGTAGAGCCCGACTCGCGTCTCCCACTTTGTTTCGTGGATTGTTAAGCGCGACTTTTTGGCGGTAATTTAACAAATTTAATAAAACAGACTAGTCTGTTAAAAATGTAGTAATATTTTTTTAAATCGGAATTAGATTCCTAAAATAAAATACATCGAATGCGACGCTCCCTAGTCTCTAAGCTGCAATTACTAATTGCACTTGTAAATGCTACACAGAAGCTGGATTCGGGTAGATGTAGACAGTCGGAATTGTCGCTCGACGTTCATCTCGTCAAAAACGTGCACAATGTACACGCTCGCGTACGTTCATGCGGGTTTCCTAATCTCCGTTTAACGCAACAAACGCAGTTTAGCGTGGAATGCCACGTGCACGCCGAGGGCAGCTATTCGTGGACAGTATGCTACGCGTAATTAATAATTACCACGCTGTTGTGGCCGCTTGAAAAATTGCGTGTTTAGGTGGAAGCGCGTTAAACCGTGCCATTATTCGTTGCATGGAAGTCTATTTTCGCGTTTACTCGTTTCCGTATCGATAACCCGCCACGTTGTTCATTTACTTTTCGTGTTCCCTGCAGTTTTCAATCATATTTTTATTATCGTACCCATCGCTGGATTAATCATCTCAAAATTGACAAAGTGGAGTTTATCAATAAAGCGGAAGGCGGGTTAAATTATTTAGCTCAATAAGAGAATAGCTTTGATTTAAAAGAATGCTTTTCTAAATATTTTGCCGGCAATGAATATCAATATACTGTCCGCGCAACCTGTTTATAAAACAAAAACGATGTTTGTATTGGGGGATGTTTATACGTTTTCTAAATTGGTTTATATTAAACCACTAAAAAAACATACAATTTATCACGCACAGGGAAAATTGAATACCAATACGATTCTATCAATTTTATTGCATTCATGATCCAATATATCGAAAGCTAGCTTTATTTAAGCAGAGGGGGTATCGTGATTAATATTTTGAACGAACGTTAGAGTAATTTTGAATATATGTATATAGACGTGTTTCAACGACGAAAATAATCCACTCAAACGATACTGAAAATTCTCGACAAAGAGTTGGGGGGAAATTGTCGACTTTCATTTGTAATAATCTGTTAATTAGCGTGAATCTACCGATCGACAGATTCTGTTAAAGAATCGAGCAGCTGCGAGGTAATCATTGAACATGTATCGGCAGAACGAAGTTGGGTTTCGTTGAAACTGACTAATCGTTTCAACGCCACTTACTACGTAAGCGAGCATTGAATCGAGCTATAGCAATAACTTTTCTGTTGATAATAAAGAGTTTGCATTGTACCAATGACATTTTTATTAAATCGTCGATGCATAAATTTACTTGCAACAGCAACTTTGTTATTCAACCGCGTGGACGTTAATTAATTAAATTCCCAGGAAATTCAGAATCACCCAGATAGCGCCACGAATTGTAGACTGATCTGGCCGATATTGATTTTTGGTCACGGTCCAACTTAGGACCTCTCAAGCGATCCAAATGAAATTTTCATTCGCGGATGATAAGGTAATGGAATCTAATTTCGCGATGATATAAATGATAAGGAGGCGCGGCTTGAACCGGCGCCGAGTGCGATCCACGCGTGGGATCATGCAGTTTTAATTATTGGCCGAGTAGCCGGTTGGGTTTAGGGAGATTCTAATTAGTCAGCTTCGATTTATTAACTCGATAACGCCCGTGTCTTCGGTCAATTATTTTTCTTTTATTCGCTTCTGCTGAATCGACGAAGAGAACAAATGGAAACTCGAAGGTTAATTGTTTAATAATAATCAACAGTATGAAATGATTAGTAATACACGATTAATGATAGGTGATTACTAATAGATTAATAACGGAGTAATATAAAAGTATTACAAAATTATTATATCTAACACCTAACAATCCTCTAATCTGCAACAAATTTTAACGAACCATTCTAAAAAAAACATACCTGTCGCGCAAGTTGAAATTATGATCTGGAAAAGTTCCAGAAACTTCCCAAACCATTCTACCGCCAACCACCAATACAGTCTCCATTTCAGTTTATTTTAAATTCTTGCCGCCACGCGTGTGTCCACGCGTGGGTGCAACAAGAATTCCGCAACTTCGAGCCGCACTCGAAAAAGTATAACAATTAAAAAGCGAAGCAGAAAGAAAGAGGTGTCGCTGATGCAGAAGCAGCAGGAATATCCGAAATATTTTTGGCGAGAGAATTTCGAGAATTCGCCGGTGCAACGTGCCACGAATTGTTGGAGGAAATTTATGGATTCTCGACGAAGTCTCGGTCGCGCTTCGCGAGAGGCGGGACATATAATTACGGCGCTGAGCGTATAGAGGCTTGAAGGGTGAGCTTAGAAGGGGATGCCGCGAAGGGAAATAGGGTTTCTCTCGTTAGTACCCGAGCTCGTAGTCGCATTGAGGCGCTGCGAAAGGAGCGAGACTTTTATTTAGATTTTAATCGACGCAATAAAGCAGGATTAATCGAACTTTTTTCCCCTTCTTTCTTTTTTGTTGAGATTGGTTTGGCCGCAATTGCTTCGACGATTGGCGGCTAATGGTGGCTAAAGACGATTCATCGTCGCTCTCTGTAATTCTCTGCTTACCACTGGATATATCTCCGCGATAGCGTCGGGGAGGTATGGAGCGATTAAGATATCGAAAAGTTCCCCCAGGCAGCACTGCTGGTTGCAATTAAATGGGGTAAAAACTGTCTGGTCTTCGGAAGCTTATTTATGTGGGCTTTCAATATTGTGATAGTATCGTTTATCGTGGCGCAAGAATCTCCCTGTTGTTTTATCGTTATCGCTTCGCTTGCACAGCCTTTAATATCGGATCTCGGATTGGATAAACGGATAATAAGAAATTGGAATTCAATTTGTCTATCAATGTTTTCGTTTGCTTGTGAATGATACTGTTTCAATAGCATAACGTTAATAAATATTAAATTGTAATTTTAAAAAGGGGCGAAAAATGAGGAGGATTCTATTCTGCTGCTTTTGCTTTTGATTAAAATAATATCAATAATTCTCTCCATACATATTCTATGTACATCGTCATTTTACTTCATCATACAAGACTTTGCTTTTCTTCTTTTTCTACTGGAAGATATTTAGTGAATCCGTGAAATGCTTTAGTACACCACGTACTAGGGACCAGCTTATATTATTTAGAACGTAAATAAATGTGGACGATTTCGAAGGTGGTGTTCAATAATTTAAGGGAAACTCCTGTCAGATTTGTTGCCAGTACAAAAGTGTGTTCACTTAGTACACCGATGCTGTCTTCTGAAATTTAATATTTCATCAGCCATAGTCGTAAACAGGCTGAATTACTACTTCCATTTTAATATGCAACGATGAAGGATTTTTTAAAATACTTGTTTAGTACGTAAGAAGCGAGGAAGTTAGTGTATAAATTATGTATCTTTCATATTATGATTTCCTACATTAAAAGGATCTCTGTTTGTGTCACTCATGGGAAAACGCAGTAGTTTAACTCAATATTGAAAATATTCAGTAGTACAAATCGTGTATGGTCAGGCACATAACTGGGATTAGAAGAAAATTGATAGAACGCGTTTCTTCAGACCAGACGAAGATGAATTCTTCTCAGATGTGTCAAAGTATTTAGTAAGCAATATAATTTATTTATATTTAACTGTAATAATTAGGACAACATTTTCATTGAACAAATCGCAAATTTACATATTAAAGTGTTCCAAGAGCACAGTGTTAGTAAGTATTAAATTGTGATATTAAAGCTAGACAAAAAATGAAAAGAATTCCACTCTGTTTCTTTTGTTGTTTTATTAAAGTAATATCGATCATACAATGTATCCTGCATAAATTGTATATCTTTTATATTATGATTTCCTACATTAAAACGATCCCTATTTGTGTCACTCATGGGAAAATGCAGTAGTTTAACTCAATATTGAAAATATTCAGTAGTAAAAATCGTGTATGGTCAGGCACATAACTGGGATTAGAAGAAAATTGATAGAACGCGTTTCTTCAGACCAGATGAAAATGAATCCCTCTTAGATGTGCAAAAGTAATAGCAAGCAGCAGAATTTATTTATATTTAGTTATCATAATCAGCACGACACTTTCATTGAACAAATATCGCAAATTTACATTAATCCCAGATGTCCGTTAAAATAATGACTGCTACTACACAAATCGTTGTGCCTTCTGTGTTTACTGTTTATTATTTTACGTTATTATTAAGATAGAACGTGTTCGATAAGCTTTTGCTATTTTCACGGCTGAAAACAGCAGATATCTATATTCGGACGCCGGCTGTTTGCTAATCCGACCTGTTCAATTACTTTTACTTCTGTTTGCTCGTGGCTAGATATTTCGATACGTATTTCGCCGATACGCGAACGTATGTTCGTATGCATAGACGTTTCACTGCAACATACGTATCTGCATTGCTGGGATCTCGTTAATAAAGCGTCAGCGCGTGGCATAAATCGTTCTGACGTTGGAGGATTCATAGAAGAAGGCTTCGATACGCGTGCTGTGCAATGTACAATGCAATCCCTTGACTATGAAAAACAAACTAACGGTTATTACAAACGAAGGAAATGGATAAAGAAAAGCTTGCGATAATTTGTTAAGGAAAGGTAGACCATCCAAACAACAAAATAATTGTTTCCCTACGTCTTATCCAATCTCCTGCAATTCTAGTATCCTCATCACGGTAGTTTCATCGAACTGCAATTAATTTACAGAACGCAACACATCCCGTGGACGTGAAAACAAAATATCTTTCTCCAACTGTTAAAAAAAAACCTAAAATTCAGCAGTTTTCTATCTTAAAACCTTCACTGTCGGCATCGTTTCGGTTTCTTCATAATGCTGGCGGACTGAAAGGATTGACGAAGTCTCGAAAGGGGTGAGAGGCCACGCAGTAGAACAGATGACGGAATTCAGGGCCAAGTTTCATCGTGGGTCCAAAGTAGCGGTATCGTTCACCGGTACACGCCTGACAGGAAGTCAGAAGACATTGCGAAAGGGACAGGAATGCCGTGTTCTATGGGGGAGTAATGGTCGAGCCATGGCGAACGAACGTAGGTTTACACTCGGCCCGTTAAAAGGGCCGCGTTCGTCCGCTTTTATGGGACGCCAACGAGACGAAATGGAATCGGGCGTTCCTCTTTCACGGCCGCCTGGCGAACGGCTTGCCAAACAAGAGGATCGACCAAAATGGTGCGTTATCCCTGAAAAGATTTCTTGCTTCAGTTTCGGATAAGCAATTAATCTACGTTCCCTTTATTTATATAACTTTTGTACCTTCTCTTTCTCATATCTTTTGGTTTCAATTTCATTAAATTGGCTCCTGAAAAGGTTCTCAAGTGAATTGGCAGTTTTGAACTTTCTTGAACCACGGTAGAAGCCGTGCAAATTCTATAAAGCGATCAGACCGGAAGAATTCCAAAATATAAAAAAAAAAGGAGAAGCTAATCGGGAAAGGGAAAATAAATAATACGGAAGAACGATTGCTCGGACAAAAGCGGAGAATTTTTTACGCGGCGATGCGATGGAATCGTTGAAAGATGCTGGTATGAAGTGTAGAAGCGTGATGTCGTGAAACGAGCTGAGGATCGAATGAAGGCGAGTCGAATAAAAGGAGCGCGAATGAAACCGGCCGGTCAGCGGGTGTCGAACGAGGGAATTGAACGGGGTTCGACGCGCGAGAGAGAATCCTAAAAAAAAACCTGGAAGAATCGAGTGTCCAACTGACGGATAATTAATACTCCATTTTAACAGCGAGCAGAAGCGCACCGCCACAAGGTGCCATCAATTTATGGGGGGGGATATCGGATAGCAATATTGGGTGTATTCGAACGCCTTCACATTTCATGTTTCTTGTCTCGTCTTTTTCTTTTTTATTAATCCGAAGAAGCATAGGGGTGCAATATTGTAACAATTTTTGTTATATCGCGGTTTAAAGTGTCCTTAAAATTTTGCGATCCGTTGCTTCTAAATAAGTAATGAATGCGACAAAGAAATGCATTTTTTAAGTCTTCAGATCAACTATGATATGAAGTAAACAGATATTTATTTTGTAATGGAACGAATTTGCAATTCCCGAATTTACAATTTTTATACTGCCAATTGCATTTAAACTTTCTGCAGCTTATAATATTTGTTATTAGAATAGAAATTTACATAAGATCAACTCGTACTCAATATTTAAAAACAATTGTATCTCATTGGTTATTAATTAACAAACAAATTCTCCGTAACAAAACCGCGTAAAGCGATGTCGAGTGTCCCGAATATATTTAAAATATTATGTTGTGTGATAAACCTGTTCGCGTCAACGGTGATAAGCATTTCGGGAAGTATTGCGTCTAACTGTTACGTGTTTTAACTGCAATGTTTTTATATGTATATTAAACTAAGTATGGTCTGGATGTACTATATCTGTAAAGTTAATCAGTTGTCTTTTGCTCGTAAGCGAGTAAAGTGCGTTTTCTAAATGAGCAAACAAAATATTCATTTTCGCCACTTAATTCTTTTTCTACTTTCGGAAACGGGCGATTCAAAAATGGATCAGAAGGTTTAAACATAAACCTTATAATAAGGTTTATTTTATTTATAAGGCATGGATAAGTTACCTGAAAGATCATCGAAGAAAATGGTAAATATATCGATGATTAAGTAAGTTCCATAAAGGATTGGCAGTATTTCATTTTTTTTTATTTTCTAAGAAACGCGAACGGACTTATTACACAATCTAATATCCATGAGAACAAAAGAAACAAGTAGATACCATGAATTACTGCGTTTATCTCGCAACCCCCGACCACTGTAGCACTCTATATCCGCGCACGCATGCGGAGTTTCGCGGCTGATTCGCGAAAACGCGGGCCGATAGACGTCATTCCGGCTTATCAGTCGGAGTTCATTAGCCCTGGGAACAGCGTCGCGGACAGCTGCGTGGCTGGGAAACAGGAACGCCGGAAGAAAAACCGCGCTGCTGGTGGGTGCGAAAAAGTGCTGGCTACATAATGGTAGTATAGCCGGGGGTGTGGTTGCCGGTCGAAAATAAACAAAAAGAAAGACAGTAGCAGCGGAGGACATTGGAGAGGAGGTGGCAAGGGGTTTGTCGGTGGTAGAAACAGAGTTGGGGAAGACAGCGGAAGGGGTTGCTGGAGCGTATCGCTGCTAATGCATGTACAACGTGCCAGGGGAAAGAATTGGTAACGCCCGGCATCGGTGGATGCAAGCGAAGTAATTTAAAGTCCACTCCCTCTCGTTCGTGGGAAGGGGGATAGTCGCATGCTGGAATACCAAAAAGAATGGCCGGTGGCTTTTTTTCGAATTTTAGTCGAGGATGAAATTGCGAATTTCTCCGGCGTTTCGTCGAATGAATGATACTCATTGTGTCGCAAGAGCGCAGTGTTAATAAATATTAAATTGTGATATTAAAGGTAGACAGAAAATGAAAAGGAATTCCACTCTGCTTCACTTGTTGTTTTATTCAAGCAATATCGATCATACAATATATCGTGCATAAATTATGTATCTTTCATATTTTGATTTCCCACATTAAGAGGATCTCTATTTGTGTCACTGATGGGAAAACGCAGTAGTTTAACTCAATATTGAAAATATTCAGTAGTACAAATCGTGTATGGTCAGGCACATAACTGGGATTAGAAGAAAATTGATAGAACGTGTTTCTTTAGACCAGACGAAGATGAATTCTTCTTAGATGTGTAAAAGTATTTGGTAAGCAATATAATTTATTTATATTTAATTGTAATGATTAGGACAACACTTTCATTGAACAAGTATCGCAAATTTACATTAAAGTATTCCAAGAGCAGTGTTAGTAAATATTAAATTGTGATATTAAAGGTAGACAAAAAATGAAAAGGATTCCACTCTGCTTCTTTTGTTGTTTTATTAAAGTAATGTCGATCATACAATATATCGTGCATAAATTATGTGTCTTTCATATTATTATTTCCCACATTAAAACCATCTCTGTTTGTGTCACTCATGGGAAAACGCAGTAGTTTAACTCAATATTGACACTATTCAGTAGTACAAATCGTGTATGGTCAGGCACATAGCTGGGATTAGAAGAAAATTGATAGAACGCGTTTCTTCAGGCCAGATGAAGATGAATCCCTCTTAGATGTGCAAAAGTAATAGCAAGCAGCAGAATTTATTTATATTTAGTTATCATAATCAGCACAACACTTTCATTGAACACGTATCTTTACATTAAAGTGTTACAAGAGCACAGTGTTGATAAATATTAAATTGTGATATTAAAGGTAGATAAAAAATGAAAAGTATTCCACTGTGCTTCTTTTGTTGCTTTATTAATGTAATATCGATCATTTACATTATCTCCGTGCATATTCTATATGTATACATTGCTACTTTGCTATATCATAAAAGATTTCGGTTTTCCGCTGCCAAGACATTTTCGTAAATGCACGAATTGTTCTAGTACAGCACGTACTAGTGGCCAGTTTATATTATTTACGGCGTAAGTAAGTGTAGAGGATGTCGAGGGAGGTGTTCAATAATTGAACGGAAACTCCATCGAGTTTGTTGTCAATGCAATAGTGTATTCACACCGCACGTCGATGCCGTATTCTGAAATTTAATAACATATCATGAATCATTATTGTAAACAGACTGAATTGTTATTTTCATCTTACTATAATATACTAAATACTTGTTAAGCACATGAGAGGCGAGGTAGTTAGAAATCATTTATGTTTTCTGCTAAGATTTCTTACATTAAAAGAATCTCCGTTTGTATCGATTCTCAATGGGCGAACGTAGTAGTGTAACTCAATATTAAATCTCTTCAGTGGTGTAAGCTGTGCATGGTCAGGCACATAACTGGGATTAGAATAATATTGATGGGACGTGGAATATTTAGCACTTGTATTTTGATATTTTATTAATATTATAATAGGAGTGTAAAGTTTGCTGTTTGTTAAAATTCTGCACTGTGTTTCCATTCCCTGATTCCTTTCAGTAGAATTAATACATTCGATGAGAGATTCCGGGCTCGTCGCCAGACACGATGCCTGCAGGATTTCAATTTGCCAGTCGACTCAAACAGATTCCCCGAGGCTACGATGCTTGCGCATACGGGTCTCCTGTAGAATTTTTACCAACACTTCTTCATTACCAGCGTCTCGACAGATTAAATCTCTCAGGGCCACCGGCATGATATATAATAACAATAATAATATTACATTAAACGTAATTATTATAATAAAACTTTACAAGGAGCTAGAAAACCCTTTCATACTACATACGTTCTTCTTCCTCTTCTTCTTTAAAGAAAGAAGCTCTCAAATTGATTATCTGCTGCTGTTCGATAAACCTCCTGAAACCTCCTCCGTATCTTTTTCTTCGACCCCTTTCAGTCGACGCGATATCCGAATGAAACCGTCGACACGCTCCTGATCTTTCGATCGCGGCAACACGATAATACAACGTCGCTCCGAAACGCGAACGTATCGCCAAGGGAGATGAGATAGAACGGGCGTCCATCAGCAAGGGGTGGCGACGAGCTGGTATCGTCTATCGGCTTCGTATTATCTCGGCCAGAGCTCGCCGCAAATGGCGCGAACATCCGCGAGACGCCTTCCTAACTTATCGTCATAGGAAGTAACCCAGCCATCCTCGAAGCGATCCGTCCTCTCGACGTTTACCTTCCCCGCTCGACCGTTTTTCCGCTTTATTCGAGGAGAGCGGGGTCGGGCCGTGGCGTAAAAGAGGCGCACGGAACCTCCGTGAAGTACGGTACTCAACAAAACGATAGATCCACTTGGACTTTTGGTCATAATTCCGAAGCTAGTTAACCGATACGGCTGAAGTTTAAATTAGCGTGTAGCCTAAGCACCTACGGTGTGGTTCATGGAGAATCTCATTTTAATACAGTGCCTCGTTTTTGTACAGTAAACACTTCTTTGATCTTTGCCAACTTTCGGCAGCAACAAAATAATAGGTCCACTTGCAGAGAAACAAAATCCTTAACAAACTAAAACATTCTGACTTGAACGGACAAGTGGGATACTTTTCGCTTAGAGACCTGGAACCGCGTTAGTTCGAAGCGACGACAAAATCTGGCTGAACCAACGACGAAGCGAGCGAATTTATTACTAAAAAGAGGTGGAGAACGTATAAATCATTGAAGATGTTCGTTTCTTTAAGATGGACTCGGTTTGTTTAAATTCTTGTTTCTGCAGGTGGACCTATCACATTATTCCGATGAAAATTGCCGAAAATCGTCGAACGTTCACTGTACAATAGTCGGGCACAATATTAAGATGAAATTTTATGCGAACACTCCCTAGTGCTTAGACGAAATGCTGGAATAAAGTTCAGTCGAATCGGTTCACTTAATTCCCACAGTCACGATCAGAAGTGGACCCACCTTTTTGTCGCGCACTGTACAACGAGTTAAGTTGCATTCGCCAAAAGGGAGAACGTTATCCTTCTCTTTCTGTGTTAAATCTCTCAGTAGCGGTTGCATGTTAATATTTTCCTAGTTGATTGCGTCGTCTCGATGTTGCTGTCTTGACTGAACATTAGCACGCTGTGCGCTATACAGTTGTTGCACTGTGGCGAAGCAGATTTAGCCGCTGTGTCTTTTGAAGACCGTGATGACGGTACCAGGGAGATATGCAGGAGTGATTTACACACGGCAGTTTCTTGGCGAGGAGGTGAGAGTTGTTGGAAGCGATGATTTGGAGTGATTGTGGAGGATGTGTTTGTTGATATGACAGGGTTCATGTTGCTGGGGCTAATGGAATTGTCGTACAGGCACGTCGAACTTGATGTCTAATATAAGTTAAACGATGTTTAACTGCAAGGTTTACTATGCAATGCACACATAAGGTATACAACTTCTTCAAATTTGTATAAACAATGTTTGACTTGTATTATTTTACACTTTTGGAAAGAAACGATACACTTTATTTATACAGGGTTCTCGGCTACCACGCGTCAATATTTTAAGGGGTGGTTGCTGATGCAATTCTGAACAACTTTTTCCTTTGCCAAAATGTTAGTTAAGGCTCCGTTTTTGAATGATTAATGAAAAACACTGACCAATCAGAGTGCACGCTCAGCCCAGAAGGCGTTCAACGCCGCAGTTGGGCGTATCACGATCTTCTCTCGGCTGAGCGCGCGCTCTACACGCGCTCTGATTGGTCAGCGTTTTTCGTTAATCATTCAAAAGCGAGGCTTCAACCACCGTTTTGGCAAAGGAAAAAGTTGATCAAAATTGCCTCAGCAATCGCTCCTTAAAATATTGACATGCAGTAGCAGAACACCCTACATATTACATTGTTAAGCTTGCGCTGCGTAAGGGACAGAAATATTTATACAATTACTATGTTGCGTTAATTGGAATTATTTCAAGCGCACTGTTTCAAACGAAAATCATGCGGATTTATTAGGTGTACGTAAATGTTTTAGTCTTTTTTCCCTCAATTTTCCTTTATTTATACATAACGGTCGCATAAAAAATTGGTTTTCGAAATATTTTCCTCCAGTTTCGACGACTTTCATCTATTTGGCAAGTTTCGGATTTCGTCGCGGGAAAGTGATATTGCTTCGGGGACAATAAAGTCATCAAGCCGTTTTCGTATTTCTGCAACACCTCGAAAGTGTTGTCCGGCTAACGAGTGCTGCGTCGATCCGAATAGATGATAATCCATCGGCGCCAAATCTGACCGGCGTTTCGTCACTCATCGTGCTTATTGTTGTTTTGTGACGTTATTGTTTGTGTGAAACGGTTGCACAAAAGCCGCTTACAAAAAAAGGACTAAAACTTTTGCATACACCTAATAATAAAAATTCTCTTGTGGAAAGCATTACCCATCGAAATTCACGTTTCCTCGAGTACTGCTCATTCCGAATACCGGCATCAAGTTTTATGGAGTTCGTGCGAGCATATGGACCGCTAGTTAAACGATGTTTATGATTATAATTTGCATAATATAGTAATTGTATAAATATTCTTGTCCCTTGTGCACTGCAAGGTTTACAATACAATGTATAAATAAAATGTACCGTATCTTGGAATTCATGTAAACGATGATTAATTTATATTACTCGATATTTTTATTTCAAAAAATGGTACACTTTATCTATACATTGTTGTGTAAACCTTGCGGTGTATAAGGGACAGGAATATTTATACAATTACTATGTTGTGCTAATTACAATTATTTCAAGTGCACTGTTCCGAACGAGAACCGTACGAATCTAATAAAAATTCTCTTACTGGAAGCATTGCGCATCGAAATTCATGTTTCCTCGAGTACCGTTCGTTCTCAATACCGGCATTATGTTTTATGGGGTTCGTGCGAGTATGGGGGACGCGTAAGTCTCGAGCAGCTGCGCGAGCCCGTCGACCGGCTGCTCGTATTTCTTTAACTTTGTTACCACAAAGAAGCTTCTTGCCCCTCGTACAATATTTCCCAGACGATATCCACCGCGCGAGGAAATCTCGGTTTCTCTGTTGCACTATCGCGTAAGGGACATCGACGTCTCATCGGACGGTGTCATTAGAACTTTTATCGGTGTCTTCGTGCGATTGACCGCGGTTTTTCACTTTTTTTCTTTGCGCGCGGAAATTCGAGGGACTTTATGATCTCTGTCTCAGGAATAATTAATTCCTCTTACTTTTTCACAGGGAACCGCTTCTGTCTTCGTTAAATTAAAATTGCTCTTCATAGTATTCGTCTTTCGCCAGCTGCTTTAATTCGGATTCACGCTGCTTTACGTTTTATCTTGATACATTCATTCAAATAAATCTTGTCGAGGATTCGTACCAGTAGTGCTCTCTTTCCTTTCCAAGTGACTTATAGCAAGACAGAAAAGTAGCAAACGTCTCAAATAACTTACAAGTGTACAGTCGTTATTAATATTTACAAATTATCCATTAATCTTTTCATCAATTTCATACATACGGTTCTAACACAATAATTTGTAAAAATATTCATGGCTGTAAGAATTGCAAGATTGCAAGAACAAACGAAAAGACACGCTGGCCTATTACAATATTTATAAAAAATTTCGCGCCGGTGCTGAGATAATTCGTACGCATTAAATATTCATGCCGCAAATTGAAAGAAATTAGAATGTTTGAGAAGATCTCGCATGGGTTGCGCTGTTGATTATGAAATTCTGCATAACGCTTGTCGTTTATTCATACCGGTACCATTTCAGTACCGGTCGTCGTTTTAAATTTTCATTCCTAATGCATTCGCATTGTCGAAGGAAATTGTACGTAGCAAAAAGTACGTTTCGTGTACAGTGGCAAAGAAGCGGAGAATAGTTCCAGAGATTTTGAAGCGGTATATTTTTTAAGCAACGCTGGCCAATTGTAGGGATTTTCGAAACTTTACGGCTCGAAGCTTTCCGGAATTTCGCTGGGACTGTAGTAGGAAAGTTAGCGAACGTATGTGTATAGGAAACACGAGGAATCCGTCGACTAATTGCCCGGAACGTTAAAACGAAGTGGACTGTACGAAAAGCTAAAGCACAACGCGACCGTTACACGTCCCTGCTATAACTCTCTCAAAATTCATCCCTTTAACGTTCCATTCAACGTCGATAGCAGTATCTATGCTTTATCACTTGTAATTAAAAATCCCGACGTTGTTGCAATTTTTCCGTGATTAAAAACTTTCAATTAAATTGTTTAAAAAGTTAAACATTTTTTCTCCCTTGGTTTTCTTTGTCTTTCTCCTTTCTACTTAACCCCCTCTTAAATTCATCCCTTTGACTATTCCCATAGTCTTGACGTAGTGGAAGATTTTCAACGTGGATAATGGCATCTATGCCTTATCACTTAGAACTAAACATCTCGATGCTGTTGCGACTTTTTCGTGATTAAATATTTTAAATAAAATTGTCTAAACGGCTAGAAGTTCCCTTTCTGGGCTTTCTTTTTCTTCCTCCTTTTTACTTAACCCCCTCTTAAATTCATCCCTCTGATTATTCCCATAGTCTTGACGTCCCGCAAAATTTTCTATGTCGATGAGAATATCTGCCTCATCACTTAGACCTAAAAATCTCGATGCCGCCGCGACTTTTCCGTGATTAAATATTTTAAATTAAATTGTCTAAACGGCTAGAAGTTCCCTTTCTGGGCTTTCCTTTTCTTCCTCCTTTCTACTTAACCCCCCCTCTGCAGACTTTCTCATTTAATTCCCACGTTCTCCCGTGCACTTTCTTGCCATTTTTATGAAACTACCCCCGCATACACATTTCTCTTGGCTCTCCATATTTGCAATCTCTTTTCACTTGTCCGCGCCACCCTTTTTCCAATTTCCCTTCCACCATTGTTTCCCTCAATCGTTCCCGCGATATAAACTCTCCGCAGCAGCCTATTTCCCTTCCCCAAGCCTATTTCCACGGCTCGATTCAAGGCGTTCCCTGCGAATAGTCGTCGGCGACACGAGACTTCGGAGTTTAGCATCGAAATGGCGGCAATTTGCAGCAGGTGATAAAGGTGATAAAGGTGACACAGTGGTTGCGCGAGGCTGCTAGCAGCCACCTAACGCCGCTAGCTACACACCGTCACCCATTCCCCCCTGTTCCCAGACCCCCTGGCGAGGTGCTAAGCTTCTAAATAGCTACCCCTTGGACTGGGCGCCCTCGAGGAGAATGGCTAGCTAGAGCGACCCGCCGAGATATAGATTCCAGCCGACCGACGCGATGAAGTAATTTTCTCCGGGACACCGTTGATTTATACTGAAACGCCTTCAGGTTGATGAACACGAGGGAAAAGGGGAAGCAAACGGGAATAAGCGGGATTCGTCTCGTTCGGAGTTTGAAGTTCCTTGAAACCTTTGGGTTTCGACATTTTTTTAAATAATTTTGTTTAATCAAAAGAATTGCACGATGAAAGAAACATTTTTACCATTGACTCGGTTTGTAATAAAAGGAATTTTTCTACTAACGATAAAAATGTCTGATGACAATCTAATGATTTACTTGCGTATTCGTCTGACCATACACTGTACTGTATTGTTTGCTTCCACACAGAACGCGTAGTTGAACCATCTACGCTACCCATTTGACGTACAGAATTTTTCTTACGTTATTCCTCTCATTAGAAAAATATATATATAACGTTTGATAATTATTCCTATCGATGACCCATAGCATTTGTCCTATTAATTGATCATTATCATTCGTTCCGCAACCTACATTTTTAATATACTCGCTATTTTCCTCTTATTAGAAAAATATATATTTAACGTTTGATAATTATTCCTATCGATGACTCAAAGCATTTGTCCCATTAATTGATCATTATAATTGATATCCTTATCATTCGTTCCGCAACCTACATTTACAATACACTCGTTATAAAACAATTTTTAAAAGTCAAAAGCGTTAATTCTAATCACTTGATTCTTGTTCCATTGATTCTTAAACGATATCGACTATGATTTCTTCCGTAAAGGATCCTCTTTACACCATCGTTTATGGATCATTGAACAGTAAACGATTGTTTTGTTGCTTTAAACACGATTTTGTCTGACGATCGGTGATGTCGCTTGCGCAACATGCAAAATGAGATCAGAATACGAAGCAGGGCGCTTTCAAGTATGCTGAACGAAGGGAAGCTGATTTCGGGCTTTTCACGCGGCTATTCCCGCGGGACAGAGAGTTCGTGAGGCGTCAGTTCCTCACGAGTTTCCCGTAAGTGCGAAATGTTTTTGCACAGAAACCGGGAACGTCGGTGCAGTAGTCGACAAAGAATCTCGTACAGCTTCTAAAAATTTCCTTTATAAAAACATTTTGCGTACTATCACATTGAACGCGAAATGTAAACATATCAATAAGAAATACATAGTAATACTATACATACTATGCAAAACGTTCTCTTGATTACTGACCTTGCATGGCCTTGAAGGTCATAGTCATGCACATGAATGAATTCGTCTTGACATGCGGTTTCATGTAATGTTAACAATATACGCACTATTGCCTGCAAAAAAACTGAAGGTCACCTTCGTTTTAACACTTTTTCCCAGTGCTTACAAGTTAGGAGAGAAACGCTGGCCAGTTAATCCCTGAACACCCTATACATATATTGCCACCTACTTAAGAAAATCATGCCTTGAAGCATATTGCTTTAGTCATGCTAGATGTCCGGCCATTTACTTGTAATACTTATGATCGACTTAATGCCTTAACAACGGCTTAGCAGTATAAATTTTACTAGCTCTCCTGTAAATTAATGTGGATTTAAATGAAAAATGCTGAGCAGCTGAAGATTTTTCCAAAAATGAAGTGCTCCGAATTATATGAATTAATATAGTATTATTTCATTTAACTCCTTTTTATCTATTTTGTCTAATTACACTGTTCAACACGAATTTTGTTTTGTAGCAATCACTAGGTGACCCTTATGGAGTTTCTCGTCCCGAATACGAATCCGGATGCAGAATTGCTCTTTCATCATCGAATTCTGAAAAACATGAGTTTTTGTAAAAACATGCGATTTTGGGTAAAAAGGAGCTAAAAACGATAGGAAGTTCGTCTTGGTTTTAAAAGATATGGGAGAGTCTCCCGAATACAATGATATACAATTTCGTAATATTTTGTGGTTTTGAATGCTTGTCAATGGCGATCAAAGTTTTAAAAAATGGCGATGCGCGTACTTTCCACTCACTATTTTTGCATTTGTAGGAAAAGTTAGGTTTCTCGGCATGAATTCGCTTCACGGTATCAAATTCTGTATGCATTTCTGAAGAAGAAACAGTCCAGAGAAACGTCAGTGACAAGTACGCGCATCGTCTCGTTTTTGAACTTTGATCGCCATTAACAAGAATTCAAAACCACAAAATATTACAAAATTATATATCGTCGTATTCGTCGCGTGTTTTTACAAAAACGCATGTCTCTCGAAATCCGAGGGTGATAGAGCAATTCTGCTTCCTGATTCGTATTCAGGACGAGAAGCTCTAATGGGATCACCTAGTGGATATTGCAAAACAGAAAAAAAGTTGAAATTTGTTGCACAGTGTTATTGATGCTTAACTTAGGAGTACATTTTCCTTCCCGTATTAAAATCGTTTTCCTTTCATCGTTCAGTCCTCCAACTTTTTATTTCTCCTCATCTCTTTCCACGAAATAAACAATTCGCGGTACAGTCCTGAGCGATTAAAGGATCGCCCAAGTCGGCTTTCACTAAATTCCATCTGCGCATCATCCCGGATCGCTTGCATATTGTAAATACGCGAATAGGTAGTGTTTGCAGTGGCAAATATTGATCGACACCGATGGGAAAGTGATTGGCGTGAGCGTGATCGATGGGATATGCATTTCGTGCTTCCGCTCGTTGGATTTCAGGCTTTGATACACGCCGCCCGGTTGGTGCCGGGCGGAATTTCCAAATTTCATCGCATCGTCGGCGGAAAGTTTTTCCCGGCACGGCCGGGCCCCCGCGGTGCCGCATCGATTTCCATTTGTCATCGTTCATTAGAGAGGAGCCCGGACCGTGTCCTTAATTAATTAATTGCAGCCGCTGAGCGAAACTTTTTTTTTCCGCCTCGAAACTCTTCATCAACGCCGCGTAACGGTCCGCGAATAATGAAACCTCGTTCTCGAAAACTGCGAGCGTACTGGAACAGTATCTTTTTATTTATTTATTTTGTTTTAACGAACTGATCCATTACGTCAGCGGCTGATGCTTTTATATGGACAGAAATTTGTGCAGCAAGTATTTTATTTATTAACATTTTCATCCTGTTTTGCCTCCACATTTTTCCATTAAGATGCCCGAAGAATAAACAACTTTCTTGTTACTTCAGTTTATTAACTATCTACTGGTGGTATTATAATTGATGTCCGCGGAGCACGTAGTGTTATAAAAATTGATATATGTATTCGCGATGGATGCAGAGAAACGACATTCAAACTGCTTTAAAGTTCAACATTCCCCGTTTGCACTCCCACTACAATTTATTTTTTAACAAATTGATCCATTACGTCGGTGGCTGATGTTTTTATATACATAGAAATTTCGACAGCAAACATTTTATTTATTATTATTTGTATCCTGTTTTATCTCAAAGTTTTTCAATCAAGATGCTTGAAGAAGTAAACCATTTTCTCGTTACTTGAGTTTGTTAACTATCTATTGGCGGTATTGTAATTGATTTCCGAAGACCACCAATTGTTAGAAAAATTAATAGCATAAAGAAAGATGCGTTAAGAAAAAATAATTTCGGAGCGTACTTTAAAATGCAATGAAATTACCTAAAAGACATTGGACAATTTATTTGAATCGCAATTAGTTTACGTAACACAACGCGCAGAACTACTTCAAAGTTCAACATTCCCCATTCGCACTCCTACAACATTAAACAGATTCCATTGTCCGATACGTAGCTACCATTTCGGGCGTTCGCTTTAAAGAGAAAGGCTTTTGTATACGTTTCGAGCAAACGAATCGGCAGGCCAGCAGTCCCCTTTCCCACAAGATAATCAAATACCGAGACCGTAGGAGGCCACGCGAAAACCACAGAAGTTTCCGCATAGAGTAATAGAGAGAACGAGGCCGGCTTACGCTTCCGTTCTAAGCGTTCGTTGAGGGAAATTTTCGTGGACAGCGATTACCCTGGTGACAAGCCTGAAGCTTGCCCCGCGCCGCTACCTAACACCGCGTGGCACATTCGATAACGTTGGGACGAGTCGTTGGATCGAGATTGCGCTGATCATTAATCATACACGAGCTCGGAACGACGCGATTCCGACTTGACGAGCCACGAATCAATCGACGAGAGATTTTGGAGTAGGAGCCGGTCATCGATCAACCGTGTTCCAACGAAATCTAATTTTACGAGCCGAAGCAAATAATCTGCTTAATCTCCAACGGCGTTGGGAACGCTTGGGACTCTTAAATAAGTCAGCGACATTTCTTTTGTAGGGTGACAAATTCAATGTTATACCGATCGATCGATCACGCGGCGAAAGATCGTCCATTTCAACGCTTTGTATAATTATTTTTAAGCAGACTTAAATTAGTTTTCGGTCGCTTCACGTTTGATACCAAAGAATGATTGATAATGGAACGGTAAGGGGATAAATCTGTAACGAAAGTGAACTTAATGGACAAACGAAATATTCCTTGAAAATATAATAGACAAAGAGACAAGTTTCATCGGGATAAAGGTAGCGCAGTCCACTTTGGTGTCGATGCAAGGGGTGAAATAGTAAAGCCCTTAAACTGCGGCCGGAAAATGGACTCACTTAAAAATGCACAGTGGCGTGGTTAAAATCCTCGGTGTTACGTGGAGCGGCGAAACACACGCCGGAGAATGCGAGAAACGCATTCAAGTAAAACTTTCACGAGAGTTTTTCGAGCACTTTCGAGAGAATTCCTCGTTGCTTTTATCTGAATTCCTTGGTCGTCCTTTCCCTTCCACCTTTTTTTGGAGGAGGGGAGGGGGGGTGTTTCATGAACGAATTTCTTTGACCGTTTGGAAGAATCGTTTTAGATTATAATTACAATTAAAGAATATGAATATTTCTGATTGCAAGATATTTATGCATGAATCTGTGTGTAGTGAACAAAGAAAATAGAGATTAACATTATCTAAAACAAAAGAATTTTGTTGACTGTACTAAGATTGTTGATGATTCTGAGATAAGTGGTATTGTAGTTTGCGTTAGATTGCAATAACACACCGAACACGAAAGGGTGAAGTGTGTTGTCGTGTCGTCTACAATATTTTCGTTGTATAATAATCAATGCGAACGCAAACAGCTTCTTTTCAGTTATGCAAGAGAAATATTATGTCATCTAGCTGACGCGATGCCAGCCACGTTGCGCGAACCGCAAATTCCCGTGGTCGCTATCCCACCGATGTTTCAGGGTACTAATATTACCGCATTGCTAACAATTGTCTAAAGCAATTACGTAGCCATCGATTAAAATCTATTTCCCCGCAAATTTCATCGAGCTTGATAAATTTCATTCACACCGATTTTACATTCCATTAACCACTTGTACTTTATTCACAATTATGCAACATGCAATTAATACAAGAATAGTTCGCGTAAACGGAAAATACAAAATTAATTGATCTTTTCTTTTTAAAAATATAAAGTGCCTTGTTAAGTTGAAGTTACTTATTATTGTACGTTCGTTGTTACTGCCTTTTCTATATCGAATTCAGTAATAGGATAAAGGGCGCAGGGGACGCATAATGACGCCGTCGATTGTTCTTCGCGTCGGGTCTGTCGGAAGTTCGATGAACGCAGAAAGGATGGGCAAAGCATGGTAATGCCTGGCTATAGGCC
This sequence comes from Holcopasites calliopsidis, assembly GCA_023838395.1. NCBI lineage: Eukaryota > Metazoa > Arthropoda > Insecta > Hymenoptera > Apidae > Holcopasites > Holcopasites calliopsidis. The sequence goes on from JALHAQ010000025.1 coordinate 1,121,416, forward strand.
CTTGTCCTTTCTGGCGCGCAGCCAGTCTACGTATTTCGATGCAAATTCGATCGAGCTTCGATGAATTTTGCAGGGCGATCTCTGGAGAACAGACGGGACAGGTAGCGTCATTAATTCACGAAAGATTCGCGTGGCAAAGGTGACAGAGTGTTTAAAGAAACATTTATCGTTGCTTCGACGAATGTCGATTCGAAACTCTGCGTATACTATTGAAAAGCAATAAGAAATAAAGAGAAATTACTGTGGCACTTTATTATAATAATCATTAAGGATAAACAACTTTACTGCTTTTCAAAGCTGCTGGCAAATATTTCCTTTTTTTATTCCTCCACGAGTTTCCCTTAAGTAAATGGGAAATAAAAATAATATTATGAAATCGATAAATAAGAATTAGTAAGAAAGACATAAAAATTACTGTCTCATTTCATTATATAATCATTAAAGATAAGCAACTTTACTGCTTTTCCAAGCAGCTGGCAAATATTTCATTACTTTTTTTTTTATTCTTCCTCGAGTTTCCCTTATGCCAATGGGAAAGATAGTATTTAGAAATCAGTAAGTAAGAACTAGCAAGAAAGAAATTTAAAAATTACTGTTGCATTTCATTATATAATCATTAAAAGTAAACAACTTTACTGCTTTTTCAAGCAGCTGGCAAATATTGCATTATTTTTTCTATTCTTCCTCGAGTTTCCCTTATGCCAATGGGACAGAGAAATAATATTTGGAAATCAGCAAGTAAGAATTAGTAAGAAAGGAATGAAAATTGCCGTTGCATTTCATTATATAATCATTGACAATAAACAATTTTACTGCTTTTCCAAGCTGCTGACAAATATTTCATTCTTTTTTTATTCTTCTTTGGGTTTCCCTTATGCGAATTGGAAATAAATATAACACTTTGTATGAAGTTGAAATGAGTTTCTTATGAGGCAGGAACTCATTGAAAATGGCGAGGTAGAATAAACTCGATCGAAACGGCGAAATGTCCGTTTGCCTCGCTTTATTTTTGCAGAGAAACGCGATTAGTTGACCCTCGATTGGAAAGGAGTTCGCTGTTCCTGTCGGCCAGTTTCTGAAATACGATTTCTTAATGGATAATTAAGTTCGAGTCGAGATTCCGCGTTCTCGATCGTCGAGTGTCTATTGAGGTTTATTTCAGAATGGAGTATACCCCCTGATTCAATGGAAAAGTGTCTAATTCAGACTAGCGATTTACTTTTGCAGAAGTTTAATCATCTTCGCCTTGATATCGTTTACAATCGTTCGAATTCTAAACTTTAGAGGAAAATTTTCCCGCTGAAAACTAATTACAACTGATCTTCTGCACAGTTTGGGAATATTAAATTTCATAAAGCTATTAGAGCTGATTAAAAATGAGCCCTGAGATTTGTTGTAGTCACTAATAGTTGATGAATCGATGAATCGAAAAATAAATAAATAATTACTCCCAAAAGTAGGCGAACTATACAAATATCCCGAGACGCATGGTAACATTTTCAACTGCGCCAGCTCTGATTTACTGTCGCCGTTTTTCTTGGAAAATAAAAATCTGAAACGTTTGCACATCTCTGAAAGAAGCGGCGGTATTTACTAACAACGTTCCGTGCAGTTTTTGATGCACTATTTGCATGTAGCTCCCGCGTCGTCAGAAATATCCGTCTGCCAGGAAAATCAACCGCACCTGCTTTTACAAATACGTACGGTACCATCAACAAATCTGCGACGAAAAATATTCCAGGGGCATTTCAATAATTCAAAGGTTCGAGAAGTCGCGCATCCAATAGCGAATTCCGTTTTATTATTCCCAATCTATGGTGATATTAAGCTTCGCCCTAAGTCGCAGAAAATGTTGCCGCTCCTCGCATATGTATACATAGTTATGCGACAAGGTTTAAAACTGTAGCGAACTTTCCGGCCACTCATTGTTCGAAGTTACGAAATCATTTGCCATCGGTGGGCTATAGAATCACGAATCGAAGATTTCGCAAAGAGCTCTTTATTTAGGGATCGAGCATAAGTTGGTCAGAACTCAGACATTCTTTATTCATGGAAAGCTCTTTTTTGGAGTGTATTATTATTCGTACGATGAAACATTTCAAACCAATTTTTATCATAGCCAGTCGCTTTCAAAGTTTAGCAACTTCTTCATACTTACTGTTTCGTAAATATCATTGTTCTTTTTTTTTATCATCTTCTTTCCTTAACTTTGTCCATGGAAAGCACTTTTTTGGAATTTATTATTACACGTATGATAAAACGTTTCAAGCCAATACTCATCGTAACTATTCGCTTTCAAAGTTTACAAACCGCATAATAGTTATTGCTAGCAAAATATGATCGTCATTTTCTTGTTTATTATCCCAGTCGAAATTCTCCATACAAAGTCTCACATTTGTAACTGTAAATTTTACGTAATCATAGTCTGTTTTCTTGAACGTTTATCCACCACGATTTGGATCAAGGTTAATAAATCGTTGTTCGCCGTTTAAGATCCAGCGAACTCGTCTCTAATAGCTTCCTGGTGCACGGTACAGTCGTTCGAGGTAAACGGGCAAATTCGCGTGAATACGATTCTCATCGATTTAATAGCCTCTTCAGGAGAGCCGAGTCATTTTGGAGGCAGGAAGGCAGGAGCTGGGGTAATGCACGAGCAGAGAAATATTCATTCGAGCCCGATGGAAGCTCGTTTCTATTTTCATCTTCTCGTGTTTGAGCAGAGAGCAGCTGTCATTAATTTCACGAGGGTGCAGTTAACTGTACCGATGGTAAGTTCGGGGCCTTTGATGACGTGCCTCCTGTTTTAAGTTCTAAGATCGGAACTGTTTATTCTGTAGAATTTAATTATCCCGATTCGTAGATTCTTCAGATTGAGATATTGATGAAAATAATTAATGACGAAATGTGTGTACAGCGTGTCCCAACCCCGTTACCAGTGCAGGTACAGAAAAATGTGAAAGACAATAGGTGAATGATTTAAGATATGCAGAACCATGTTTTTTTAAGGGCAGGTACAACAAAACAATTGCATTGTTTTTCTTTTAACAGAAATGCATATTTCTCTTTAAACAGACAGACCCCTCTCGTCATTCTGCGTAAAAAAAATGTGCTGGAGCGTAATAGCAGAAAGAAAAATGATTAATTATCAAGACATTTTAAAAAAGATCTTTATTATTCAAAAAGATATTCAAATGCCTCTCCATTGCATTGTATATTTTTCAGACAACGCCTTTTCAATTGTTTTCACTACTGAGACAAGCTGTCTAGTCATTGTCGCACTTTGCAGTACTATTCTTTGTTCTAGATCTATTTTACGTTTTAGCTACCCAGCATCCTCTTTCCTAAAGACATTTCTTTTAGATATCTCGATAACTAATCAATTTTTCACCATTGTGCCCCAGTACTCTTTTACGCAGAATGACGAGAGGAATCTACCTGTGTAAAGAGAAATATGCGTTTGTTCATTACACATGCACTGTTGCACTTTTAAAAAGATACATGGTCCTACAAATGTAGCACTCCTTAAATTATTCATCTTTCAAATTTGAGTGTAACTGCACTGGCAACGGAGTTATTATCACCTGGCTCAGTTGCGTGGACCACTCTGTGGTTTGGTTACATAGAAAAAAAATGCAGCAATTATTTGAGCGCAGTAAATTCCCGATAAGCGACTATTCCCTGTAACATGTACCTTCAGCCGCCGCGCTACTTCGCACTACTCGTCACCTTCCAACAACCGCCAACCAAACTCTCCAGACGATGTAGTTAATAAGGAGGATATTAAAAAATGGCAACTTTTGGACCTCTTTGTGAACGAAAGTTCATAAGAGTTCCAGACGTTTATCATCTTTGCACTCATTTTTCTCAACTTTCCCATCGCATTTCGGATAAATGGTACCAACATTTGTTGTTTCTCAGGAGATGCTGTCCAACAAGAATTTTTCGTTCGCAAAGCGGCCCAAAAATTGCCATTTTTTAATATCCTCCTTTACAATTTACGTTTTCCATCAGATAATAGAAAGCGCAAGAATCGAGGCGCTTGATGGAATCGTTTAAATCGATTCATCTATAAATGTGTATATAATGTTGGTAATGTTCAGTAAAGAATATATAAAAGATAAATTAATCTAAATTGATTCTTAGAACTTTAGCTGAATACCCCTCTGTTGGATCCTCTTTCTGTATAAGGATGTTTATGCAGGGGAGATAAGCGTGTCTAGTCTCGTCCTAACAATTCCGATTCTTTACGAATCTGGTTTATTTAGGATATGTAGTGTAGAATTTTACAATGGTTGTTGATTAACTACTGACTAGTTACTGACTAGTTAGTGATTTGATGCTGACTGACTGCTCCGTCCTAGGAAGCAATATTTATACAGGAGAACTAGAGAGGGTGGAAAGTCCAAAAAGGGGCTGCTAGGCTGTTGCGGAATTTAGAAAATAGACTTTTCACGAGGAGGTCTGGAAAAGAAAGGAAACTAATGGCAGGGTCAAAAGTGGGTACTGGATACATGTCCCAAAAAGGAAATGGGTGATTGCAGAGTCAGGACTGTAGAACACTAGGAACGCAAGGATCGTTCGGTCTATGTTCAGTTCAGCTACGTCTTTTGAGAGCTGAGGATCTATCTTCTCTGTGTTTAAAATATAATTCTGGAAGAAATTCTTATAATTGATATACTATAATAGGAGTAGGTAGTTTTATTTCCATAAGTTATTCGCAATCTTCAATCTTCAATTCAATCTTTGTTGCTTATAGCAACTAGATACGGTTTTGTTCTGTTGTTTCCGCGACGCCCGCTGTCACTCAGCAATCGCTCTATCGCGCGGCCGCGTCTTGTAATATTATTCTGTGTAAAGAAATATGGAAAGCAAAGTTGAACCTGCAAGGAAACAAGCAAATTTCGGAAAGAAGAAAGAAATTCTCAAATCAGCTTGGTGCGAGGAATCCAAGAAACTAAAACGCCTCAAGGGACAAAATTGTGTAACTTTGTCCTCTCTTGGAAGATTAAACTTTTTGTTCTTTTCGTTATTAGTTCTATATTTTCTGTCAAAATAATATATCAAAGTTTATAACAGATTAAGTGCACAACATTTTATTTAATAAATAAGAGGAAGAAGCTTTTTTTACGATTTCACCTCATTTATGGAAAAAGAGCACATAAATCTATTCCTAAAATTGATAAACAAAAACGCATATCATCCACAAATCATAACTGCTATTATCATAATGTATTAAGTACATGTTTCTACGTCCATAAAAAAAATTCAATTTGTTTGCACAACTTTTTATTAAATCGTATCGCAATGAAATGTTTGAAACTCCTTTTCTCGAGATGGCATTTAGACGTACGTGCCCTTCCTCTATCAAACGCATCAATTACAGTAATGTCTCGAAATGAGGCACGACTTTCTGCTTCGAAATAAGGCGATGGCTATCCCCCCTTCTTTGTTTGAAGTCGCCGCGCTCACCGAGAAATCGAGAGGCGTGAAGTCGTAAATCTTGACGGTCGAGTGAACAGTGACGTTTTTTTAGCAGAAGGATAGAAAATCTAATGCTCTCTCACTTCCTACCGCGTATAGTTTAATAAACAAGTAAATATCCTGTATATACTTTATAACTTATGAATTATAGTAGCAGTAATAGCGCAATACATACATGTCGATCATTTGTTGTAACAATGACATAACTCGAAATTTACGGTTTTCGGGTTATTAAAAAATGATTCCGTGCTTACGTTAACTCCGTATGTTTCATTAGTAAGGCTTCCATAAGTGGTATTTTAAATGTAATTACGTGAGAACTGTTATATCGCGGGTGTTTCCTCACGTCTGATAACTCGATTTCCCTAATTATTATAATAATTGTTAAAGAATAAGAGCGTGTGTGACGGAATTAGTGAATAGGCGCGTGCTTCGTTCATACGATTCTACCTGCTCTGGAATTGCTTAGGTTAAAACGAGAGGGCATGTCATATTCTATCCTCTAAAGTATCACATTTCGCGTCGACGGAAGCCTTTAATATTTTGCCGCTATCTCGAGCCCCTCGCTCGTAAACCGTGTTCGCTCACGGCCCCTTCGGGATCAAAGTCATGCCGAATAGTCTACTGATTCGATATAAGGCACTGGCCGGTCCCGAGTCAGTGCCTTATTTCGAGACATTACTGTATTAAACTATAAACGTGTCGGGTATCCTTTGCACAAATTTATCGACGCCACCGCAAAGCTTCAAGTTCCGAATCCAAAACGTCCGAATTTCTCTGAGTCCTTCCAAACAGAGGTCAGTTTGGTGGAGAGGGATTTGGAAGAGCACTCTTCGCGTTGCTGCTAACTAACATACAACCGGTTTCGTCGTTGTTGCCAAACTAGTCGGGTCACCGAAGACGCCCAGCGTCGTTATCGCGAACGTTAACAACATCGTCCCCGCGTTAGTTCGCTGTATCCTAACATCGGCGTCGTGATGAATTATTCGGCCGGTGCACAGTCGCGTTTTACACTCCGGGCCTTTTTGTTCGCGCAGTCATTCGAGTGGCGCGGTGACGCTGCATTTCGCGTTTCGCCCGGGCGTTATTGATAAGTTACGGGGCTGGCGCAACGTTCGTGTCACGAGGCCGGAAGCTGGTGAATCATTTTCGCCGCTCCCGGGTGCTGCTGGCGTGCGTCGTGTTCTACGGCGCAAGGTAGAAGATTGCTATATTTTTGTCGTAGCAGTCGTGCCTCCTTTTTTTTTTCTCCTTGCAGCTAGACTGTTATTGTAGGTCAAGAACGGAATCGCTCACTCGCGTGTATGAAAGAGCTAGCATAAGTATCATCGTTATTAAGGGACTGCGGACTTTTATGTAATTATAGGAAACTGAAAAGCGCGAAATTGAATGGAATGCAAGTAATATGAAGAAATATACAGAATATTTAAATTATAGTGCTTTTTATGATAGCTGGTAGGTGAAACAATTTTCCACCAAAGTTCTACTTTGTCTACCATCTTCCCAAAAATATAAATTTGCATAAAAGTCCGTAGTCTAATGTATTAAACAACTCAACCTCAGTCATCTATCACTCTTTTCCGAAAATGAAGAATCGACTCGGCCGATGAATTAAAAACGCGATTCTCCCCCATATCGGGTTAGGAATCAAAAGAATATTAGCTGATAAACATCCCTGAATTCTTTTCGCCTCGTTGCATCACAGACGCGAAGGCGCGTACCGGTGGTCCGGCGTCGACCGAGATCCAAAGGTCGTGGCCTTTCATACGTAAGACGCTCGCTTCCGGCACAGCCTCGCCTCCGCATGAAAGCTTGCCTGTCCATCGCTCGGAACGAGATCACACGGTTCAATTTCACGGGTCAGAGGTTCCACGCACGAGAAACTCTCGCCATCGATACATCGGCACGAGCGCTCCGCTCTTGTGGCACGGCAAGATACGGCCCCGGAAAAATGTGCGCCGGAAAGAAATATCGATAATTGCTCATGGTGAACCGATCGTCGTTCCACCGGCCGGAATATTCCACCGTTTCGATGATGTTCGAGCCCGGGTGTTTGGCCGGGAGCTAATAATCCGTCGGGAAACGGGAATAATACAGATGGATCGAAATATGATACGGGATTAATTAAAAAACTCTGTACCGGCGATATTGGCCGGATTTTCCTCGGTGAAAAATCGATTTTTCACTGTCGACAATTCAATAGAGCGGAGTTGCTTGGCTCCGGGATTCGAAACATAATATTTCGGAGGGTAATGCCCGTTTGTTTATTCATTGCACAATTTTATTACGCAAATGATTGTTTAATGTGAAGGTACAGTTTCTTCCTTTAATTACTGTGTTTTATATTTTCAAGATTTTCGGTTGTTTAATATTCATACCTTTATTCCTTCATTCGAAGCGAAATGTGCATTGTTATTTGATTGTTATCTTACGATACCTCGCACCATCGTATTTTAAAAAATATTAATCAAAACCGTGGAATACATTCTTCTCCGTCGATATTTTCCAAAGAACAGAAACTAGATCGATTACCCCATAAAATCCAGCCAACTTTATCACGTACCCAATTTTATTACGTAAATGATTATCGAATCTGAAGGCGCAGCCTTTATTTTTTTCAATTTTGTATCGCTGTGTTCTATACTTTCAAGATTTTTGGTTGTCTAATATTCATATCTCTATTCCTTTATTCGATGCAAAATGTGTATCGTTATTTGATTGTTATCATGCAATACCTCGTACCATCGTATTTTAGAAAATATTAAACAAAACCGTGGAACACATTCTTCTCCAACGATATTTTCCAAAGAACAGAAACTAGATCGATTACCCCATACAATCCAGCCAATTTTATTACGCAAATGATTATCGATTCTGAAGGCGCAGTCTTTATTTTTTTCAATTTTGTATTGCTGTGTTCTGTACTTTCAAGATTTTTGGTTGTCTAATATTCATACCTTTATTCCTTCATTCGAAGCAAAATGTGCATTGTTATTTGATTGTTATCATGCGATACCTCGTACCATCGTATTTTAGAAAATATTAAACAAAACCGTGGAACACATTCTCCTCCAACGATATTTTCCAAAGAACAGAAACTAGATCGATTACCCCATACAATCCAGCCAACTTTATCACGTAGCCAATTTTATTACGTAAATGATTATCGATTCTGAAGGCGCAGTCTTTATTTTTTTTCAATTTTGTATCGCTGTGTTCTATACTTTCAAGAGTTTTGGTTGTCTAATATTCACACCTTTATTCCTTTATTCGAAGCAAAATGTGCATCGTTATTTGATTGTTATCGTACGATACCTCGTACCATCGTATTTTAAAAAATATTAATCAAAGAACAAAATCTATCGCGAACGCTCCATATCGTCCAGAGCCGCCAAGTCTAAGATTCAACAGAAGCACTTGTTCGGGAATGCGTATCTCGAGACACGCGATCAAGTGTCGCGACGACAATTTGTTTGATTTATCGACGCTCGTCGAACCGTAGCAGAGAACGGCGACACGGTGTAGCGTGCAATCGATACACAGAGTGTTTCGGGCTAAAGAGAATAATCGTGTGCGTGATCATTCCGCGATAGGGGCGGGGGTGGGGGAGGGGATGCGCTCTGCCCGGTCAAATTGAACGGAGCTTTTTCCGGCCAAAGGATCACAATTCACAATGGACGAGCGTTTTCGGGCCGATTGAGGGGACTGTAACGACCGTTCGAAATCGAGAAATTCGCGATCATGCAAAAAAAAAAGGAAGCGGGGTGGGGGTGGATAGAATCGTTTTCATCAGCGCACGTTGTTTTTTACGCTTCCCCACGTAGTTCTGCTGTGTTTCCTTTTCCTTCTCCCTGTTTACTTTGGTCCTATCGAATCAACGGACCTGTCCACGCGCGGCAAAGGAATCGATATATGCTCCCTTTTAAAACGTTTTATCTTGCTTTTGCTCGCCTAAAGGCGCGGATTAAAGCGTTTCCATTCGGTTCCAGGGAAAACACGTTTGCCTATTGCGCTCGGCAAGTCTATGGAAACTAGGATTTCCTCTTCGATTGCTATTCGTTTCGTGTGACCTACCTTTCTTTCTTTTTTGGCTCTGATCAAACTGGTTGGGAGAACCTTTTTGTCTCCGAAGGCCACTGAAAAGCGAATTAATCTTAATTCGAATATTTGGATATTTGATTATATTGTGATAGAATCAAATAGCCTAGTGTTGTATAGACCCAATTTTTATATGAGACAATGCTTTTTACATTAGTATTGACGGACATAATATACCGAGTAATTAACTCTGTCCATTTTCCTCTCAAAGACTTCAGCAAGAAGGATAATTTTCAAACCGAATAAAGCACACTTTTCGAATCGTTTCGATATGCACATTTATAAAATCTATTGACAGTCATCCTGTGTGAAATTCAATCGATTCGTGCATCTGTTCGACTTTTTCCATTCATTGGTGGCACATATGTATATTCCTCGACATGTATTCGATTTTGTACACCGATTTTTGGTTGCCTGCTGAAAGGGCATATTTACAGAAATAGCGTTTCCGAAGTTGCATTTCGGAAACAGTATAAATTAAATACTATCCACTTTGTGATAAGGGGAAAAAAGCGAGTGAAAAAGAAATCGATTCTGCTATTTAATGGAAGTCAATCAATTAATCATTTAAAAAAGAACAAAACTGTTTGCTGAAATCGTGACGCAAATACGTTGTTGAGAAGAAAAAAGTATCTTTATTTTCGTAAAGCTACCAATGATTTTTACAATTTTTTTTCTCGTAACAAATGGGCGGCATCCGCAGAAAAATTGCTTTTTTTCAGCGATACAACAAATATCCATTTTTTCCCCGACTAAAAATAAATTCGCGATTCATTTTATTCTTGTCCGTTCAGGCACCATTGGATATTTTTTTTTTTAATCGTACCGTTGAGAGTGTTTAGTATCCGATAACGAAGCTTCAAGCCGATTATAACGTCGAACGAATTTTCTTCTTCAAGTGGTGGTTCCACCCCTCCGTTCCTCGGTGTTCGAGCTAATCTCGACGGCTGCACAGTTTGGCACGTCATTAGCATAATTGCCGGCTGAGTAATTTCTACTTAACACTCGTTTCCGGTGATATTCAGAGCTGTACGCGCCACTCAGACTCGAGTTTTCGTTTCGTCCTCGAACATTGTCCGAACGAGGGTGCATTATTCTACTTTAATGCTCTTCGTGATGTTGTTATTTATACGATAAGGAGAAGTTATGTTTCTGTTCAATTCATTTATCGAGATTGACTAATGCGGAATTGATATTCGTAAGGAGCTTCTGGAACTCAGGACAAGGCTATCAATAATTCGTTTCGTCAATATTCAAGCTTGGCGGACGAAAACAATCAGTGGACCGTGTACATTCAAAGAGGAAGGACAAATAGTTGGCAGACTATTCGAAAATTCCATTTTTAGAGTTGGAATGAGTTCGACGGCGAGATCCCTTCTCTATAAACGGATTTTTCGAATCGGCGATATTGTGCCGTTTCGAATCAGTCAGCTGTTATCGCGATAGGAATTCCGACGTGGCTCTCGCGAATTCGCAATCGTCAGAAGGTGGAACGTTACCCACGGCGCGTATAAAGCCAAAATACATCAGACACGTTCGCAGGATTTATGTGCTTATAGAATTGCAGCTGAACGTCTGGCGATGGTGATTCAGTTTGCGATGCAACGGGATTTACAGCTGTCCGAAGTAGTCATTTTCCAAATTGACCTGCAATTTCAGTTTCGACGAGCGTGCGCTGATTTTTAACACGCTGTCAACTTACCTCTATGACCGTTATTCCATTCGTCTTTTTTCTTTTAGTGAAATGCAGTTAGTATTTCTAAGTTAGTATTTCTTTTAGTATTTCTGTTAGTATTTTTGTTAGTATTTTTGTTAGTATTTCTTTTAGTATTTCTTTTAGTATTTATGTTAGTATTTATGTTAGTATTTCTGTTAGTATTTTTGCTCGTACTTTTGTTCGTACTTTCCGAGAATGTGTTTATTTTTTATTTTACTAAGACTCGATTAGTAAACAAATCATTAGCGCACATTGACGCATATTTTTATCGTACATCATCCTCGTAGAAAGCTTTTTTGAAAACGTCTATACACAAGCTCAGAACGTATAAAAATCGATACATTCGTTAGAATTAGATAATTCTACTCGTTCCTCGTCAAACGGATCACGGGCCAGTCTCTTATTGCCCTGACTGATGGAAATTCTCGTGCACGTTCGTCTCAAACTGTTCTAAAAAATTACCACAGCTTATCCGATCCGGAAAGAACGTTTATCATCACCCCCTTCTTGAATCTTAATTTTTCCACTGAATCTTGTAAAATTAACCCGAACCCCGTCTTCTATTTCGCACACGCTGGATTTATTTCATACACGTGCGTTGCAAAATCTAAATTATCTCTGATCAAAATACTTTTTCGTAAATCTGTGAAAAAAAATTAACAATTGTAAGCTAATCGTTAACAAATTATTCCTGTCTTGCACCAGTCGATAAGATTAAACGTGCTCCTATGCGAGATAAGGGAGATAGTCAATTAGACAAGTGTACGGCAGAGTTTACCAGGGTAGTGATGTAATTGAAAAAAGGGGGAACGAAGACAATTCCCCTTCTATCAGTAGAACGCATTCTACTTCATGTCGCGTCGCACCAACATTCTATTCTCCTGCTGTGCACGTGCACTGTCCGTTGCGGAAGTATTTGCAAGCGACTGTACAGAAACCCAATTTAGTCTGCGGTCGACTAATCCTATCCTGGTACACACCATCAGTCGATAGCCAGGGCATGAACCTACCCTCGCTTCCACCACGTCCACTCTTCTTTAACCGCTTCTGTTTCTCCCTGTTCGTGTGCAGCGCGTTTAGACAATTTTGTCCATGAGACAATGCGATGCTTTACAGAACGTATTTTTCAACCGCGCCCACAGAATTTTCCTCTTAACTAATAAAACAAGTATCGGTAATGTTTTCTTTTAGTAGCTTTATTTGGCAATCGCCGATTTATTTGCCTTCGATTAATCATCGTTAATAGTCCGATACATTGATCCTACGTTTCACCTGGATAACATTGGTCCAGACATATTGAATTGTTTCAGCAACAATTTAGCTGACAGTATTCCACGACGTTGTACGAGCATCGCCTTGTACATACTACCGTGACCGCATCGCGTGCTTTCCTCCTCGTGGCTTTTTCTTGTCGACTCGCGGACAAAACGAACGAGAGGCTAAGGGGAGGACTTTCGTGCGACTACCGAAGTTTAATGACGCCGAAAAATGTGGCCGCGGAAATTTTGCGTTTGTTCGGTTAATGCGATTCTAATCTTCTCATTACTGCAACGAAGTGTGCAATATTAATTTGATTTATCGACGATCTTTAGAAATGTTTTAAAATATAAATGTGAATGACTGAATTGTCTTTTATAAAAATATCTTGCTGCTACGAACGATAGTCGAGATATGCTATGCAATCTTAAGTAAAGAATCCCCGCAATTATTGTCACATTTAAAATGTTGCCAATCAGGCAACTCAATAATTGCTATAAAAATTGATTAAATTCCCCGAACAGCTCGCGGGTATTTACAAATTAGAACAATCGAATTTTCCCTGGCCACCGCTGTTTAAACCGTGCAAACATCGAAAGCAGAAAGGGGATGATATTCGCGACGGAATCCCTCCGCGTGCGTGTTTGCGATGTTTACGTTGAAATTGCCAGCAATTAATGGGTGTCTCGTTGCCAATGAAAAACGACGAGTGGCCGCGTAATTAATACGGTAGCCAGAGAATACCTTGGCGACAGCAGATTTCTCTGTTTCCATGGCAGACTCGAGTGACTAATTTCGCGTGCGGCCGAGCAGTTCGCGGAACCGTTGCAAATCGATTAAGTTATCCCAGACGTTTTGGAGTCTCGGCCCTTCGACCGGTTGCCCTCAATTATTCAACCGGTCGGATTGTAACTAGCTCGTCAACGGTTCACGCGTGCTTATACACCGCGGATCGATCGCGCCTGTGTAATCGATGAAGCTGATTAGTCGATTGGTTAATAGTTAGCTGAATAAATCGATCAAGCAGGCTATATTGCTGACCAGCCGGTTTTCCCTAACAATCGTGCGGCCATCTTTGGCCTGTAATCGGTTGACTCATTAGGTGGGCTCGAGCAGCTCGAGTGGTTCCTTCGGTATTTATTAATTTGCTAGAATTATATTTTCTATCATTGCTTCTATAGATTGGTACGTTTATTATTTCCGCCGCATTGCATTGCAAATGCGGCTATCAGTTGGAACGTTTTCACGAAACACTTTAATTAAACGAGGAACCGGGATCTAGTATCGATTGGCTTCGTTTATTTAATTTCCTTGATATTACGATTCATGGTATTTTGCTTTAGTCACGAGTACAATTTTTACCCCGCTTCGTGTAATTAGATTATTCGGAAAGTATCACAGAAGTCTATCAATGGTTGCTTGCCTCATATTCACAGGGACACGTTTAATCGGAATTCGGTAATCTCTAATTTTATCGTATTTTGAAAATAAGCGCTCGGGGAAAAGCGCATGGAACCGCAAGGATCGCATTACAAATGCACACCATCGACTCGAGAAATTTGTTCTTCCTTACACCCGGGGTATTCTGAGGCCGAGATAGAGCGCCGATTTATTGCGATGCGAGGCAGTAGGTCTCCAGAGTGTGTAACAGAGACTAGATTTGTTTTTGTGCTTCCAAGGATTCTGCAGCTTTATGATCCTGGCAGAAAGTCTTCGCAGCATCACTCACTTTCCTTTTTTTGCGAGACATCGTTTAACCACTACAAATATGCAAATTCAAAAGATATTGCTAAACCTTAAACCTTAACTAAACCGTAATTATTTATCATCACAGTTTTATTTTCGTGAACTCTGGAGAATATTCATTTCCTCTAAAGCTATTGAGTGCAAATGCTTCGATGGCTTTTGCCATAAATGGAATTCATTTTCTTACTATAAATAATTTAGTTAAACAATTATGCAGTTGCCTTTGTTTTCAATAATCTTGATCTGGTGATCGCATGTCTCTATTTGTAAAAGCTGCCTAACTTTTGCTCTGTATACAACGAATTTCATTATTAACGTAAAAATCACCACGCTTAAACGTAACAAACCGTCTTTCACAAGTTGGATTCGTTATAACGGTCTCTCCACACACATTACGACTGCTTATTACAGTATTTGTAGTATTTGTTCTTCTACAGAACTCGAACATTCATATTACTCGCAAATGGTATTCTGTCAATGTCCATTTTCAACTTACTTTTAAAGTAAAATAGCTCACTCAATCCACTCAGCTTCTGTTTTCAATAACAACTATCCGCGTTAACATGGACATACAATATAGTGTTTCTATAAGATTGTCTATTAATTCCACAGAATAGTGGTAATTGCACCATCTATTAAGAATCCATCAGAATTTTTGCACTTAACTCACTCAGTCTACTCAACTTCTGTTCTGAACAACAATATCCGCGTTGGTATGGACATACAATATAGTATTTTTATAAGATTGTCTATTAATTCCACAGCTAAGTGGTAATCGCACCATCTATTATAAATCCATGAGTATTTTTGTACTTAACCCACTCAATCTACTCAACTTCTGTTTTGAACAACAATATTCGCGTTAGTATGGACATACAATATAGTATTTTTATAAGATTGTCTATTAATTCCACAGAATAGTGGTCATCGCACCATCTATTAAGAATCCATCAGTATTTTTGTACTTAACTTACTCAATATACTCAACTTTTGTTCTAAATAACAAGTATCCGCGTTAATATGGACATATAATATACTATTACAATAAGATTGTCTATTAATTTCACAGAATAGTGGTAATCACACCATCTATTAAGAATCCATCAGAGTTTTTGCACATAATTCACTCAATCTACTCAACTTTTGTTCTGAACAACAATATCCGCGTTAGTATGAACATACAATATAGTATTTTTATAAGATTGTCTATTAATTTCACAGAATAGTGGTAATCGCACCATCTATTAAGAGTCCATCAGAATTTTTGTACTTAACCCACTCAATCTACTCAACTTCTGTTTTGAACAACAACATTCGCGTTAGTATGGACATACAATATAGTATTTTTATAAGATTGTCTATTAATTCCACAGAATAGTGGTCATCGCACCATCTATTAAGAATCCATCAGTAGTTTTGTACTTAACTTACTCAATCTACTCAACTTTTGTTCTAAAGAACAAGTATCCGCGTTAATATGGACATATAATATACTATTACAATAAGATTGTGTATTAATTTCACAGAATAGTGGTCATCGCACCATCTATTAAGAATCCATCAGTATTTTTGCGCTTAACTCACTCAATCTACTCAGCTTCTGTTCTGAATAACAAGTATCCGCGTTAATATGGACATATAATATACTATTGTAATAAGATTGTCTATTAATTTCACAGAATAGTGGTCATCGCACCATCTATTAAGAATCCATCAGTATTTTTGCCCTTAACCCACTCAATCTACTCAACTTCTGTTCTGAACAACAATATTCGCGTTAGTATGGACATACAATATAGTATTTTTATAAGATTGCCTATTAATTCCACAGAATAGTGGTCATCGCACTATCTATTAAGAATCCATCAGTATTTTTGCACTTAACTCACTCAATCTACTCAGCTTCTGCCCTGAATAACAACTATCCGCGTTAATATAGACATGCAATACAGTATTTCTATAAGATTGTCTATGAATTCCACAGAATAGTGGTAATCACGCCAGAATTTTTAGACTCACCTAATACAGTGAACCTTACAGAGTATGTCCATTTCTTTGTTCTTAATTTTACGACTTTGCTGTTTCTAGTTTGATATTTCTGGAATTACACATACACACAAACACCGATAGCATAATTTATCCACGTACTCTCTGGAGTCGAGGGAAAACTTGTTTCCTACCATCGTCGCGAATCATTTCACGGAATCGTGCTCGCCCCATCTCCAAAGTAAAATAACCATACGTTTCCACGAGTGGCTGGGAGAACACGTTACCCCTTCGCCCTCGCGATTTCCGTGAGACTCGCGAGACTGTTTCGGCGCGGATCCATTTTTCAAAAGGAGACAGGGACGTGTAAAGTTCGAGGGCTGGAATCGTCCGTGTTTCCTCGAGAGAAACCCGTCGCTTCTCTACCAAACCGAGATTCCTCTATATTTTTTTTTCGTATTCCCCTGCTGTCGTTCGTTTTCTTCCAACTTTCGACAAAACACCCTTCCATTTCTCGCCGCGAGTCGCAATGCAGAAGGCGAGTGTAATCGAAAGTTCGAAGGCTCGATTAACGAGGAGACGCGACCGAGGAGGGACGGAGAGGTGATCGAAAGAAGGGTAGACTTTCAGGAATCGTTAGACGAAATAATATTTCCATACCTCCGCGAAACGAAGAATTCGGCTCGGCCAAGGCGGCGAGGTATAATAAAACCGACTTGGAAGTTGCGCGCACCAACCCCTTTCCGACCCTCCTTTTGATTCCCTGTAGCAATTGTCGCTCGTCGAACAGGGTGAACCCCCCCTCGCCCCTCGTCCCTCCCCCCTCACCCATCCCATCCTCATTCTGAAGTGGATGGCGGCGCAACCATTATCGTCGTTATTATCGTTATTATCCTTAAGGAGCATAGGCCATCGTGGAAAGTCACTACACCTTCCACAAAACGGATTCTCCGGAATCTGGCTGGAATTTATCGGAGCCGGAATACCGAACGAGAAACGAGGCCGGCGAGAAAAACGAGAAGTTCGGAAATAACGCGACCTTATTTCGACGAAGTATTTGCATGACTCGCAGAGGTATTTCTACTAAGGGGATGAAGCGAAGCCGTGGGGAAGGGTGGAAATATTGCGTTCCGTGTACGATCGGGGCGGGTATTAATGCAGCCCGGTATATGTATAGACTACAGGGAATTATCGTTTCTTTTTCTATTTAAAGGCGTATCATGCGTTGACTCGAAGTTGCTGCTTTTAAATTACCAGTTTTCCT
The DNA here is from genome assembly GCA_023838395.1 of Holcopasites calliopsidis. Classification (NCBI taxonomy): domain Eukaryota; kingdom Metazoa; phylum Arthropoda; class Insecta; order Hymenoptera; family Apidae; genus Holcopasites; species Holcopasites calliopsidis. The sequence goes on from JALHAQ010000025.1 coordinate 1,138,965, forward strand.
ATGGCGAATAGGACGCGGACGTGGGGTGGCTGTCTGTGAGCTCTCTGGCACATCGATGCGCCTCCGGTATTCACGAGGACGAGGGATTTACTTTGGATCGACGAGACACACGGTAAAGGGCGGACTGTATTTCGTTTGCTACGGAGTTGCGTTCAGAGAAGTCTAATGGAGTTTTCGATTCACTGTTTCTAGGATTTCTCGCCACACCGTAATGTTCCTTGCCATCGTTTTCGTGGATGGTTAGCTAGCGAACTGCATCGCACGCGCTCGTTTACTAATAACTATAACAATTAAAAGTTATAATGCGTTTAACAAGTGATTAACAAAAATCCCAGCAAATGTAGACGACGTTCAACTCGCGCCCACCAATTTCTTTACAGGAAGAATATCATCTCTTAGTCCAGAGAATAATCAAATAACCTGATATGCACAGTTGGTCGACAAAATTACACAATTTACCCTGATACACAGACCACCCTCTGTTCGCCCTTTGCGAAACATAAAAGAAAAAGGGAAGAAACGACTGAAACACATAGCCTTTAGCTCGCGTTCCACGCTACCCAACCTTGCACTCGCCTCTCCACCCCGCCAGGGGATAGTCACGATTCAACGCAATATCGCGTTCTAATAATTATCCGCGCCGAAGATCCGAATCGGTAACGAGGCTTCAGCCGTTGGAAATCGCCCGCCTGCGCTCTGGTCCCGCGAAACGTTTCGGCCGCGAGGCGGGACAAGGTCCGGGTAGAAATTATCCGGGGCATTTCGAAACCCCCTTGGGATTACCCTTATCGCGCGACCCAAATTCAAGCCCCTTCCGTTTCCCCGAGCGGATTACCAGACCTCGCGGTAACATTCCGGAGAGATCCCGACGTGAAACATCCCGTGGGGCGGGCGAGGGGGCTGGGGGTTAAACGGTTACACACGCGCGTCATCCAGCTATGGGAAGCAGAAGGGTGGCACACGTGAACGGGTTGCGACGCTGGGTAGAAGACTGCTGCACACTCGTGAGAAACGGCCTGTGTGTGTGTGCGAGAGGGCCGACATAAAGGGTGTTTAGAATTTTTTAGAAGGTGCTATAAATAAATAATTCAATATAGGTGCATAGGATCACGCTATACAACAAGGAATACGATTTTTCTGTTCGTTTTGTTGTAATACTCAAAAAACTAAGCGGCATGTGTTCCTTTTTTATCTTTGCGGATATTCTAATCTACCCTGGAAGATTGAACCTGTAACAGCAGTAACTGGAATGTTTTACAGAAATATTGAATCCTTTTTCAATTTCAATTAACGCGAAATGTTTCTAGCCATGAAAAAGCTAACACGGTGCTCCAGTCCTTCGGGAGGATTTGTTTTTTAAGGGTAGACATCCCCCAAGATGAATCTTTCTTCTCCACTGAATTCCGATACGAAAAATGGACGAATACGTTTTCTGTTGCTTTGGAAAGGACTGATCCTAGTTAAGAAGTAAAGATGTATTATATTTTTACATATTTTCCAACCGTGCGAAACCGGAGTTAATTGCGTACGATTTTAACAAAGCACTGCAGTGTTCGAGCAAAATCGAGCACCGTGTACAGGGGGTGGAAAACAGTAGCATATAGGTGAGAACGTGCACGCAGTCGCGCGCCGCGGGGGGGTTGGTTAAACGCGCAAACTCGACAGACGGAACCACTCGTACGCATTCGTAAGCGCACACAAGCGGAGAGGAAACGGAAATAGAGGCATATGCAAACGTTTACCGTCGACGAGGGGTATTGTCGCCGGCCCCGTCGGCATTATTGGATTAAATACACTCGAGTATCCGATCGTTGAGACAAACGACCGGCCGCAACGAAACCGCGGATGGCCATTCGTAATTGGCTCGGGATCATTTCCGGTCGGCTTGTCGTTACTCGATCGAGTTTATCGAGACTTTCAACTGTTAAAACTGTCGGTGTTTAAGGACAGTCGTTGGTTTTTAGTCTGATTTTATTTTGCACGTGCACGGTTATCAACTGAGGGCTTTAGTGGAGTAAGTAGGATAAGTCAGGCATTGGTCAGGCGTAGAATAATGATCGGAGGAGTATTTGGAGACTGGTAGATACTTTTGTGGTATATTTCGCTCAATTGCTTTGCGAGGCATACCAGTTTTTACTATGCACACGCGGGGATTGAAAATATTTGAAAATGAACCAGCATTGGTCAGAAATGACAGTTGCTCAGATTGTTAATATAATGAAGTAGAGAATATTAAGATGATCTGTTTCCATGTCATTTGTAATCCAACGACTTCAAAGCGAACCGCTTTTTTTTTAAAATAGGTTAGCGATTTCTAACATTATCATTGTTTATACAATAATAGAAAGGGCATTTGATCGACTAACGTTTCATCATGCCAACTGCCCTACGTCTCCTTTGGAATGTTATGGTCGAAACGGCAAAGGGCTGAGAGACGTGTGCTCGAAGTCTCTACCATGTCAGTCATCGATGTAATTATTAATTACATGCAATAATAACGATATTGCTCAGTCATGGAATATTTCATTGCTAAATACATAAGAAGAATCGAATTAGGGAACATTAGGATAAAGCACAGTTGCAATTTACTCAGTGGACGTATGCCTTTGTTAATTCCCTGTTACTCTCCGCATACATAAGCATAGCCTTTAAGTAGCGCACAGTTGCATGAGTCAGGCATACAGATTCCCGAATTAAACTCGATTCATGGGACAGCTTTGCGCAGCAGATGTCAGAAAGTTCATCGTTTGATGAACATCTGACGAGCGTTCTCTTTACCCAGATCCCGCATAGGCATTTCTGTTACTATAATTTCTGGAGGCAACGAAAATCAATTAAAGAAGGAAATGAATTTTCTTCTTTCACATCGATAACTACCTTTTTCTACATCCGTTCAACTTAAATACGAAGCCACTCATTGTGCCATATTTAGCAGTCTGCAAGTTTTGAGAGTACTGCATCAAGTACACTACCAAACAAAAGCATCGAAATCATCCATTTTAATCTGAAGACATTTTAATAGCCGTTTAATGTAAAATGCAATCACAATCGATCCCCCAAATGTGTTCGAACCCTCAAAGTCAGATTTCCAGAAGTAACAAATAGAAACATCGTCAATTTCACCTGCCAATTTTTCGATACGTTCGTCAGCTACTTTAGTCAAGACCAAAGATAGTAAACTCTTCGATCCCACGCCACCACTGTTTCAGTTGAAACTTTCTACGGTTCGAATGCGCGTTAAAGGCGCATGAATTTCTCCCCTCGGTTCTTCAGAGTTTCCCCGGGAATCTCCATAATTCAAAATTTCCACGGAATCCAAAATGCAGTAGCTGAATAAAATAGTTTCAACATCTCCGGCCCGGCGTATTGTAATATTTCTCCAGTTTCTCCTCCGGCGAGGAAACGTGCGCGCCACGAAACAAGGCTTGCGTATGCATGCATGCTCGGGCGCGGGGTGCACATAAACACGCGTCGAATACGTAAACCCATCCCAAACAGCTGCGCGTGTCTCAAGCCGGGCGGCGGTGAGCTCGCGAGGGCGCAATGCGCCGGGAATGGATGCGTACGCGCGCGAAACAGGGAATTGCCCGCCGTTGGTCCGGTTGCTGGCGTTATTGGATTAAACACACTCCCTAATGCGGATAGACGTTTAAATGGAAGCGCGATAGTTGCCCATGGTCACGCGATACTCTGCAACTCTTGCCTTACGCCGATACGGGAAACTCTCGCTTCTTTTCCCTTTGCATTTTCTATTGATATCTTCTTGTCTCTTCTCTTATTCTTACCCTATCCCTCGAATTCACCGAGTTGTTCTCCGAACTGAACAGGCTAAGGGTGCACGTTCTCCGCGTTCGCCAAGTTCTATCTCGGAGTCTCCACGAACGTGCATTCACGGGAATGCGCTCGGGGAGTCTGTTCGTTAAAGTTGTTGCCCGAATGGATCCGTAGGATTTATTTTTCATAACGATCGCACAGGTGGTGGGAAAAGCAAGGTAACCGTGAGTAGCGAGCCTGACTGGATCTCCAAGATATTTCTCGAAATCCCGAATGAAAAATGAGAGTCTGATTTACTTACTCCCGCCGTTCAATGGATCGAAATAAAATCAGTAAACGATCCGGAAATTATTACTCCATACGTTTTAATTCAAATTCCACCCTGGCCATCTAAAGAAAAAAAAACTATACAGGGAAAAATTGGTCTGGAAAATATTGATGTTGTCCCCGCTTCGCCCGTGTGTTTTCACCCCTCTGGAATATACAGTCGAAAGCGGAGTTAGTCTCCGTTCAAAACCATCTCGCGCAGGACGACCATTTTTTTTTTTTTTTTTTTTGATACTTCTGTATAATAGCTCCTGGCACGTCGCATCCAACTCCACGGAATATAGAAAAAGCATAACGCATCGTATGAATAGTCACTGTTTTGCGAGGGCATTGTTAAACACCGGTTGAAACGCGACTCGAATCGAAACACGTTCTCGCCCGGCACGTACGTACGCCACGTCGACGGGGCGAGGGGGGGAATTGTTGGCGTTGTCGGCGTTCCACGCTAACGTTATTGGATTCCATACACTTGAATAAGCCATCGAATGGACAAGCAGCGACGAAATATCGTGCATTCGTCACGCGAGTAGTCGCTAATCCTTATCGTAATGGGGAAATGTAAAGTTGGGTATCCGATGTACTTGCACTGTTAGCAAAAATGTAAATGGCAAGGCATACATTTGAACACCGCCGGAAATCTTTATTGGACCTTATACAAATCAGAAAATGAGAGTTTTTCAATCAAATTGCTTGATTGATGGATACACAAGATTTCACAGAGGTATGCAAGTGTTAAAAAAATTCCTGAAATATAATATAATAACTAGACTGCGGATTTGTATGCATTTGCAGTAAATTTGAAGATGATAAATTGCACAAAATGCACGTAAGAAGGAAAAATGCACGAAATGTCAAAGTTATAGTGCTTTTTAAAGTACCTGATAGGTGAAATAATTTTCCACTGAGGTTCTACTGTCTTCACACTATTTTGAAAAATATGAATTTGCATAAAAATCCGCAGTCTAATAATAACGAAACCCTTGTTTCTATTATATCAAAATTAGCAAAGAGAGTTATTTTAAATGATATTCACAAATATCAACTTACTTTAAATTATGCTAACTTAGTTGAACTTATTTTAATAACGGAAACAGTTTCATAAACAATTCAGCCCATTTACTTTTTATTACTTTACTTTAGCTTCGACATCGATTTATTTTACTTTACTTACTAAAGGAAAATTGCAAAGTGAATGCCTCGTTACCCTCCTCAGCATAAGAACTAATTTCGTGTACCTGATTTGGCCCCAACGAGGTAATTTATTAACCATTAAACATCTGCACTACAACGTGCAATAAAAAATCGTTTTGTATAATATTTTGTTCAATTTTTGCGTCAGGCATACCAGTTTTCAATATGCACATGCGGTGATTAAAAACATTTAAATAGGTATTGAAGATTTCAGTAGTAAAACCCCATCATTGGTCAAACATGGCAACTACTCATATCAGATTATTAACATGAAGTAGAGGATACTAAATGACTTTTCCCTGTATCATTCGTAATCTCTTCACTATAAACCGGACAATTTCTTTAATAGATTAGTGATTTCTAACATTATTATTGTTTATAGTAGGAAGTGCATTTAGGCGACTAACGTTTGATCATACCAACTGCACTGTGTCTCCTGTTACAAATAAATGCCTCGTTGCTCTCCTCAGCACATGTACCCGGTTTCGCCTCAACTGAGGTAATTTATTGAACATTAAATATCTGCACTTGAGTGTGCAATAGAAAATCGGACAGAACGCCAAAAATACTGTGCAAAGATTACAAAATGCAACTCGGTAACGGTCATAATAGGTTCTTCAGGTTCAAGTGGTGAATGGAAGTCGGTTCACTGACACGACACTGAAACTTTTCAACTGGAAATTCGTCAACGCTCCTGGATGAAAAGCTACGACATTCTCTGCTTTGCAATTGATCTCATATCGTTGCGAGATCCAGCCGCATGTAACGCTACACGTGGACTGCACATTGCAGCTGTTATTTTGGGAAAACAATGGTACCCCTTTTCCCCTATCCTCACTTTCTCCTGTTCTGCCTCCACTTCTCATTGTCCAGCATCTACACCTGTAACTGGACCCGTCCTCCACACCACGATTTCGCGAAGATCAATTTCCATACGGGAAAACTCGTGAACGGCGCACGAAGTCTAAGCCTTGTCGAATCGAAAGGGCGCTGCGGCGGTCGAAGGTCGAGGGGGGACAGGCTGATGTACGGAGGATAGAAGAAGGGAAGGGCGAGACAGCGTGCGCGGTTAAAGTGGATTACATATTGCTGTCCCGGCTTGCAACGTGTTGTACACTTGGCCCCGTTGGCCTCCCAGGTAAATCGAATCACCGCCGACCCCGAACGAAGTTAGCCCTGTCGTCCCTGGCAATCTCTCGCCACGAAGAGAGTGCACACGTGTCCGCCTAGGAAACCAAACATTTGCGTCGTTTTTACGGACCAGCGGTCCTCCCTCTGGCCGCCGCGGCAATCCAATCGTACACTGTTAACCCCTTCGCCAAGTGACACCGTATTTCTTTCTCTTGGGGGGTGGGGTTTGTGCTTTGTAAGTGGTGTGCGATGACAGAAAATTTATTTGGGGGGGGGGGAGGGTGTGACTGGTATATTAAAATAAGCACCTCCAACACTGAGGAACCCAACAACGGAATGGTCTTTCTCCCATACATCGGAGGTACAACCGACCGCATAAGAGGGATCCTGAAGAAAGACAATATTAAAATCATCTTCATTACACACACCAGAATAGGACAAACCCTCACGTCCCCCAAAGATCCACTCCCGAGCCTCTCAACACTAGGTGTCTATGAGATACCATGCTCTTGCGGGAAAAGTTACATTGGTGAAACTGGGAGGAGCGTGAGCACGCGTCTTAAAGAACATGAGAGGTGCATAAGACTGAGGTATATGTGATGGGATAATGGAGAAACAATACATGTGGTTATTGACAGAAAACTTGTACTTAATTCAGGAACACACAACACATTCGTCAGTCTCAAATTAGTTTCACTTGCTGCCTGTCGCATAACAATTTCTCCAATTCCTTTAGAAATTAATCTTCTTCCATCCTTATCCGCTAAAGAGATTTGTCTTTTGTCTTCTTCTACAATATCGAACAAGCTTTCGTTGTTAATCATGTGACTGGTTGATCCAGAATCCAACAACCAAATACGACTTTTATTATCATCTGTCGTACTCACACGTACATCTCTCACAGTAAATACGCTCTCGTCGGTCGTCTTCATGGATATCTCGTTACGCCCATGACTTCGATTTATTCTTCCACGGAAACTTCCATTCAAATATCCTCTAAATCCTCTTCCTCGTGATGCACCTCGCCGGGGTTCTTTATAATCTGCCGCTACATGATTGAAACCTTAACAATTAAAGCACTTTTGTTTATTACCACATTGTTCTGACATGTGTCCCCTCATTTCACAATTGAAACATTGTATATTATATTTAACTTTATCTTTGGCACGTCTCACGCTTTCTTGCTCTTTTGATGAACCACGTTCTTCTCTCCTGTTTTCCTTACGTAGCTCCTCTTGTTTTAAAGCGTACCTTATATCGTTCATCGTTATGTCCTCTTGCGTCTCCAATACTCTTACATTTCGATGAAATTCTTGACGAAGACCTCTTGTCACACACATTCTTAATTCATAGTCTGCAATGTTTTTTCCTAACTGTATGCATTGATTTTTTAATGCCTCCGCCCTATTCATGTAAGCATCCACGCTTTCATTCATTTTCATTCTCAAATTCGAAATTTCATACAATGACCTAGCTTTTAATTGTTCCGCCTCTGCTACCGTATTCTGTTTTATAGATTGCCAAAGTCTATCCGCACTCTTTTCACAGCTATACATCAATAATTGCGTTTTACTCATTGTGTTAATAATAATTCATAGAATTTTATATCATAATCATTCTCACCTGGTTCAGGTTTTACCGGTTGAACGACGCCAATCACTTTCTTCCATAATTTCTTAGATCTTAAGATCCCTTCTATCTTCTCACTCCACAGGAAATAATTTGAATCATCAAGAGGTTCCACACTCGCAATATACCACGTATCGCCCATCTTGATGTCGTTGTATTTTTTATAAATCCTCCCTTTTCCTTACTTGTATTTCTTTAATGGAACCATGCTCTGCTACCAATTTGTGATTTCATGTTCAATTATAATAAATGTACAATTTTATATTCTCATATAATATAAAGATTATATTATATCTATAACTACATGTATTACTTCTTCATCATCCTATCGCAGTATACGCAATCAGCGGTAGCCGAACACCAACTGGAAACAGGACACAAGATCCTGTTTGACAAAGCAAAGGTCCTGGCCAGTTGTAAAGGATATTTCCTTCGCAAATATGAGGAATCCTTAGAAATTATGAAGCATCCTAACAGCATCAACTGGGACACAGGCTACCAAGTGAACCCCATCTGGAGCAACCTCCTTTCATTTTTTAATTCATCGATCAATTAATCTGATTGGTCGGAACCAGTGGACCGTAACATCAACAGGAGTATTTAACAGGTGAGAACTCCGAGGCACATCAGTGCGTCCTGGGAACTCTGATGAAGCCAACTGCAATGTCTGCGAAACGTCGGAGCGAAGCCTCAAACAACAACCATAAAATAAATAGTTCTTGGTGATACGATGATTTCTAATTTGGCGAATCTTTGTATTCGAGCGGATGGCGGAATGAATTTCCACGAAAGTGAGAAACGCGATTCGGGGCGACAAGGATGGAGTTCGATCAATTAGAAAAATTGTGTTTATCATTATCCTTAAGTTTAATCCTTAATTCAGTCGCGTTTGGTGTTATTGCGTTTAATTGCTCGATCAGCGCTGCGACCCAGTCGATCAAAATTCAAAGTGGACACTTGTCGGAAATGGATTTCGGGATCCGAAGATTACGATATAATTCTTCGTCCCTTTTCGACAGCTTGCAAGAGCTTTCTTGTTACGAATGATTTCGAGGAAGGTAATAAATCCTGAATACCAATTCATTTATACATCGTTGTATCTAATGGCGAGGGCCCTAGTAACGAGGAGGGAATTAAAATCGGTAGCGAAGCGTAGAAGGGAAACAGAATCCAGTGGAAGCTATGCATTTTTGAAATACGCCTGTGAGGAACGGGAATCCGATGGAAGAATTCTGGCATCGCATTCACTAAGAGAATTTCAAATTCCAGCCTCAAAAGGGGCTTAACCAGCAGATATTTAGGTCAACGGTTTCGAAAGGATCTTGGGGCTGCATAAAATGGATCCAGGTGACGTTAGCTGAGTCAAGTTCGGGGGAAACAGGAATAAAACGATTATTCGATGGAATTAAAAGTGCAACAAACAAATTGTAACGAGTCTCCGACATTATCTCTTAAATACAAAAGCACTGTTCTTTTAAACAAATAGAAAACTCAGCAGAAGGAAGGAGAGTAAACGAACACTTTCTAATTACGCTCAATGGGCGAAGGAAATGTACACACAAAACCATTAACCGTCCCCTCTGCATTAAAAATAAATTACAAGAAAATAAAACTCGCCCTCTTTGCCGATCGCCACGTATCTCACCCCAATCTATCCTCATCCCGGCAGTAAAAGCAACAGCCCCCCCCCCCCCCCGCCCTGGTCACCTAAAAAGCCAGCACCACAGGAAACAGCTGGCTGGATGAGATAATAAGCCGAGACGAGACAAAGTGCTGTTCCCACGCGTGGGGTGGATTCGCTTGCAACAATTAAGATAGGCGAACGGATCGAGAACGTAAACGGAGCCAGTTAAAAAGACACGCGATAGCCCGTTTCAGGGGACGATACGAATGACTCATGAAACGGTTCTCCAATCTCGTAGCTGGCAAATTAATATTCACCGCGCGTCGAATTCTCACCCTGCTTTGTTCTACGATGATCATTAAAGTGAACGATTAACGGTAATCACTAGATTGCGGATTTTTATGCAAATTCATAGTTTCCAAAATATAATAAGAACAATAATAAGAACATTCAATAGTAAATTATTTCACTTATCAGATATTAGAAAAATCACTATAATTTTGATATATTGCAGATTTTTTCGTGTTGCGTGTATTTCGTGCAATTTAACATCTTCGAATTTCCTATAAATGCATAAAAATCCGCAGTCTAATAATCGCGCACAGTGGGTGTGGAAAGTAATCGTACTTCGAAACGGAATATCATTTTTATAACTGACCCCAAGGACTTGAGTTTTTACAAGAAGGCAGAAGAACCTGTTCGCTAGGTACCTTGTTGCCGTCGATTTGAACAAAAAAATCGGGATTATCAATGTTATCAAGCAAATGGTAAATATTGTTTTGTCAACTTTTTGTATCCGAGCTTACAATGGAAATTGTAAAAATTCATTTTATAGTTAGTAAGATATATGCATCCGAAAAAATTCATCCGAATCGGTCAACGTTGCTTGGAGCTGTAAATGTTTAAAGATCGCAAAAGAATGTCGAAAATCGTAGAAATCAGGCGAAGGCGGTGACTTTCAATTTATTCTGCGATCTCTAAACATTTCTAACTCCGAACAACGTTAACCGATTTGGATAAAACCTTACCTAGAACTATAAAAGGCATTTCTGAAATTTTCTTTGTAAGCTTAGATAAAAGAAAGTTGAAAAAATAGCTTTTACCAGTTGTTTCATAACTTTGAAAATGACGATTTTGTCAAATCAATGGAAACTGGGTATCGAGTCAACTACTTTTTCTCTCTCCTTGTGAAGACTCAAGTCGTTTGGATCAATTGTAGAAAAGATATTCCACTGTACATTATGTGCACACGTGTTTACCGTGAAAGAATTCGTGTAACGATTTGTTTTCTACAGCGCTGATCATTCGGCCGATTTCCGTGAAGGCGGAAGACGCTAATTAGTCGGCCATCGAGGTCGCGAAACGGCGGTTTCGATGCACCACTCCCGCGTTTCCGGTTTACCGGTCAAACGTATTGTCGAAGAGAAAACGAATTTCGTGACCGGCGGAATGAAACGTGTTCTCGGCGCTGGTCGCGAGCTTCGCCTCGTTAGCGACTCGATACCATTATTGGCCAATTTAATATCGAGCTCGATCGTTTAACGTCGTTAATTAATACGCAAGGGCGATCGATTAACTTGACATCCTTCCCGTTAATCACAGTCGTGTCCTCAGGGGACAGCCGATCGCTTCTGGACGTCTTTCGCGTATAGTTGGCCTCTTCATTTGTCCTGTTTGCATAATCGGGATGCACTGTACGTCTTAAAAATTCTCGTAGACAATGATTTCTGTTATCATTCATCTTTGGATGCAAAGGTAAACATTGAGGGGGTGGAATTATTTATTTATTATGTGCAATGAATTATTTATTACGACCAAAGCATTAATCAAGAGCATGACAAGTTAGTTATTAAACATATCAAACAGTAACAGTAATAATAATTTATCCCGTGGAATTAATCTCGTAATAGATAACTTAATTAGGAAATATAGGCACTTGTTAAAAGATATTATTTGTAACAGCGACAATATTATAATACTGATAGATTCTCGATAAAAAGCATTAAAGCATTCTCTGGGTAATTGACTAAACAAGTGGCAAGAGCGTGTTTCAACAATGGATTCCGGCACGTGTGCCTCGAGTACGCTTTGCTTTCAGCTTGTCACAGTGTTTGAGTTATCGTGACAGCCCGGGTCGCGTGACTATTTGAACATGACAGACCCCCCGTCAACGAGGAACGCTTGTCGTCTACGCGATCGGTTACTCGAGTGCATTTAACGCAATAATCCCACGGGAAACAAGGATGATTCCCCTGCCCACTTACGTTTTAACACAAAATCATGTCTATACGCTCCAAGCGTACCGAATGCGATACATATGACTGGAGAATAAAATCGAAGTAGAAGGAGCGTGCAAGTGAAACGAGTTCGTTTATAGTCAGACATATACATGTACAAGTCATAGCAACACGAATGGAAAAGAAGGTTTTAAACGAAAAGAAAAGAATGAGATTGATTCTCCCGTGGAATTTTATTGCATGCTCTAATTCAATAAGGGAGGTGATCTTTCTATTGGACCAAAATTCTCTTGTAAGATGTTATATCGTTTTTTTATAGACGAAATATGAAAGACTATACTTCCCTGTTTCAGCGATAGACTTTGTATGATGTGGGCATGCAGTAGCCAATTTTTATTTTACTCCTTTCGAGTAACAAGTGCCTTAAAATGGTAAATAAATAAGTCGACTCTAAGCTAGTGAGGATGCATTTAACAGTACTAAAAGTTACAAGTTTTCTTAAACCTTTACTGCTGTTGATTTTAATAAAAATTCAATCTCTGTCCTTAGGATTGAATCTATGATACAAAATTCAAAATTCTCTATACCCATAGATTCTCGAGCAATTACATATTTATTACTACCATTCCCAGGGATCGAAAACTACAATTTTTAAGAAACTATTGCTAGGAAACTAAGTTAGGAAGGATGCATCCAACAGTGCTAAATAAGTTGTAGATTTTCCTTTGAACCTTTACTATTAATTTTAATAAAAATTTAATGTCACTGCCTAAGATTAAATGTACATTAAAAAATTCGAAACTATCAATACCCTTAAATTCTCGAGCAATAACATTTACATTTATTGCCAGCGACCGAAAACTACAATTTTCAAAAAACTGTTGTTAGGAAACTACGCTACGAAGGATGCATTTAACATTGTTAAATAAGTTGTAGATCTTCCTTTGAACCTTTACTATTGATTACAATAAAAATTCAATGCCATTCCCTAAGATTAAATGTACATCAAAGAATTCAAAGCCGTCAATACCCCTCGATTCTCGAGCAACAACATTTACATTTATTGCCAGCGACCGAAAACTACAATTGTCAAGAAACTGTTGCTAGGAAACTAAACTAGGAAGGATGCATTCAACATTACTAAATAAGTTGTAGATTTTCCTTTGAACCTTTACTATTAATTTTAATAAAAATTTAATGTCACTGCCTAAGATTAAATGTACATTAAAAAATTCGAAACTATCAATACCCTTAAATTCTCGAGCAATAACATTTACTGTCAGTGACCGAACACTACAATGTTAAAAAAACTGTCGAAATTTTATATTTATTACCAACATTGCCAGCGACCGAAAACTAAAATTTTCAAAAAACTGTTGCTAGGAAACTAAGCTAGGAAGGATGCATTCAACATTGCTAAATAAGTTATAGATGTTCCTTTGAACCTTTCCTATTTACATATGTCACCCTCTAGGATTAAATTTACATTAAAAAATTCTAAATTATCAGTACCCTTAGATTCTCGACCAATGCCTTTTATATTTATTACCACCATTGCCAGCGGCCGAAAACTATAATTTTCAAAAAACTATTGCTCTTCGAAATCTGTCGACGTTCTTCTATCAATTAAATAATAACTTGCCAACACAAGCTAATCTTTCCCTTTGGTAAAAGTAATTTCCCTTGGATATCTATCACGGCTCGCCTAATATTCGTCGCGATATTATCCGAATCCCGTAGCGAGCAACGCTAAACGCCAGTTTCCCCCATCGCGAAGTCAGGGGCGATCAGGATCCGGTGATTATTCGCAGATAATAATCGACGCCGGGCGTTTCATCCTCGCGCTATCCCGCTATCGGGCGTGTCGCGTGCATTTAATCCGATAAACATTGTCGCGCGCGCTTGCAGCAACGACAAAAGCGTCAGTTGCAATAGCCGCTTGTAAATTTCTCGCTCGCGGGACGAGCGGCGTTGACGAAAAGTTCAGCCGAACGGCGCATCGCGCTTCTAATTACATGGAAACGAATTCGCTGGCCACAAAGTGGGCCTTTGTTAGCACCACCCCCAACCCCTACTAACCCCCTGCGAAATCCCGCTCTGTCTAGCAATTTAATGTTAATTCCCACGCAGATCGCTTCTCGCACGCTGAATAACGCGATTATGCTTTGCGTTTGGGCTTTTTTTTTCTTTAAATAATTGCATTCGTTTTAACGCGAACACGCAACTTTGATAATTTAATTTTTTAGTTGTTTTTTTTTCTTGGAACAGAAATGGATCGAATGTCTTTCGCTCTTCTGACGATGAGTGGCAGCAACTTTTAATTCCTGCGAAATTTTACAACGTTTTCAATTGAGAGCTTCTCAACATTAACTCATTTTCTTTGTATTTTTTTGTTGTTTAGTAATTTCTCGCGCTTGACCAAAGTGTTCACGGCCAGCGTTTACCTCGAATCTTAGCCGGGGTTCAGGTTCCAGACATTGGCGATAAGGGCAATTGGTATTGCAGCAGTAGCGTCTGCGTATTTTCCGGAACGCGTAACACCCGGCACGTGATTGAAATTTTCATGGTGCACTCGCACGCCGCCGCATTCTCGACTGTGCCCAGTACGCCGAGCTCCGCTAACGGTGGCAATGCCGACAAGGAGAAAACAAAGCGAGGCGCGGATCGAAACGGGGGAAAGAAAAACGGCGAACGCGGTCGTATTAATAAAAGGATTGCAAAAGTTTGCGCGTGATGCAATTAGGAAAATGCGGGTCGGCGAAACAATCAGCGGAATCTGAAGGAAAATTTTCCGTCTGGAGTGCGATTTGATCTTATCGCGTCTAAGAGGAAAGTAGCAGACGTTAGTTGTATCACTCGACCGCGCCGGAATTGTTACAAGTATTAAAATATTGTCATTAGAATTAATAAAATGTAATATAATATAAATAACGAAACGAAAGTGTTAAAAGATGTTGCCAGTATTCTAAAAGGAAAATAATAGGTGTTAGTTATACGTATATCATTCAAGTACACCAAAATGGTATCAAATACTAAAATGCTGTCTTAAGAATTAATAAAATAATTTAATACAACTATTAAAAAATATTTCCGGACTAAAAGAGATGTTTAACAATGAAACATGCTTTTCTAAAAAGTATTATAAAAGTTTGGAGAACATTCGAACAATCCTCTTGCAAATTAAATTGTTCAGGAACAATAAATGCTGAAAGGAAAATGGATATTTATATTAAGAAATTAAAAATTAAAATAACAGTTTTGAAAAACGGTGCGATTTTTTTTCATGGAAATGAATCTTAAAGCATGAGTTGTTGCTTCATGCTGGCTTAGAGTTATAAATAAAGCTTCTCGCAGGTGGATTTCTCGAGCCTACAGCTAGACGAGTGGCGGTCGAAAATGGATTACGTATTGCCGTCTCCCAGCTCGCAACGGACAGGGCACACGTGACCCTCGTGCTCGTCCAGATAAATCGAATAGGCCCTAACCGAAACGGAATTATACTCATCTTCTTTCCGGTCGATCCTCGAAAATTAAGGAAGCCTTTATCCGCCTTCTGCTTGCACGAAAATTTCATTTTTCCTTGCCCTCCCTCAGGAAAAGAACCTCCGGCTGGTTTGTCCTGGATAAACTAGATTTTTAAAAATATATCGTTATAAGGACGACCAATTTCTTCATCTTTAAGGAAACATTTATTCGCCTAAAATATTTGTTTTACGCACGACTGGCCATCGATTATTTGAAAGAAAATGATATTCGTTATTCAGTCCCAGTACTGAACAATGGAAAACGGGTACAATTAGAAATCATAAAACTTTGTAAAATTAAAGGTCCCAAATCTGACAATCACATGCGACCAAGAATGTCCATAGGGAAAACACAGCAATAAAAATGGCCGATCGTAGCTTCCCTTCCACCATCGACATACCATCACTACATCCCATGTCCTATTTATCAACCGATTAGTAAAATTCCACCACCACCAAGAATTCCAGACGATATTTTCCCAAGACCCCCCTAAGCCCCTCCAAGACACTCGCAAAATTTTAGTGGACAGAAAAACACTCTCTTAAGACAACATTCTATCGATAACACATTTTTCTGAAACTTCCATCTAAATTGTCGAACTACTGTACCATCGACAGCAATATATTTTTTAATTTATTTGGTAAACGTCGCGATCGAACCAATCTCTCCCTGCCAGATCAACGCGGCTTATATTAATTAAGCCGAACGTCTCCGCATACCGTTGTTACGTGGTTGGATGAAGAATTGGTGTTGGTTTTTCTTCTTTTTTCTTGAATATCCACACACGTAAATACAAGAGATTACAGAGCTAGTCCTTACAGGGAAGCCTTTGCGAGATGTAACGAAACGAAGTGACAGCGTGACGGTGTACTATCGTGACACCGCGGAGGAAACGTGATTGCAAGGCCTTTGGAATTCTAAGTTTGAACTTTTATTTAAAAGTCTAACAAGTCAACCGGAGTCGAACCTTACAGGTCGGATGATACAAGATTTCTGACTTTGCGAGGTTGAGACACGGTTTTAGCAAAAAACTAGAGAAATCGTCTTCAGAGAAATTATTGGCTATTTCTTCAAACTAGAGAGGGCGAAAGAATTCCGATTGGTTACTGTGAAGGTGAAAGTGATTGGAAGTAGAGGTGGCTTTGGCGGAACTTAGGTGGTTTAGTAGGGAGGAAATCTGTAGTGAAAATTTTAGGGAAATTAGGAGAAAGTTAAGGGCTGGCGAGTAAAAGTTAACGGTCGCGCGAAGGGATACGATTTTATGACGGTGGGATCCTTGAGGCCCAAATGTTGCAACGAAGGGTTTTTTTTGGTACGCGACTTAACAAAGAGGGTGTAGTCTTAGAAGCGCGAGTTATTTATGGGAGTATCTAACAGTATTGTATGAGTGTCCAATCTTGCTCTTGGTTCCGTATATTTCTGGGCTCGGGAGCGTCCTTATCGAGACCCTTTGATCCTTGATCCTGGACGGAGGAGAGGCAGTGCGACTCACGTCCATTACTCAGTGATCGGTACGTAAGTGACAAATAAGCAAACGTTTAGAATGTTTCCTGTCTGACGCGTAACACCTTCACGCCAGTGTACCGGAATTTACAATCTCGCGAAATTCATACGAGAATTGCCGCACTGAGACGTTACACTCGTTGCTCCTTTGTTTTCTTCGATGGCAATTCAAACTGATAATCCACCGCAGGATTCTTAATGGGATGGAAATTCATGAGATGGCAAAGTTCGGGCGCCGCCACCCGCTTCGCAACTCGTAAATTCTAAGCAGCTTAGTCGCGCCGCTCGGCTGCTGCTGCAATCCCTTGTTATACTCTGCTTCCCTGGTTCGTACCCTATAATCATTCTTCTCCTTGTCATTTTTTTATGAGATACCCCTTGCTTCAAATACGTGTACGATAATCCGAGATTAAACAAGCGTTGTGAGAATTGTAAGACGGTGGCGATACGAGTTGCAAGCTAGTGTAATTTCTCACAAAATTGTAGCTTGTTTCGAACACGCAGAATCGTTGGTCATTGTCTTCGTCAGAAATGATTCCCCCGTTGGTTAATTATTTCGACGTCGAACAGCAGGAACAATTTTGGATTCCGGGATGAAGAAATTACACCGATGGGAATAACCGCGTGTATTCTTTAAGCGGCCTCTGGATACAACGACGTTGGACTATTCCGAATTTTCAGCTGATGACAAACGTATCGGAACAGGGTGCTACTGTCTGTCTAACTCTCCGCAACTCTGATTCTTTAGTTCTGAGTATAACTCTCTCTCTGTGTAAAAAATACAGTGGGACTTATATGTATACATATACATATGTATACAGTCGTTTTGGATGGAGGGGGACCGACCTTAGCCCTTTCTGACCCATCTTGACCAACACAGATCCTGACCCTTGGTTCTGTTGACTGTTGTCTTATTTATAGTTGTTTATCGTAACTAAGGTAGGATCTGTGGGCATTACGCCTTATCGATGACTCGCACTTGGGTTAATGCTTGTGCAGAAGGTCACCAACCAGTTGTGCCACCCTCTCCTGCTTTATTATCGCTTGTCTTCTCTGCCTTTAATTCGTTGTAATTTCCTGGCGGGGGGAGAAATAATACGTCGGCTGCGCTCCCGCTGGACAAATGTCACTCGTGCATCATCGTCCATAGGAAAAGCTGCCGGGGCAAGGTTGTAGCGAGCACGATCAAGTAGTGACCATTCGATATTCGTCTTCTTCAGTGTCGTGTTCATTAAAACAGGAAGAGCTCAACAATGAGATCACTGTTACTTATAAAAAGGTGAAAAGACGATACCCCGTTCATTGCATAACGTGATTCATAGTAAATCTCGTTTATTAAAATTAGTAATATTCAGTGTTGTGTGTGTTTTTGTCGTGCGAATTATTGTTGTACGTTGTAAAAATAATGACGATGCAAATAAAACGGTTGGGAAACGTTTGCATTTTGTATTGAAGTAATAAGCTGTTTAATGTTGTTGTACTTTGCCATTTTGTTGCTGGAAAAATTATCGACATCTCTATTTTCGCATTGGATTAGCGTCTTCGCCTATGTGGACGAACAAATAGTTAATCAAACGCGGATGACCGAACAAATATCAACTGTGCAGAGCTCAGGCGAAGTGTGAGGACTGAATCTGGTTAGTGTACAGTTAACGAGGGTCAAGTTGTATCGGTCAGTTAAGCGAGTTGTTAATGGTGTTTAAGTGCCCGCGACTGGAGTTAATCAATTGTAAACATTGTTCGTGTAGAAAGGATGAGAAGGAGATGATCTGAATTTAGAGAAAATACCGCATTATTAAAACCATCACGCATTCCCTTTTCTTCTCTTTATTCCAATTCTAAATAGAGCAATAATTATGCGTCTACCTATTACAATAAATGCAATAGAATTGTATTAATGTATACTTGATAATTCTACGGTTAGAATTATTAATTCAGAATGAATCAATTTAATTATTCTAAGCTGCCTGTAAATTTAATGAGTTTGATCAATTGTAAACGCTGTTCATGTATAAATGATGACAAGGAAATGATCTTGATTTAGAGAAAATACTGCATTATTAAAGGAAACATGCATTTTTTCCTCTTTATTCCAATTCTAAATAGAGCAATGGTTATACGGGTGCCTATTATAGTAAATGCAATGGAATTGTATTAATGTACATTTGATACTTCTACGGTTAGAATTATTAATTCAGAATGAATCAATTTAATCAGTGTGAGCTGCCTGTAAATTTAATCGGCTTGATCAATTGTAAACGCTATTCCATATATAAATGATGACAAGGAAATGGTCTTGATTTAGAGAAAATGCTGCATTATTAAAAGAAACATGCATTTTTTCCTCTGTATTCCAATTCTAAATAGAGCAATGATTATGCGTGTACCTATCATAATAAATGCGATAGAATTGTATTAATGTACACTTCATAATTCTATGATTAAAATTATTAATTCAGAATCAATTCAAGTTTCGTCGAAGGATGGGCACTCCAAATTCGTTCCATTCAAATTTGTCGAGGAAAGTAGATGTTTTGGGGCAAACGCTGATCGAAATGAAGTAACGGTGTGTTAGAGCCCCTGGCCTGTAGGTTCATTATACAGGTGTAATTAGGACGACGCCCAGGAAGCACTTGTCGCTGAGTGGGCAGACGGGGCACGATATTAGTTCATTCCCGTGCCTTTATGTCGCCGCACCAGCACGTGTTTACGGCTCTATATTTACGGGTACACAGCGTTCTGGCCTGATCCTCCTTTCCCACCCTCGCGTCTGTGTGGACCTAAGTGGCGCAGAGAATCGTCGAGTTGTCGGGGTAAAATGGTATTTTACACAAAAATACATGTTCCACTCTCCATGCAGAATATTTATTCGGATCCATTCACGTCGATTAAACTTATTCCAAATCCATCAATTATTTAGCAAGCAATTGTGGTACTAGGGGAGGGATGATAGGAGGTTCGTCGCCTATTTGTTTAAAGTTTGGTCTGGAAGATACTGGGCGACCGCCGGGGTAGCCGAACCTCAGGTTTGACGGAAAGTGTGAAAGAATTAATGGATGTTTGGTGTGAAAGAAGGGCGTGCTGGGTGGTTCTGTGTTGCGCGGGTTCCGCGTGTATACGTTTCTAGCTGGGAGAATGTGGTGTGTGATATTACAATTGCGAGGAGTTGCGTCGTGTTGTTTTATGGTGATTTAGTATTATCAAATAAACTCTTATTTGTTAACACCACCAATACACACTTTGCATTATAAATCCTACACAATTATTGTTCTTCTTCCGTTTAGTAACGTAGAAAAGTTCTGACCGTTGGTGAGTGCATACTCGTTTCCCCGTGAAAACGAATCATCCGAGACTGGCGCGTTCCGAATAACTGGACCGTGTACAAGAATCTCTTACAATCGCGTTTTTCAAGTTTCCGAGACGCGGAAGTTTCTTAATGCCTTTAAGTAACTTCACGGAACTGTCATTTGACGGTGAACGGAAGTTTGCTGTACAGCGAAGTGCACTGTTCCCTTAGCAATGTTTCGAGCTCTTGGACGTTAAAGTTATTAGAAAAATTGTGCTGTATTAGAATCGAATTGTCTTCAGCTATTATTATTATCATAACATGCTTACAGCTTACCTTTTGTGGAAAAAGAAAGATTGCAATGGCAAAGCGGTTGTCATATGATATTTCAGTAGCAATAATTGTTAATCATTTCTTCAGGCATTATGTAATTTATTCTCTTATCATCGTTGTTATAATAATCCTAATGTATAGTTTAATTGCAACAAAATTTGGCAATACTTCAGCTTCTCTTTTTGCCAAAAAAAAGAAGAATTACAATGGCAACGGTGGTTTGCTATAAGCATTTCAGTAGCAATTGCTAATCACTCTGTCAGACGTTATTTAATTTATTTGAAAGATTAGATTAATTAAATTTGATGATCACCGAGCAAGTGAAATGACTGCATTTTAATTAGTATGATTGCGCATCGTATGGAGATACACAACTCGCTATTACTTGCGCGAATATAGCAGAAGTTGTGAATCGTGGTTCCCGCGTGTTGCGACTGTGGTTTGACCTCTCGAAGTTTACGCATTCTGATACAGGGGTCGAATCGAACCGTGGTTTCAGCTGTTCGCCTCTCAATGCCAGGCACGATAAATAAGAGAATCGATCCTCTGATGAAATAACATTTGCAGAGAGTACTAAAATAGTACTTGCAAGAATATTTAATCGTTACTATCGTTACTAATGTCAAATTTATGGAAGTAATTCGAATAATATTGACAAGTCAAAATAAGTAATTAATTTTTATTTCAAACGTTGATTCAGCAAGATTGCAGAAATACATTCGGTAAAAATCGAATTTTGACAGCGGTCAAAATAATTATAAGAATAAATTGAAATAAGTAATGGTACGGGAGAGGGAATCTTGATTTCTGGAAGCACGATTTGAATTGTGCTGTACGCTGCAGCATAATCACAGTATCCTGTGTAGTGAGCTGAACCACACGATGTACTTGCGACAGAGTCGGCTAAACCACATCATGGACCGGGACGCAGTGACGTGGGTCGCATCATAAACCGTATTACAGTGATGAAACCTCATCAAGCGCTGTATTACAATTCCGTCTATCTGGCAACGAGTAATTCACCAAAGACTTGGTTAAGTATCATTTCAGTCAACAGTGGATCCCCTATCGTTTAATGAAAAATGCATCCTTCAGTCATAGTCAGGGATAAAATCATTTGCTATTGCAAATATTTCCTTGCAAACACTGTAATTTTTCTTAACACTGTACTATCATTTATTCTCTCCGTGGGTTGGGAAATTATTGTGCGCAAAGAAAGATAGAATACAATGTGGGTTAAGCTAAACGTATGCACATATGTTAAAGTTAATGAAAACTTCAATAATAACCCGATTTTACTGACAATTCTTTAATTTTACACAATTAACATAGACTTGGTTAAGTATCATTTCAGTTAACAGTGGATCCCCTGTCGTTTAATAAAAAATGCATCCTTCAGTCATAGTCAGGGATAAAATCATTTGCTATTGTAAATATTTCTTTACAATGCTTGTAATTGTTCTTAACACTGTACACTGATTTACTCCCTCTATGGTTTGAGAAATGATTATGCATCATACAAAGGTCGACCGCAATGTTAGTTTAAGTTAAACAATATAGATAACCAATAACTTAAACGTATGATGGAGTAAATCAAAACTAAAAAACTATTACGTCTTTCCACTCGCAACTACCATAGATTCTTGAAATGTATACAATCGTCAATATTTCGATCAAAATTCATTGTCAAATCATCGATTCCCTCTGTCGGTTATCGTACGCGATCCGAAGGAACCGCGAACTACCATAAAGGCGACAAACTAACGCCCAGTAGTAGATGCGAGATAGCCAGAGATATTTCTTCAAAGAGGAGGCAGCATCCGATCCCCGGTAAAGTTCCCCTTATCGGGGTGAGTATCCGCCAGTATTTTCATCCCCCGATCGACCTCTAATCCTATTGGCGAGCCCCTGAGGAGGCGGGGGTGTCGAGATCGTTTGATTCAGCCCTGTGCCACGGCCGCGGGGCAGTGCTCTGGGTAAACGACGACGGAGAGACGTAGAAGGCAAGGCAAGACTAGAACGGGGGCGTGAGGGTTGTCGAGTAAACAAAGGAGGAAATGGAGTAAATAAAAAGCAACCCCTGGCGAGAGGGGGTAGGCAGGGTGAAATTCGGAGAGAGCGCCACGAGTTCGTACATTAAGAAAAGCAAACTGGCTGGCCATGCACCCCAAACGCAGACATAAACTTCCACGCCGCACCCCTTGGCCGCCGCGCCTCCTTCGCTCGAGAGGAGAAGGGAGATAAGAACCCCGCTAAGAAAGGGAAGAACCGTGGAAAAATGTGAGAGAGTAAACTCGGCGGAGTCAAGGGGGGTGGGGGGTGGCGATGGTTTAGAGGGCGGGGGTGGAAAGTTGCGGAAAAGTAATCCGAACCGCGAGCTTTATAGTTTTGTTTATTCCCTCGCATACAATTACGCTGATGACGTGGCGTAAACCCGGCTCAGACCTTTTTATCCTACTCAACACCCTCGCGAATACCACACCCCCTTCCTCGCCCCTGTATTATTCCACGGGCTCGTTGGAGGAGCTGCTTCCGTTGGAACGTTACGATTCCTTTTGTCCTGGACGAAGGTGTTGGAGTGAAGCGCGGAGATATCGTTGAGATGTAAATCTCAGTGCGATAGTGCTTTATGGGGGACGAGAGAAGTCGCCCTCTTCAAGATGTCGAATCGAAATTATTTGCAGCGCAGGGGAGAGAAGTATATGTATAATATTGGGGCACGATATTTGAATGAATAAAATTAATCAAATCTGCGATCGAAGGTGGATGGTTAATTTGAGAAATACACAGGGGTGCAATATTATCGGCAGGTCGATGCCTTGAATTGCGAAACACCTGTGTATGTGCGCGGGGTGTCGAGGAAACGTGTTCCGCACCCAAGTTCACGAAGGCAAACAGCAAGGGGTTGCTGGGCAAGGTGATGGAGGGTTAGTCAGAAAGGGTGCGGAAGAGTTGCCCTATGCGGGCTGAATTGTAAACGAGGCTGAACTTTCTGCCTTCTTTTCTGGTCGTTGCCCGAGGATGGGATAGAGGGTCGGGTGGGATAGGCTTCCTTCTTTAAATTACATTTGACCACTCGTTTGGACACCCTCTTCGTTCCATCCCTCTCTGCCAGAGAGGAGGAGTCTTTCATTTCGCGCAGACCGGGAAAATTCGTTTCGTGCTGGTAACTTCTCGTACGTCCTCCGCAGTAGCAGTTTCAATTTCCTTCCTCCTTTTTTTCCCCCTTCTATCTTTCTTGGTAATCCAGTCGGGATTGTTTTGGGGCGAAAATGGAACCCGCGCCGGATGGGATATGATAAATGGTGAACTGCGTGATTAATTGAATTTTTGCAAATTTGTTAAGCGAGGTGATTTTGTTAATTATTCGTGGATTAGGTGGGCTTGCACGCTGCAAACATACAGGATAATTGCTAATCATTGTTTATTAAACATTTCTCTAGCACAGCTATTGAAGGACTTAATGCATTCAATGCATGCAATAACATTTTCCATTTTATCGTTAATTCAATATTTATTCGTTTTATCGTTTCGATAACTAAACTTGCAACTTATCATACGGTAAGTTTAAATAAATAATCAAGACCACTTGCGTTCCACGATGTGTTCCCCCTGGAACACTGCAGCTAGAGCAACTTTGTTAATCAGTTAAATCCTACGTGTTCCTGCAAGCGCTACAAACATGTCCCCAAAACTCTGCAACCCTTAATTGCGTTTTAAATTAATTCCCAATGATTAATTATTAATCGAACTCGGCATCAATTATGCAAAAACTTCCTCCTAAAAGCGATTAGAAAAAAACAGGAGAAGAGGATGCTCGTTTCTGTAAATGTAAAACCTTTGCGAGCTACCCGCGCAAAGGATCGGTCGTATCATGGGAACAACGCGATCAAGTCGGTAATTTTCTGCTCGTGCATCAGCCTTCCAATTAATAACATGAAAATGTTTCGTGCGCCGTTGAGTCCGAGCATGGATACGTACATCCCGGCGCAAGAGATACGGTCTACACGGTTAGTTATAGACTTATTTGATATGCCTGTTGATAAAAGAAAGGCAGGACCGATAGTATCTACACCGTTATTTGCCCAGTCTTATCTGACCGAAGGGAGCCGGAGAACCACCGGAGTCGGGGCATTGTAATTTCGTGCTACTTGCCCGATCAATATCGTGTTTAATCGGTATCACGTGCCTTTCATCTCGTATCACGTATGTATCATTTACTTGAATTATTCGATGTGGCCGTCTTTTAATTCGCCTCGCTTTCGATTTTGACTGGGCAATTAAATATAACGGACGTTTTTACATATCCCGAATGTTCAGTTGAATTTCCGCATTGTTTTAAACATGGACGGTGTTTCTGAAAGACTTGTACTTGCATGCCGAGTAATCGGACTCTATTGCATCCCGATACCAGCCTTCGGAATTTCGCTCGATGAACACTGATTCTGATCAATCGAAGATTAAATCCAATAGAAATTCTGTAATTAAAGTCGCATCAGCTTGCTAGCCATTAACGACTACGGGAATAAATATAATATTCGAAAAGGAATAGAATGAATATAATATTAAAAATATCTATATACATTATTTACATTAATCAAATAACATTAAGCAAGCACAATTTAGAAAGATAGCTCGTTAAACTTTCTTAGTAGTTATGTATCCTTTCATGGTCTTTCATAAGTCTTCCTATTTCTGTATATACAGAAGTATTATACAAGGTGTTCGGCTACTGCATGTCCATATTTTAAGGGGTGATTGCTGAGGCAATTCTAAACAATTTTTTCCTTTGCCAAAACGATGGTTGAAGCTTCGTTTCTGAATGGTTAACGAAAAACGTTGACCAATCAGAGCGCGCGCTTAGTCGAGAAGGCGTGTCAAAGCTGCAGCTGAGCGTATCACGAACTTCTCACGGTTGAGCGCG
Organism: Holcopasites calliopsidis; assembly: GCA_023838395.1. NCBI lineage: Eukaryota > Metazoa > Arthropoda > Insecta > Hymenoptera > Apidae > Holcopasites > Holcopasites calliopsidis. The sequence goes on from JALHAQ010000025.1 coordinate 1,164,449, forward strand.
CGCTCTACACGCGCTCTGATTGGTCAGCGTTTTTTCGTTAATCATTCAAAAACGAAGCTTTAACCACCGTTTTGGCAAAGGAAAAAGTTGTTCAAAATTGCCTCATCAATCGCTCCTTAAAATATTGGCATGCAGTAACAGAACACCCTGTATAATAAATACAGAGAAGTAATATAGTATTATTCACGGTGTACTTAGAACACTTGAATTAATTACAATTGAAGACTATTTATTTGTTCTACCGTTAGCAAACACAGTATTGAATGTAGAATTGATAATCCAATTTTTTAGAAATATCCCGTAGAGAATGCAATTGACCAATTTACTTTTCATTTTTGCCCATGTTAATTTTGTTCCTGAAAAATTGCAATATCAGTTATGCATTCTTTCATGATCATTGGAAATTTTATCTTCACGCATATTACAAAAGTATTATGTAATAAATATTGAGAAATATAATTAATATAGAGTAGTAATACGTTACTTTAAGTGTAGTTAAAACTTTTTACAATTGAAGATTATTTCTTTGTCCTACTATTATTGAACTGAATCGATAATTCCTTTTTTCCCTAATATTCTGTTGAGAATTTAATTGACCATGGTTTACGTTTTACTCCACGTCAATTTTATTAATGAAAAACTGTGTGACTCTACCACTTGAGAAGTAATGTTATTCCTTTTTCCAATAATTCCTCAGTGCTTGATACGTAGAAGAGTAAATGGTTATCGTGTTAATACTGGCACTACCATTTCGTTTGATATTTATTATAACCTTGCGTCCACATTAGTCGATCAATTTCGCAAACAAATTTCAAATGGTTGTAAGTATAGGAGGAACCATTTAGATCACCCAACACTGTCCCCTGGACAGATGGGAAGAAATAATTCCCAAGCAACAAGAAGAAAAAAATTAACATTTTCTATTAGTATTTATGCTTTATTGTCGAGCCATTGCGTTTCATCGATACTTACGTCTAATCAAATTCAATAAAAATAAAATGTTCCGTTAGCATAAACTACCCTTCTATATAGAAACGAAAACGTACTCTCCGAACGAAATGTTTCCCAGCCCCAAAGAGACTCGTCGACAGTATAGAGCGTTTTATTAAATTTCTTAAAACAACACACACACACACACACACACACACACACACCTATCGGCGATCCATAAAACTCTTTCGCCCCGGTTCGTTAACCCGCCATTCAAAGCTGCCCCTCGATCGTCCACGTATCGAGCTCGCCGCCAAGCCGCGAATTATTAAAGGGTAAACCGTCAACGTTCGCCCCGTCGTATCCCGCGATTCCCTTCTGCCCCAAATAATCCGACACCTCGGGGCCCGGAGTGTACCATGAATTATTGAAAACTCGTCGGGAAATTATTCCCGCCGACGCGACCCGAGGGCAACTCATCGGCGCACGTGTGACCTCCGCGCGAGTATAGAGGCAGAAGATTCCCGTCCCCGCGGGAACGGCGTTCGACGGACGCCGGGATAACGGGGCGAACACGAGACGAGAAACGCTTCCCCGTCGATTGGCCGCGGTAACAGGCTTAACAAATTTGTCGAGCCACGCTAGATCGCGCGAGTGCACTTGTCGTTTGTGTGCGCGCTTTCGATTTGCCGATTGGCAGCCACGGATCGCAGCTCTCGTCGCGCTTCCGTTCGATCTGAGAATCTTTCGATGGATCAGGGTGGAGAAGAAGCTTCGATCGATCTGACTCGAGGCGTGGAATGAACAGTCACGGTTGCAGATGGGTGCGTTTCCGATATCGTGAAACCACCCCTGCTTGTAACAGGAAGTATATTTATATTGTGATTGGAGCTTTGATAGTCGCGTTAGAAGCTGTCCTTTTTTTATGATTGATCGGTCGCTAACGATAGCAGTGATCATTATGAAACTAGTGTACAGTTATTAGGCTGCGTAGGATAAGGGTAATTGTTATTTGCCACGTTAATGTCCACCTTCTTGTTATTCATCATAATTTGGCGACTGAAGCTAACGACTATCCTAATTTATACTTAATGTCGTTTGGTATTAAAAACAACAGAAAAGAAATTCTATTAATTTGCCATTCAAATATAAATCGACACGTCCACATGATATATATATATATTCAATGTCATTTAGTAATGTTAATAAAAAATAAAACAGTCTATTAATTTTCAATGAAAATAATAACAATGCTTGTAATTTTGCTAAAAGAATTTTGGACAAGCTCGTACTCGGTATTGCAACCCTCGACCTAAAGCAAGTTTAACTAAACTTCCAGTTAAAAATTTGTCCGCAGCAAGGAATCGTGCGGGGCCAAATATTCTACGGTAAGGTGACAATTAAATACGAAATGTATTACGAGCCCGGCGCTTGTTGGACTAATCCTGTTCCGTTTAGCGTGGGGCACGGGTGTCAGGGGAAACAAAGAAAGGAGCCGGCGAGTGCAGTGTAATTCGCAGTCGCGGCGCGGCTAAGATAAAAGTCCAGATTAAGAAAACCCCTCCGGATATTGCAATGGGTGTAATATACGGCCCGCTCCGCTCGAAATTATTTTCATTCTTTTCGTCGCGATGCAGTTGCGTTTTCCCGCCGCGAAAATCCATTATCTTATTCCTGCGAAGGGCAATAAACAGCACGGAGTTGCTAAAGCGCTGTTGCTTGGAAATGATCGCTACGGAAGAATTGACTATTCGTTCAAATTAATGGAACTCAGAACTATCTTTACAGCGGTAAAACTACTAACGAATGTAATAAAAATTAAACAAATTATTCGCATGTCAGAAAGTATGAAAAATTGCAAATTTCACAAGCAAGTACCATAAGGGTGCAGGGGCTTCCTGTTGATTGCGTTCTCTCTGCTCGCCGCGAAAGACTGCGAAAGGGAAATCGTATTAGGTAGAGAGCGAGACCCTTGGCCCTAGTCCTTCCTTTTCGGTTCGCTTCCCCGTTTCAGCGAATCTTCCTTTTCGACTCGCGAGCTGTAGCACCGGTGCTACGCCGCACTCTGCGCTCGGCCGTCATAATTAAACAACCGACAGTTCGTCGGAGTCGCAGGGGAAATGAATAACTGCACGGGAACGGGCAGGCACAAAGGAGCAGCAGGAAATATTTAAATGCGCGTTTGGAGAAAGGGATCTGATACGTGTTTTGCGATGGAGCAGAGAGGTATTATGAGTTAGAGTGTATAATTAGTTTCTGGTGAGATGGAAGAAGGATGAGGGATTATTATTAATTTTCTATGAATCGTTTGAGTTGATTTATTAATATCCATTTTTCTATGGAATATTTATTTATAATGTGCAGTAGTTCGATTATATTGTATTACACTGTAAACGATAATAGAGACTTTTGTTCGTTAATCAATTAAACTGCTCTCAACACTGGTCGTTATCAATTATTCAATAACTATCGACACATTAGTCGTCCATTTCATTCCACCGCAGAAGATTTAATGTTTTATAAAGGGAAAAAAACTGGCATCGCGAGAAGCTGTCTGCAACCGTGACATATCTGGCATAATTTATATTAAATTTACTTGTCAACGAGATTCACTTTTTCCTCAAATACAAGCTGGTTTACACGTCGCGGTAGACTGGTTGAAAGACGTGAGAGAATTGTCAGTGGAACAGTGTCATTTGCTTCCCGATCAAAAATAAATCTGGATGTATATTGTAATTCCACAAAACTCGCCGCGTTTAATCCAACCGTAATCTCACCATTAAAGTTAACAACGTCTCTAGGCCGTAGGCAGTTGCGCGCGTCTCCATTGAGGCTGTCGTTGAATTATAGAAATTTCGGTTGACCATAATTGTAGCGACGAGTTGGCGAAGCAGCTCCAGCGATCCGTAGAAATGATTCATCCTCGACCTGGATCTCCGTCCTCGTCGCTGGACTTCTCGTCGAGATTCGCACGAGCTGGATACGCGGCTAGACATATAGAAACGAATGGCGGAGGAGTAGTTTAGGCCAGAGGTCGCACGATTAAACCGCTTCCCCGACTTGGGCTCTCTTGGCTCGCTCGAGTGGCTTTTAAGTGTATTTACGTTTCCTTTCGACGCAGCCGACTCGCCGAGCAGTGGATTCAGTCGCTGGAAATTGGAGAGCGGGTAGAAAGGGTTCGACGCTCGGCCGAGCGATGGATGGAAAATCGGGAGCGATTGCTCGAAACGCCTGGGCGATAGAATAGTTGTTAAAACACAATTCCCAAGGGGTTGATAAAAGATTGAAAAATTCGTTCACGGTATGTACATTCGTTCGCCGATAAAGATCTTCCGGACGAATCATTGACTTGTCGAGAGCCCTCGGAGATATGGCCCCTTTCCTTCACCGTCAGCCTGCCCCCCCCCCCCCCCTCCGCCCCTAAGTGTTCGCAGCACGAATTATAGTCCCCTAAACGTCCAAATAGAAAACGCTAGACTGACGATGAACAGGGAGGATGGAGATCAGGATGGACAGAGAAAGTTTTCCAATTTCAGACAATTAGCTCGGTCGTGTTGGGCGGTATGGCATGCGTCCAGATAATCGAATATGGGTCACCGTCAGTAGTAGAATGGGTCAGACGCTCTGGTCAGACGCTGGCGCCGAGTCCGCCGACCGTAGCCCGGACAGCGAACGCAAAGAGGAGAGAGAAAGAGGGAGGGTTTGACGGGTGCGCGCGCGAAACGAAGTTCGACGGGAAAGGCTCGAAAGCAATAATTGTCGAATCTCTCGGACCGTTCGATACTACCTACGCGGAATTAACGCGCTCGTCACGGATTAAACGCGGGACGATCTCCATATAGAAAAACGACGAGGCCGGTCTGTTTCGAGGCGGAACGACGTGATGGAATATGGAACGGACAGGAGATGCGGTAATGCGGAAGATAAAATGTTCCCCGTGAAATGAGAATTCGATTATGAGTAAGTTGAGTGCTTCGCGGCGAGGGGGAGGAGGACACTCTTGCTCGATGAATTTTCAGCTATTCAACGATTGTCGGTTTCCATCCGATCTCCCTTGACGCTGAAACAGATTTCAGTCGGGTGTCTCATTTTTCTTTCGGGACGATTTTAATATAGGATGGGGGGAGGGGGGTGGCATATCGTATTTGTTCGTTCAAGAGTGTTGTATTTTTATTATCGAAGTTTCATTCACGTTTTTATAGGCGGATCGAAGAAATACATACAAATCACCACTTATTCGGAGTTTGACCAAGAACAAAAATATATTGTTATACTTTTAACAACATATTACAACGATTTTAAGACAGGGAAAACGATGTAATTTTATATTAATGTATAAATTAGTGGTCCTTAATTAATTATCTTATGAGGAAATTCAGAATTACATTCTGTAAATCGTAATAATGATGAATTACGTAATGATATTTATTAACAGCATTCCCCTATATTCTTAGAAGCATTGTCGTCGCATTCTAAGATTTCTATCCATTGATACACCCGACCGAAAATTAATTTATATCAAAATCTCCTTTTTCCCTTGGCCATCATAAAATTCCTGGCTACACACGCCAGTAAATATCAATTCCAATTTCATTCCTGTACGATTACCTGCTCTTCATTTACCTGCCAACTTTTTTTTAACATACACTGGGAATAAGTGGTAATAAGTGGTCATTTCGAAGTGCTCATATGTAAAAAGTGCAACAGCTTACTTAGCTAATAGAAAAATTCAAGTTTCATCGTGGCCTGGAAACTCACTACATACGAGCCAAATAAACAATCTATGGGAATTATTAAACTGTCGCATTGCATTAGAAATAATTAAGAATAAACAACAATTGATTGAGAAATTTGTATCTGTATGGCATAACGACCCAGAAATACAAGAAAATTGTCGAGAAAGTATTAAAAGCGTGTTATTGTGATAATAATAATAAAAAACATTTTAACTGTAGAAAATTTGAAATCGTTGTAATATGTTGTTAAAAGCATAGCGATATATTTTGTGACGAAAAGGGTATTTTAAGCTTACTTTCGACTCCATTTTTTTTTATCAAACTCCAAACAAGCGGTAATTTCGAAGGGTTCGTATTAATTTGATCTGGGTGATCAAATTTTCTATTACCTAAGTAAGCTGTTGCACTTTTTACATATGAACACTTCGAAATTACCACTTGTTCGGGGTTTGATCAAGAATGGACTTGAAGGTACACTCAAAATACCCTTTTTTATCGCAAATTATATAGCTATACTTTGCAAGACTTTGACTCGCTGTAAGATGTTTCTGTCCCCGCATAAAGATGCTTGTTACGTTTTTATAAGACTTTGTAAGACTTGCGGAGCAAGTCAGTCTAGTTTTTGCACAGGGATCGATTGATTGATCATTCCTCGACACCATGGAGTTCCGTTGATCGATCCTCGCGGCTTCGTGATGGAGCTTTAAAGTTTCTTTTAACGTATCGGAAGTTTCTAAAGGTAGACGAGACAAAGGACTGGTGTATACCTCGCGTTAATTCACTGTTGACCGTGGGAAAAATACTCTGTTTCGTTCTCTGGATAAGTTCACTTATTTTGATATTCAAACTATTAATTAAGTTTGGATGAATTCTCGATAAGAAATTAAAGATGTGACTAAGTCTGTTACTCCTTATTTTTGTTCTCTTTTTAATTAAATTACGTACGAATTGTTGTGTATTTATTTCACGTTATAGAGGAGAAAATTGTTAATGTATACGAATATTGTTAAGTTGTTAAATTCTATTAAATTCTGAAAGCTTCAACAATATTTTCTTCTTTGTTTGACAGAGTCCGAGGCCAGTTGGGACGAATGGTGGACCTACGACGGAATCTCAGGTAAGACTTCTTAATCCACACAATTCCACCACTGATCTAACTAACAAGGAAAAGTTCGCGCGGTACAAGCTCAGAAAACTAGAAATGCATTTGCGATAAAGTATAAAAGAAATATGAAATGAAGGTTTCCTTTCACACATTATATCATGGTAAAATTTGTAATAGATGTATTAAACGATACGTCAAAGGGATATAACAAGGGAAGATTCGTAAGGTATAAGTTTGGAAAATTAAAAATGCATCTGCGATAAAATATAAGAAGAAAAATAAAATAAAAGCTTTTGTACATACGCTATTTCATTGTGAAATTTGTAATAAATATATTAGACGATAAGTCAAAGGGATATCGTAACTTAAGGATCGATTCGGTAGAAAAGTAAAAGTGTACTTTCCCTCGAGAACCGCTCTCGTATAATCGTTACGATTTATTAAGAAAAATCATATCTCCATCAATTTTCCAAGATACCAGCCAAAGCAATTGTCCGAGTAATTGTGCGAATCGATGCCAATACCGGGCGACTGAGAAATAGAAGTTAATCGGGACGAATTAATTTCTATAAATATTCAAGGATTTCACGAACGATCGCGTCAAAACCCGAGGAGCTAATTGAGGAATATTTTTTTTCGAATGACGCACGAGATAATATCGTTCAACCCTTTCACTTTGATTTACACCATTGTTTTTGCGCCATTTGTCCACCCCGAGACTAATGTTCCATACGCCTTTTAAGTAAATCTTAGGAAAAAACAAATAAAACAAACAGGCGTTATTTTAAATTGTTTATTAATCAAAAAACGGAAACAACAAATAATGTATATTTAAATGACTAGGTCCAAGAGAAAGGTTGATCGATTTCCATAATGTACAAAGCCAATGCGCAACCCCCTAATTTTCTTAATTTTAAGTTACGAGGCCATCGACTGGCTCGTCGTGCCGGCACGAATTTTTTAATCTAGCCGCGCCGTGGAGTTTTTATTAAAAATAAGACGGCCACCCAATACGGTCGTGTGAGGCTCGAGTTTAGTGTTGTTCCGCCATGTGAACCAGCTGCCACAAGAGAAACAGTGCCGTATACTTTGGGCCAAGGTGCAGGCCGTATAAAGCTTGGAACGTTGTCGTTTCCTCTTGCCTGACCGAATTTCCTTTTATCGCATTTTTCCACTTCAACAATCTTTAGAATTCTCTCGCGTAATGTTTTATAACACGATTAAAATGTCGGAGAACTCTGGGATTAATCCTCTTTCTGTCATATCTATTAAGAACGTTATAGTTTGCTTGATTGGCAAAATGCTAATTAATTTATAGGACTGCTTCGAATAGGAATTTCTTGTCGTCGAAAAGGAAGAGCGTAAGAGAATTGTCAGTGGGAACAGTTTCGCTTGCTTCCTTATAAACTGCAAGTTTTAATATGAATCGCAATTCTGCAGAGCTAATTCCCATTGAATCTCCTTTAAAACCATAAGAAGCGAAGCTAGTTATACAGAGTGTACCGCTACAGGTTGTAAATATTTTAAGGGGCGATCGCTGAGGCGATGCTGAATAACTTTCTCCTTTCCCAAAATCTTGGCTAACGCTTCGTGTCTGAATTATTAAGGAAAAACGAAACCTCAATCAACATTTTGGCGAGGGAAAAAGGTTATTCGGAATCGCTTCAGCGATCGTCCCTTAAAATGTGTGCAACCTGTAGCGGGACAGTCTGCGTAGGCAATTAATTAGAGGGTCAATAATGATCGGAGCAAGTAAAACGAGCAGAGTTACCGTTCATTGGGGGGAAAATTTTGAAGAAAGGTGTTCGTTGAAAAACGATCAATGCCGCGAAAGCTCTCCCCGCGTCCGGGATTAAGTCAGTCCTCTCGCGGCTCTCGTGTTTCGCTTGGTATGCAACTGGTAACCATCGCCGGGCCTGCAACACTTGAAGAACACTTTTCCGCCCTACGGGAGTACTACCCCGAAGTGAAAATGAAATTTCTGTCGCGGCGCGAGGCAGCTTTCCTTTTCCTCGTAACGTATCCGGTGGTGCTTAAATGATATTACTCTTAATAAAACCTGCCAAAGTGGGCATACTTTGCTTAACTCGCGAGCAGACGTGAGTTAATTAAGAAGTTCTCATTAAGGAGTGATTTCGAGAACACTGGATGCACTGTTACAAATTTGACTTCCGCGCAAAACAAGTAAATAATAATGGCTGGTGAAAAAAAGACTTTCAGGTGAATAACAATAAATGTTAAATAAAGCTACTTTGCACATTTTTTTATTGGCCAAACTTTTTGGCGCTTTAATCATTTATGCAATAAAAATTTGAAGAGCTCAATAATTAGAGGGTAATAGTTTCTTGGTCACTATAGAATATTACACATTTAAAGAAACTCAGCTAATGTAAAAGATATACATATAATAAATTCCTAAATCGTGTAAGAGTTTCTGTAATTTTAGTTGAATTCTATCCGCGATATTTGTCGCCCCACCCTGTATATTCATTGATAAACGAGGTCGAGGGATTTAACAAAAAGACAAGCGGCGTGAAACAAATACGAATCGACGTTTCCCGGAAGAAAGGAACGTGTCCCTCATTGTCCCTGGATTCACTGTCATTTCGGATCACTCTCGGACTCACCAGAGGGTCGTAGAAGTCTGATAGACTTGTCCTTTGACCCAGACCCGAAGTCGTGCGCCCGACAATCCACTAGGGAGGGCGAGTCGCAAAGGACTGTGTCTCTCTGGCTCGGACTCCTTTCACCGAACTTTCCTTAACCACTTCTGACAGAAGGAACAGTTGTCCATGACAAATCTGTCGTCTCGTTTGAAACTGAAGCTACGGAAATAATTTCTCTTCGATTACATTTGATTACAGTGAAATTAGTTGTTACGCTAACCCTTTGCACCCGCTTGTCCCCTCTGTGGGAACATTCTAACTTCTAACTATTATAACTTCGTGAAGAAAAATCGTTCAACAATCCACGTGGGCTCATGTTAGAGCTTGAAGCCTCCACTTTCTCAATCTCGAGTTCATCATTTTTCAAAAATATTTTTGCATCGTGTAACGGGTTGAAAGGTGAAGTCACTTTCCCTGTTTGAAAATTTTACAGATTCAAACGCGTCTACGGACATTGCGGAATTTTTCTTCGCAATTCAAGTCACCATGAATTCGAAGCCCAGAGTATTCCCTTTAAAGCGACCACCTCGTGTTTGATATACGATTTTTCTGTTACCGCTTTATCGAACTTCGAATGGAAAGTGCGCCGATGACGTTAGAATGTCGAGTGTCTTTATCTTTTCACCCGCTACGCGATGTAAAAACATTTTCGAAAAAAGGATGAACTCAGGGCTGAAAGGGTAGAGTATTCGCGCTTTGAAACGAGCCCAGGTGGATTGTTGTACAATTTTTTTTTCACGGAGTTGCAACAGTTTAAATATCATTTATTCATCGAAAGATTAGAAGCAAATTCGGTCGAGTGCAAAGGGTTAAATTATATGATAGTTTCCTTTTTGCCCATACTTCCTGGTATTGACTTCGTTTTCTTTCTTTCTCTCTGTTACAATTAGGTTCCTTTTCTCGTCACTATTGTTAATGTCATTTTTATGACTCCAACTGTCCAGAAATTGTTCAGCCGTTTAGATATTAATTATTCTCCAAACTACGAGAACTGTACAAAGTATGGTGAATAACTATGGAAATAATTTATCTTGGATTAATTACGTTTGGTTTTAATATACGATAGCTTTCTTTTCGTGCAGCCTTCTTAGCACTGCATTTTATTTTCCTTCTTCTTTCTGTTACAATTAAATGCTTACAGTTAAATTCTGCTACAATTTTCCCTGTCATTATTACTAATATCGTTTCTAGCGACTTCAATTATCCAGAATTTGTTTAACGAATCCGACGTTAAATTATTATCGGAAGTGTGCAAACTACGCGAATTATTATCGGAAAGTGTGCAAACCTTAATATCAACAAGAACATGCTAACATATATGCTTTTTCCTCTATACACAATATTCGCGGGAAAAGATACTTCCATTTAATTAAACAAACGGCACATAGTTGCACATAAATTGCACATGAACGTCATCATAATGTACTTCGCTCGGTTGTATCTCTTTCAAATTCTTCAGAATGTGATTCACCGACGAATCCTTTCTGACGTATCTCGTTCAATCCTTCATACATCGGCCGCGGAACTGCAATAATTAACGCCCAGCGCAACGTCGAATACTTTGCGAGAACAACAAAATCGTTTCCCCCGTCGCAAAGAGTTCGAATAGATTCTCGGAGCAAAATTATTTCAGTGTAACGAGGAATCGTCCAGTCCGTGTCACTAATTTCATTCACGGGAATGCATTCCCTCGTTTCTCCTTTTCTCCGGGATCGTCCAAAGCGGCGGACCGCGAATATCCGAGGCTCGAAAGCGGCTCCGTGAAACTTATCAAGCGATACACTCCGCGGAACAGACTTCGTTACGGTGAAAGAGAAACGCGATGGTAGCGGAAGCGACGGGGTTTATTTTATACATTTATTTGAAAAACAATCGTGGGGCTCTGTTGTACACGGCGAAACAAATGAATGCGCGTTGGCCTGGTTCCGCCGGTGAGACTAAGCCGAGCTCGAATGCCAACAGATGCCATCTTGCCTGTTCGCGGATTAATATGTTCCAATTGTAGTCTGCGTTGTCGCGTTAATTTTTCCACCTGAAAAAAAGGCACGAAGTCTTCGGGAATATTTATTGAATGAAAGTGCAAATCAAGAAAGCAAAGGTTGAAGAATGATTTGTTATGAATATTGAATGTTACTGCAAGTTCAATTTTCCTTTATTAAATGAAGGGTAAAAGGATTGATTTTATAATAGTTTCAAACAATGTTATTGCATTTTATTGAAGTGGTTTTCATATGCACATTGCGGGAGTTACTAATTTAGTTAGAAATATTTTAATGACCTTAGTGCCTGGTTTTATCGTAATATACAAATTTAAAGGTACAAGGAGTTTCGGATGCCTTTTATAGTGTAATCAAAAATTAATTCTTTAAAAGAGGTAGGAAAAATTAATAGTTCCAAAGAGTGGCGGGCCTGTGCCAGTACTCCACCAAAAGGAAAGAGCAGAATTTTTTCTGTGACGTTAACATTTATGTGACATTTGACAACGGTCGTAAAAGTAGCTATTCTTCCCGCTTACAAGCAGGAAGTTATGAATGCTTGATGCCGTATGTTCCATTGCTATGATGACATTAGACCTTTCGTCCGAACAGTCCTAGAATAATCTCCCTTGGGAAGGGAAGAGCAAGAACGCTGGGACCAAATATGGAACTCCCGTTTCCGATACTTTGTTGTATTATATCATATGAATTTCGCGACTTTCCAAGTGTACAAATCCATCATCAAATATTGCAATTTATTTAAGAATTATGTCCGCGTCCCTGTTCAACGATTAAATGTTTTATTGCATATAGCAACGTGCCAGAATGACAATCATTTTCTAAGAATATCTGGGTCGAAAGTATTTTTTATTCGCGCTAACAGCAACGTGAATTTAATTTCGATCAAGCAACCCGTAAATTAATTTCTGCTTACTCAGAATATCTGCATCGCGTTATGTAAAGACGACCGAGCTTTAAGCCCCGTTTGCCCACCTATCCAGCAGCCCATGTGGAATGCAAATGGTTTAATATCACGATCCATTGACATCGTGTCGAAAAACGAAGTCCCTTTGCATGGATCCAGATCGCACGCAGCAAATACTGGTCGCCAAACCGAATTCGCACGGTTATGTGGGCGGTGCGTTCCTGAACTCCGTTTCGCGACAGAATTTCGGGAATGTCGCTAATTCGGCAAACGGACCGAGCACTGACCGCAGTTTCGTCGATAAGTAATCGAATTTATCGCCGTCTCTTCAACGTAGCTTATGTCGGTGATTAATTAAACGTAATTCAATCTGTGATTTATTAGAGATTCCTTAGTTCTGTGATTTATTTAAAGAAACATGATTGTTGATCGTTGTTGATCGCTGTTGATCGTTGTTGATCCTCGTTGATCGTTGTTGACCGTTCTTGACTGTTGTTGATCGTTGTTGACCGTTGTTGACCGTTGTTGATCGTCGTTGATCGTTGTTGATCGTTGTTGACCGTAGTTGACCGTTGTTGACCGTTGTTGACCGTTGTTGACTGTTGTTGACCGTTTTTGACCGTTATTGATCGTTGTTGATCGCTGTTGATCTTTGTTGATCGTTGTTGACCGTTGTTGATCGTTGTTGACCGTTGTTGATCGTTGTTGATCGTTGTTGATCGCTGTTGATCGTTGTTGATCGTTGTTGATCGTCGTTGATCGTCGTTGACCGTTCTTGACTGTTATTGATCGTTGTTGACCGTTTTTGATCGTCGTTAATCGTTGTTGATCGTTGTTGACCGTAGTTGACCGTTGTTGATCGTTGTTGATCGTTGTTGATCGTTGTTGATCGTTGTTGATCGTTGTTGATCGTTGATATTAAATGTTTCAACTGCTTCTCGAATAACATTTTACCAATCTTTCCCTAAACATGTATGTAAACGTTTAGCTTTCGAAAACGGTGAAAAACTGGTCGCAGCTCCCTTTCGAGACGGGGTCGGCAATATTTTCCCATAGAAGGGCACAACAAGAGTTTCGAAAAGCGAGAAAGTAGAACAGATCCATGAATAATAGAAGCGAATGAATATTCGAGCATCGGAGGGGAATATTCGTTGCCGGAATGCATGAAATAAGATGATCCCTTCCGAATGATCACGAGAATCTGAACGCGTAACGAAATATTATAATTCGATTTGCGATATCGCCGTTGGGATAACATTCTAGTGAGTGAAATAAAAGCGCACGTTCTTTTCCGGAGGATCCGTCGAATTCGTATGAAGCGCATCATGAAAAATTTCTCTTACACCAGCGAGCCAGACGTTTATAAATATGTAAGCCGACGCCCTACAAGCTTTCCTTGCAGTTCGGTAAAAGAGTCACGAAAAGAGCAATATAAATTGGAGAACCTGAATTCGTTTTTTGATAGAGACTTCTCTAAAATTAGCTAGAAAAACAGATTATTTTGTACAAATACGAGAAAAGGTGTCGAGGTAGAGAAGTTAGGGATAAAACTGTATCCATATGTATTTCTGTAAATAAAAATAACAGAGCTTGAATACTACTAATTTCATAATGAAATTATTAAAATACATGAGAATACATTTACGATGATCTATATTTTTCCTGTCCAAGTTTTTTGAGCTTGAGATCTCATTGGAAATTATGCATCTATGAAAAAACAATATGAAGGAGATACTGCAAAATACACAGAACTACCCTTTTAGGTAATCAAACTTTCCAAAGCATTCGGATTACTCTACACAATATTCGTTCCTCATTTATTATTACGCCCGACAGTTTCCTCGTCCCTGCAACACGATGGCCCGTTAATTTCCACGCTAGAGAACAAGTAGATTGCGTAATGTACGCGCGAGGGAAGCTCGCGAGGCAAAACAGATGGCCAGGGTACGAGGGAAGAAAAAGCAACGGGAGCCGGATCCTGCGGAACGAGGTCCTTCCTCCTTCTCGGCTCTTTCGTACATATTTTCCAGATGGAAACGGACGCGAGGGAGAGAGACCGGGGCCGGAATTAAAGAAGCGGAATAAACATGCAAATGCCGGCCACTTTCCATCTTTATCGCTTGGCCGGTGAATGCAAGTCTGCTGACTCTTAGCGCTCGACACGGCTCGCGTCGAAGAGCAAAAGTAGGAGAAAGCCGGATCAACGGGGATTTTTAAAGCGTACCGATCCTCGAGTGATATACAGCGTCGCGAAATTAGGCGGATAACGATACTCTCCGGAGTAGATTAGAGAATGCGGACCAATGGGGACCAGATTAAGAATGAAGATTAACTGCATTGAGGAAGATAGAATTTCGAAGCACCGTTGATTCTGAGGGTGGTTACTCAAGGGGTGGTTCATTTGCGTTTCGTTATGGAAGATATTTGAAAGGGATGTTGTTTCTTTTTTTTTCTATAAAAGCTATAAGAACTGTACTCGATTTTTCAATAATTTTCTTCTATTTTGTTAACATTCTAATTCTTTCCAATTTTTTTGTCTTCATGGGTTTATTATTCTATTCTCCAATCATTTTTCTATTGATTGATATCCAATTTTCTGATAGGTTTCCTGCATTTAGTTAATATCCGAGTTTTTCCCAAGCTTTCTTTAATTATGATATTCTTATCCTCTTTACCAATCACGTTCTTACATTTAGTTCATATTCCATTTTCCAAACATTTCCCTGTACTTAGTTAATATTCCACTTCTTCCCAAGTTTTCTGCCTTTATAGTATTTTTACCCTATTTTCCAATCACGTTCCTACATTTAGTTCGTATTCTATTTTCCAGCCATTTTCCTATACTTACTTAATAACCTATTTCTTTCTAATTTTTCTATCTCTATGGGATTATTACTCCATTCTCCATTTTTCTGTCAATTAATACCCTATTTTCTAATAATTCCCCGACATTTAGTTAATATTCTACTTCCTCCTAAGTTCTCTGTCTCTATGATATTCCTGTCCCGTTTTTTTCCATTCATTTTCCTGCATTTACTTACAAATCCTATCTTTTCAAATCCTACTTGTTTATCATTTTCCAGCATTTACTTAATATCACATCTCCCCCGAAGCATTTCCCTATATTTCGTTAACGAAGACAGAGCTTACAATCCGCGAGGCAAAATTGGAAAAGTCGTTTCCCCACTCGGCCGGCACGAAATCCGCGAGGGCGCATATTTGCCCTCTCTCGTCGCGGCGGTAATGTATGCGCGCAATCCAGCCGGCCGGCCGGCTGGCTGGATGAACCGGCGCCCGGAGAGTTGGTTTTCCGGAAACGTATTCTATGCATACATGCATGTCCAACACCCGCGAAGCACGGTCCGTCCGGACAGGATGTTGAATTACGGTATTTAAATAATTTCGTTTAATCTTTGCGCGGCCCGCCTCCGCTCCCCACGCTCGCAGCCCCTTCCGCGCCGCGTTCTTGCGATTCTCGTTCGACGACCGAAATATTTCCCCGTGTAATTCCGCGGACCGGCGGAATGACCGCGGGAAACTGCCGACGGCCATCGGGAACGCGTCTCCTCGCTCGCCGTTGCGCGCAGTCTCGTTTTCGCGGGGATCAGCCGGAGGCAAAGCGAATTCCACCCTCGGCGACGGATCGGGGAAGCAACGGCCACTGATATCGTTCTCCGATCATTCGTGATCAACGCCGATTAGCGGTATTTGCTTGTGCGCGTACTTGGCAAATCGAGTTAGCTTAAATCTAAATATTAATTGAAAGGATATTGTATAGACAATTACATGGAATAATATAGGAAACAAAGTAATTATTGTAATTGCCACTTTATTATTAGCTCCTTGATAGTTTTATTTTTTATAGTAGTACTGTTGGGCTATTAATTATGCGCATCTCCATATGGTTACATGTATATATTTGTCTTTATATGAATGAAAATACAATTGAAGGTGTAAAACAAAAGGCAAAGCTATTCAAGCCACGCACACCAAGCGCGCTCTGTTTTTATATGGACGAGTGCGCAGTTCAGATGTCGATCCAAATCCAACAAGTACGAAAAATCGAGCCATAACAGTAATCGCAAGATCAAGGGTACTGTGTACATTTAATTATTAACTATTTCAATATTTCTTCGTCACTTTTACCCAGAACACTGTGCAAGGGACAATCTTCCTTAGAAAAGCGTCGAGCAAACGATTGCCTAGCGATTTCCGCTTCGTTCGCGATTCAGCGTCGCTTAGGCGTCGATGAAACTTGCACCGGAAGTTGTAGGTCGAAAAATTCAATACGCAAGAAGCGAAGGTTGGCGGCGGTTGCCTCGATCAATTCGAGGATTAATCGCCGAGCCGGCGAGTCTATTATTCATCGGAACGTGGATGAGCTGCATTCCCTGTTCCTTCTCGTGCTTCATTTTCTTCTAAAAGAACTTGCTGGCGTTTTTAGCATCCGTCTATTAATTAATAATTCACGGCACATTTTGCGTGCCCCCCCCCCCTCCATACACACTATCCGCATCGATAGTTTCTTCCCGAACTTCTACGTTGCTGTTGTAAATTTTCTTTTATGGCATCGAGGAACTTCTGGATGCTTCTTTTACTATGGGCTATTCGTGTGCGGGGGAAAAAGAAATGGCCAGGGAATCACGCGAGTTTCCTGTTCAAGGCTTGCATTATGGTGCATAGAAAATTGTAAAAAAAATAATTGTCATGCTTCACTGAGGAATTTATAGTAAAGCAATTCTATCCTTAATTATGTACTCTGTTTATTAACGAGTAGACGGCGGAGTTTTATGAAAGTTCATATTTTTGAACAGGACATTGATTCTCCTACCAGATATTGTAAAACGCGCTGCACAATTTGGAGTATTTGGCGTATTTATTCGCATTAAGTACATTCTGTACAATTTCGCGCTTTCAAGTGTGGGAAGGGGTGCATGCTCGGTGCATTCGCGAGCGTTCGGACAAGGCAATTAAGCCAATGAATGTGGGCGCAAACAAGAACCGCGTTTTTTTTTTTTGGTAAACGCGGCGAGCAGGGCGCAGCAGCCGCGAATTGACAAAAGGACAGTTGTTGACAGTTCGGCGTAAACGAGAGGTGTTCAGAATTAGGTGGAATTAGGTGTAAAGATTTATGTAACCTTTGTTAATATATTCGTAGTTCCCGTAGAGTTGTGTTGATTGTGTTGTCATTTATCCACCCGATCGTACACAAGTTTCTTATAAATGCGTAAAAACCCGCAGTCTATTAACGAGCAAGCGTTTATTCTCTTCTGGTCGAAGACATCGTACAGGGTGCCCCCGGATTAAACGATCAAACTGTATTTTACTAAGAGCAAAAATAAGAAAGGAAATGTTGTATACACATAGGACTGCGAACGCTTTATTATCACGCTTTATCGCACTAAAAAGGAATTTATGTTTCCATTTCAAAGTGCCGTCTCCCGTTACGAATGCAACCTGGACATATTTTTATTAGGGAAACCGAATTTCTCACTCTCCGAATGTTATCTCTATCTTGCTTCAGTCCAGTGATCGCATTGTTAATTCTTTCTATCAGTTCTGGCCGCGAGTTGACGTTTGAACCATACGCAATCTCTATCACTGTTCCCCACAGATACAAATCTAGCGATCTCGGGGACCAAGCAGCGTGTCGGTGAACCACCTAATTTTCATATTGTTATTGTAACTTTTCTTTCATAAAACGTTCGCAGATCTATGTTTATATAACATTTTTCTTCTTATGTGTACTCATAGAACATACCGGTGCAGTTTGATCGTTTAATCCGGAGACACCCTGTATACAGGCTACTGCATGTCAATATTTTAAGGGGCGACTACTGAGGCAATTCTGAACAACTTTTTCCTTTGCCAAAATGTTGGCTAATGCTCCGGTTTTGAATTATTAACGAACAAGCACTGACCAATCAGAGAGCGCGCTCAGCCCAGAGGGCGTTCAAGGCCGCAGTTGGGCGTATCACAATCTTCTCTCGGCTGAGCGCGCGCTCTACACGCGCTCTGATTGATCAGTGTTTTTCGTTAATCATTCAATAACGAAGTTGTAACCACCGTTTCGGCAAAGGACAAAGTTGTTCAGAATTGCCTCAGCTATCGCTCCTTAAAATATTGGCATGCAGTAGCAGAACACCCTGTACATATTTCTTCCTAAGGAAAATGTTTAATTCAAGCAAGACCAAGCAACGCATCGCTTATCACTCGATATCAAATTGGCTACCGTTCGATAACACAAAACACCATCGAAACGAACGTGAGGTCCAGACAAATCGGACCATCGGCAGAGCTCGGGCTGTTTATATTCAAATTGTACTCGTTGCTGATGGCTGTCCAAGCGGCCGTGCGATGCGTGTTCCAACCTACCCAGCCGGTCCACTCGAATGCATTACAGTCCTACAGAAGCAATTACCTCAGTCAATTAACGAATTTACAAGCGACGGCGCGTAGATCGACGCTGGCCGGCGTCGCGAATTGCAGATTCGCGCGATATCGCGTTATCGATGCGCCCCCGCGTAAGCTTCGAAAACCTCGCACGCGTTGTTTGAGCACAGCTTTCACCCCGCCGAATCGCTCGTAATTCCTTTTAATTGCCTCTGTGTCCATATTTTATTCTTTTTCGCGAATTTGTTTCTCAGTATTTTATTCATTTTCGCGAAGTTGTTTTTCAGTATTTGATTCCTTTTCGCGAATTTGCTTTTCAGTATTTCATTCTTTTTCGTCAATTCTCCACATCTATTCTCCCACTTTTCGCGTTCTTTCTTCTGCTTTTTTTTTCGTTACACGCGTATCTAATTTTCGTAGTTTTTTCCCGGTCGCTCGATCGAGTGAATTGTAGCTTGGCTTTTCATGGAAATTTCAATTTGAAATGTTGCAAATGTACATACATGGTTTTTCTGCTGTGGCTGCTGCTGCTGGTGAAATACAGCGATTGCTTTTTTTTTTGTGCGTTCGTATCTGGCAGCGAAACGACGATTCAGTTTGAATTGTTTGATTGATTAGCACTTCCTGTGTATTTGTGACAGAAATTTTAATTTTCGACAAATGAAGGTTATAATTGTGCTTTCTTTATGTTTCGAGTCTTATCAGTTGTGGTTTGTTAACTAAGCAAGCGATTAATTATTACCCAAATTATTATTACATTTTATTACCCAAGCAAGATCTAAACTGTACGCCCCTTTTTATGAGCGAAATATAAAAGAAGAGATTGAACAAAAATAATAGTGCTCGTTATCGTTTCTTGCTTCCGCAACAATCAATGCCTCCTTAAATTAGAATAATAGTTAAAGTCTTCCGGTTCTCGTCACTAAAATGGTTCGCCAAAATTGCAGCATCGAACGAAATCTGCGGATATTCCAAACTCGTAGCATTTTCCCAATAAAACCAATTAATAAAGTATATTCAACGGAAGAGCAGAATGTCACGTTGTTTCCATAAAACAGAGGCTATTACGACGATCAATCTGGCCGGATCGGGGCAAAACTGATATCCGTTCAGGCGGTCCGATTTTATACAGCTTGGGAGAATCAAGCGTTCAATAATATCATCATTTCGGGTGAGCGGGCAGAGATAGATTCGTACGCGACCCGATGAAACGACGTTGATTAATTGAACCCCGGTAATTAATTCGTAGCTGGACAGCCTAAACGACGCGAAGACTCGAACCGTAATCCACCACTGTGTTCCTACACGCGGCCGTTTACCTCGAGGAGTATAAGGGAATGTCGGCTAAAACTCGATATGTAATGTATTTTCCCCGCTGTCAAAATATCGAATGGCAAAAATAGATTTGGGCACCGCTAGAAATAATTTTTATTAAACTTTACAGAATTGGAAGATGACTGCTTGTTCATAAAACCGTTTGGCTGGTGGATACATAAGGTTTCCCGGATGTATGCAAGTAAAATAGGGTGCTTATTAAAAAATACTTCAAATTCATTGAAATTACGTCAAAAGTATCTCTATCCCACTTAAAAATAGAATAGCTTTTCTATAGTTGCGTCGAACGATTTGAGGTTTTGCCAGAAGATAGAAGGATTACTTTACTAGATATCGTGTTTTTGACGTTTTGAAAAGAATCGGGATTTTTCGAAATTACAAGGAAGAAATAGTGAGAATAATTTTTGTAACCTCTTTTGTCTGAGCTTATAATGAAGATTTAAAAAATGCATTTTCAGGATACATATACCTAACTTAAATCTATAAAATGCATTTTTTACATTTTCATTATAAGCCCAGTGAAAAAAATCGAACGAATGACTGTCACTATTTTTTTTCTTGTAATTTCGAAATTTCCGATTTCTTCAAATCGATAACATGACTTGTAGTAAACTAATTCTTATACTTTCATACAAAACCTCAAGTCGTTCGGCTCAATTATAAAAAACTTATTCTGTTTTAAGTGCGGATACTTTTGGCTAGCAGTGTATAATGATAAAACCTTTGTTTCTATTATCGCAAAATTAGCAAAGAGAGGTATTGCAAATGATATTCACAAATTCTAACTTATTTTAAATTATGATAACTTAGTTGGACTTATTTCAATTGCACAAAAACTGTTTCATAAGCAGTTTTATAGCCCATTTAGTTTATTGGTTCATTTTAGCTTCCACATAAATTTATTTTACTTAGATGACTAAAAAAATTACTAAAGAGAAACTACAAGTAAACGCCCCATTGTCTTCCTCAGCACATGTGCTAATTTCATGTACCTGATTTAGCTCCAAATGAGGTAAATTATTAAACATTTAATATCTGCACTACAACGTGTAATAAAAAATCGTTTTGTAGTACATCTTGTTGAATGTTTTTGTAAGGTATACCAGTTTTTAATATGCATGTGCGGTGATAAAAGAATGTTTAAATAGGTATTGAAGATTTCAGTAGTATGACCCAGCATTGGTCAGACATGGCAATTACTCAGATCAGATTATTAACATAAAGAAGTAGAGGATACCAGATGACTATTTTCTGTATCATTCGTAATTTGTTCACTTTACACCGGACAGTTTTATAATAGATTAGTGGTTTTTAACATTCTCATTGTTTACAATAGGAAGTGCATTTAATTGACCAACATTTGATTATGCCAACTGCGGGTATGCCTCAAATGAGGTAATTTATTGAACATTAAATATCTGCGCTTCAATGTGCAATGAAAAAAGTCGGCCGAAAGGCCAAAATATTGTGCAAAGACTGCAGAATACGACTCAGTAATAATCAGAATAGGATCTTAAAGTTCAAATGGTAAAAGTGTCAGTTCGCTTCAGGCACAACACTTAAACTTTTCAACTCGAAATTGTTGAACACCTCTGGGGGAAAAACTACGACATTCTCTGCTCCGCGATTGATCTCATATCGTTTCGAGATCCGTCCGAATGTAACAGCATAGGTGGACTGGCAACAATGTTAGACAAACAATGGTAGCCGGCTTTACCCCGCGTTGCCCCACGTCCATAATTCATCTCATTGCTTCTATCTGCCGTTGATAATCTCGAATTTAACTATAAGGCTTGAAAGCTCTCTCCGTTCCCGAGTTCGAGGAGCCGTGAAAGTTTTATTAGAAGCTTCGGAATTTTTCAAGAGCACGGTAGGAAATCCGAGACGAATGGGCTTTTTCCTTCCTGTTTCCGAACTTCCTTCCACCGATCCTCTTGCCCCCATACGGTCGTAGGGACGAGGGTCGATCGTCGAGCACGTTTGACTTGTCACACTCGTTACTCGTTAGTTACCAATGTAAAACTTGCACAGTTGTGTTCGTAGTTCCACGAGGGGGATTCCGGATGTTTTATCGAGCGATAAAATCGTTCGCGATTGTATTATACGATTACCAGGGACCTGAACACCGTTCGGAAGTTGAAGATTACAGGGTTGCTTTGGCGGTTGTGACAGCGGTAGATATATGCGAGAATTTATATTACGATTATTATCACCGTTAGTTATGAACGACAAAGTAAACGTGGAATAAGCGTTACTATTCGATATTAACTCATATTGTCGTTAAAATAAGACAACGCTTAGAAAGGTTGATAAACAAATACTTGAAACGAAAGAAACATTGATCGTGTATGAAATGTTACAGAAAAATGAAACCGAATCGAATGATGAACAATCTACGACATATTGGGAATATATTGTAAAATAACAACTGTTTACAAATTCGTGACAGTAGACAAACGTTCAAGTTTTATACAGTTTTGATTAATCCCATCCGACAGTAATGGAAATAGTTGGTAAACGGTTTCGGAACGGAGAAACGAACGGATCGCGAGATTCTGCTCTCCCTCTGTCTCGCGAAATATTTTCCCCTTAAAATGGAGTTTTGTTCCGTGGACACGTTCTAAGAGGTCCGCGACAAGTTTCGCGGAAACTTTCGTCCGGATCGGGGGCGGCAGTGAAGTTTAAAATTATTTCGAACGTTATCCGAACCGTGATGGGCTCGGAAGCTCGAAAGTCTCAGGAGTGCTGTAAATCTTGAAAGCTTTGAATGCGTTACGGAACTTTCCATGGCTTTTGACGGTCTCAAAAATTTCACGGATCGGGATGATTTCTGAATAACTTTCGGCCTACATCCAATTCACAGAAGGAAAATATTAAACGCAAGTGATACCGCTTCCCAATTCCTTTCCGATTCGTTCGATTTTCGTTTCGGCTCTGTCGATGAAGAAGCACGGAAAATTTGTTAATTGCACGAAGCCGTATCGTTTTCATCGTCCATCGCCTACGTGAAATGTTATTCGAGAAAATATTTTCCTCCCCCAACCCTTCAGGGCGCTTTTAACCATCTTATATTCATGCTTTTGTTTCGCATCTACCTCGAGAGCCCTCGTTATTTTCGTTCGGAGCCCGCTCCGATACTTCCGGCTGCATCGTGCCGCTTTTAAGGCTGTAATCATTTTGTTTCTGAATATTTCATGCATATCGAGATTGATCCGGTAGGGATCGAGCCTTTTTATGGAAATGACTTTCCTTCGGCCTTCCCCCTTCTTCCGTACCGCGTCGTGATGCTTCAACAGCAGTAATCCTTCCGCCATCGTGTTTGCATAGATTCCGCCTGCGTTTCCGGGACGAGCGCGGTGCGTTTCAGAAATTCTCTCCCCTTCTCCTTGTCACGATTGATTAGAGTGGATTTGGGCGGCAAGGATTAGAGGCAACAAATGAAGAGCAAACGTGAACCCTTGCAACAAAGATATGGATATCCGTTTAAAGTACTTTTTTTTCGTTCTAGATATTGTTGAGCTTACGATTTGTTGCTATTTTCTAATTATTTTTTCAGTCGCAGCAACCGGCTCGTAGGAATTTCTCCTCGGCGTCGATATCGAAAAAGAAACTTCCCTGGTTTTATCTTCTTTAGGAGTATCCTCATGCTCGAGATATCCGCAGCTATTTCATCCAGGAGAATATTGGCCACTGTCTGGTTATCGATAGGGTTCGTTTTCAGAAGCAAACGGAAAAATGCATGAATATTTCGCTGGACGATATTTATAATACCGTCCCGAATCTGTTCCACCGTAAACAGCGTCCAGCTTCTTTATTCCTTGTGCAATATTCTCCAGCTGTATTCGTTCCAGTAACTCAATATTTGTCCAGGAAAAATGAATCACAGCAACTTAATATAGCAATTAATAAACAAACTTTTCGAAACAAATTCTCACTCTTGAAAGAAAGAAATGTGTTAAACCTCGAAGGCAGGTAAGACAAACCGTCTTACCCTTTGGAAGGAACTATAGTTTCGAAAATCCGGATGACAGAAAAAGGGATAAAAATCAGTCGGCACAGCCCAAACAAGAGCGTATAACAAGGGTTTAGTAGGCGTCTCGATATCGGCAGGTCCAATTAAGACGTTTTTCTAGCGGCCAGGCTTTAACCCGCAAGCACCGAGACGTCGCGTCGCAGCGCTTTCCAACCGTCTCCGAATTCATAAGCATACATGAATACGTTCATCCAATCAACTATCCCCTCTAACGACCGCGAGTACTTGGTCTTCCCACACGAACTCGTGAAAGGGGTGCGGAATTTGTTACTCTTTTGAGAATCAAAGAGTTTACACGCTAACGAAGCCGTTCGCAACGAGTCTGTTCCAGCAGGAATCCCTCAATTTTTTCTCTCAAAAGTTTGGTCCAGACATGGCGATAATATGTTGCGATAATACTTATTGTGCCCCGATATTGTAAGATAGCCGGCAGTAGTGCATCAGCATTGAAGGTTCTTGAACCGAGCTATAGAATACGCAAATTGCAATCGTTATAGAATCAGCGCAACGTGACTGATCGATCACGTTAAAGTTGTTGCCAAGTGAACTTTCATGATGCCGTGTGACTACTCCTATCAATTTTGTCACACCCAAAGCTGATAATTAGACTGCGGATGTTTATGCAAGTGCATAGCTTCATAGAAAACAGGTAAAACAATGAAACCTGGACAGAAATACGTTTCGTAATCAGAGTTTTCTAAAAGCATATTTTTGATTTTGCACTTTTTGCACAATGCATATGTGTTTGCATATTTATGTTTAGAAACATATGATAAATAGTAAAATAGTGAATACGTAAATAGTAAAAACGTGGATAGTAAAATGAACTTAAATATATTTGAATCAAGCTACATACAGTTTATCCCCTATGTTAACAGGTAGTTCTAAGTTTTAGAGAAAAAGATGCTGCTGCCATTAAGACCGCGAAAGAATAGCTCCAACAAAACGAACCCCTGCAAAATTTATTGTTTGTAAAAGTTCGTTCATACACCTTGCCATGTACGATTCAGAGATTGGAAACCGTAGGTTTACCATCAAATCGTTCATCAACAGAAGATGTTAGACAGTTAGATCAACAGAAATATATAATATGCAATGTATAGTTGAATTAGACAACATCCCTGGTGATTGCAGAGAGATAAATCAAAGGAAAATAAGTGCTATGTGACAAAAAAATACATGGATCTCAGAAAAATGTCACGTATTTTTGAATTTGTAGGAGAGCCGATGTATGTGCCACATCACTGCTTGAGTAAATTTAAATATGCACCGAAACATCATGTGATGCAAAGCGGCCGTTTTCGGCGTACAAATTACTTTTTATCGATGAACGCCACCAACTAACGCCATCAAAAGACAAAGTGCTTGCAGTTTACTGTATTTCTAAGTATACTAATTTAGAATAACTGAAAAATGTTTGTTCGTACTTAATATTACACTTAACACTTAATATTGTGCATATTTTTCGTGCATATATGTCATATGCTTTTCGCATATTTATCGTGCAATAAACATCCGCAGTCTACTGATATTGAAACCAATGTGTCTCGCCCAAAAGGATGACTCGCGATTAAACCATAAACGAATACACAACGTATCCAAGTCACCTCTGTCTAGTTCAAGAAAAGCTGCAATAAACTAAGTGTGGTTGAAGATCGCCCGGTGGATTCCAATCCTTCGTCCGCTCGCGAACTCAACTTAAGCCAAAATCCCGCAACCGCTTCGAGTCGAACCTCTCGGGGCACAACATACTTTACCACTTGGATGAATTTAATTAGCAGGCTGCAGATTTTTATGCGTTCGTAGAGAATGCGGTATAAAAGAACATACGAAATATCTAAACTGTAGCCCTTTTCCATGATAACTAGTGGGTGAAATAACTTTCTACCGAAGTTCGAGATCCTTTTATTATAGTCCCAGTGTTCGGGATTAGCAGTGACGCTTCCCGAGGGTCTCTCCTCGCCCCCGCTACTACGCCGATAATAACCGAATTTTGTTGTACCTTAACGGCGGACGTTACGAAACCGCGTTCATATTCAGAAGCAAAATAAACCTCGAACGAGCAACAAGTAGTTTCAGTTAGTCGCCAGAACCGTTTTCGCCTGATGCTTCCGCGAGTTCTCTTTCTGAGGACGTCCAGCATCCATGTCCCAGCAACCGAAACAGAGAAATATGAATTTTCACAAAACTCCGCTGTCCATTAATTACAGGAAGATATAGCGTGTCAGCGCCCAGTTTTTGGCCCCCCACCTTACGATTTGTGACACACAGCAACATCACTGAGGAAGCAAAGAAGAGTCTCGCAGTGAAAGCATGAAGCATGTCCCGAAACGGGGGCACACCGGCCTGTTACAGATCATTCTAACTTTCATTTTCGAATGTCCAACCTGATCAAGAGCTCATTTTGTAGCTAAAACTCCAAGGAATATGAAAATAGTTTCTTTCAAAATTTAAACCTGTGATGGCCTTTTCATGGAGAAATGTGCAAAAAAGGACTTTGTTTACAATTTTCACAATGGAAAGTTACTTGCCCCAAGGAATAAAGAATGCCCTACCGATAGACCGAAGAACGTAGATTAAAATGAAGGGGAAAAAAGATCTCAATCGGTTGAATAGTTTCCGAGATAAAAATTCAATGGTCCGTATTTTTTAAACAATTTCGAAGAAAGCTAAATGATTACTTAACCCCCCCTCCCTTTTTCTGTTGGCCGAAGACCACCGTCGGGGCTCTTTGTCCACCGACCCAGAAGGGAATCACCCGAAGGCTCTCCTAACCTAACCCTGCTCGGATGGCCGGCAGGGGGGGGGAGGCTTTGTTAGGCCCCTCTAATTTTCTCAACCCTAGGCCTCCCCTAATTTTACATGAACTGCAATATATTTCAGTTAGAACAAAACCCCCCAATCTGCGTGGAATGATCCGTCTGGATTTCGTTTGGGTGGTCAAATTCGGTTTTGTATTCGGCAGCTTCGTTACGATTTAGAAGATGATTTACACACAGGGTACAACTGCAGTAATTACACTCATCCACCATAAATCCATTCATTTCTATCAGATTAGTATGTAAAACTCTGAAAACTTGGTCTGGTAAGAAGCACTTGCCCTTTCCTCTGAAAACTGTTGGACCCCTCTCGAAAGTGCTCTTTTCAAATATATTTGCCGGTATTCCGTTAGAAAATGATAAAAGTTTTGGTTGTACAAATTTCTTAGTAGTTTCGGTGTGTCTTTAGTAGCGTGGACGAATTACGGGCAAGTTTCGCGAACGCAACGCCAGGCTCGAGAAGGTCGTGGCGATAATTGCGCGCTGGTTGAAAAGTTTCCTCCGCTTTCTTTCAGGGCCGGTGATTAGCTCTTTCTGGGAATCGTTTGCGCTTTAGTCGGTTTACAAAGACTTCGTTCGATACCTGATAGGCTTCATGATTATATGCAATTTGCGCGGGGATTTTCAGTCGGCACGATACGAAAGAAGGTAAAGAGAGGTTGAATTATGGCCGCGGAGGGGTCGGCACAGTTGTACTTTCGACCCGTTTGTTATTCATCGTTTCTCGGGGAAGGCGGTTTATTTCATCGTTGTGGACGATGATGTAAAGTTTATTTAAGCTGTGGGTGATATGGTGGGGGCTTAAATATTAATTGAATTATGGTTAATGCGCGACGTATACTTGGTGGATAATTTATTATTGAATCGGCTAGGTATTTTCTATCCCATTTTTCATTTTACACATCAATCGTACGAAAACATTTTCAACGGAAACTCAAAAGTATTGTAAATTTATTTGACAATTGTCAGCGATATATTGCGATACAGCATCGAATAACTTAACTAACCAATTGATAACATTTTCATCGAGGGATCAATCCATCTTATCGATCACTTTGTAAATACAAATTTGCCAAAGTTATACACGTCCAGCCTCTCCCTAGAGTTCCCCAAGAATCCTTCAAGAAACGTCCAAGAAGCTTTCCAGAAAAGTACCAGACATCTTCACTGCCCGCTCCTGCATAAAAGAGGAAAGAAAAACTACAATTATTCTCAGCTTGAGCCTAACAACTTGTAATTACGTTGGTTAACGACGGGGTTGAATGAGTCGAGCTACCAAGGGCGTGTTATCCACTTGGCCCCCTGTCCGCTCATTACGAATTATTAGGCGGTCCCGCGAGAAAGACTGGTGGATAATTAAAACAGGTGTCACTGAAGCAGCCCTTGGAAGGGCTAGTGGAAGCCAGTCCGTGAAAGGGTATCATCAACGGCCTTCTCGTAGAAGCCTCCCAGCTCTCCTCTTCTTACCGCAGGGAAAACTGATGGTGGAACAGGAGCGGGAGGGAGTGGTGTTGAAGCGAAGAAAGACGTTTGACGCAGGAGCGCAAGAGAGACGAGAGGACGAATAGAGCGTACGGTGGATGAAAACAGGCCAGAGATGGCGAGACAGCGTTAGCTTCTACACTTAATCACTTTTGCTAATTGCAGAATGATTGCTCCGTGCTTGAAGTTTCAATAATGGGGTTGCTACAACCCCCTTCGCGAGAAAGAGAGAGAGAGAGAGAGAGAGAGAGAGAGAGAGAGAGAGAGCGTGGTCTCGTAACTGGTTGTACACAGGCGTGAGGCTCTCCAGTTATCACCCTTTCTCCTGTTATCTACCACCATCCTCCTCTCGCCGTTATCGACGCCGCGTTCTTCATCCCCTAACACCAACCCCTTTCCCAACCAGGTAGCTGATGAATGCCATAATAGTCTCTACCTGCCTTCGGGTGATAAGAAAGTAATCATTCCATCTGGCCACCATTATTCCATTACCTCGGGGGCTCATCGTGCTGGCAAGCTGCTGGTCGAGCCTCTACCAAACCTCCTGGAAACCTGGAGGGGGTGGAAAAGGTTTGAACGGAAGGGTGGGATGTTTCTTCGGTCGCCCCGCAACGGTTGTCTCGCTAATTACGCTGTTATGACGTGCGGCGGCGGGGATGGGAGAGGGGCGAAGGGGAGATGCTGGGGAAACGAAAATGAAATTCCATGGCGGACGGGGTGGAAAAGGTATAAATATCAGGGTAATGTTGTGCTACGCTTGACAAATTGCCGACGTTTGAGCACGCTGCGCTAACGTGGGACGCTATAAATTCTGTGAGAGCTGGCGGACTGCGTCAACCGGCTGCGAGTTGCAGTTTCGAGTGTTTTGAATTCTGCGTGCGTGGAGGGGATACTGGGGATTCCAATTCTACGTGGATGTTGGACAAACGATTTTATGGATATACAAAAGTTTCGTTTCACGCGGCTCAGTAAGAATTGAAGCAGGGAACGAATTGACCGTTTCGTTACAGATATTTAGAATCGCCCTGTTCATCGGATAATAATAATTCATTCTAAATCTTGTACATTAATTCAAATTTTATAAAAAAAATGCAGGTAGCAGTAGTAACTAATATTGACACAGAAAATGAAATAAAAAGGATGAAGAAGACACAAGTCTCGTAAATAAAAGGAAAGCAATATTCGACTGGTTTCCTTCATTGTATAAAGGGCAAAGTAGGAAAAGAGTCCGATCGGAATGAAAGGGTTGCAGCTAGGGGGGGGGGGGTGAGGATCGCGCGACAAACGGGGTTAATTGCATCGATACGGGGACGATAAAAGCGAGGGTGAATACGGACTAAGCAATCACTCGGCGTGAAAACATGGCGGTACGCAGCGACATTGACCCCGTATGTACATGGATCGGGGCTGCTATTTTTAATTGTGCTCACGTGCCACGGTATCGTTACTTCAGACCCCCGCGTGGAAAAGTGAATGGATTGTACGTCTGCAATTAATCGGGGGAGAAACCCAGGTTTCTTTGATGTGGGAGTTTTGATGAAGGGATTTTGAATATTTATAAGGTGCAAGCATTTGTTGATGTTTCTGTACAGAGTAATAAAATAGGTATGTTACATAGGTAGCTTGAAAATGAAGATTATTAACGAATTGCAGGAGTACTTAAAAAAAAGGTATGAATTGATAATATGATAGTGTACGAAGAGATGAATTAACTTTACAGAGGACAGGGGATGAATTATTAAATAATATACAACAAAGGAAATCTTTGGAATAAAATCTTGAAAGTTTAATAGAATCCGCTTTGCGTGTAACTTCATTTCACAACGTCTGTAATCTTCCTCTGGAAGAAAAACAGTTATATCGTTTGCTTCATCAAAGAAGCAAAGGATTTTGTTAGATTATCATTTCTACAGTAGATATTATTATATTACATCTCCAGCAAATTATCGTCTAACTGAACCCTCTGTAGAAAACTAATTCTGTTATTCAGTAAATGTTCAAGCTTTTACTCTAAAGAATTATTGGTGATCGCACGATAGATCACGATTCACGATTAAATGATCGAACAAACGAGGAACGGGATCGCGCTTCTTTCCGCTTAAGTGCGATCCAATTCCGTTGCATTCTCCATCTTCCAGCCCTCCGACGTCTGCTGTATTAACGACCCGGCGTGTCGCGGGGGTACGTAATAAATTATTGCTCGTATAAACAACTCGTATAACAGACGCGCCTGGCACGTCAGCACGGAAATTTGCCACCGTGACGGCACGCGACGTTGCGCACAAAGAAACCCTCGGCACAACGATCCATACACGCCGCGCGGTTTTCCAGCAAATCGTTCCACGAGAGCTCCTCGTCTTCATTTGATGGTACAATAATTGTGAATATTCGTTGCGATACCGTTCAACGGGCATTGAAGAAAACTCCTGGCTACTCGCTTGTCGTTTCTGAATGGATACCGTATTATGGAAATAGCAATGTGTAACAGTTATCAGCAGAAAAGAATGGTCTACTATTTCCATCATAAATACAACAATGATAAAATAATTTATTGCAGAAATAATATAATAATATCTGGTATAAAAAGTGGATTGTCTTAAATTTTCAACATTTTATTTCAAAGATTACCGTATGTCTTTTAATAATTCATCCCCTCTCCTCTGTACAATTAATTCACCCCTTCGTACACCATCGTGTTATTAATTTCTTCGTTTTCAAGCGTTCATGAATATCGACGAACGATTAAATAAACATTTTAAGATGGTGGAATAACGAACTCGCAAAAGATTTATCCGTGGAAGAAGAAAAATAATTAAATAAAGAAAGGAAACCGCTGTCAGCTTGATATCGTATTCAGCTTTGTATCGAATTCGCGATGGAAGGATTCGTTAGCCTAGAGCATTCGCGCTATCGATTCCCGTGGTGCACGCGAAAGAAAGTTAAATTTCTCAGAGGAGACGACGGAAAATTGGAGTAGAGAAGGGGCGAGTTCCCTGTTGGTTTGTGTTGCACAACGAAACGAGTTTGAAAGCCCTTTTGCCGAATAAAAGTTGACGTGAGCGACCGAGGCTTGCTTGGTGACGAGGCAGGCCAGCCGGAAAACTTGAAATTATAAGAATTTCAAATTTCCAAACGGCTGACAGACGGCGACGCGACGATTCGAGGTCGCCTGGGATGGCTCCTGGGTTTTGCTACTCCAACTCCACGAGACTTCGGTCCAAGGAAATTGAAAACTAAGGGAGAAAGTGTGTCCTAAATGATCGTGACTTTAGCGAAAAGCTTCTTAAAATTTTGCTATCAAATCGTTATAGAGAATATTGAATTTTCAATGTAAATTTACATATAAATCTTCCAATTGAAAATTGGAGTTCAAACCTTTTCCATCGTATTTCTCAATTTCAGTTTTGAATTCAATTATCGTTGCATTCAAACATCTAATTTGCATCCCTTGTATTAAACTACTCCAAATGTAACGAAAAAATTCAACAATTTTGAAGAATTATTATTCATGATGAATTCGAGAAAAGATTTAACGCGTTTGTTTTGATAAATGTAGATAGATCATCACATTAAAATTTTTGAATTCAGATTTGTCCATAAAATCTGTAAATTTTAATTTTGTATTTAAATATCGTCGCACTTAATCATTTAACTTTCATTATTTGTATTAAATTATTCTAGATCGAAGAAGAGAATTCTACCAGTTCTGAAGAATTATTATTTATGATAAATTCGAGGAAAGATTTAACGCGTTTGTTTTCGCTTTGATAAATGTAGATAGATCATCACATTACAATTTTTGAATTCAGATTTGTCCATAAAATCTGTAAATTTTAATTTTGTATTTAAATATCGCCGCACTTAATCATTTAACTTTCATTATTTGTATTAAATTATTCTAGATCGAAGAAGAGAATTCTACCAGTTCTGAAGAATTATTATTTATGATAAATTCGAGGAAAGATTTAACGCGTTTGTTTTCGCTTTAATGAATGTAGATCATCAAATTAAAATTTTTGACTTCAGACTTGCCCATAAA
Source organism: Holcopasites calliopsidis (assembly GCA_023838395.1). NCBI lineage: Eukaryota > Metazoa > Arthropoda > Insecta > Hymenoptera > Apidae > Holcopasites > Holcopasites calliopsidis. The sequence goes on from JALHAQ010000025.1 coordinate 1,196,888, forward strand.
ACCTGTAAATTTCAATTTTGTATTTAAATATCGTCGCACTTAATCATTTAACTTTCATTATTTGTATTAAATTATTCCTTATCGAAGAAGAGAATTCTACCAGTTCTGAAGAATTATTATTCATGATCAGTTCGAGGAAAGATTTAACGCGTTTGTTTTCGCTTTAATGAATGTAGATCATCAAATTAAAATTTTTGACTTCAGACTTGCCCATAAAATCTGTAAATTGTAATTTTGTATTTAAATATCGTCGCACTTAATCACTTAATTTCCATTATTTGTATAAAATTTTTCTAGAACGTACAAAAGAATTCTACCAATTTTGAAGAATTATTATTTATGATCAATTCGAGAAAAGATTTAACGCGTTTATTTTCACTTTAATGAATGTAGATCATCAAATTAAAATTTTTGACTTCAGACTTGCCCATAAAATCTGTAAATTGTAATTTTGTATTTAAATATCGTCGCACTTAATCATTTAACTTTCATTATTTGTATTAAATTATTCTAGATCGAAGAATAGAATTCTACCAGTTCTGAAGAATTATTATTTATGATAAATTCGAGGGAAGATTTAACGCGTTTGTTTTCGCTTTAATGAATGTAGATCATCAAATTAAAATTTTTGACTTCAGACTTGCCCATAAAATCTGTAAATTTTTATTTTGTATTTAAGTATCGTCGCACTTAATCATTTAACTTTCATTATTTGTATAAAATTATTCTAGATCAAAGAAGAGAATTCTACCAATTCTGAAGAATTATTATTTATGATAAATTCGAGGAAAGATTTTACGCGTTTGTTTTCGCTTTAATGAATGTAGATCATCAAATTAAAATTTTTGACTTCAGACTTGCCCATAAAATCTGTAAATTTTTATTTTGTATTTAAGTATCGTCGCACTTAATCATTTAACTTTCATTATTTGTATAAAATTATTCTAGATCGAAGAAGAGAATTCTACCAATTCTGAAGAATTATTATTTATGATAAATTCGAGGAAAGATTTTACGCGTTTGTTTTCGCTTTAATGAATGTAGATCATCAAAGTAAAATTTTTGACTTCAGACTTGCCCATAAAATCTGTAAATTTTAATTTTGTATTTAAATATCGTCGCACTTAATCACTTAATTTCCATTATTTGTATAAAATTGTTCTAGGACGTACAAAAGAATTCTACCAATTTTGAAGAATTGTTATTTATGATCAATTCGAGAAAAGATTTTACGCGTTTGTTTTCGCTTTAATGAATGTAGATCATCAAATTAAAATTTTTGACTTCAGACTTGCCCATAAAATCTGTAAATTGTAATTTTGTATTTAAATATCGTCGCAATTAATCATTTAATTTCCATTGTTCGTGTTAAATTGTTGTTTGTGACAAGTTTTAAAATTCGAGAGCAGACTTGACGCGTTTTCTTTCGCTTTGCCCACAACTCTCGCGTTTCTTAGGTTTGATCGCTGTGCTATCTACTTTTCCACCTAAAACTCGTAATTTGCCTCGTTCGTGTTAGTTGATTCTAGATCGAACAAAACAATTTTCTACTGATTTCGAGGCACGATTATTTATCAGAATTTCGAAATGTAACGCGTTTCATTTTGCTTTGCCCACAGGTCCGGCGTTCTGGGGCTTGATAAACCCTCAGTGGTCTCTGTGCAGCAAAGGAAGGAGACAGAGCCCTATCAACATCGATCCTGACAAGCTTCTCTTCGACCGCCACTTGAGACCCGTGATGGTCGACAAGAACAAGGTAATTTACGTAACCCTCCTTTGTCTCAATTCTTTTTATTCTTCGCTACGGCACTTTGCAAGAAGGGTTTAATACCAAGAAACATTTTTCGGACGATTCGGTTTCTCTTGGTGTATCGCGTTCGATACGGGTCACATCGCGTCTATTCCCAGAGCTGTCGCCTACCAGTAATGGATTTCGAATTCACTCTGAACCGTTCTCCACTTTCCTGCCATTTTTCACACCGGCTCGAGAGTTCGTTAATTCGATAATCAAATAGATGAATTCACTGGTCCGCCTATTGAACATTCTACTTTAGCGCGAGCAAGTAATAATTCGTTAAATAAATATATATTCTTCACCTTCCTTTAAACTTATCTTAAAATTTCTACAATGTCCTGTCTGTCTTGAAAATTAATATCACTTCTAATAATGACATTTTGAGGTGCCACGCGTCGCCAGAAGATCCGTCAATCTCACTCTCTAGAATATTGACCAACCCCTCTAACCGCATTTATTTCCAAGCGATCCTCAGTCGCTGATCTGTTTCGCCAGCATTCGTTTCTCCCGTTTCGTCGGTTTTATCGAGCAATCCCCCCCCCCCCTCCCGTCTCGAATTTCACGTGCGTTGAAATTAACGTCGCAGCCGATTTACGCGGGCCCGTTTTCCGCTGCGAAATTGACGCGCGACGACGAGTCACGTAAATATTGTAAATCTCGTCGACGCGATTTGCGAACACCGCGACACGGCGCCGCTTGATTAATCGTCGTACGGTGCAATTAATCGACGATCGATGTCGCGTTCATATAAAGTAGGACTCCGTTCGCGGAATTTCACTTTTCTGTCCGTCGACTCTCACAATGGAATGTATATAAATTGCAAAAGAAATAAAGATAGGAACCCCCCGGGGGTGTAATTTTACGACCCTTTTAAGGGAGAAGGGGAAGCCGGTTCTCAAGCCTTATCCATGGCCGCCTGTTTTCCGTCGGAAAAGTCTGAAGGAAGTTCCGGACGCGTTCAGTACAGCTTCGGATCTAGACTTCTGCTCACGTGCCGGCAATCAGCGTGTCAGCTGAGACAGCCACGTGATTCCTTTCGATCCGTATCCACCGCGTTAGAGCGTCGCGTAACAAACGGAACGTTTCGCCTTTGAGATCGCGCGGGTCACGCTGCTCACGAAAATCGAACAAAGCGCACGTGCTTCGCGCTCTGCCACACGATGAAACGTTGGCGGAAGCTTCCTTCGAGCTACGCGGGTGACAGCGAAACGCGGAGAATCCCATTAGTTATATTGTTGCAGCTATTTCAAGGAAAATATTAATAATCATTGCTTTTACAATAAAAATCTATTCTGTGGTTTAACCAATACGTAGGGGC